>MU123695.1:83762-683762 GCA_014904935.1 Melanogaster broomeanus | reverse complement strand
GACATGGACTCTCTTCTCAATACCAAATTCGGGCACGAGAACATCGAAGGCGGCATCGAGCACGTTAACAACCTTGGCTTGACGAATGACCGGGCCGTAACGTTGAGTCAGGTCGGAGATGAAGACACAGAGGAAGAGGTGAATGGACTGTTCCTGTGCCAGGCTCGCAGAGTCTCTCTTACTAAACGGCGTTTAGAAACATGGTCGATGTGAACGATGCCATCACGTACATATTGCATTGTTGAGCGATCTTGGCAACAGCATCCCTATCCATTGTAAACTTCGGTTCGCCTACAAACGCCATTATCAGAGATTGTTCGAACTGCTTAGAATATTCATACTCACTTCCACCCTGGAGAACGGACTCAAGTTGGCGATGCACCATGATGTCAGCGTAACGCCTAATTGGGGATGTGGAGTGTGTGTAGAGAGGTAGGTTGAGGGCGTAATGGCTGTACTTGGCAATATCCAACATTCCAGCACAGAAATACTTCGCACGTTGGGTGGCTTTAAACGAGAGCAGCTGTAGCACCATACGAGCGGTTGGATTGGCGATTGCCTTGAAGGATTGCATGATAGTTCCCGAGGACGATATGTCTACCTCCACTCCCAGACGCTTAGCGCGCTCAGAGAAGACATTCTGTGATGTAACGTGAGTGCAAGAATAAATACAACAAGTTCAAATGAATTACCAAACGCCTTTCGATAGGAGTGTCGTGCCTGCGAAGGAGCGCTTGCTCAGGGAGGTGGACTGCGATGCGCTGAGCAATGGCAACGTTGGTCAAGATCATGAGCTTTGATCGGAGTGTAATTAGCAACAGTAAAGGAACGTGGCGTAATTAAATACCTCTTCAACCACTTCGTTAGCTTCAGTGTGGTCGTACTGCTCGCAATTCGTAGGCAGGCCGTTTTCGTCCAATGTGAATGACAAACGAGAAACAGAGAGACTCAAGGCACCGTCCCGGAAACGCTTTGAACGCAGTTGCTTGGCGATACTGTGCAGTGCCCTGACGTCGTGCTCGATTGTAGATGCACTATGCTCCGGAGTCACGACGAGGTCACTCAATGAATGTCCATCGATCGCCTTCTGTGCATCAGCATAGGATAATTTCGCCGCAGATCTCGAATGGTCTTCAGCAAACTATGATTGACGTGATCAACGACCACTTACTTGACAATGGTCTTCCCGAACCACTTGTTTAACACCCTCCCCTCCTTCGTCATCGTGAAGATAGCAGAGAAGGTGAGACGCTCAACACCTGGGTTGAGACTGCAGACCTCTTCGCTGAGGGTAGGGGGCAACATCGGTACCGCTCTTTGAACGAGGTACACGCTTGTAGCCCGCTTGCGGGCATCGCGGTCGAGGGCTGTGTTGGGTTTCACGAAATAGGACACGTCTGCGATGTGGACGCCGACCTCGTACGTGCCATCTTCGTTTGTCTTGATCGACAAGGCATCGTCCAGATCCTTGGACGTACTTGGGTCGATCGTAAAAATGCGGTCTTGCCGCAGGTCCTTGCGAACCTCATATTCCCTTTCAGGAATACTGATGATCTGTGTCAACTACAATCCCTTTTCTGAAAGAAGAACTTACGTCCAGGGGGTCGGAGGAAGGCATTTGAGCACACTCTCGGAGAACTCTTCAGTAGGGAAATTGCAATCTTTCAGCAAAGCACTAGTCTCGACTTCGATATCACCGATAGGTCCAAGTTCCTCTGCCAAAGTACCGAAGGGATGGAGGGAAGATATAGGCTACAACCCGGAAGATTAGCAAAGGATTAGCAAAGGAAGTATCAAACCTTGAAGACGTACATGACGCTTGATACAGGCAACGAACAACCTGTTGGCGTAGGCCTCGGAGTTCTGAACGAAGTCTGCCGGAGCTTGTTCGGTGGGAATGGCGATCAGAGGCACACGCTTATCCGTTGGCTTGAACCAGACGATTTTGGGACGTTCGATAGGTCCACGTCTCGGCTCATCTCCACGATCGCCCTCTCGCTCTCGACGCTCAGCTTCCTGCTTTTCCTTGGTAGCTGCGGAAGATGGGCGGAGGAGACCGAGCGTTCCGGAGAAGAGCTGTCCAGGCATACGCTCGACAACAGCAACAACGTGCCCAGCAAACTGCGGCTTGACTTCGTCGGTGACCCTGGAAACCAGCGTCAGTGGAATATCAGAGCAAATAACTGAAAAATGTGTACTCTTCATCCTCGAACAGCATTAAGCCCTGACCTTCCACCTCGACGTCGTCCTTCTTCTTGTCATCCTTACGACCTGCGCTAGTCTTCATGTCGTAAGCCGAGTTCTCCTCCTTCTTGCGCTTCTTCTCTTCCTTCTCCTTTTTGGTTCCCCACACCTCATCGACATCGAGCAGCTCGACCGCAACAATATCACCCTCGAGGGCACGGTTACGGTCTTTGGAGCCACAAATGTAGATGTCGGCGTCAAGCACCTCAGTAGCAACGTATGCATCCGATCTGTTGCGCTTGTTGACACGAAGAATACCCACGACTAATTTTCCTGCAGCGAGGAGAGGTGGAAGAGACGCTTGGGGGAGATAGGGAGCGAAGAGAGACTTGCGCTGAGGTTGGTTGGATTGCTGTTGCAACTGAGACTGGAACTGTTGTTGCTGCTGCTGTTGCTGCTGCAGCAAGCTCACCCCTCCCATGCCAAGGCCCATCATGTTAGCCGCCATCATGTTCGGCAACATGTTAGGGAAAGAGAACGATGGCATCTTGTGATGGTGACCACCAGCTGCAGCACGGAACTGTTGCAAGCTTTGGAGTTGAGCCTGTGCTTGCGCAAGATCGGCAGCGAACGCGTTATTGCCTTGCATAACACCACCATCTGCATCACATATTTCAGAGATTGACAGTCTAATGTGAAGTCGGTACATACTGATTCTCCAACTGGAGTCAACTCGGGATGTTGTGCGCGAGTGTCCACCGAAAGGAGTAAACCCGTCGTCGAAGCCGTCCTGGCTGCTGTAAGGGAAACTCACAGAACCAACGCTGCCATGAGCAGTGCCAGATTTGTTGACAACATTGACGCTGTGTCTCCTCCCGTGGCCACGAGGAAGACCAGAAGACTGAGATTCAGGGCTTATCCCAAGATTCGCCATAGAGTTGAACTGGCCCATTGGAGATTCAGTGACACCAAAATGGCCAGGCAGGGTGCTTTGGACGCGTCTGTGCCTATTGGGTACAAGGCCTGGAGTTTGGAGGGAAAGGACCTGATTGGAGGCCAACTGTTGTTGATAAAGTGCCTGCTGCTGCTGCTGGAGAACCTCTATCTGACTCTGGATAGCAATCTAGAGCACATAAATCAGGAAATGTATCAAGAACGAGTGATACCACGCATACTTGTTCAGCCATGATGCCAGTGATGTCATTTTCTGGCCTCCTTTGGTTCTGGTCATGCATGACACCTTCAGAGTTCTGTTGTTGGGGAAATTGGAATCCGACATCTTCTTCGTTCAGCGGACCCATGGGCAGGTTGGAGCTGGTGCGCCTGCGACCGAACATGAAATTTGGAGCAAGCTGGGGACGTCCGGTTGGACCTAGCATATCCTGCTCCTGCTGAGCTGCCAAGGCGGCGAAACGCGGAGCCATGAAGCTTTGTGACTGAGAACGAGCTTGGTGACCGGGATTTGGAAAGAACTGTTCTGAAATTTCACCATCCTCAAAGGAGGCAGCGGCACCATCCTCGGCATCTTCCATCATCGCACCGAGGTGGGGTGAAAACGAGTTATAATTTCCGGAAAGAGCGGAAGCGCCAAGAGATACAGCTTTACGATGCCGAACAGCTTCCGGCAAGTTGTGACCAGGGAATGCGGAAGCACCCGGCTGGAAGACAGGCGCATTTGCGGGGAGGCTGGAACCTGGTACTTGTGGAGCGTGCATAGAAGCTGCAAGTGAGTTATTGGGAGGAGAGATTGCGTTGGGAGGAGACGTGGTTTTGAGGTCAGCAATCACCCGCTGGAGTGAAGACAACGCGTCACTGGACTCCGAAGCGGAGCCTGGTGCAGGAGAGGAAGATTGTCCCATGGAGGTCCGATCCTTGGCCGCACTGCTTCGATTCGCTTGCGAGGACGACAACTGGCGGTTGCGTTGGTTGCCATTGCGTTGACTAGCACCGCTCTGGCTCTTGTTGCGGGTCATCTCGGCCTTCCTGGCCTCTACAGCCTTCTTGTTGGATTCGGATCCTGATTCGGTACCGCCCGCTGCAGCGGAGGTAGGAAGCTTCTTGTTTCCGGACCTCGACGAAGGCCTTGGAGCTCCCTGAAGATTTCCTGCAGCAGAGGAGGGTCTAGCATTTGAAGGTGTTCTCTTGGACGACCTGGGTGCGCTGGGGGCAGAGTTAGGGTTCTTGGTGTCGTCCTGCTTGACTTGATTCTGCATGAATTCGTCTGTCATTTCGGTCGTAGCGTTAATGGAGAAGAAAAAAGGTGGGCGTTATATAAATGTTTTGGGGGTTGTCTGTTTTCTGGGTTCGTTGATATGGTTCTGGAGTAACGTTATTAGGCTAGTTGACAAGGACAAGATGGACGAAGGAAAATACCTGATAGGGTAGGAAAGTGGATGTATACTTGAAGGCTTTGCCCTGTAGGGCCTGTGAGGGAATTATGGAGGTGAATGCCGTGTGGAGGCGTGGATGGGGTTTTACTTATTGCTTAGACGTCGCAAAGAGCAAGTTTAACTGGCTCAGTCTCCATTTTCCCAGTCGTCTGGCCACGCGTTCTTTCCCACGCTCAACCACCAAAGCACTGCCACCGGTACACAATTCGCGTCATCACTTGCGCGCAGTTCTGAACAACCCAGCTCCATTATCTATCCCACACTTGTATCGCTCTACATAGGTAGTTCATGGTTACGCAACAGTAACCCACACCGTGAATCCCGTCACCATCATGCGCCAGTAATCTTGTTGATGATGGCGGCGGTGTACTCCTCCGTTCTGGCCTTGCCACCGAGGTCGCCGGTGATGCTCTTACCCTCAGCAATGGTCTGTAAATCGAGGGTATTAATGCACCCATGGCTGTATCAGACGATTACCACTTACATCAAGGGTGGCCTTCTCGATCTTCGCTGCATACTCGTACAGGTTCATGTGTCTGCAATGAGGTACATCGGATCAACCAGGAATCCGGATATACATCATGACATTGACGTACCTCAACATCATCAGAGAAGACAAAAGAAGAGCTGTCGGATTAGCTAATCCCTTCCCTGTGAATATGACCAGTCAGACTTTGGTCAACTGCACCATTCACAATCATGGCACATGCCTGCAATATCTGGGGCGGAACCATGAACGGCCTCAAAAATTGAAGCGTCCTGTGGGAGACTCAGCGGGTGTGGTTGCTCAGTATATCATCATACGTACTCGTCCAATGTTCCCAGAAGGTGTCAAACCGAGCCCACCGATGAGCCCGGCGCACATGTCCGACAAAATGTCACCGTAAAGGTTGGGCATGACCATCACGCGGTTAGAATACGGTTGTGGGTTTTGCACGATCTGGTGGTAGAACTCGGTCAGCTAACATTCATTCTGAAACCGCTTAAGCTCACCTGGAGGCAAACTCGATCCAACAAATCCTCATCGTACGAAACATCCGGGAAGTCCTTCGATACTTGGCGGCAAGCCGACAAGAACATACCATCGGACATTTTCCTGCTAAAATCAGCACTCGGACCCAATAGGCCGCCAGCCCTGGCTCACATGATGTTGGCTTTGTGTACAGCCGTGACCCTCTTCCTCCCGCTGGATTGTGCGTAATTGAATGCGTAACGAGCTACACGTTCCGACGCGTCGTAGGTGATGAGTTTGATGGACTGAACAACTCCATCGACAATCTGGAATCAAGACATACATAAGTGGGTGGTCATATTAAACACCGGATAGATTACCTCGTGCTCAATACCCGAGTATTCTCCTTCCGTGTTTTCACGGATTAGAACAGTATTAACATCGTCGTAGGGTGTCTTGAAGCCTTGAATCGAGACACAGGGGCGAACGTTAGCGAAGAGATTGAACGTTCTGCGCAGTGTCAAATTCAGGGAGACATGCCCCTTTCCAACTTGATTCGCAGTCAGTACGGAACTGCAAATACATCACAGAGCCAAACATACTTGGTGTCGCCAGGGGACCTGTGAATAGACTTAGTCTTCGAGAACCGCGATACTTTTAGGAACACGGACCCTTAAGTGCAACGGTGTTCTTCTTGACCGAATTGATCGCTGTATCTGGGATAACAGTTTTCCCACCTTTCAACACAGGTGTGACGCTGACTTCCTCCCATTCTATTGGAACCTATTTTACATTGAGCAGCGTTGACAAACTGGCCACGAAAAAAACTTGCGTCGGCAGCGGAGTAAATGGCCTTGACCGATTCACTAATTTCCGGACCAATACCTGCGGCTTAACGTCAATACATCATCACCCATGGCTACTGGTGACAGTCTGACCATCTCCCGGAATCAACGTTACTGCGTATTTTCCCTGAGAGAGAATTAGAAAAGGGATATGCGGAGACTGAAGACCAGTCATACTTACGTTGCTTCCCTTGCTTCCAGCAAAAGCTGCAGATGGAGCTGCAGACGCATACCGTCTAAATGACTATGAACAACGTAAGAATGACCGTTTGCATGTCACGAGTGAAAATGTAATTCTACCTGCGACGACTTGAGTGCGTTCTGCGCAAGGCCAGTGAGGGATCGGCTGGCCAACATATTTCGAGATTGGGAAAAAGAGAAAAACGCTTATTGGAAAACTTGAGTGCTATCCACCGGGTATAAACGGATGGCGTATACCTCCACGTGGGTACCATATCGGAGCTCTGTTCCGTGTTCCTAGTCTCCCACGGCAGACCTAAATGGCGATATGTATATCACAACCGTGTTCTCTGAGTGTGTACTTACGTTGTAACACAAGTGTGTATCGCATGGCCATAATCCATCACATATTCGGATGACTTTTCCATAACTTGAGTTGCGAAGAGAAAATGACTTGAGAACTTGGATCGCTCCACCCCATCCCGCCCGCGCCCCGTACCGACTAGGTCATCATCATCATCAATTGACTACGGCACTGACTACACCACATTATATTGTCCATCGTTAACAAAGGCAACTCATCATTGGGACCACTTGACCACCACAAACCTAATTGCATACAAATATGCGGCATGGGAATATACACCCGGCGTTGATAATTAGCTGGAAATACACGGAAGGGCGGGAAACCGCAAAAGCGTGGCATGCTAAAGTACAAATATGCGATGCAAGCATGTCAATGTCGTACGAGTGTTGGACGTCCAGTAGAAAGTAAGGTATATGTTAAAAGATGAGAGGCTAACCGCTGAGCAGACCATCTAGCTGCTGCCGGTACTGCTCCATTGTCTTCTCCGTCTCCTCGTCCTCCAACCTGTCCTGCACAGACTAGGGGTCTTTGAATGACAAGGTAACGCAGGCGAAAGGATGCCCAGACTTACCGGCGGTTCTGTCGCCACAGTACCTGCTTGACCAAGCTTGCCGTTAGTAAGTTCAAACAGCACCTTTTCCACTTCTGCATCCGCCTCCTCTGCTATATCTTCGTCTTCATCCATCTCGAGCATGTCTTCGAGCATCTCCTCCATTACACCAGCCTGAATAAACCGGTTCAGCAATGGTACGCAGAGATTAACGTAACACCAGACCTTGGTCATTTCCATGCTCATCTCTCGCATAGCCTGACTGATTTGAGGGAGCTTAATGAGTGAATTTGATAATTTCATGATCTCGGTTGACTTCTGCAATGAACCGGTGACTTTCAACATAGCTAGGAAAGACGGGCTTCATTGGAATATTCGATTTGAAGTGCTGGACAGACCACTCACCGAGCTGCTGCGTCAACTGCGTTCCGATGGACCCCAAGCGGGCTTTGCTAACCGATAACCGGTCCTTCTGCTTGTTGCTTCTTACAACCTCCCTCGCAAGTATCCGTGCAGACTTAACGTCTCCTTTGGCCACGAGCTGCTTTACCGTCCCCTGTGCCTTGGCCCTAGCCGCGTCGAGCTGCCTCCGAACTATGAGTGAATTGCTAAATGATTGCGAATCGTAATGCCGACCTGTCGCATCTCCCTATCCAGCTGCCGACTCTCTGCACGTAGCTTGCCCTGCCATGCTCGCACTTTCTCGTCAGGCGTTGGTCCATACAGAAACCGATTGATAGACTGCATGGATACTAGTGAGAATACGAGTGTTACTGCAGGCGCAGGAGGTACTGGTCAAATACAGAAAAGGGCTTTGCCACCATTTCCTTATTCGACAACTTAAGACGGCCTCTATGTATTGATCAGCCACTGCTGCATTAATCCTCGCAGTGCATTTACGTATATAATTACTGGCATTGGAAGGGAGCCTGAGATGGCATGGACGGTCACGAATAGCATCACATACTAACATTTTTGCCCTTACAATCTCATCATGCATACGGTATGTAACTTGGATGGCTTGAACGTTAACGCATATCGACTAATAATTACAAGATATTGGGTACCACTGCAGGTGACGTCGGCATTCTGTGGTTTTTGTTGTACCCAGTGAATGGGATATGTTGCGAGAAACGTCAATGGTGCCCACCGCGGGGTACAAGTAAAACTTAATTAGATACATACAAAGCCAGATATCGACACAGTAAGCATATGTCTACTGAAGTATGGTAACAAGAGACATTGGTTCGTCACAGGTCTATACGCTCAACATCTAGAGAGGTGGCCCAGCCTTGATTTGACTCACAAGAGTCTCCCAATAACTCCAATCTCCGGTGATGGACGGCACCACGTTCGGATCCACTACTGGCGGGGTATTAGGACCAAGTCCCACCCAACCAGTATAGTCTGCGCCACCAGGCCCACCCCAGGACAGTGCAGGCATGCCAGTCGGTCCATCGACCGTGCCTTCGTTAAACGTGCTGCACCAGTGATCCAATAATGACTGCGCCGCTGATTCTTCTTCTCCGCTTGGACTGTTAGTGCCCGCAGGCGAACTAAGGGTCCCGTCGGTAGAGACACTCTGCTGTAGGCGCTGTATGACAGGAGATTGCGCAAAGGGTGAAGTCGGATACATCTGCGGGGACGTAGAACCTGTGGTCGTAGCAAGAATGGAAGAGAAGGTGGGTTGTGCAGACTGGGGAATTGCAGATGTACGTGTGTTCGATATCATCAAGCCCGAAGATAACTGAGGGTCGATTGCCGCAGGAGACTCTGGGTCTACATTATGGGGGGATGTGCTTTCCGCAATCTGGAGGGCACGACTCTTGAGAAATTCGATGGTTTTAAGCTCCCTACGAGTGGTCTCGTCCATTTCGCGAACGCCCTCATGGTCCTTCAAGAACCCATCCAAGATAGTGTGCATCATGCCTGCGTCCTTCCCGTGCGGGTGGAGCACTAGATAGATGCCGCTGATCATGGCCGTCTGAAACTCCCTGTAGGCGTTATGAAGAGACTCGCGAGTCTCCTTCGGCATTTTCTCGCGGAAAGCCTTGCGGACTTCAAAGTCCTTGATCGCAGACTCGAAACACGCTGTCCGCGATCGCAGGTAGCGGTCACTGCTGAGCTTCCGAAGCAAGTATGGGCGGTGTAGGCTGATCCTAACAAAGAGGATCTCTGTAGTAAGCAGGAAACGGTGAACAGGCAAGAACTTCATGCTCTCGTCAAGGGAGGTGTCCGGGTCCAACGCAAAATGAGGCGGTAGTGCAGTAACAAATTTTAAGAGGTCGTCATCGAGGGTGAGGACGTCGGAGTAGTGGCTATGTGTGCGAACTTTCTGGAAATGGTGGACCATGCGACCAATGATCGAAGCTAGCTGATGGCGGAGGATAACGAACGTCATTATGGTGGGGCTTGTCAGAGGGGGTGGACTGCGAATAGTAGCAGGGGAGAAATCATCGTCGACATTGAGGGGAGGTAGAGTGCACGTATAGTCATCTTGAATAGCGTTGGGTCTACCAAGCACAAGGGCGTAGGAACGATCAGCGTGGTAAAGATAGGACCTGCGAAGACATCAGGATGTAGTTACTACGTGACCGCGAAAAAACTTACCAGATACGTCGACGGTTCTCAACTTGGGCCGGATCCAAGCCCTAGAAGGAGTGAATTACATGAGAAGGTATTATACAAGGGACGGCTGACCATCGGCGCTGCGTCTCGATGCAAGCCAAGAGCTTGAGCAGTTCGTACGGCCGCGCCAAGTTGACTCCAACACTCTGTGATACGGCGGTCAAAGGTCAAAAAGCGGGCACTCTAGAGATGGGTTAATATGAAATATGGGACAACCAAGAGTCAATCAACGCACCAATAAGCGAGTCAGAACAATATCTAGCGAATCGGGCTGAATAGCAGCCGCAATAAGAAGCGAACGTCGAGCTTCCTTGCGCGTCAGCTTTGGGGAAAGTACAGCACATGCAATGAACATACATGACCAATAATACCTCAGCGAAGTAACTCTCCTCGTTCGTGTGTCGCCAGCGAGATGTTCCGGTGCAAGTCGGACTGAGATGGCCAGCACGACGAATAAAAGTGGTAGGAACCGTGCATCATTAGTGTTCGCTCCCACTCCATTTGCGCAGACGGAAGCATATGCTGCACGAAAATCACTTTCGCACAAAGGGTACCTCGTCCAATTTCTGCGAGACAGGAAGTCTTGAACTACAGGCAACGTATTGGGTGTGGGCTGCGCTTACATGGACGTGAAGTAATGGTCGAGGAGTACATCTGAGAACCGTTGGGGAGGGAGCTCCTGAAGAAGTTCCGAGATCTTATGTGGGGATACCCCGCATTCTTGCACCAAGCTCTTGAGGTTATCCGCAGCGGATGCTTCGGAGTCCTGTCGCACAGATTCTATGATAGAGGGAGTCGCAAGCGCTGACTTATGGTCAGCACCATTAGTGCCGTTGTGCGCCAAAGGTATGTGATGAGGAGTATTGTGGTTAGTATCCCAATGCTCTTGATGAGAACTGGCAACAACGACGTTTGCCAGCTAATAGAGTATGCGTCAGACACGAGTACAAAGAAGACTATCAAAATATTCACTTGCTCCAATACGGAGGCTGGAGCCACACTGCCCGAGGCGCTGTTGCCATACCACTTCCCACTCTGGAAAGTACCTCCACTAGGGTCCTGCTCATCGGTAATAGAGCGATTGTCTTCATCAGGGCCTTCTGAGCTGGTGCGATTTTGTCTGTCGGAGGGCGGAGCGGACGATGATCCAGAATTATAAAAATATTGAGGTAGGGCAAGCTCGACGATATGTTCCAGCCTTGCCAAGCGTACACCAAGATCTTGATCCGTTTTTCCCGGCGTATACGCCTTACACAGTTCAGGTACCTTTCGAGCTATACACTGAAGCAATTTATGAGCAACATACCATATTGCAAGATGTAAAGGAGATCGTACATGCGAACAAGGAACCTGGCGATCACACTAGAAGAATGAGATGAACACGGGATACCGATTTGTTTAGAGAAAGCACCAGTACCTTTTGTTTACGCCGATGACACTCTCCACACGAGAAACTGGTGAAACATTCGTGAAGAATGGATTGACGCGCAGAGTGAACAAATACATACCTGACTCTGGTACGGGGTTTCTTCGCCTGAGGACTGAGAGAGTCATCGTCCTCGGTCTTTCTCCTTTTCAGAGTGGTATGATCTGAGACCGAGCCTGTATGGTTACCTTTGACCATTTCCTCAACGTCTTGGTGGATCAGCGACAAGATGGCATCATCCGTAAACTATTCGTGTGGCCGTGACTCGTGAAAACTCGGCCCGATCACGTGGTGTGGTCAATAACCATCCTGTCGGTCACGTGTCGGATGCGTGAACCATTTCAATTTATTATGTACTGTAACCTGTAATTACTTATGTAAATTAGTAATTCGCGAAACACTTGTCAAAAATCTGAAGACGTGAAAGCTTCGCGCGTGTGTTGCATTGCTCGAAGTCGCTATTGAGTCTCGTCCGTGATGATGGAGATGGACGCACCAGAGTGGAAAAAGACAAAGTTGTCGCTCGAAAGACCCTACAAGGACGACCATGGCGAACGCATTCCAGTCTTGCTCGATATAACCCCCAACGGGGACCAGATTCCTGAGCCGTATGGGTTTCGACTTATTGCTACACACCGGCTGACTCGCGGGATAGCTCAGAAAACCCTACTACAGTTCTAGGACAAAACCTCAAACGAATCTTTGCTGAACGAGGTCTCGATGTCTTTGAGCGACATGACCAACTGTCCTTCACAGGCGATGGTCTGGTCCCTCAACCTCGTGAAAGTTCACCAGTTCCAGAAGAGCAAGGTGAACATGCTGCAGACAGCACAAAGTTAAGCATGTCACCCGAGGAGCTGTCCAAGATGCGAATGGAGATCATTCCGCAGCTCTTGTAGGTAGAATTTGCGAGGTCTCGCAACCGCGTTGTTCATGTGGTATCTTAGTGTTGCTCTAGGAGAAATGACGCAGGCCAGAGATCTCCTTTCCTTTCTATTGTCATCGACTGCGCCAAATCAAGCTTCCCCCGTAATTTCATTGCCCTCAACGACCCTGACCGCTACCATGGCATCCAAGCCACCAGCTATCACTTCCGTCGCGGCCTTCAATGCACAGCTTACTGTCGGCGGTAAAGACGAGGCACTCAGAAGAGCTGCAAATGTCTTCAAGCAAGCTGCGTCGCGATTGGAAAGGAGCCGTCTAAATGGCGACAGGTATTGGGTAGATGCACTCAAAATCAGAAAGGCAAATTGGGGTCTTGTCCCCGCTCCATTGCCCATTTGGGTCATTGCAGGTAAAGGCGCAGATCGAACGTCCAAAGACTTTTTGATATCGTTTGGCCTGGAAGAATGTAAGTGCTTCCTTTGGATAGGAGTGACTTGGCTTGATGTGAATTCCGTAGCTCCCAAGCAATTTCGAAGGAAGGCAGTGGCGCACATGTCCACAAACGAGACGGAAACGAACGTCCTTGTGTTCCCTCACCGTCTACGGACTCGCTTGCAAGTCTCGTTGACCATCACGGACCTAGCTGGCATGACTTGCACATCCCACACCATGATAAAGCATCCCCAGTCCATTTCGCTGGAGGCGTCCCTCGCAACTGCTCAGAGAGAAATTGTGGATGAAGAGGTTTTTTCTGTTCTGATCAAAGAGGCTAGCAATCTCCCCACCGCATCCGCTCGAGTCGCCGAGCGTTTAATTGTCATAGAGGTAGATCAAGGGACTGAGCTACGTTTCGAAATGGTAGGTCTCAAACCTCCACAAAGTCCGACCACCTTTTTTTAAAACCAGCTACGCAGGTGGATGCCGATGAAGGAGGTCGTGAAGTTCCTAGCGGACCCCCAAGTCTGTCAGCGACATGCGACCTGATACATTGCACACTACAAACACTTTTGTTGGGTATGCATGCTGCCGAGAAGTCGAAACGCATAATGACTACGGGATCTGCGCGACCACAACCCATAGGCAGCGTTTCTCCTCGATCCGAACTTCTCCAGCCCATAATTGATCTACTGCAGTACCAACAGTTCTGCGTACGGGTCATGGCTGAGCTTGACAAAATGGTGACTGCACTGAAGCGCGCTGGAGTATCGTGCACACTCCGATTTGATCCTGTTGGAGAGGCTGGCCAAAGTCTGCAGAGCCGACTGACTGCTGACAGTGCGTTGAACAGAGCTGGGGGTGAAGCTCTTCTGCGCGTTGATGATAGGTCAGGTTAAACTGGCCCCTTTTCAGTAGTCTTGCTAACTGAGTCTGTTAGGCAAACATTACGCCTGACCTTCTTGTCCCCGTCGTCCCTCACTGCGCATCTTCCTCAAGCAACATTGTCGATCGCTTCTATTCCACAGCTTACCCAGCTCCTTTCCGATGAAGTAGAAAAGTGTCTACTTCATAAGCTCTGTGAATCTGGCAACCACCAATGTGAACGTATTGGAGGAACTTGGTTTGTTGATATGGTAAGCGGTAAGACAATAGGCAGGTGGGAAGGATGTATCATGTGAGTGTCTCATCGCGAAGGACCATCTAACTCTAACCGACTCGGACGGCGCAGAAATTTTTGCGTGTCGTTTGCTGAAGATTTTGCTATTCATTCTTCAGCCTACCTCCTAGCCAGGGGAAGTGGCGATCAGATGTCGCTCATAGATGTCTACTCGCCCCAGAAAACGCCCTCTCTGATATCCTGGCAGGTGGGGATCTTAGAAAGAATCTTATCAGTGTCATAGAAAAAAGCAACATTGACCGCATCGTGTTGCACGGAATACGATTCATATGCATGGCATGGTGGTCTTTTGGATGACATGTAATGAAGGTGCAGACAGAATACAAAGGGGAAAGCATTACTCGTCGTCGTCGTCGTCCTCTTCACCAACAGCTTCTCCACCACCAGAAGCCTTGAATGCCTCGATCTTGACCTGGATGGCAGCTCTGCGCTGTTCGAGGGTCAACTTTCGCGTCTTGTACTTCAGCGATTCTGCTTTCCAGTCTGTTGCCTTCTCGGTAGGCTTGAAGGTGGGATCTTCTCGGATAGCAGCATAGGCATTGGTGTAAATTTCCTCCATGTCCTCCGATCCGACACCATCAGCAAGATACGTGGCGAATTGTTTCTTGAATCTGGTCACGGTGGCTGGTATGAGATGCTGACTCATGTTACGATATATTCATACTCACCGCTCATCATCTTCCTCCTCTAGCGACTCCATATACTCAGCCACATGACCTCCGAAGATATACTTCTTTAACACCTCGGAGTCAAGTTCCTTGCTTTCTGGGTCGTATCCTGGGAAGCGCTTTTCGGAGTGGGGGATAAAGATGCCGCCGTCACTCGCGCCTTTCATAGCACCGAACACACGGTGACCGGTCGAAGTGCGCTTCAAGCCAACATCAAGGTAGCACTTGAATGGGCGAGGAGCATCCTCGTCATCCAGAGCCTCTGTCAACTGCAACGTGCCATCGGGTTCCGTAACACCCTCGTATTTATCGGCGAGACCGAGCTTGGTCAGTGCACGGCGAGCGCAGAGCAGACCGGTTGCATAAGCTGGAAGGCATCAGTACACAGTTCGCACGGTATTTGTTTCAAAAATCCTACCGGCAGTCCAATTTGTCAGGCCATGGTTGATTCCATATCTTGGGAGCTCTTTTGAGCGAGCAGCAGTCAAGACGAAGTCACCCTGCAGACGTGCGTAGACAATCTGAACGATGATGTCCCTGTTTGTGAATCGGACAACCAGACGATATTTAGGCGCGTTGCTGAGAAGATCTTAGCTGGAGCAGTCATGGAGTAGGTCAATGCATACTATTTGTTCTTAGCTTGCGTGACGAGTCGTTTCCGGGCATAGTCTACGGAACTGTTAGAAGATATACTCTGTAGAGGGTACGAGGGACTGACAATCGGTTTTACCCTCTCTGCGGCGACGGTATTTCACCTGGAAACGCGAAAAGTAGGCGTCTGACTTGATTTTTTTGACGAACGGCATCTGCAGGAGTGATATGCATCAGTGACCATGTTACATCCTCATCCCATTGTGCCCTTCAGCATCCATCCCTGAAATCACGAACATAACACAAACAGGCTGTCTGAAGCCTCCTGGGACGTCTGGATGGCCGTAGTGGGGTTGTAGATCGCGAAACTCACCTTGATGGGACTTGAGGAACGGTGGCGACAGCGAGCTCACCTCAAGCAGATTTCGGCACTTGCGATCGACGTTATTTGATGTTGTTTGATTTCTAATATATTATTTTCGCTTTTTCATTAATTTAAATAATTATGTATAACACGTAACTTGGCCACTACGCTACAGCATTATCGTTCTTTACAACGACACCATGGATCCTTCGCAAAACTACTATTCACAATATGGTCAGCAGCAGTCAACCGTCGATGTTAATCCTTACCACCAACCCTACCAGGGTCCCATGTATCCTATCGCGGGATCCTCGTCAGCACATAGCGCCCCAGTCCCAGCCAATGCTTACGAATACGACGTCGGCATCCTCGCTCAGCAAAGTGTCTATGTACCAGGTGCGATGATTGACAAGCGTGGGGGGGCAGGTGGAAAGCTCGCAAAAGGAGGCAAGCGGACGACTGTCCTGCGGAAGGGTGGCGGCAAAGTGTGGGAGGACCAAACTCTTCTGGAATGGAATCCAAGTGAGTTTAGCCTTTTATTTCTCCACCGGCTCCAGAAGCTAACGACGCTCCAGCATGGTTCCGCTTATTTGTTGGCGACCTTAGCAACGATGTATCTGACGATGTCCTCGCGAATGCTTTCAACAAGTACCCTTCATTCCAGAAAGCCCGCGTCATCCGAGATAGGTTAAGCCAAAAGGTGACATATTTCCATTGCGTTAATCGACCTCACTGATGGATGATGTTGTCAGGCAAAGTACGGATTTGTTGCGTTTTCTGACCCCGAAGATTTCTTGAGGGCGTGGAAGGAGATGGATGGTGAGTTCAGTCATTCTTCCGTACTTGGGTCACACCCGTCTAATTAGTCAATAGGCAAATATGTAGGTAATCGTCCAGTCAAGCTTAAAAAAGCGGACGATACTGCTATTCGACCCGTAGAGATAGGTCACAGGAAAGCCAAGCAACTGGAGAGTGACCTGAAGAAGAACAGGCGTAAGCCATACTGATGGTGTGGCCACCCTCAGCTGCTTTGGAGAGCAAGTGGATACTTTACCAGTACGTTAGGATATTGACGCGTGGAGCCTAGCTTACCTTGAATATTGATGCCATGTCATCTCACGAAGCGAAACAGCTAGACCTCGATACCACTCCTTGGGCACTCGCATGATGTAGGTATAACCTCTACAGTACTGTCTGCGAGACTAGCTTGTAAATGTAGTGTTATAACCATGTCCTTGATGTACTGAAGTTATGGTTAACCAAAGGAGTGTGGTTGGTTCCCTACAGGGTCATGTGATCACTTGCATCACTCTAGGCACAACTCTTACTGCAGCACTTCTGTGAATGTGTAGACTAAGGAAAAGGCGCAAATAGCTCTAGGAACATAGCGGCGAATATCTTTCATCCGTTCGACTACTGACTGACGTTCATTGCCCTTGCTAATCCCCCTTTCTCGCGGAAGACAACATGGATATCGACAAACTCTTCAAGGTCGGTGCATCGGCATCGTCCACACTCCGTTCTGAATATCCAGCTTCGTTAGGTGCCCAGGCTCCCCGCGGGCTCAAAGCGTAAACTTCCGGACAATCCCACACCAGAGATGCTAAAAAGAATGAGACTGGACGAGCAAGAAGGCTCGCATACTCCTTCCGAACCGAGAGCGCAAGTCACCGCTGTCCCCGTGACTACTTCGCGACGCGCAACGGTGGAAGACGAACCAGAAGGTGACACGGATTCTTCGTTTGCGCCTGGAGGGGATGCGGATTACTACGCGGAAGAGGACGAGGAAGGTCGCTTCTACGGTGGCGGCCTTACGCGCGAACAAAAGCAAATTCTGAGTATCTTTGAGAGAGCCGAGGGAGAAGGCGCTCAAGATGAAGTGTGTTCTTTTCTGCGCAGAGCTCTTTGTGATGCAGTGTAATAACTACCTCTGTTATACAGCCGGAGGAAGTTACAATTACTAGCATTCGACGGACACTGTTGCGTTTCGAGCGCACAGTGAATAAGAACCAAGACCAGCGCTCCAAGTATCCAGATGATCCCTCAAAGTAAGCGTCCTCTCAAAGGCAGTCTAATGACAACGATACTGATATCTTGCTGACAAGATTCATCGACTCGGAGGCAGACCTTGATAGTGCCATAAAGTCGTTGTTACCCCTCGCTCAGTTTCCAGGTCTTGCATATCCAGAAATTGTCCGCTCTGGAGCTGTATCGCTACTGGTTGGGCTTCTCAGTCATGAAAATGTCGACATAGTTATCGATGCAGTGGAAGTGTTCCACGAATTGACTGATGAGGACGTCGGTAACGAAGGAGATGAAGGTGAACAGAGAGAATCCCAAGCCGCCCTAAAACTCCTCATGGAAGCACTGGTAGGTCAGATCTCTCCAGTGCCCGTCAAATCACACATGCTTTGAATTTGTCCTTCTACAGGTCCAAAACTCGGTTCTCGAGCTACTCGTGGACAATCTTTCTCGGCTGAATGAAACAGAAGAATCGGATCGACAGGGCGTCTTCCACATCATAGGTAAAGTCTTTTCCGTGCATTGAAGAGAATAATTCTAAGAATTCATGTGCAGGCGTCTTTGAGAACGTTCTTGGTTTCAATCCCGAGCTTTCTGTACAGCTTGTTTCTAAAACAAAGATGATGAACTGGCTTTTGGAACGCATTCAATCAAAGACCCACGACGAAAACCGCAGTTACGCCGCAGAACTACTTTCAATTCTGTTGCAGCACAGCACTCCGAACAGACAGGAACTCGGCAAGAGGGATGGCGTTGAGGTCATCCTTAAAGTTCTTTCGGTAGGTGGTAGTAAAAATGGGAGATGTGAAACTGCTTCATCTAGTTGCCTAGCAATTCCGACGTCGTGATCCTGTCGACGCTGATGAAACGGAATTTATGGAGAATGTATTCGATGCGTTATGCTCGGCTCTGTCTGAGCCTGAGGTCAAATCACTCTTCCTGGCTAGTGAAGGTATCGATCTCATGGTGCTGATGATAAAGTCGGTGATGTTGTTGATTGACTCGGCTAACTTTTATGTTCACAAACTTTCGTAGGGAAAAGCTTGAGTCAAAGTCACGGTCAATCAAAACGTTAGATTATGCAATGTCTGGACCAGCAGGATCAGAGTTATGCTCGAACTTCGTTGAAGCTTTGGGGCTCAAAACTTTGTTCTCGGCGTTCATGGGCAAGGTCAGTTCGAGGACATCCCCTCTCGAACCCGCTTACATCTGATGCCCTTCTAGGCCTCGAAGAAGCAAAAGGCTACGAGTACCAGCTTCAGAGGATACTTCTCATATCCTGGGCATAATCTCATCACTACTTTCAAATCTTCCTTCAGACTCCACAGATCGAATACGCTTGCTCGCGAAATTTGTGGAGAGTAACTACGAAAAAGTGGACAAGCTTTTGGAAGTACGGGAACATGCGCACGGTCGTCTCAAAGTTGTCGACACAGAAATCGAAACCGAGAAGAAGGTATGGCTACTTACAACTCCCACAACATCAATATATAACGTGTTCACTGTAGGAGATGCTGGCCGAGGAGGGTGGGATTGACCCAGAAGACGAAGAACTGTTCTACCTACGCCGTTTGGATGGTGGATTATTCACCCTACAGACCTTGGACTACATCTTGGCTTGGATCGCGATGGAAGACGATGGCGTGCGTTGCTGAGCTAGTTAAAATACTCACTGTTGACTGACTCCTTCCCGCAGGTCCGTGCTCATATCGTGCAAATGCTAGAAAGGAAGAGCTTGACGCTCAAGGACGTCGTTAAGACTTTGCGTATGTACCACGACAACGTCGACGTGGATTATTCCGCCGACGGCAAGACGGCTGATGGAGTTGCGGGAATGTCCCAGAAAGAGATACTTGAGAACCTGATTGCTTTCCTTGAAGGGTGCTCATGACCAAGGTTCCTTACGGCGCGCCCTGCATGGGCATGTCCATCAAAGTAGTGACGTACAACGAGCTATGCATTTTGCGGTGCAACTGGTGAGACCGCCATCAGAGCCACAGAAGAAAAAACCATCTCCAATGTACCCTTTGCTTTTTTCAGTTCTTTTTGGAAACGTATTTCCGCGAGCACTTTCTTCCGTAGCCGAAGGAACAGCGAATCAATGAGGAGTGATTGACCCAGCACAGGAGCGTACATCTCTGATGAGAAGATTAAAGTTGTTGCAGTCACGAGGGAGATGAACAGAAAAAACTAACCTGTAAGCAATGTAGAGACGTCGCAAACCATTTCGCCGAAGCGAGGATCAGTCACATGCTTGACAAGGAGACGTAAGACTGGCTCCAATAAAACATCATCTCGACCAGAAAGAGCACTACAGAGACCATCGCGGTGAATGAGTTCTTGTATGAGCGAAAACGTTGTAACAGGCGGGACGTTCTATGAGACAAGATAAGAAATTGTAAGGAGACGGACAAGGATTGAGATGTACCTTTCGAAGAACAGAATCCAGAGCAGCCGAATACTTGAACGACTTTAGTAAGCGGTCGTATTCCCTCAGCCGATGTGCTCTTCTGCTCTCTACTCTCAGTTCGTCGACGTCGCCGATAGGTCTTGACTTGGTTTTAACCTTGACGCGTCCTTGACCAATTGATGGCAGTGTACCGCCGAGGAAAGTCTCGTAGGTACCCGTCTTCAACGCAGTCCCGAAGTCCTTTTCGGCTTCCGACACCTTCTGCTGCCGTCGACGAACTGAGAAAGTGCCGTCTGACATTCCAGCGGCAATATGGGTTGCATCCGGCTTTCGGGGCAATGAGTGGGAGTCGGACGGGAAAAAGAAACACCGCACCGATATAGCGAGACACAACACGGCAGCTGGATAACGCATTGTATGGACCACTTTATAGTTGGTGATATCGTACACTTTCACCATTTGATCAAGACTTCCGGTGAGGAGGCGACCAACGTTGGCATCAAAGGCCAGAGACGTGATTGTCTTTTGGTGGTTGGATAAGGCTCGAATACACCGTCCACCAGCGTTGAGGTCCCACATCCGTAAGATCGGACCCGCTGCCGACAATGCAATAGTCCCAGACGGCAGCATCAAGACCTGTTCGACGGGGGATGCGCCAGGAAAATCCCCGCCCATTACCATCTCGCATTCTCCACTGCGAGAATCGAACAATCTTGTAGTCGCGTCGTATGACCCTGTCAGCACGAGATGGGGATTAGACGAGGAGACCTCCCCTGAGCGGACGTAGTCCGTGTGGGCAGTGAATGTGACGACCTCGGACTGAGAAGGTACGTCCCAAAGTTTAACAGTCGTATCATCAGAGCATGACAGCACTTGAGTAGGAGCAGAGGTGGGAGAATTTCGTGACATGGACAGGTTGCTTATGCGAGTCGAGCGTCCGTAGAATTGCACGCGAATTGATATCAAATATCTAGTGAAGTTGAGATAGGTGTGGGACTAGTAGCTGGGCGAGAAAACGTACCTGAATGAGGCCGGTATCATCACCAGCAACGACGAGTTTTCCATCGGGGCGGATGTTACCGCTGCGAGCGACATCTTTGAACCTCGATATGGTCTTTGTGACCTTTTGAGTGCGCGGGGCATAAATTTGTATACGAGTTGCTGCAGTGAC
Organism: Melanogaster broomeanus; assembly: GCA_014904935.1. Lineage (NCBI taxonomy): Eukaryota > Fungi > Basidiomycota > Agaricomycetes > Boletales > Melanogastraceae > Melanogaster > Melanogaster broomeanus. Next base: position 662,514 of record MU123695.1, on the reverse strand, counting down.
AGCATACCTGTGAGGTTTGGTGGGGGAGAACTGGACAGAAGTAACAGGAGCATATTCCTTTATAAATACAGGATGTTTGAACTGGCGCCAGTATCTGGACTCTGGACTGTGTTTTGTGGACTGGGGACGTGCATGTCTCTGTAGGATGACTGGCTGGTAGTCCATGGCATCGGACGCAGGCAGCGGCACTCGGACGCAGGGTAAATTTGCAGTTGAGCTGATTATTATGTAATCCTCCTACTTATATCGGATCTTAGATTATCGATATGCCCACTGAAAAGTATCATAACTAGCTCTTTCAAGTTTCAAAGTTTGCCTTGCCTTCGACTTCCACCTAGATTTTTCTCCATCATGTTGTTGTACGAGGACCTTATTTCGGGGAACGAGATGTTCTCCGATGCATTCCCTCTGTTGGTTTTTCATCAATCCCATTCCATTCCATCCCCATTAACACCATTGTTTGTAGGAAAGAGGTCGATGGCATCGTCTACGAAGTCGACTGCCAACTTATCACTGTCAAACAGGGCGCCGACATCGATATTGGCATGTAATATATGCTTATCAATATCTCCAATGCTCACATCGCCTCAGGGGCCAATCCTTCCGCCGAAGAGCAAGAAGAAGCCCTCGCGGATGGCGCTGAACAAGTGAACAATGTGGTTCACTCGTTCCGCCTTCAGTCAACAACCTTCGACAAGAAGGCTTACACCACATACATCAAGGTGCAGTCCGCCTTGCCGTCCCCAAAATTTTTTTTTTGTTTCATAACGGCGGTTGCAGGGTTACATGAAGGCAGTAAAAGCCAAACTGGCGGAATCAAGGGTCCAGGCGTTCGAGAAGGGCGCTGCTACTTACGTTAAGAAGGTTCTGGCCGATTTCAAGGACTATGAATTTGTAAGTCTCCTGTCGTCTTTGCTGCCTCAATCTGAATTTCCTTCAGTATACTGGAGAATCGATGGATCCCGAGGGCATGGTCGCCCTACTCAACTATCGTGTATGTTTCCACTGGTGTCATTCATCTAAACCAACTCTGATCTAGTCTTAACTTATCAGGAGGATGGAATTACCCGTAAGCATCGGTCTGTCACTTGGTCAGTATTGTCATCTCTCATATCATCTCTTCCAGCCTACTTTACTTTCTGGAAGGACGGCCTTAAGCAAGTCAAATTGTAGTTTGATATTATCTTGGATTTTCAGCGTTCCTATCACCGGGTCATAGTCTCGTTCGCAAATCAAGAATCACATTGGGAGATTGCACGATAATAAAAAACGATGATTTTGATCTTCTATCCTACCCCGAGATCTTATCAGAGCTCATCATGAGTGTCCTTCGGGGTTTCGAAGGTTGCCTGTGAACCCTCCTCTGGAGCCTTCACCTTGGGCTTGAGGTCGTTCTTTGCAGACTCCTCCACGAAGGATATCAGACTTTCCAATGCACGGTCACCGTCGTAGTCGATGAATTCACGTGAACCAGCGGGTTTGAATTTCAGCGTTGGGAAGCCACCGATGCGGAATGGAACTGATGCTGGGAGGTCGTTTTCCTGTGCTTCCATCTTTGCACTAAACAATATCTGTAAGCTCCGACATCTAGTTTTATGCACTGGGCTTACATGACGATCTGATCCTTCACGTCGGCAAAGTGGTCACCAAGTGAATCCCAGATCGGCTTTAGGCGCTTGCAGTGGCCGCACCTTCATATAGAATAGCATAAGATGACTTTAACAGGGGCAAAGTAGACGAGGACATACCAAGTGGCGTAAAATTCAACAAAGACATCCTTCGAGTCATCGAAAACAACCTCTTCAAAGTGCTCACCAACAAGAGTGAAAACACTCTCGTCCTGCGTCTCTGGGATGGGCTGGCTCTTCAACTTAGGAAGAAGCTTGCCGTCAATGTAGTCAGCAACCATATCCGATATTGCCTCAGGCTCGACAGGCTTGTCTTGGTCGTAAGGGTACTTCAGTTGCTTCTGAAGGTCCTGAACTACAAAGCTGGGCCACTTAGGCTCGACGAGGTTCAGGGCCTTGGCGTGGTCACCAAACTTGGTGGCATCAATCCAGACAAAGTTGATCTTGCCGCGGTATTTAGATGCGACAGGCTTGAGGGAGTCGATGTAGCCCTGGCTCTTCTCGTCGGTAGGGTCGATGAAGAGGTAAGCCAGGGGCTTTCCGCTGGCGGCATAGACAGCGTATGTGTCACCATTCACTTCGCCGAGAAGGGGAACAGAAAGTTCTTGCATCCAACCCTCAACGTCCTCGACGGTAGCAGATGAAACTGGGTAAGGGTATTCTGACTTGTGTTCGTCGAAGTTACGGTAGACAACAATGGCAGGAGGTGTGACACCAGCTGCAGCAATGGCCTCGGGATCGGTAGAGAGACCAAAGAGGTAGTCATCACGATGCTTCAGAGCAGTTGCACTGAATTCAGGTGCGGGTGCATCCGTTGTGGACGAGAGATATGCGATGGCGACGATCTTGTCGGCATTTTGGAAGTCAGAAAGGTTGGCAGAAGTGACCTCGGATACAGCAGGCAGTGATTGCCTTAGTGGACGATTTAGACTTGGGTACGTGAAGGGAAACAGAGTGGACAAACTTGATCATATAGCTAACGATACCATCTGCCTTGCGGGGTCCGGTGTAGTCACCCGGCTCGCCATTGCGGAAGACTTTGAGAGTGCTTGGGGTACGGTGAGAATCTCCATGTCGCGATATCACGAAGAGAAACATACGGGTAGCCTTGGACTCCGTGAGCCTGACAGAGCTCAGCTTGGTCGACGCAGTCCACTTTAGCCAGTCTGATGTTGTTCTCCTTCAAAGCAGTGGCCGCCTCTTCATAATGAGGTGCTAGCGCCTTACAGTGACCACACCTGCACTCGATTAGACACAAGATGCATGAAGACTCTGTCGTTGAACGCACCAGGGAGCAAAGAACTCGACCAGAATCAGTGGTTCGGGGTTGATGGTCGAGTCAAAAGTCTCTTGTGTGATGTTAATAACATCGGAAGGCTTCTCAGCGTCCGCCTCTGCAGCAACGAGAGACGCGAAGGCAACAGCAGAAGCCGCCGAGACAAACGTAGAGAAACGCATCTCTCAGGAGTGTCAGAAATTAAGATGAGGAAAGAACGAATTTCAGAGCTGTAGCACGGCTGCTTTTATGGAGCAATTCAGTGCATACGTGTCAACTTTGTTCATGTAAAGTTTGTGTGAAGTTACAGTAACAGCCTTCGGTCATGTGCGCATCCAACCAAGCATCCAAGCATAAGGTACAAGGTACATACTACAGCGGGCGGCACCAACCATCTTAAGTTTTCGGCATCCGACATCAACTAGCACCTCAAAATACTGCAAGTCTATTCCAGTAGTAAAAAAGTGGTTATCCAGTAGGTCCACAAAACTGTGAAATGGGCTCAGGCAGCCTGCTCGACGGGTTTTTTTCTTCCACGAATATCCTATCCCCACCATAGTGTTACGGAAGTAATCACAACTGTCTCATCACGATAGCTACCCTGACTCAACTCGTCACTGTCATGTTGAGTCGCCCCATCAAAGGTTTGAGAGATCGAAATCAGAGCCACGTTGGCGACTTCCACCATAATGCTTCACATGTGGATCAAACGCTCGTGGTGGGGGGAACTCCGTCGTGGGGAATCTGTGAGACCCGGCTTCGGGGGGCGGCGAGGGGACTGAGGGGACCCATGCCAATCAGTCTGATCAGCTGTACGATGGAAGGGGCCAATGGACTCACTTTTGCGACTTGGTGCAGGTGGTTTGCTGCCGTTCACACGTCCGTTGGTTGAAGTTGCTAAGGTTGAAGGAGGTTTGGCCGTCGGAGGACTAGAAGTAACCCGTTGTCTCTGAGAGCTTGGTGGAGGGGGCGGGGCAGTGGGAGGTGCCAAACTCATTCGGGCTGGGGATGGCCCAGGCGGTGGAGGAGGTGCCGGAGGATCAGCCTCGGACAAGGCTCTCACACGCGCAGGAGGTGCAGGAGGCCCATCCAGGACGATCGCTCTTCTAGCGGGAGGTACAGGGACTACTCGAGCGGGTGATCCGGTAATAGAGGAGGGTCTAGCAGGCGGTGGCGGAGGTGGTGCTCTACCGAGAGTAGCTGGAGGGGGAGGGGCTTTGCGGGCTGGAGGAGCAGGGGCAACAGCGCTGTTCCGTGTGGGGGGGAGACGAGGTGCCGACCTTGCGGGAGGAATAGATGAATTCACAGGTGATGCACTGCGTACATCCACAGGCGGCGGGGAACGAGCAGGCGGTTGTGGTGGTGGCGCTTGGAGCGGTGATGCAGTTCTGGGTGGGGGTCGACGAGGAGGTGCGGGTGGAACTGCCGGAGGAGAAGGGGTGGCACGAGCCTGTGGTGGTGGTGGTGCTCGTGTTGGGACAGTGGGTGTCCGTGAGGGCAACGATGGCGCTGGTCTGCTTGAAGGTGGGGGAGGGGTGGTTGGTGCCCACTGTTTCTGTGGGGGGGCTCTTAGCAGGGGGAGGTGGTGCACTTGGAGTGCCTGAAGGGGCAGTGCGCCCAGGCAGCGATGGCGGCTTTCCCAGTGTAGGGGGCTTAGCTAAAGACCTTGTGAGATAGAGGCGAGATATGACAATAGCAGCAGCAAACCTAGATTGCTCTGTCCTGCAGGTTTCAACTTGGGCATGCCACCCGCAAACAGACCACCCAACTGAGGTGGTCCTCCACCACCTGGATCGGCGGAGACGGATGCTGGCGCCCGTAAACCACCACCACCACCACCTCTTCCTCCTCCTCCTCCAGACCCCATTGTACCTCCCCCAGGCTTGGCCGCGATCGCGGGCCCACTACGATCGTTGGTTTCTGCCTTCTTCAACCTCTTTCCTGCCTGAATTTGCTTCAAAAGTTCGCTGGAAGCCATCGTGTTGGCAAGGGTAGAGATCAAGTCGCTGTCAAGCCAGAATCAGGAGAACTTCAAGTTGTAAGCAAAAGTCTGTGCGCTGCGACGATTACAGCCTTCTGATGCTTCCGTAAACAGCGATAAATAGGTGCTACTGTACTACTGATCTGGCAATATTTGAATTCGTAAGCACCAGTGAGGATATTAGTGAAATGGTACGCTAAGCCAACGCTAAGCAGTAACTTACACACGAAAGCTGACCTACAAAATGTGCAAGTAGGAGCAAATGCGAAAATCGACCGTGAAACATCAGGCACTACCATATGTAAAACAAAACCACCCGTACGGAACAACCTCAATACTCTAGAAAGCGGTTCGAAGCGACGCCTTCGGGAGTGGACGCGGACCACGTATGCGCGTCGCAATGTTCTCCCTTGGTCTAGGATAGAGAGACTGACTGACATCACATTCGCCTTCCGTCGTCTCCATCGGCTTCACCGGTGATGCATCTGACGTCTGTTCTGCAGCCGGTGACGGCGAACCCCGGTTCACACTGCGCGGGGTATGATAATCATATGCGGGAGGATCGTCGAACGTTGACCTACGTCCCACTCGCGAACGAGAACGGACGTCCGTCAATTCGGATGGGAGAGCCGAGAGATTTGACTGATTTGTAAATGTCTTTCGGCGCGTTGGCGATGAGCTCCAGTTGCCGAAAGTGAGCCAGCGATCTGGCGTTTCGGGAAGGGGTAGTGGATCAGCGGAGACAGCAGATCTCACCAAGGACATCCACGAGTGACCTGAAGAGGAGTGTTTTTCGGTAGCCGAAAGGAACAAATGAGACAATGATTTCCTAGTATTTCGTCTGATGATGTCCGATCCATACAAGGGAGAGCTGGCTGACTGGGGTCTCGTTGAAGGTGCTGGAGTATGCTGCGCCTTGGGTGGTATGACCAGTCGGAGGGAGGGAGGGATAGGGAGTACTCTGCGTTGTACACGGTCTTCCTGCTCCGCTTCAAAACGTGCACCATATTCACCTTGACGACTCAAAATCCGATTTTTATGCTGAGATTTGTTGGGCATAGGTCCGTCAGGTACGTCATTATCATCCAAGGTATGACTGGTGTATGCTGCAAGAGAAGGGGGCCGCGGAGACGTAGCCGGAGAAAGACGTTTCACAGCTGTGTGACTGTGCACGTGGGGTGGTGTGTCTCTCGGACATGCAGGTCTCATCCGGGAGGCAATGTGAACCGTGGCTGTCTCATCGGTCAGAGCTGTCGTACTGCCCTCTATGCTCCCCCTGGCACTGCCGGTTGTGTGCGGCCACAACACTGAGGGAGTGATCCGAATTGTTGAAGGACTGGACCCCCCAACGACATATGGATGATTAGGTATGTGCGGGTGAATGATGCTCAGTGTCTTGTACGACCGGGGTAAGTGAGGTGCTGGGTCGGTGGCGCCGATCCAAGAGAGTGACGCGCCGTCGTCCGGAGTTGCGTGGCACAAAATCGGCTTATTGAAGGCGGCTGTCCTTGACCAGTTAGGATATCACAATAGCGAGCAGCGAATTGCGCTCACCTAGAACGACAAGAGAACCAATTGTGAAGGGTACGAACTCGCCTACTATGCCTACGAACTTGGCTCCAGGTACCACTGTCAATAATTCCAGTAATATCAACGACGCTGTGCGGAGGGCCCTCGAATCTCCAATCGCGCCAACTCTGTGCCGCAAACTGAGAAAACCTGGCGCGATGAGCCACATGAGTCTCAGAAAGATATAGAACTCCAGAGCTATGAACACCAGAGATTTCGTCAGGGCCGTCGGAAGGTAGCTTTGAGTGCGTTAGTCAGCATCCTTTTCACATCTGCGACGGCCTTACCGGTCCCTGTAGCAGAGGTAGCTCCAAGTTGTGGTACGAATCTATTGACGGAGTGATACATAAATGGCGCACGATCACAGGCAAATCACACTTACTCTGTCGTCCCTATGCTGGTTGCATTTTCTGCAAATACCGAGGCTGATGGAGGAAGGCCAGATGAGCGAGAGGACAGGTCGTGAGTTAGAATATGCATACCGATGGCAGCAAATATCCAAACACCCATTGCATATTTCTCGATTGTTGTTACGTCCAATTTTTGGAGCTCAAGACAGAGTGTAACCAGTCCAAAGAGTCTCCCGCAGGAAGCAGAAATACCGCCCCATGCAATGACGAAAGCTAAACGAGATGTCAGTCCCAGGATAAATGAATAATGGCCGTGGACCAATGGAAACCTACGGCAGACAGATGATCCACTCCTGGCATCAAAGGTCAACTGGGAAGAGAAATCGGCGATACTACCGAAGGCGAAACAAACGAAGAGCATGAGAACAAGAAAGTGATTCTCCTCACGCGAGCGGAGGTTAGCCCTGCGGCTATGACATAAGGAATCCAGTGGTTTCTCGACACAGGATACGACGACCGTTGAATCGACGGGTGCAGAGGAGAGACGAATTGAGATATAAGATTTGAACGATCGAGCAAGACTGCGAACGGCAGGCGACGATGCAATGCTTAGAAGACTACATATAAATACCCATCCGAGAAAGAATGTAGCAATTTGTTGGCTACAGTCATGTATGTGAATGCTTGAGAGTCAAACGATCAAGAAGCACTCACAAGTCTGGATGCCGGAGAAATTCGTCCACAGACGGTAGGACACTGCCTTGGATCATGAATATCTCTGGATCACGATTTGAAGCTGAGGGCATTCCGGACGCCGAGAACGAATGGAGGAGACCAGCTCGCAGGTAGGAGGGAAGAAAAAAGAAGGGAATGATAGAGAAAGCAGGACCAGCCTGAAACTTCTCATGAATAGTAGTACTAACTGACAGATGGGGGCGTTTGACAAGTTATAAGTAGTGCAAGGTGGCTTTACTTTGGTGGATTTGGTATGTCTCGATATGCACTGCCTTAGTGTCGCGTATGGGCACAACTGCGACCACTAAACTTGTACCTGGATACTGGATAGGACAGCCGCACTTCACAGTGTAAAGCCAGTCAGCTGAGTCAAGCAGATTAATATTATTCACCATCAGCCGAGTCGTGCATCATCCCATATATCAAATGCTAGTTTCCGTGTGTCGGGAGTAATGGTAGAATGGTGGCGAGTTCCTGATTTTCATGCATTTACCCAAACTGCGATGATGGTAACGAGTTGGTAACGATGTCTGTGGGGTGTGCTGGTCGTTCCCGTAATGCTTAGTACTACTTAATAGTAGTACAGTTGAAGTTCTCATAGTGCATGACGTCGGGAAGGCTACTACAGTGATGCAGCATGCAACTTAAGTTAGGCGTGACTAAATGTAACACATGTCACAGCGTGACTGAGCTGCAGATCACAGCGAAGCCTCGCGCTGTCGAGCAGCCAGAAGAACGACGACGGTGGGGACATAGAAGTCCACCACATGTCAGTCGTGCCCAGGAACCCGAAGAAGAACCCCTCAGCATGCCGCTCGAAGGGGGGAGAAATGCCAGCTGTCAGATGACGAGCAGGCATGCTGACGATGGAGCATCGAGCAACCCAGTGGAGCCCGCCGGCGCAAACGCGGGTACACGAGAGGGTAGACGACCCAACAGCACAACCCCAGACGACGCCGCAGCCACACCAAGTAGCAGCAGCAGCTGTGACAATGACCGCAACAGCAGCGGCCACAGCACGCAGCAGCAACAACGGTGGCAGCGTTGGTGGCAGCGCAAACGACAACGGAAGCGGGTACAGGGACGGGGATGGCAATGGCAACGCAGAGCGACTGCCGAGAATGCAGCAACAGCAGCAGCATGCAGCCATGGTGCCAGCAGTGCAACCGCTGGAAACGCGAACAGCACGCACATGGCCCAACGGCACAGCGCGAATGCGCGAGGCGAAGAAGACCACGCGCGAGCCAAACGGCCCCAACAGCGCAGCGTGAATGTGCACGGCGAATGTCCCCATACATGGGCAGAACAGCACGTCAGCCACGCAACGAGAGACACCAGCCGCGACGCGAAACGCCCGAAGCGACCTACCCAGCGTGCCAACCCACCACGCCGACGCGGACGACTCAAAGTCCAATCGGACTCATCGTCAGATGCATCGGAAATGGATGCGAGGTGCTGGGGGAGCATCATAGGCCCTCCGGGACCAAACCTGAAGGATAGTGAGCCCGCTACACGAAGACCGCGCGCCTCCCATAGCCCTATGCAAGACGCCCCGCGACTTACCAAATCGGGAAATCGGGCAAGCGTAGCACTTCGAAACGCACTGCAAGTCATATATGGATACGGATTTTATTCACTCGTTTATTAGGACAAGCTTACTGCTAAGTACCCATTCCTTTTAGTGATATTCTTAAGTCCATCCTTTGATTATATCCATGCTCTGTTTGTGGGGGAGTGTTGGAAGACAAACAGTCGAGTGGCTACGCCACCACTGACATAATCACATAGTACATTCTGCACGCGTAGTTACTTGTACAGTAGTCTGGTTTATCATACCGAAGTCTGGGTTACTACTACTGAAACTACTGTTTCTATATGCATTTTCTGCCATACTCAAAATGCATATTTCCCCAAAAATCATGATGCATGATTCATTATGCAATTTCTCTGCTAACCAACTCGGGAAGTGGTCAGAGCTGATGCATTGTTAGAATCATGCATCACAAAATCATGCACTATGAGGACTTCAACTGTACATAGATATGCATAGTCCAGAGTACTGTATACTAGTACTTCTAATTACTTACCTAATGTCGCACTGAATTAGAGCTGGCACTGGCAGGACGATCACGTGAAATTCACGTGAATTCGAGGCAAACTTTGAACCAAACAAACTTTCCGGGTCAGCGAGGTCTCGTAGCTCATTTCAGCGTGAATTCGCCGTTTTGCACCTGTTTGCACTGGCACAACTACTGCAGCAGGCAAGCTGCAATTCACAGCAATCATGGACAATATACCGCAGCTCAGTACAGCTGCAGACTTGGAGATTCGTGCAGCCCGCATTGCAGATCCTGGGATTGGTGAGTTTACTCATACAATGCTCAATGACCTGTTCACGCCTAACTTACCACCTTCCAGACCTCAAGACCAAGCACACAGTAGCATGCGAACTCAGAGAAATGATAGACACCGTACGAGATGCGGACTCAGCTCGAGTGTTTCCCCAGATGATTCCGGTTCTCCTCGAGATCCTTCGCTCAGGCGAGCCCGCCTACCATAAGGACACCCTGGAATATCAGTTTCGGCGCGTCCTATTAGAGGTTCTTCATCGCATCCCTTATAACGACTCCATTCGGCCTCTCGCCCTCCCCTTGCTCAGTGGTATGCTTCACACACTCCGTCACGATAACGAGGAGAATGGCGTCACTTCTTGCAAGATCATCATCGATTTGCTCCGTTCATTCAGAGCTCTCACCGAAGAACTTGTCTCCGAATTCATGGTCATCCTCCAGGATGTCTTTCGTAACATAAAAGGTCTCGTAGAGGAGACACTATCAGAGGATTCTGCTGTTTTGGACGTTAACCTTGTCATGCCCAGCATTCGTAGTTTCAAAGTATTGGCAGAGATGGGTATGGTTGTCGTCACATTCTCTCAGAGTCACCGACCGTTGGTTGTAACTATGATCCAAACAATGTTGGGTCTCAATTTCGAAGTATTGGCCCTCGAGTCTCCGGCTCAGCGCAAAGCGCGTGAGGGCTGCGAAGCTATGGGCGCCTACTGGGCTGGCATGGCTCCTACCATCCAAAACCCACAAGCCTACGCTGACTTTATTATCGCACAAATCAAGGTCAGTGTATTCCACAATAGTTGACAAGTCATGGCCCTCATGTTTGAATGGGGTGCAGATGGTCTCGTATGTCGCCTACATAATTCGCGGGTTTGGAGAGCAGTTCGATTCATTTGGCGAGCGACTTATTCTCTCTGCTCTCCGACTTCTGCAGGATCTTCCTGCTAATGGAATCCAAGCGCGCAAGGTGAGTGAGCTTGTAACTTCCGCAGAGCCGGCTTCCAATATTCTGTCAGGACCTCATGGTTGTGTTGCGACACCTTATTGGTACACCCCATCGCAAGGCTCTTCTGCCACAGATCGATAAACTATTCAACGAGCAAATTCTACTTGGCAGCGGCGTGGGCAGCCGCGAGACACTTCGGTATGAGACATTGCTCCACTGCTTGAACCCTTGATTGATACTTGCCTTGAAGGCCGTCAACATATGCCGCCATTGCTGATCTCGTGCACCACGTACGCACTGAACTTTCGCCTGACCAACTCGCACGGATTGCGAAGCTGTATTCAACGCTTATTCACAATCCTTATCTTGGGCACAACCTCCATACGCTGTTTGCCAAGATGATGTTTGGTCTTATAGAGAATATCACGACCAAAGATACTCCGCAAGGTGCTGCACGTGTACTTGGTGCCATGTTCGAGACATGTGTGGACAAAGTCGATGCCATGACAAATGTGCTCGACAATGCGTTTGAGAGCTTGGAAAGAGCAAAGACTGGAGACGAGTCACCGTCTCCATGTTGGATGATTGAGAAAGCACGCCCGGTAGCTGCTGCAGTTTACGCGGTAGAAAAACCAGAGGAAGTGATACACGGTAAGTCGATCTTGCATGCTTTCCAAACAAATGACACTCATTATTTTCAGAGTGCCGGTTGCTGTTCCGGACACTTTTACACGGATTCCGGGTCTGCCTCGTTGGGCTGAAGAAATGCGACGGCCCCATTCCAGACGGAACGCTCGTCTTCCGTCTTTTCACAAGTTGCATCAAGTGTATGGCTCTCTTTGACGCTGAGCCCAGGGAAGCAACCGAAGTTATGGATTGGTTCAGCTCAGTGCTCCTCGAGGTGAATTTGCACGCGTTCCAAGAAGTGTGGACGCACAAAATCGAGCTGTTCTTTGAAGCTGCGCAAAAGCGACCCACTCTCCTTCACATTTGCCAAATACTGTTCAACCGAGAGCCTGTTTCAGCGACGCTGGTTGCTATTGTTCTCCGGTTTTTGATTGATCGTCTACCCATGCTGGGCGAGTATGATGACCAGACGGCGGTAGTCACCATACGACTCTTCAAGATGGCCTTCAGCGCCGTGACTGCATTTCCCATCACCAACGAGCCGATACTGGCATACCATCTTGCGAAGTTGATCATGGACTGCTTTCCTCTTGCCGCCAAGGCTACCAAACCTACTAACTACTTCCATTTGTTGAGAGGTTTGTTCCGTGCCATAGGAGGGGGTGGTGGAAGGTTCGAGCTCTTGTACAAGGAAGTCCTACCCCTACTTCCCGAAATGCTAGAAAGCTTGAACCGTCAGCTGTTTGCTTCAGATGGATACAGCAGGGATATGATCGTCGAGCTTTGTCTCACCGTACCGCTGCGCCTCACGCATCTCCTTCCGCACCTCTCGTATCTTATGCATCCCCTTGCTCTCGCTCTGCGCGGGACACCCGAGCTCGTCTCGCAAGGCTTACGCACACTCGAACTCTGTATCGACAATCTCACTCCAGACTTCCTTGATCCTACCCTCAGCACGGTTCTGCGGGAGCTCATGGAGGCGCTCCATAGTCACCTGAAACCGCTGCCGGCTAACCATCACCACGCTCACACGACTATTCGTATCCTCGGTAAGCTTGGAGGGCGAAACCGTCGCCTCCTGAGCAGAGAACCGTTATTGGAGTATAAGCCTTTCTCCGAACCGGCGAAGATCGTGCTATCGTTTGGGGGAACTAGTGAGAAGGTGGAGTTGAATGCCATGTCGAGCCTTGCATCGCGCACGCTGGCTAGAGCTGGACCCCCTCATCGGGCTTATGCATATACATTCCTGGAGACATGCGTCACGTCCCTCTTGCATGAGGTTAGTCTTACAGCTAATGCTTGACCATTGACTCATGCCCAATCGCAGAACACACATAACGAAGATCAAGCCGCAGTATTTGTAAGATGTCTCGAGGCCATGCTTGACGCCATCTATATTCCTGAACTGAAGGAAGACGCACAAAAGTTCATCAGGGAGCTTTCAAAGGCTGTCTTCGCAATGGAGATGCGGAAAAATGCCACCAAGGAGATTGGTCTCAAACGCTATCCAAGTCCGCTACTTTCGTCCTACCTTGAGGCATTACCGTGCGTTCTGGCGCGACAAGAAGAGGCCAAACCGGGGCAAGATCTGGTTACATTCATAATCAGCGATTTGGTCGCCATGGGCAAAGAGCAGGGCGTAACACCTCTGGACATTGTGCCGATGCTCCATCAGGTCGCGAGTCGTTTCAGCGCCATATGTCTCGAGGATTCGTGGGTGAGAAAGAGTGCGGGGTGTAGTGGTATCCGAATCATGACGTATACTCCCGATTTTGGAGTGAAGTGGATCCAGGATCGTGAGGTAGACTTCGTTCGCACTCTTCTCCATATCTTGAAAGATTTACCGTATGATCTTCCTCGTGACGTTGGCGACGTAGTTGATGTCCTCAAGAGAGTCCTGCGAGTGGGCAGTGCGGAGACGGATGCGCTCACGGATGCTCCAATCGCCTCGCGAACCAAACTCGTCCATCTTATTGGCATCTTCTTCTCAGAGCTTTCGAGCCCCAATCCTGTCGTTCGGCAGGCAGTTCAAACGTGCCTTGAATTACTCGTGGAGCTCACTGGAAAATCCGCCCATGAGCTTCTTTTACCCCACAGGGATCGCATGCTCACCGGGATCTATACGAAACCACTCCGTGCTCTCTCATTTCCCATCCAAATTGGCATGATTGATGCCGTGCGGTTTTGCATCAGTCTCGACCCGCCACTTCCAGAGGTCAATGACGAGCTTCTTAGGCTGTTACACGAGACATTGGCATTGGCTGATGCCGATGACCTGAATATTGGGCGAGTCAACCTTCGCCAAGGCGGATTGGAAGTTATAAAGCTCAGGGTGGCTTGTATCAAATTGTTGACTGCTTCCATGCCAATGACCGATTTCTTCTCCAAGCAACATCAAACGCGGCAGAGGTGAGAACCGTTCTTTCTGCAGAGCCATTTTCTTTCTGATTTTACCCTCCAGGGTGACGAGCGTTTATTTCAAGTCACTCTATTCGCCCTCGCAAGAAGTTAAGGAAGTGGCACACGAGGGCCTCCGGATGGTCCTCACTCATCAGAGCCGTCTTCCGAAAGAACTTCTGCAAACTGGCCTGCGACCGATACTGATGAATCTTGCGGATCCAAAGCGACTCTCTGTCTCTGGGCTCGAGGGCCTAGCACGTCTTTTGCAATTGCTCATCAACTACTTCAAAGTTGAGATCGGCCATAAACTTCTTGATCACTTCCGCATCGTTGCTGATCCTCAGATGCTCCAAGCCTCGTCTCGTCTACCGCTACCCGAGCATGAGGGCATAACCAAACTGGTTCGCCTGGCAAACATATTTCATCTTCTCCCCTCTGCCGCCAACATCTTCCTTGAAAATCTCGTGAACGCCATTGTTCAGACGGAATCCCAAATGCAGTTCTCTGGCAGGAGTCCCTTCTCCGAGCCACTAGGAAAGTACCTCGATCGCTATCCTGGGGAGGCTCTTGACTTCTTCGTGAGACATTTGCATTTCCCGCGCCACGTTAGAACTTTCAGAAGTATCCTGCAGGCCAGACTTGCTCCCAACCTAGAGCGAGAGTTGGCAGCGCGAACGCAAAACCTGGTCGCCCATTGCTTCAAGGGCAATGATCAGATCTTGTTGCTGCCTGGCTTATACCTCCTGGATGATCTTGCAGATCTGCAGCCAACTTGGATATCGGAGAACAACTATGTGATCGACGCTGTGACCGAGATCTGGCGATCTGAACCGTTACAGCCCGAGCAGACTGATGTTATGATCCCAGATGCCATCCACAGGCAGTCCACCATGCTGTCCATCTTCCAAAAGGCGCTAGAAAAGACACCCAGAGTTGACCTATTATTTGAAGTCGTCGCAATCTACGCTCGCAATCTGGCCATGGATCTAACACGCCTAACCCAGTTCCTCTATGGTCACGTTGCTTTGAACGAAGATTTGTTTTACCGTCGAAACGTCTTAGCTCGCTTCCTCTTATGGTTCGAAGACCAGTCTGCGTCCTGGGCGACGAAGACATACTTCATACGCTTTATTGTCACGCCAACTATCCTTGTCCAGGCAGAAAAGGTCAACAAAGACGGACTGCTCGACATGGACTTCATAACCTCTGTTCATCGGACCATCTGGCAGCCGATGATTGACGATGCTTCGTTCACAGAGGCCGATGATATGTTCAAGATCGAGCTCTTGCACTTGACCACGGTCCTGGTGCATCGTTTCCCGGAGCTATTGGAGGATGTCAAGAAGGACATCATTCGCTGCGCCTGGCATTACATCACTTCCGAAGATGCAGTCGTCAAACAAACTGCGTACCTCCTTGCAGCTCGTTTCTTCGAGGCATTCGACACCCCTCAGAAGTTCATTTTAAGGGCGTGGACAGGGCTTCTTCGTCCTCCGCACACAGAGGGAAAATTGCTCATCAAGCAAGCTCTCGACATACTTGGCCCCGCGCTTCCTAAGTCCGGTGCAAATGACGTAGGCTACCCTCAGTGGGCCAAGACCACTCGACGACTTCTCGCAGAAGAGGGAAACGGTTTCCAGCAGATCATCATGATCTATCAGCTCCTAGTTCGGCAACCACATCTTTTCTACCCGGTCCGCGCGCTCTTCATCCCCCACATGGTGAATTCCTTGACCAAGCTCGGCCTTTCTGGCACAGCATCGGGAGAGTCCCGTATCTTGTCCATTGATATATCACAAGTCATTTTCAACTGGGAGCAGAAACCCGAGGATGACGCTCAATCATCTGGCACTCCCTGTCCAGCTTGGATCACACCTCTGGCTTTCCGAGAAAGTATTGTTAGCTTTCTTGTCCGCCTGGCGACCGCAACCTTGGAACAACCGGTTAAAACTGTTCTCGTTCCCCGAGCGCTGGACCTGTTGCAACAAATGGTCGCATCAACTGGTTGGTCCGACGTGACGGTGAAATTGAACTACTTTTCAAGGGCGCTTGAGCAGGTATGCCGCGTTTGCTAAAGAGTTCCAGGTTTGTTCTAATGATTCGTGGAAGATTGATCTGGATTCAGAGGCGCACCTCAACCAGGCGCTCGGCGTAGCCAAGGTCCTCCAGGTAGTTGCGGCCGACAAAGACGACTCCTGGTACATCGCCAACGCCACCATCTTGCAGTCTCTCGTGCGCAAAGGCTTAGTCACGGACGAACCAGGACTGCACGATGCTCTACATCCCATTTTCGAGCACTTGCTGCGTCTATTCCCTCTACCAGACAGAGATGAGAAGCAAAGCGAGATGTCCGAGTTCCACAATTTCGTGTACTCGGCAATCGAAGACGGCCTAGCGAACACTAGCGCATTGCGCGGCACCCTTCTCATGCTGAAATCGGTCGTGCAAGTCTCCGTGGAACGGGTGCAACCTTTCTCCGCGTCGCTCTTGCGATTGTTCACCAAACTTGCTAAGGACCACGTTAATTCGGCGTCAAACACGAGTGGATTTGAGAATGGTGTGCGGCTTATCACGTCCATCATTGAAATCTGCAAGGCAACAATACCGTACCTTGGAGATCAGCGGAAGGCCTTCTTCGGCGCGTTCACGGCACTCACGGAGAAGTCGAAGAGCCTATTGTTATGTCGGTACATGCTGGACGTCATGCGCGAATGGGCGTTGGCCAAGAACGAAACCTACCCTACCATGAAGGACAAAGTGAATGTACTGCAGAAGATGGCAGGCTTCGAGTCACGCGGAGAGCCACTGTTCCATGACTATCTGGAGCTGATCTATGACATCTATACCGAGCCCTCCTTGCGGAGAAGCGACTTGACCTCCCGATTGGAGCAATGTTTCCTACTTGGGTGTCGCGCTCGAGATGGAACCCTCAGAGAACGTTTCATGGATCTGCTGGACGCCAGCGTTCCTCGCTCTCCTTCAAGTCGTCTTGCATATATCTTAGGAGTACAAAGCTGGGAGCCTCTTGCAGACCAGAACTGGATATTTCTCGCTTTACACCTTCTTCTTGGTTCCGTCGACGCAGAAATCCCGCTCATTCCAGAGCGAAAGTTCACACTCGAGGCTGGTGTGGGATATCTCTCTACTAAGCCCAAAGCGGTCTCGATCGTCCGTCCAATGCAACGTCTCATGTTCCTCGATCCGCATGCTGCTCAGGACGCTTGGATCTCCATCTTCTCAGCCACCTGGAAATGCCTTTCCAGGCGGGAGCAGGCCGATATGACTCTTCACATGATCAATCTCTTGAGCAAGGATTACCACATCAAACAAGCTGACATGCGCCCAAACGTCATCCAGATTTTGCTCGGCAGTGTTCTTGCTTGCAGTCCACCCATGACGCTTCCTCCACACCTCGTGAAGTTCCTCGCAAAAACTTACGGCGCATGGCATGTCGGGCTCGAAATCCTCGAACGCTCGCTTGAATATGTGTGGGACGACGATGCCAGCGTTCGCGACAGTGTATTCGACTCCTTGGCCGACCTTTATGCTGAGTTGGTGGAAGAAGACATGTTTTACGGCCTGTGGCGCCGCCGGTGCCTGCACTTAGAAACAAACATCGGCCTGGCATTTGAGCAGCATGGGATGTGGGAACAAGCAGCAAGCACGTACGAGCTAGCACAAACTCGGTCGAAGAACGCTTCGATTGCATTCTCTGAAGCAGAATATTGTCTTTGGGAGGACCACTGGATGCTCTCAGCAGAGAAGCTCCAGCAGTGGGATACACTTCATGAGCTGGCAAGGAGCGAAGGCAATCAAGAACTTATGCTCGAAAGCGCCTGGAGAATTAAAGACTGGACGGAGCATAGAGAAACCTTAGAAGACCAAGTCAACCAACTCCCTGATATTGCCACTCCACGCAGGCGCGTTTTCGAGGCATTCATAGCTCTGCTGAAGCTCCCTGCTGCTCTGGACAAAAACACGGAGTTCACCAAGATCCTCGAGGATGCAATGCAGTTGTCTCTCCGCAAATGGGTCGGACTCCCCCCTCACATGTCGGTCGCCCATGTTCCCTTGTTGCAGCACTTCCAGCAGTTCGTGGAGCTTCAAGAAGCTGTTCAAATTTTCGGCTCTCTCTCCACTACAAACGCCCAAAACCTCGAGAAGAAGTCATCTGACTTGAAGATGGTTCTCCAAGCATGGAGGGAACGGCTTCCAAACCTTCAGGATGATATCAGCATCTGGAGCGACCTTGTAGCATGGCGTCAGAACGTCTTCAATGCAATCAATAAGGCTTATATCCCGCTGATCTCTAACAACAACCAGAACGGCAACGCCGCTTCCACCAATGTCAATACGTCTGGCTATCGGGGCTACCATGAAACTGCCTGGATCATTAACCGCTTTGCTCATGTTGCCAGAAAGCACGACCTCCTGGACGTCTGTTTCAGCTCCTTGAACAAAATTTACACCCTTCCCAACATCGAAATCTCCGAAGCCTTCCTCAAACTTCGAGAGCAGGCGCGTTGTCACTACCAGAAACCAAACGACCTTCAAGCCGGTCTGGAAGTGATCAACAACACCAATTTGATGTATTTCTCCAGTTCACAGAAGGCAGAGTTCTTCACGTTGAAGGGCATGTTCCACGCAAGGAGCGGACGGAACGAAGACGCCAATCTTGCATTCGGTCAAGCCATGCAGATGGACATGATGCAGGCGAAGGCTTGGGCGGAGTGGGGCCGTTATAACGACCGCATGTTTAAAGAACTCCCCACTGACATGTCTCACGCTGCCAACGCTGTCAACTGTTATCTCCAGGCTGCAGGACAGTATAAGAATGGAAAAAGCCGACCCCTGCTCACCCGCGTTCTTTGGCTTCTCAGCGTCGACGATGGGAACTTCACAATCTCGCGCGCCTTCGATACTTACAAAGGAGAGGCAGCATTTTGGTACTGGATATCGTTGATTCCCCAGCTTTGCCTGTCCATCAATCAGCGGGAGGTCAAACAAGCCCGTTATATTCTACTTAACCTCGCCAAGTTATTCCCTCAGGCAAGTATGGCCGCAGTTCCCGAAATGTTGTCTGACCAAGTCCTACACAGGCTCTATTTTTTCCGCTGCGAACAACCAAGGAAGACATGGCGTTCGTCAAAAAACAGGCGGCGGCAGCGGCTGCCGCTCGCGCGTTACAGGCGAGCCAAGCGGTTGCGGTTAATGGTGTCAAACGTTCGGATAGTGACCAGACTATGCAAGATGCGACCGCTGAAGTCGCTGGAGAAATTGCGAAACGGGAGAGTGCTGCTGCCGATGTCAATGGAAGTCAACAGCCATTCTCGTTACCACCTATTACCACACACGCAGATGCGTCTGGCTCAAACCCAGCTGTCTCCCCTCTATCTCTACCCGCCCAGCATCCAGCTAACGAAGTCCAGCCCGCCTACACGGTCCGTCAAGGATGGGAGCATGTCGATGAAGTTGTTCAGATACTTAAGACTGCTTTCCCACTCCTTATCCTGAGTATGGAGACTATGGTTGACCAGATACTCCAAAGATTCAAGGCCCCTCCTGAAGAAGAGATCTACCGACTCATAGGTATGCTCCTACAAGATGCCATCCAGGTATGCCCTATTTTGCCCTCTGATGTGCATTAAACTAAACCCGGTTAGAATTATGTGATGCGAACCAATACGCCTGAGGACGACGGACAACTTGCGCCACATACAGTCAGCAATTTAACGAAGATGGCTGCTAATTTGTCTGGTGCTGCCAGGGTAGGTCATTGTCATCGTCTTCATTCACACATTCTGACACCGTGTCCGAGCAGAAAGAATATGAGGAAGACTTTTTGAAGAGCAAGCCGACGCACTACGAGTATATCCGCCGTCTACAGCGTTGGCGAGACCGACAGGAGAAGCACCTCGACTCCAGACCTCGCATTCAGTCTCTGGATCTATTGAGTCATTACTTAACCGAGTTCCAGTATGGCAAGTTTGATGACATCGAGGTCCCCGGCCAGTATACGGAGGTGAGCAGTTCACATATATTGATATTGTACAGAACGCTTACACCGCCCTTTAGGATAAGGACAGCAACCAAAACTTCGTTCACATCCAGAGGTTTGGTCCGAAATTCGAGAATTGTCGGTCCCAGGGCTACTGTTGGAAGCGATTCACTGTCCATGGCAATGACCACTCCAGGACTTCGTTCTCTGTGCAGCTTCCATCTGGTCGTCATTGTCGTCGCGAAGAGCGAGTAATGCAAGTATTACGCATATTCAATGGGTATGTTTATTCAGGGTACTGTCCTGGAACACATCTCTCACAAAGGGTCCGTAGTGCGCTTATGAAGAAGAAAGAGTCGCGTAAACGCAACCTTAGCTTCCATATTCCGGCCGCCATATCTTGCAGTCCGAATCTTCGCTTGCTCCAGAATGACTCCTCCTATGTGACGCTGGGAGATATCTATGACCGTCACTGTGAAGAGACTGGCATCACACGCGAGGACCCCATCCTGGTTTCTGGAGAAAAAGTGAAGTGTGTCCTTTTAGACTTCAAGCAGGCGAACCAAAGAGCGGTACGTTCCATCCACTCACAGTTTTTCTTCCTGTTTAACACCACTTTAGCCTGGTAAGGCGGAATATTTTACGCTCCGAAAAGACGTTATGGACGAAGTGGTCACAAAACTCGTGCCGGACGATGTGCTTACCAAGGTCAGTTGCCCGCTAAGTGACCAGGTCAGCTGGCGAATGTTTGACTCTCCTTCCAGTACATGCTCAACGTCATGGGTGGTCCTGCGGATCTATGGAGAATGCGCAAACAATTTACCTTGCAGGTTGCGGCCACGAGCTTCATGACATACGTTTTCTGCCTCACGAGCAGGTCCCCGTCTCGGTTCCATTTGTCTCGATCGACTGGCCGGATTGCTATGAGCGAGCTGTTGCCTGGTGTCGCCGGTCAAGCCCCTGTTTTCGCGTCAAACGACGCAGTCCCCTTCCGGCTCACGCCAAACATGCAGAGATTCCTTGGACCTATCTTTACTGAGGGTCTTCTTAACTCTGGTATCATGGTCATCGGTCGGTGCCTGACAGAACCCGACGTGAGTTTCTGTTCTGCACCTAGACCTCGACAGTTTTATTAACAAGAATGCAGTTTGGTTTGGAGCAGCAGCTCTGCTTGTTTGCTCGCGACGAAGTCATGACTTGGCTTCATGGCAGAGGCCAACCATGGACATTTGATATTTCCTTCCGCACTAATTGCTCTGCTAATATTGATGGCGTCGTTAAGCGTGCTGAGGTGATGGCATGCAAGCTTGAGCGTGACCAGGTGAGATTTTATTGTATGGATGTTGGTATGTAGACTTACTTGCTGTCAATCAATAGATTGGCACAGTTTCAACTCCACCCACTGCCCCCGTAGTACAGACGGTCACCAATCTCATCGCGACTGCTACCAATCCAATTCAACTAATGAGGATGTCGGAGATCTATCATCCTTGGTTTTAGAATATAACACGTCACATCGGTCCCATTATCAGAATCACGCATCCTGTATGATTAGCTAGACTAGCAACGAGACTTGTAATAATATACATCCACGATGAGGAAGACGCAAGACTTAAGAACGTGTGCTTCTCACAAACCCCTCGGTTTGTCGGAATGTGTTGATGTGGACTTCACTTTCTATCATCATCTGGCATGACACATCAGGCTTGTGCCAGAAGCGAGCACGGGAAGTGAAGCTTACCTCCTCTGCCATTTGGTATATATCACTTCCCGGACGATTATACATCATTGCATTCGCAAACATAAGATACACATCCCTCTGGAACTCAAGCGAACCCGAGATGATACCATCTTTGACCCTCGCCTTGATAGTCTTGAGGTCCATCGGTCGTTTGATAATCTCGTGGTAGTCTGGCGCTTCAGAGTTTTTGATAGGGTTGTGGAAGATGTTGCCGTTGCGGTGTTGAGATATTTGGCTGTGGAGCATTCCGATTACGGTTTGGAAACGCTTGTTGGGGACGGAAGGTGGAACTTGCTGGAGAGATGTGGGCTCGATGCTCGTTGTACCGCGGCGTCGGGAGGATGAACCGATTGCGGGTCCTGCGCACGATGAACATGTGAATGAGATAAGGCTGTACAACATACCTGATTCGTCAACATCTGTCGACGTAGACTCTTCGCGAGGTCTTTTCTTGTCCCGTAGACCGTCATCGGGACCTTCCGAGTCTGAGGCCTTGCGCTTGCCTGTCGGTGATGGAGTCGATACAGGACATAAGTATGATGTGGACATAGACATGCCGTCACGCTGTTGTGCCTCTTGGTTTACTGCAGGCTCGGGTTCTTGAGTGGTTGCAGGTTCGTCGACCTCCATCTGCGCGGTCTCTTGGGTTTCAAACGCTCGTGTATTTGCCCCCATGTCTTCGTCTACAATCGGTTCTTTAGAGGAAACCTCGGTGATGTCTTCAGGGAACGGTTCTGGTGATTGGTGGACAACCTCATCTGCAGGCGGTATGCCGTCCACAGCTTCATCAAGGGATGGTTCGAGAGTGGACTCTTCAACGGTGAGTTGTTCTGCAGATTCGTCAAGACCTTCAGCTTCCATATCGCCACTCTCAGATGGTTGTGTTGAGGGATTTTGCTCATGAGCTGCGCCAAGTTCTTGTTCTATGTTGTCCTGGGCATCCTGAGAAGAAGCGAAAGTCGGAAGAAAGTTACACTGCGAAAATTGTGTAGCAAGCGTACTGCGAGAGGTTGAATGGGCGGCGGTTGAGCCTCCGCCAAGTCAATGACAGGTTCGTCTTTATGAGCGAGGTTGACTCTGATTCTGTCGTCCCAAGCACCACTCCGTATTTCATCGATTTCGGCAATGATGCGTCTGAAAAAAAGAACGACAATTAAGGAGGTAAGCTGTGAGCTGAGACTTGTCGCACTTGAATTTGACTTCCTCTGCAGCAATGAAATCACGCAGTTGAAGAAGGCGCGCGGAGTAGTGGTGCTGGGCTAGTCGGAGATTAAGAGGGGCTGTCGTTGCTGCTGGGTCAGAGGTCGTATAAAGAGAATGACGATGGTGTTCACCATGAGGTACGTTGTTAGCTTCTGAACTAGAGTGATACTTGTTTCAGTAAACTGTGACTTGTGAGGTTCTCTGGTATGATTCTTCTCACCATTCAAGTGACGCATCGCTCATGAGACGAGTATAAAGTTGGTGACAAGACTAGACGCAAACTGAGAAATTTGAACATGTGCAAGCATGAATAGAGCTAACTTGTGGGGAGAAGAAGTTTGTTGGACGGGTCACAGATGGGTGCTTTGAGAGGATTTTTGACACCGAGTGCCAATCGTTAGCACCATGCTCATATACGGCCTGTGCTAGAATGAGACATTCGAGGATGGAGAGGTTGAGGTGTGTCGATGAGTCTTGGGGATGTAATGACGGGGATGGTATCGAGTCCTCCTCTGTTGCCATCGTACGGCGTGTTGAGCGTGTCCCAGAAGCCATTTTGGTCCTACCAGTAGGTCAGCCTGGTGTGGCCTCTGCTATCAGGCTTGGGGTTCTATACATCGTGCGAAAGGATTCTTAAAGCAGGTAATCCTAGATCATCCTGGGTTCCCCTTTTTGAATTGGGATTCGCGGACACGATACCTAAAGGAGACGTCAGCCCCATTTAAAGAACGAGTTGGGACTTGCTGCGCCTCTCTGCTTCGCCCACAATGTTACTCTCTGCGTTCACTGCTTTGTTACTCCTTCCTTTCGCCTCTGCAGGCGTACACAAGCTTAAACTGCAGAAGCTTCCTTCTGTCGCACCAGGCCACGCATTGGAGACCGCCTATCTCGCTGAGAAGTATGGTGCAAATGTTCCCTATCAACAGCTCCCTCTCATGGGAGCTGGTGGCGTCGGTCGTAATGTGCGGCCCAGTTCCGACAGCGATGACCTCTTCTGGACGCAGGAGGACTTGCTCAATGGTGGCCACAGTGTCCCTCTTTCAAGTAACTACCCCGTCCCTTGTGCTATCCATCCAGTACTGAATTTTCTCTAGACTTCATGAATGCTCAATACTTCGCCGAAATTACACTCGGTACGCCTCCTCAGAGCTTCAAAGTCATCCTTGACACTGGGTAGGCGATATCTTACCTTGAAATCCCCGCCTCTTACACCCCCACTTCAGCTCGAGTAACCTCTGGGTGCCTGGCTCAAGTTGCAGTTCCATTGCATGTTTCTTGCACGCCAAGTATGACTCGAGCAGCTCTTCTACATACAAGGCCAATGGATCCGAGTTCTCCATTCAGTATGGTTCTGGTTCTATGGAGGGCTATGTCTCACGAGACACCCTTGCCATTGGTGACCTAACCATTCGCGGCCAAGATTTCGCCGAAGCCACCAAGGAACCTGGTCTTGCCTTTGCTTTCGGCAAGTGAGTTTCAATCCTATCTTGGCGCAGAGTTTTCTCTCACCTGCTGGTAGATTCGACGGCATCCTTGGTCTTGCTTATAACACCATTTCGGTCAATGGCATTGTCCCCCCGTTCTACAACATGATCGACCAGGGTCTTCTTGATTCCCCCGTTTTCTCCTTCCGTATTGGCTCATCGGAGGAGGATGGAGGTGAGGCTGTATTCGGTGGAATTGACCACACAGCCTACACCGGCATTATCCACTATGCTCCAGTTCGCCGCAAGGCATACTGGGAAGTTGAGCTCGAGCAAGTATCGTTCGGAGACGATGTTCTCGAGTTGGAGAACACTGGTGCTGCCATTGACACTGGTGAGTTCTGCACATAATTGCCATTAGGTGATCATGCTGAGGTGCTTATTTAGGTACATCTTTGATCGCCCTTCCCACCGATGTGGCCGAGATGCTCAACACTCAAATTGGTGCAAAGCGCTCGTGGAATGGCCAGTACACAGTCGACTGTGCCAAGGTCTCTTCGCTGCCCGACTTGTCATTCTACTTCAACGGCAAGGGATACCCATTGAAGGGCTCTGATTACGTCCTTAACGTTCAAGGCACTTGTATCTCCTCTTTCACTGGCATGGACATCAACCTCCCTGGTGGCGCCCTGTGGATTATTGGTAGGTTACCCGATGTGATGTCCACTAGTTTGAATACTAATTCGTCTTTCAGGTGATGTATTCCTTAGGCGCTACTTCACGGTATATGACTTAGGCAGGGACGCCGTCGGTTTTGCTGCTGCTGCATGAGTGCTGTTCTGCATACCTTGATCTAATGGATGTTGGATGCCATGGCGAGGTGGTTTCCTGTGAAAGAGTAGTACTTGCTCCTATTGTCATTGGCACCCCATTACACTGCTTTTCTCATGAATTTGTATCATAATTCGAAGTTATTGACTCGTCGAGGCACTTGAGCAAGTAACTTTGGGGAATGACATCAGCAGCCTTGAGTCAAGTTGGACATACTCCATTGACACAACTCCGACACAATATCGTTGACCTCTGTTTAGTCGCTACTGCTGGAAATTCCATGGACGCAGGCGGGCTCTATCAAGGTTCACACATGTTGTATCAGGTCAACATTGGCTCTTCAACCCCCCTCGGTTCGGCAGCACCATCGACAGTGAGAACCCAGAACTGGAGACGGCGGAAGCTCAGCAGTGTATGGGGCCGGCGTTTAGATAGAGTAAACGTCCTCGGCAATGAGGTTTACGGACATCAGGGGTGAGTTTGTGGACCCTCACGACCGTCCAGTTTCTTGATCTCTTGTGTTGTCGAAATCAGATGTGTGAACGCCCTAAGCTGGTCACAGAACGGTGATTTGCTCATCAGCAGCGGCGATGATCAACAGTGAGTCTCCACTTCATCTTCTGGCCTCGTCCATCTTTTCTGATTTCCCAAACATCAGTTTGCGGGTGTGGCGGATGGACCATTCTTCTGATCCTACGAACGAGTACCCTTTCGCTTGCCAGACCGTGATAGACACTGGTCACAGCGCGAACGTGTTTAATGCACAAATGCTACCAACATCTACACGGATGTAAATAGTCTCTTGTCGTGGTCACATGAGTATTTGATCATGTCATGCTCATACCATATTGTTTAGTGCAACCGTCGCAGGCGACAATCAAGTTCGCGTGTTCGACGTCGGGGAGTCCGTCGGTCGTTCGCCCACAGGCAATGAGATGGGTTACACTACCCGACAAGCATGCACCCGCGTCCTGCGCTGTCACTCCAGGAGAACCAAGCGCATCATCACAGAAGACAGCCCTGATTTTTTTCTGACCGCAGGCGAAGTTCGTAGAGACTTGCCTTTCTACGAGTTTTTCGATGTTGAGTGATATTTTGCGCTTAGGACGGTGAAGTCCGTCAACATGACCTCAGAACACCGCACTCGTGTGCCAATGGTAGTTGTCCTGCGCCTCTAGTTAAACTACCGCATGAGCTTTCGACGATTGCGCTCTCACCGCTTACGCCTTATCAGTTCGTGGTCGGTGGAGAGTCGCCTTTCGTGAGTATCACAACATACGGTATGATATCAACTGACGAGCTCAACCTCTTGTGCGGTGGATGAAAGGCCCACCTCTTTGATCGACGCCATGCGGGGCGTTATCTACGGGAGGAATGGGGAATGTCACCTGCTGTTGATGACGTGACAACGTGCGTCCGACGATTTTCCAGGCATTCTCGTGCGCCAGGAGAAGCGAAGGGGGACGGACATATCACAGGTGCCCGGATGTCAGCTTGGAATGGACACGAGGTACGTCTATATGCGTGCCAACCTTCGTCATCGTGCCCTAATATCCTGCATGGGATAGGTTCTTTTATGTGAGCATCTGGCATTCTTATGGATTTGTTGTCATTGCCAAATTACTTCCAGCGTTCAATTCGGATGCGGTTTACCTTTACTCCACGAGAGACGAACCAGGTACGAATTCGATGGTCAAGAAGCCGTCCGTTCTCCTTCCCAATCCAAAGCGGCGGAAAAAGGACATCACTGGATCGCCATCGCACAGTAGCACGATATTGATACAGTGGATGAGGACGACCAAGAGACCTTCGATTCTCGCCTCCGTGGCATCCTCGAAGACTTTGAGGAGGACCAAGGGATGGAAATGGATGACGATGACGAACGAACGCTTCGATGGTGACGAAGTTGAAGAAGACGAGGAAGAAGAAGACGAGGATGTCGACGACAGGAGTATTTCTGCTGCTGATGTACATGCCGATGCGCCCGTGATCTATCCGCGAAGTCGGTTCATTGGACACTGCAACGTCCAGACGGTCAAAGACGGTGAGTCATATCGGGAGTCTCGTATACGCGGTGCTCGACTGGTCTTCCCTTCGCAGTGAACTTTCTGGGCCCTTATGACGAATACGTCACATCGGGCTCGGACGACGGGAACTTTTTCATTTGGAAGAAGTCCTCTGGCGAACTGATCGACGTTCTTGAAGGAGACGACAGCATTGTGAACGTTATCGAAGGCCATCCCACGCTGCCATTGGTCGCTGTCAGTGGCATCGACACGACTATCAAGGTAAATGTTATGAATCCTACCGCAAGTGTGGAGTCTAACCATCACCAAAGCTGTTTGCCCCTGGTCATGGTCCGGCAAAATATTCAAGGTACCAAAATGTTACGTCTATCATCGAACACAACTCTCGAACTTCAAGGAGAGGTATGAACCACGCAACCTATCTGCAGCTTGCTCATTTTGTCATGCACCATGATCGTGCATCGGATGTATCGCGAGGTGATGGGGACGGGGACACAACTGATCCGGAAGCTCGACTTGTGCAATGTATAAACCAATGAAATAGGGAGCAACAACAGAATAGCAGCTAACGTGTATGATATACTATCTTTTGATTACTATAAATTTATTTCTGTTCTACTGTGTGCAAGCTATGTTATTCATGCACATTGCATCTGGATACTCTCAGCGATAAAGAATCCTGATGATTTTATTCTATCACACTTATTTAAATCGATCGGACGAGCTAGCAACTTAGCACCGAACTTGGTTTGCCAACATGCGACTCTCAAGGTAATCTAGCGATCGACCTCCACCAGATACACAGTTATAACGTTAGTTCATTTTTCCGGGCTGGTGTTTTTTTACCACCATGCTAGGCTCTCTAGTGTTGGTGTTGAGAGAGTGTTTTGGGCCTGGGTCCATATAGTAGGAGTCATTTTTGACACTCGCCCACCAGTCGCCGACTACCACCACACCGCAAAGTGGCCTGCACATCGTGGCACACGATCAAGACCGGGTCTGACAAGGCCGCTCACGATATAGAAACGCTGAATCTAAGTACTGGTATGCTTGTAAATTGTTGAAGTCGTCTTTTCACTGTTATGTAAGTTGTCCTTTGCATTCGTGCCCAACCAAGTCCCTTGCTCATCACATCTCCTCGTCCGTTGCTCACAAAGTTTCCTCAGCACGTCTCGTCCGCTCTCAGTTCTACTCTTGCTGTCTGTCTGTGTGATTTGAGCCTTTGTTTGCTGTCAGCTGCTGAGGTGCTCCATTCGCCTGTCCTCTTGCAACGTTTCAACCACAGGGTACCCTTTTTCGAGCCAACACGTCACTTTTTTTTTTGACCTCACTCTTCGTCTCACACTCTCCCTCACCAACTCAAAGCAAAGACCATCAAAAGCATTTGCTCATGCAGTCGTCTCACAATAGATCCAGACGTAAGCGTGGCAAAAATGCTAGCAACGACGACGACGGTGCATTGGCTCCCATCATCATGGGAGTCTCACGAGCGGACGATGCCCAGACAGACGCTTACGGCCGTTCTCGACCTCGTACACACCAGCAACAAACTGATACCTACATCCCTTCGTCATCCAAGTCAATTTCAACTTACAACAACATGAACAGGGATGGCCCTTCGTCCCATGCTGACTCACAGGATCGCTTTTACCCGCACTCGTCGGATGCGCACCATCGTGGTGTCAGAGATGACCATGAGGTCGCCAACTCGAGAGATAATGACCATTGGGGGGCTCGATCCTCTCATGAGACCCAGTATCAGAGCAGTAGTAGGACGATGAGCGATTTTGACCATGGCTATTCGACTGCGCGCCGCAATGAGCTTCAGGGCTGGGGAGCGTTGGACAATCACGACGATGCACCTCAACGGGGTACACCGTCTCCTGATTGGCGAAGAGGGGAACAAGATGATGACCGAACCAAAGGCTGGGATAACAAACGAAACAAGGAACCTCGTTCTCAAGGAAATCGTCGGTGGCAAAGCGACAATGGTTGGGAAACGCGGAAGCGTGACCGAAACCAGACCCGGAGACCTCCAGATAGCCAAGATGATGGCCCTATTTCGAAGGAGGACCGCTCCTGGGAACCTGGGCCTGGCTGGCGGGCCCGTGACGGGGACCAAGGGCACCGCAACCAACGCTGGCCGTAGCGGGCAAGGCAAAAACAAAGGCAAAAAAAATAATCAGAATCGACAGCGCCAGCGAGGGGATAGGGAACGAGACCGAGACCGAGACCGAGACCGACGCAACGACAATGATAATTTGAACAAGTACGTCTCGCTTTATATCGGTTGTATACAATCCACCTAAGTGATTCCTGTCTAGTTGGCACAGAAGGGAGTTTCATCCGCTGCCTCCTAAGCCAGGACGCAGTCCTGCTAAACGAGTTTCTCCTCACTCCCGGTCGCGTTCAAGGACACCCGATTCTGTCTACTCCCGACGATCCTCAAGGAGTCGTTCGCGCTCCAGGTCGTTCTCTCCGCCTCCGGAACCCCGTCATTCTAGCCCTCCACAACCTCGTAGCCGTACTCCGCCACGAAGAGGGTGGGGAGGCAACAGATCGAAATCCCCTGCTTCATCCCATCGAAGCTTCTCTGGTCGAGCTCTCCCTCGGCGCAAAAGCATCTCATCCTTGTCGTCCTACAGTAGGAGCCGGAGCAGAAGCTCAAGTCGGAGCCCTGGTGACCGCCCAAGAACGAAACACCGGCTGCCACCGGCTACTTCCATCAGGGACATTTCGCATTCAATATCCAAGACTACTCTACAGCAACAGTCTAATCTTCTGACCAATCAAGGCGCTGAGTCAGCACGAAATGGGAAAGCTCGAGCTAATGGAAAACATTCAGTACGTTGCTTAGTAGTAACTGATTGAGTATACGGACTCATATGTCGTGCAGGCTCGTCTTCCACCTTCACCGGGATCAGAACGTCGGGCCACGGAGCGTATGCCTCCCCCGCCCGATGTACCTCCGGAGCTCAGTTCAACCATGTCACCGACTCTAACTCGACGTGATGCAGGAAGTCCTACCAGGGTGAAGTTTACTAAATCTGCAGGCTTTAAGCCCATCGGACTTGCCAGCTCATCGGTAAAGATGTTCTTTCCCCGTGACGATGAAGAACCTGAGGAAGGGTTGCCACTTATGCGCCACGAACTTCCCGCACGATCGGAAGTCCCTGCCAAGCGCACGCGTGAAGACGGTGGGACTGACCAAGGCGAAGATTTCCCCCAAGCCATCCGAAAGCATCATGATCTTCTTGCACTTCCGCAAGAAGTCGTCTCCAACTCGAAAGGTGTCACTGAGCTGCGACCACCCTCACCAGTCATCCATGATTCCTCCAGCGCACTCTTATCGCCAAATGCCAACCAAAATGGTGACGTCGTTACCCCCATACAACACACCCGTCCAACGGAGCCAGAGATCGATGGTACTACACGACCGTCGTCTCCGACTACAACCTCTCGTAAGGAGCTATATGCGATCGTGAGCCAAGTCGGTGAGGGAACGTTTGGCAAAGTCTATAAAGCCAGAAACACTATCACCGACGTCCACGTCGCATTGAAGCGGATACGTATGGAAGCGGAGAGAGACGGGTTTCCTGTTACTGCCATGCGGGAGATCAAGCTTCTCCAATCGCTACGGCATCAGAATGTGGTTCGCCTCTATGAAATGATGGTATCCAACGGTAAGCCTTACCGCTTGCAGATCGACAGCCAGATTCATGTTTGTACAGGTTCGGTGTTCATGGTGTTCGAGTATATGGACCACGATCTCACCGGTGTCCTCTCCCAAACACAATTTTCGTTCTCTGAAGCGAACCTGAAGTCTCTCTGTAGCCAAATGCTCGCCGGTCTTGCATACCTGCATCACAAGAGTGTTATCCACAGGGACATAAAAGGCTCAAACATTTTAATCAACAATCGAGGTGAACTCAAGCTTGCCGACTTTGGTCTCGCTCGGTTCTACCAGAAGCGGCGACGCAGCGATTACACCAACCGGGTGATTACGCTGTGGTATAGGCCACCTGAACTTCTCTTTGGTGCGACAATATACGGGCCGGAGGTTGATATGTGGAGTGCTGGGTAAGTTCTTCTGTCTCATGCAACATGTGAAAAGTTTCATGGCATTGAATGGATCTTCCAGGTGCATTATGCTAGAGCTGTTCACCAAGAAACCCATCTTTCAGGGTAACGATGAGATTCATCAGCTGGACGTTATCTATCGTATCTTCGGGACACCTACGCCCGAGCGCTGGCCTGGTATAACAGAGCTGCCGTGGTACGAACTTGTGAAGCCAAAGGAGGTTATCCAAGACCACTTCAGGGAACTTTTCCAAAAGTCAGTTGTTTTAGCGTTCCTGGTCTCTCAATTCTCACCGTTGTTCCCAGGTGGCTATCTCCCGCAGCTCTTGACCTGGCGGAGCAACTGATGACCTATGATCCGGCTAAACGAGTCACGGCGGCGCAAGCCCTTGATGCACCATATTTTAAGGAGGAATTACCGCCACCTGAGCTTCCCGTTGGGTGGGTACCGGTCCATCACACTAGTCAAAGCTGCTCACACATTCCTTTAGCTTGTCATCATTGGAAGGTGAGTGGCACGAGCTGGAGACCAAGCGAGAGCGTGCCAAGAAGCGACGTAAATTGGAAGGTGGTTCGCAACCTGTCTAATATACACTCGGTGCTCGGACTGTATGGATTACTTTACTCGCTGGTTTTGAGACGATAAGACGCCCTTTCATGCGACTGCTGGTGCTAGGATGAGGCCTTTGAACGCGAGATGCTGCACAATCGACTCGACCTGACTCGATTCAGCGTGGTTAGAAGTAAGAGGAACCAAGGACCTTACATTTGCTGCAGTGGTTCGTATTTGCATGTCCCATCGCTTCGTGAACGGAGCGCCTGTGGCTTCACTAGTTTGCTCGACATCACCGAGACCTCCTGCCTTTCCTTGGGCATCATCGTCCTCCCTTCCTCCCTCGAACCATATGAGCTTGTCCACCTGGTCGATTGAGCCCTTCAACCGACCTTGCTCGATCATTTTTCGCGCCATCGTCTCAGCACCGCTAGGTGCCAAGTCCAATAACGCGCCCAGGCCACGGAAGGTGATGTTATTGTATATTTTCGAGCTGGCCAAAAGATTGTGCTCCAGTACAGCACGATCCAGCACCGTTGAGGGACCTCTGCGCGTGCTTGTAGAAGGTTCCGAGGGGTCATCGTCGTCAACGACGGAAGCAAGTCTGTCATTGCTGGATATAGCAATTCTCGCGAGTTGATGGGGCCTGAGTTTCTGTTCGAAAGTCTTGACTTCTGCTGGGCGAAGGATATGGTCGAGGAACATCTTGGAGAGGATGTTGTATGTTGGAAGGTCAGAGGAGCGTTCGTCTCGGTATAAAGAGGCAAGGACGCGAGATCGGTTGGGCCCTGCAGGTGCAAGGACAGCACAAGTCACCGCGTTGGATCTGATACTCCGTTTCAGATTACCTCTCGCAAAATAGCCATCAGTTGCTTACAGAATTTCCTTGCGTTCTTCTTCGTCGATCTCAGCAACCCAAGAAAGTTCGTGATACCTCATTGCAGCTTCTAGGAATTTACGGGCGTAGTCGCTAATTCTTGCCTGACATAACTTGAACTGGAGTTGTGTTTCCTTATCGTTCGTAGAATTGGATAGGGATGCTGCCCGGTTATAATATGTCTCGGCTTGGACTGAGTCTTCATCTTCCAGGAGTAGCCGAACGATACGGATGTAGACGCGGAACTTTTCTTCGTCAGGTAGCGAGCTGGAAGTGGGACGTTCAGTCTGACCGAGACGCTGTGAATGTGGAGCTTCACAAACCGCGAGCCGGAGTCAAGGGATATACCCATAAGCACTCGTGCCGCCTCGGACCACTCTTCTTCAGTTTCGAGGAGATCTGCGAGTTGGAATCTAAGGGAGTTCACCTGGTGACCATGGGGTTAATGCCTCAGGATACCATGGCAGTAGCGGATATACCTGTTCTTCGTAACTGGCGATACGGGGCTGAAGCGTCGCAAGCGTATCTTCCACGATGCGCTTTCGTGTGTCATGATCAGTGACAACTCCACCTCCGATGAGTTTGACAAGCTCTGAAATGACTTGTCTGCCTGTTACGAGACCCACAGGTCTCTGGATTGGTGACCATGTCTGTGAGGACATGTAGATCTGCAGGTAGGGACGATTGATCTGGTCGAGACAGCGTCTCTGAGACGAAAGCGAGGTAGGCGGGGGTCTTGTCCTTTTGAGAAAGGGTCGCGAGCTGTGATAGTTTTGCCTCCATTTCACGATTCCACTGCCGACTAGCTGCTATTAGGACTAAAGATCTAGGACTCGAAGCTTGATCAGTTTCGTCACGATGCAGTGCCAACTACTAGTAATGCTTCCGTTCCACGCGTACGAGTGCCAGTGCGCCACATCACATAGTAACGCCAACCCCACCATCACGAGCACCCCACATGATGTATACAACATATGTCCGTTATACCGTGACTCTCTTCATGTTTTGCCCTGCTACATATGTGGTGGCCCTGAGCGCAATACCGCCAACCCGCCAAACGAACAACTGACGCCCAGTTCCTGTGCGAAGGGACTGAAATTGATCGATTATTAATATCTCATCTGCGCCAGGCTCAGGCTGTACACCGAAATTCACAAGGTTATGTCTTCAGTCGTGCAAGGTTTGTTACAGTGTCCTTCCTGTCCGCCACCCGGACATCAGCGCGGAATCGGGAACCTAATGGATATCCCGGGTTCGTCAGGCCTCCAGATGTGAATTAGCTCTCACTGCCCCCACGAATAGGAAGGTGGTTTGGACACGGTCGTCGTGGTGATGTACACATTCGATGTGTGATCCAATCGCTGTTCTTATCAATCAAACACCGCTGAGAATCAAACGGGCCCTTCTTCTCATAGCCTCGTGCTCCAGCCAGCAATACTTATACCAGTTCCTTTCCCTTCGAATGGTTTGCCCAAGCTGCTGTCTCGTCCTTGCTCCTAGCTCGTCACACGTTCTCCCCGACTTGATTGACCGCGGGCAGGCATCGCGGTCTCCAATAGCTTACCGTGCTTCCCAACGTATCTATTCCTCCTCGGGCCCTAAATATGTCTAATCTCGCAGCCCATCCTTACCATACGATGCCCTCTGTCCATTCCCTTCCTCCAGTACCTCCGCTCAGTCCTCCAGAAACAGACCAGGACTTGTCTCATGTTCTTCACGGAGAACCATCGTTCTTGCGTGCTGGAGCAGAGCTTGAGCGGAATCCGGCCACTGCTCATTACCTGGATGCCACACCCGAACACCCTAGGTTGCTGCCTCGTAGGACATCTATGCTTTCGTATCAAAATTCTGGTCCAAGGGACCTTCGTGACCGCAACCATGCCCGGAGCCCAAGAAACCTTGTGGTGGTCATTCCGCCTCCCGAGTTCCCCCTTGATCAGGGGCAGCTCGGAAACGTCTTGTCAATGGGCCCACGTCACCGACTGTCTCAAGGCATATTGATGCCGCTGTTTCCCTCAGTGCGTCATCCAATTTTGTCCAAGTGCGAGAATTCATGGTTTTCCAGATGTATGGACAACTTAATGCCATCGCCCGCGAGTACAATTTCCCAAGCACCGTTGGGCTGTGCATCTACCTTCACATATGCGAGAATGGCATAACAATGACGCCCCGTATCTCAGACGATTCTTGGCAATATCTATTTGGTCACCTATTTGAGGGCCGTCCACCTACTAATGGCCAACAATTGCCTATTGGTGGCAGCATCGAGTTCGACATCGACTTGAACAAAGCTCGATGGTTTGACGCATGGGTCTCTGGAACCTTGCGAGACCACCCGGATCCTACGTTCCCTCCAGCTGTGCCCTCTCACAGCTCATCAGCTCATCACTGGCGAGGAGAGAGTCGGACTACGATTCCAGATGAACAGCAGCCTATCGATGAGCGATGGGATACTTCTGGGTCTCAGACGCTGATAACGAACTCACAACCAGCACTACGTCATGTACCAAAGAAGCTTTCCCTTGTGGATCGACTGGAATCCCATGCCGTGCATCCTGCGCAGAAACCTGAGGTTCCCCCCAGTTCACCACCGACGTTGCAGATTGTCCATCCTCTGTCACCCATCCCGCAATCAGCCATTCCTCAGATAGCCAAGACTGAGCTTGAGCGTCGCGTGAATTCGTGGAGAGCATCAACAGAGCTATATCCCGTCTCCATGGCGGAAGCCTATCAGCCAACCCCAGATGCCAACGTAGCTGCGACAGGGGCGGCAATGGACGAATACGCACTAGAGCGTGACCCACGCGAGGCAGTCAATCTCGCCGAATACAGTTGGTCAGTGACTTCTGCAGGTCCCATCAGTCCTGCCTTAGAGTCAACTGTTTCGTCGTGTCGTCTTGCCTCGGTGCATCTGGACCGTCGCGCAAATGGGTCTGTTCCCTTAACCCCGGAGACTGCGACAAGCTGGGGTCCGGCTGATGACGATTTGTGCTTGGATGTGGCAAGCGTTTCCCGACTCCCTTCGCCTGACCTGGGCGAGCGGTTTGTCGAAGAGATCGAGGCTCCTAAGCATTATGCAGTATGGGGGAGCTCATTTGGATGGCGCTCTGCGATGACCTGGCGAAAGATCTACCCCTATTCAGTCGGTCAAGAAAAGTCCGTGATTCAGGTTCAGCTCGAAGGTTCTAGTGGTCTAGTACCTCACTATCCCAACCTGGTTATCTGTAAGTAGCCGCGGTGGTAAAGGTTCCGCATTTATTGACATCGATTCGTTTAGATCCGGCCGTGTACCCTCACCTTGACATATATCCTTCGCTCTCATTGGAAGTTCCCAAACTCTCTGTGCGCCCCACGTGGAGCAGTTCTTTGGCGGTACCACGTCCTGCGCCCGTGCAACTCTGTGGAGCGGGAAATCTAGAGCCGGAGTACCCAAATATATGCATTTGTGAGTCCGAAAAGTTGGTGGCTGGCCGTATTAGAGCTGATTCGAATGTAAGATCCTGGGGTTTACCCACATCTTGACATCTACCCTGCATGCCTCATTGAGGAGAATACGTCGCAACCTGTCTCCCTTCAACCTGTCTCCGTCGTGCTTAAAGGGTCCAGTGGCTTGATATCGGACTACCCCAATTTGGTGATATGTATGGATATGAACATTGTCATCCTTACACACTGACGAATCCACGTAGATCCTGCTGTATACCCTCATTTGGACGTCTATCCTCCAGCTGTCCAGGTCCTCAATGAAGGCGAGTCAGTCGCGGTCCATTCGTGGATGTATCCGTCAGACAGCGTATTATCATTGTACCCCAACGTAGTCATCTGTGAGCGAGACTTCCAAGCGAGCACTAGCTTCTTCATGCTCATCGATACTTCAGATCCTGCTGTCTATCCTCACTTTGACCTCTATCCTGCGGCTTTGAAAATCACAGAGGCGGTCTTGCAAATAGAGGTTAATGTGAAGCTAGTCAACACAGACGGTCTTAAATCCGAGTATCCCAATTTGGTCGTTTGTGAGGTTTTACCTCTTGTATTCCGATTCATATCCGCTGACGATCGTGGAAGACCCAGCAGCCTATCCTTACCTTGACATCTATCCTACGCGGGAAGTGGTGAGAGTAACGCTATTGCGCCATTGTCGACCATGCTCACGAAGCAATGGTCAGAAGCCACGTCCTTTGAATGCTGTTTGGGGGGCTTCATTTGGATGGCAAACAGCTAAGACCTGGCTCAGTGTCTATCCATTACACGATGTAAACAGGGGCTCAACGGGAGGCCGCAAAGGCGACTTGACTGCTTCCACCTGTTCCCTCTTCAATACCACAGCGAGCGCTGTTGCTGATAGATCACTGGCAGCGTGGGGAAATTCATTCGGATGGAAGAACGAAACGACGTGGCGTGCAGTGTGGCCAACTTCAGCCGCGCAAAAGAATACGATGCTTGCTTCGGTCTCCGTTCAATTACCAGGGTCGAGTGGTTTGTCCTCAGAGTACCCAAACCTCGTCATATGTATGTTTTCTTTGCTTGGTTAGGCTGACTCGATTTCTAAACCAGAACAAAAGATCCTGCGGCTTACCCTCACTTCGATATCTACCCTGCTCACGGAGCCGTCGTGGGGGACGTGCAGTTTCAGGTGACAGAAAACGAGCACTCTATTGACCCGGCCCCCCATTACCCCAATTTGGTGATCTGTAAGGAAATATATATATGCGTTAGAAGATTGGCCACGTCTGACTAGTGTTAGACCCCGTAGCATATCCTCACTTCAAGACTGCAGCTCAAGTTGGTCTTGCTGAGCTCGTAGCAAACAATCACTATTGGGAAGCCGACGAAGACGTGGAACTTGACCTAGCGGACTACGCCTGGTCCGTTAGTTCCGCAGGTCCTGGTTCACCCCTTCAGTCTAGCGACGCTGAGGGGTCTGTGCTGCTCGTGCCATCGACAGCCACTATCCGGACACCACAAGCCGTCGAGTTTGAATACCAGTGCTCTGTTGACCTGGTTCGCCATTATCCCAATCTGGTGATATGTAAGAAAAAAAATGCATTAGGAGATTGCCCACGTCTGATTAGTATTAGACCCTGCAGCATATCCTCACTTCGATCTATATCCACCTTTTGCCAAGGCTGGTGTCACTGTCGAACGTGCCAAGAGACAGCCCAGCCTTCGTCGCCGTCGAGTAGAAGCGTGGAGAAGGAAAACCGCAGCTCAAGTCGGCCTTGCTGAGCTCGTAGCGAATAATCACTATTGGGAAGCTGATGAAGACCTGGAACTTAACCAAGCGGACTACGCCTGGTCCGTTAGTTCCGCAGGTCCGCCTAGTCCACCCCTTCAATCTGGCGATGTTGAAGGGTCTGTGCTGCACATGCCCTCGACAGCGACGGCCCAGGTTCAGGCTACGATGCAGGAAACGACTCTCACATCGTTCTCAGAGGACCCTGGTGATTTCGTTCAGGAATACCCCAACCTCGTTATTTGTAAGTGGTCCAATGACCCGTCGACTCTTTGACCTCATCGGATTGTACACATTCAGACCCAGCTGTGTACCCTCATTTTGAACTCTATCCCGCCTGGGCAAAGGTCCCTGGCTCAGAAAATCAGACCATAAAGCCACTCATTAAAGTTGATCGATCCCCCTCTCCTGTTCTCAATGTTTGTGAGTGTTGTGCCAAGCTACTGCGCTGCGTAGTACTAGTTCACTCACGTCTAACGTTTCCGTCCCACGATTTGCCTGCATTCCAACACTTATTCTTGCGTCGCCTGGTAGCCTCACGCGTCTGGTCCGAGGAAGCGCAAATGAAACTGCCAGCTTTGTATCCTAACTTCAATCTCTGTGAGTCTTGATGCCGTATTTTACGACTGGCTCTAAACCTTTGGCAGATCCTTCCTGCTACCCGTATAATCTAGATGACATCTACCCTGCCACCACCACGACAGAGGACGTCGAGATATCTATCCGGCTTCCTCATGGCTACCCATGGCTTGTGATATGTGCGCCAGATACAGAGCCTTGCTAACATTCCATTGATTGTCATACTTTCATAGACCCATCGGTGTATCCGTTCGTCACCCCTTATCCTGGCTGCGCTGTAGAGATCAGCTGGCCGCCCGAACCAGCTCAACAGCTCGAGGTCCCTCCAGTGCCTGAATGGCGATTGTACAGCGTGAAACTACCTGCGCCGTACCCAAATTTAGACATCTGTAAGATGTTCCGTCTCTGTGTGTAAGCATCTTGGAACTAACTATGCATCAGACCCTCCAGTTTACCCTTGGAACCTTGAGAGTGTATATCCCTCTATGACCGTTGAAGTCGACTTTGACATCTCTACCAAGCTACCGTCGCGGTACCCCCGGATCGAGATCTGTATGTACAGCGAAGTCGTATAACTACACGTTCTGACGTGTTGTCGATAGATCCCGCTTTGTACCCGTTTGTGCAACCTTACCCCACTATATCCGGAATGAGCGATCATCCCACCGACCTTCCGGGGTCATTGGATGCAGAGGAATATGAACGCGCCCAGGGGTTCCTCGCTTTCTCGAAGGTAAGAAGCTCCGATTGACCAAAATCGCGTGTCTGAACGCCGTGTACGTAGCTCAAGCCGGTAGATCCGGTATCTCTAGGCAACCAGTATGGGACTATGTGTATTTGTGAGTCTCGTGGTGTAACATAGCCCCATCTCATAAGTTGGTTGTTGCTAAGATCCCGCGGTTTACCCGGACTTCGATCTCTATCCTGCTCCTATAATCATGGAAACTTGGCGGGGTGGCGTGGCGCAAAGTGGGACTTTCAGCGGCTGGGGAACCACCCAGTCTCAACCACCCAGCGAAACACGAAGGAGACGGAAGAATCATGCGGAACTACACGCCTCCGTTTTTCGCGCCCTAGAAAAGCAGCCAGCACGAAACCCGAAAACGCATCTACAGCTCCACAATAAAGTATTTCAAGACGGAGTAGTATGGACACCAAGTGGGTATATGCAGGATCTGACATACCTGACTGAGAAGAAGCACGAGGACAAGCCAGTCCGGCAAGCAAGGCATCGTCCACCTCCGATTCAGGAAGTTTCAAATCATCGCCCGCTTCGCTCAAGAACGGGAACTGTTACTGGCCGGTCTCTTGATAACATTGTTTTCCCCCTGGGGCAGCCGCCCGCCCTGCCGCCGCTTCCTCCCCTTCGCGTTCGCAGTCCAGGAGTTCCATCCCAACCATCTCCGGCCGTGTCTGAGTCTCCAGTACCAAGAGCTTCTCCTTCCACGCCTACGCGAACGACTACTTCACGATTGTCACAGGCTGTCAAGTCTATGATGCCGGGAGTGCAGAGGCGTAACTCAAGTGCGGGTCTAAGATCCCCTACTACCGAGGACCACAAGGAACGTGCTAAAGGTCGCCAGTCTCCCACGAGATTCCTGTCGTTGCGTCCCGCGGCTTCCCCCCCTCTCCCTAATACCGGCACTTCCGAATTTCTGAGTCGCTCCGTACAGAAAAAAGAGAGTTTGGTTTTGCAACGAGCGAGGGCATATGAGCAATCAGCTGGTAAGAGCTTACCTGTGTCTCAATTCTGACATAGAAACCCTGACGATTATGTTCCATAGTTGCCAACCAGTCCTCTGGACCTCGTGGTAGCAAAGGAACGCTTTCCCAATTTCCACTTCCACCATTGCCCCCGATCCCCCCAATGCCCCAACTTGCAGATACCATTGAAATTTCTAAAGTCACTTTCGCTTAGAAGCTTATTAGTTCTTATTTTATTTTATTACGTTGTCTCGTTTGGGGTGGCGGACAATGATATCTCTGCTGAACTCACTGGGCAACAGACAGGATGACAATGTTGTAATATGCTGAGTAAGATAAATCAGTCATCATGAGGAACATCCACGGTAGAATCACTGTCAACTTCTGCCAGTACTAGTCTGTGCCCTGCCCCAGGCATGGTGTTTCTCGAAGGAAGATCTTGTGAATCTAAGCTCGGAGCACCGCCAGCTTCAGAACTACTTCGAGATCCTCCGGCTGCTTCTGCCGCCGCCGTTCGCAATTCACGCTCCCTTGCATCGCGCAACATTTTACTTTTACGGTCATCTAGAAACGCCAACTTTACCTGATGCCGAGGGTTAGACAAATCCAACGCGAACAACAGTACAAAGAAACATGCATTATGCGCAACAGCCGCCGCTGCCACCTTCTCCTCTTCCTTGCTCCGCTTTTGGCGGTCCTGTTTTTGATTCTCTAGGTCGATTGCCTCCATTGAGGATGGCGGCACCGATGCGCAGATCTGTCATTTTACGACTGTTGAACATGTAATACGGCTGGAAATCCTTCACCTGAGAAAATCCCTGCGTCAGAACGCTTGTGCACCAACGCAGGTCTACTACTACTCACTTCTGGGCGGAATCCAAGCTACACTGCTCAGTATTGCAAATCGACTTAACATCGAGTTCTGCTTACCGCAATAGCATACTCCAGAGCTCCTTTGGGCTCTATCAGGCGGCGCTTGATGGTATCATTGGTTGGCTTGAATTGTTGAAACTTCAGATTCTCTGGTTCACGTAATATGTTCTCTGCGATGGTGGATAAGGTCTACGCCGGGGTCGGGTCAAAGGCGAGAGTCAGATTTGCTTTTTTTTATATCGGAGTGTTA
The DNA here is from genome assembly GCA_014904935.1 of Melanogaster broomeanus. NCBI lineage: Eukaryota > Fungi > Basidiomycota > Agaricomycetes > Boletales > Melanogastraceae > Melanogaster > Melanogaster broomeanus. The sequence continues at coordinate 621,281 of MU123695.1, read as the reverse complement.
GTATCGCGTTAGACTCGCCTTGAGAGAAGACAGCGCGACATCTTTAGAATTGTGTCGATAGATTCCCGGGTTAATGAGACGCCGAAACATTTGCTGCTGTTCGTGCTCCTGCATCAGTGAGGCGCCAGAGACGCCTGCGCTCGAGTGCCTAAGAGCTGCCGCTGCTGCCAGGACTTCGGCCGTAGGGGCCTGTGGAGGCATGTTGGACATGGTGATAGTGAGCTTGTCTCGCCACCATTAGGGGTCTGTCACGCAGGCGTCCACAAACTACAGTATGTAGTTTGAATTATATAATTTGTTTACATGTACAGTAAATAACTACATACTCACCATACCTACATAACTTACCTATAGCGACGATTACGGGGATACAAGGAAGTGTATAACTACATCAAGGCTACATCAAGTGTCCCTTCCATTAGTCTGAGTCGACATCTGCCCCAGGCCCTCCGCCGCCGCCCGAATCGACTTGTGTACCTCCACCAAAGTCCACTCCTCCAGCAAGCCCAGAATCATCAAAAGCGATATCCTCTTCGGACGAGCTGTCGCTGCTCCAGCCTGGCTCGATTCCATCCCGGCTGGCCTCGTTGCCTGCTGTTGTCCCGGTAGATCGAGGCGATCCAGAGAACGGTATCGTCAGCGCTGTGAGGGATCTACGCCGAAGGTTATTGAAAAAGGTGGATCGTGAAGAGTTGTTTCCCCGTCTTGGAGCTGGAGAGAGAATCGGTGGAGGGTCTGGCGTGGTAGATCGATCTTCGTTGCGAGACCCTCGTGACTCAAGGAGATCTGAAGCCCATTTTCGACGCAAAACAGGAGAGCGGAGGGGGATCGGTAGCAGTTTGTATACCCAGCGTCGTAGGGCGTTGACGCGCCAGAGTCTGGGCCGTCATGAAGGGGAGGACGACCACGCCGGAAATACCATGTTGTACCGTTTTTAACGAAGGCACTTTCTGCATCAGTGTCCACGGCCAATGCGTCAGTATTCAGTACTTGTCGGAACTACCGGAAGGCGTGTGCCTGTTATAGGCTCTGGGAGACCACTGCCGTCGGCGATGACGGAGTCCGTGTCAGCGAGGGTCACATTGGATCGTACACGTTGCACAGCCTGCGCACTGCTTGTCGACCGAAGAGTATCTGCTTTTCTATACGATATCGATTCTCGATCATGTGCAGCTTGGGGGTGACATGAGTTGCGTTGGAACGGTCACGAGAAATTACCTACTTTTGGCCAAGTAACCATTTCTCCAACTCGGATCATTCTCTCGAGTTCAGCAGGGTCTGGATCACTCAGAATACGGAAACCAGTCCTGTGCAGCCATTCAGCATCAAATCGAAGACCAATTCCGAATGCACATACCAGAAGTCGAGTCTTCGGCCATATCCTGAAATTCGTGAGATATGACGACAATCAGAGATATGGTCTGCACATACGTGACAGCACCATCAAATCGCTGGAGGAAGACACTAGACCAATCCTGACCGAGCAACTGCGGAAGAAGTTCAAGGTCGCGGATGACCTGTCATCTATGTTTAGACTCCAGACGCTAACCATTTGCACAAAACATGAGGCTTGCCTTGAAGTTTTTCGTGAGCTCAAGTTTGAGCCATTGTTCGGCAGCAGATAATAGGAAGTTCCCTCTCCAGCCTGCCACTCACATCAATAACTATAACTCAATCGGACCGTGAGCCGGATACCTTTTCCCTTTCTGTGAGCTACAGGTTTCCCAGCTGAGCCACGAGGCGCAAAGAAGAATAGGTGAACATGTGGATTAACTTGTGACACAACAGGGTGGGTGACTGAAACTGGCATCAGGACTCCTCTTGCTACTGGAAATAGTAGGAGGCCACACCATTGAAGTAGAGGTTGAGAGCTTGAATGGGTATATCCACTCTGCATAACGAGGTATCAGAGGGAAGTGCAAAGGTTTCAAGGTCGAGGCTTGCGTACCTCAGAGATCCATCCTTAAACTTGCTTCCCCAGTTCCACGGCACGACACGACCATCCTTGAGTTTCTGCATCAAGACCACAGGGTTCAATATCCCGGGTACGGCCGCCGAGGCGATTAGCGCGCTCCAAATGACGGTATCTGGCGCAGTCACATAATTTAATAATTTCGTTGGCCTGCAACAGGTGAATATCGTCCAGACACAAGACCTGAAGAAGTGAACTGACGAATGTCGATCAGCTGGGATGACAGATATATTCAGGATCCGCCCTGTCCTCAAGTACGCCTCTCGGAATGTCATCGAACCTCTTGTAAAAAAGGCACACTTTAGTATAAGTTATCAGTATGACGTCGGCAAAACAGTGATGACAATAAGCCCCAGACCTTTCGAGCCCACGTCACACTGTCAAATCGAGCACCAGTCTTCCAGAAACGTTTCATCCAAATCTCAAATGGATCTTCGCAAGCCGTTATCTTGTCGGCCAGCTCCGGCACTAACAGGTCCTTCAACTCTTCATCTGTTCTTGTGCAAACAAGTGCAGCGATGAGACCACCAGCAGATGTCCCTGCGATCACTCGAGGTAGTAGGCCAGCATCCAGAAATGCCTTCACAACCCCAGTATGATCTAGTGCATGCAAACGGTCAGAGAAGAACATTCTTAAAAGACCCATGTACGAACAATACCCAAATGACGCGCCGCCAGAGAGACACAACGCCAAGGTACCAAGATTCGTACTTGCACTCTTGAAAAAGCGTTTCTTCTCTTCGTTCGATAGTTCTGTGGAATCGCGGATGAATTGCAAAGCTTTTTCTTGCTCGTCGTGATAAGCTCAATACGGAAACAGGTTAGCTACTTCACTGGTAGTGTTAAGGTAGCTAAGAGCAACTTACATTCGATCAGATTCTTGGTTCCCAGAAAGGTCTAACGTGGGGTCAGCTATTTATAAACTGTTGTTGGAAATTACCGACTTCGCTATACAGCCTGGAAGGGAATGGCTCAGTCTTGGATTCAATGGTCTAGAACAAGTGTTCGTCACCTCGGTGATTCTACACCCGCAAAGTTTGTGCGAATGCACGTTTCAAGTACTCCAAGTACCCCACGGACATCATTCTTCTCTCTCAAAATTCTTAGCGACCGGTTAACCTGGTTGAAGGTCAGACGGAGTTTCTGCAACGATTTGACAACCTCGTTACCTTGTCGACTAATTTCCAGTCATAGAAGGGGTCTTCGTCGACCTGTTTCCACTCATGAAAATCCAGGTACCTGTCTAGGATCAGTGCGGCTTCTTTCCATTCCTGTGGAGACATCGGACGAGGTCCCGAACTTCTATTAGGATCTATTGACATGCACAAAGTGTGCGCTTACTTCGTAGGTTCGTGCAGCACGGAGACGTCTACGAAGTTCACCCTTCCGGCCTCTCCCTGATGTAAGATCAGCTTCTATTTATTGGAAGTTATGAGTGAACTCACAGGCTGACAACCACTCCTTGGTATTGACTACCTGTCTGATGAATATATAAAGACCAAACTGTGCGGCGATTATGGTAAAAATAAAGAACTATGGCGACCGGTAAGATACAGGGTCTGAAGGGAAGACATTCGTTCTCACCAGAAGTGGCCATCTTACAAGAAGGAACAACCAGTCTTGCTTGTGATCTGGAGACCTTTCTCCCTTCCTCCTCCTTTGCAAGACGTAAATGGAAGTTTTTAGGGAAGCGGGAAAACTGAGTATACCTCTTTACTTTAAGGTTGATGGGAGCGAAGTCGGATAGCGCAGAGACCTTTCTAACGCGCGGACTTTGAGGAATGGGTGTGCTGGGATGAGTGCTTGGTGATACAGCACCGAGGTGATCACGTTCATCCAACTGAAGCGCAGTTTTGAATGCGTTAATGTGGCTAAGGAGTACAGTTCAATGAATCAAGACGCAAACGGTGCGGTACGACTCGATGCTTACGACTCATCGATGTAGTCGACGGAGAAGCCGTCGGGCGGGGTTGTCCGTTTCATAACGTCGTCGTTGATGTTGAGACAGGTGTTTATGTTACAAGGAGAATGTAGTTGGGACGAAGATGTGCCAGCTGAGCGGAACGGCTTGATCCTGGCTCCACCAGGTACTGTGCCCCACAAAACGTCGGTGCGCTCCGAGTCCGACATCACACATTCCGAGGTAGGGGCCAGTCACGTGTTTTATGAGCATGACAGGTGACAGTCACAGATATTATCTTATCATTGTCACGCATCATAACTACCACAGTACTGAACATTACTACGCGCCCTTGTTCCCCTCCACTGAAGTACTGATGCACTGATGGTCCGTTCTGATGAAACATGTTCATTCACATATGTGATGCCCATTTCCAATGTTTGATTAGTCTAAAAGTACTTATGTACACGGCTTCAACCCCGCGTTGCTCCGACAACCGCTCCACATTGACATGACACCGTTCCTACCATTCCAAACTTCATCACGATCTGTCCCACCGGGCACAGATGGATCAGATATAGGTACTCTCTAACTAAACGTTTGTTCCTATCACCTGTTATCGATCTTTCCACCGGCGGTGTCCTCACACATGTGCATGAACTGCAAGCTGCGCACACACAGCTTCATAGCCTAGGCGAAATCCGGTTAACCGTCACCGCGCATTGCCAACCATGGCTCCAGAACAAGTGATATCCGAACTCCCGGCATCTCCGAGTCTTCTGATAGCTGGATCCAGAGATCAGATGTCACCATATGATGTCTCGCTGTCATTTTGATTTCCACACCAACTACAACAGGCACTATGGCGACATCCCCTTTGTGGTCACCTTTTAGTATGTATTTCATGTGATCCTCCACTATCCAGACCCCTGCTATTTTAGGTTGCAGCGGTATATAAACCAGCTTATCTGCTCCCTCCTTCCCCCATCTCCTTCTATCCATCTTTCTATCATCACTTATTGTTCACCATGGGTTGGTTCAGTGACCATTTCGAAGAGGACTCTAACAAGGTATGTCCGCCCATCCATATCGTTGTGAATCTTTATAACCCCCAGTGCCATACTCACAGCACGAGGGTAGCTTCACTCACGACGCGCTCGCTGCTGGCGTTGCCTACGAGGTCTGTTTCCGTTGACTCCTTAAAGCGCCTCATCTTCATCTTTGTTGACCTTTGCATAGGCTGCAAAGGCATACGAGGACCATCTAGCAGCGAATGGCAAGCCTGATTCTCACGCCAAGGCCAAGGAGATCCTGTAAGTGTCCCCAGTATTTACGATCTTCTACTTAGCGGTTGACGATATCACCAGTGCCGGCCTTGCTGGCGCTGCCCTTACCCAGTTGGTCGAAACCAAGGGGGTAAGCTAGCGGGATATCTCTTTCACTGACGTGAATCTTACTGTCATCACAGGAAGACGCCTGGGACGCTCACAAGCGCAAGCAGGCTGAGGAGCAAGGCGAGTTATATTTCTATTTAACTTCCAATATGCTGAGTTTGATCCCATGCCTACATAGCTATGGAGAGGCTTTCCGAGCGCGTCGAAAGGGAATATTAGCCCTGGTGTACTCTTGTATTTCGATCTCATAACAATCACGTCCTGTATACAATACTCGGGTTCTGTCAAACAATCCCAAGGCAACTAAGTGAACGCGAGATGCTTAAGGACCTTTGTGGAGCCACTTCTTCAGATTCGTCTGTCCCATCATATTCACAGCGTGCTTCACGTCTTCCCTTTCCACCAAACACCGATAGCGAACAAACTGGGAAGTAATGCTCGACGAAGACGCAGCAACGCTGGTGAACATACGCGCTGCCAGAAGTTGCTCGAAGCCCTGGACCGGAGAGGGGAAATAAGCGAGTGAGAATACTACACCGATAGCGGAAATCGCAGGACATACGCTCATGAGAACCTCTCGGGTGCACCTCGCCATGCCAATGCTTCCACCTTCGATCTGAATGGGTGCCGCTGAAGATGCGCGAAATTGCTCCCGAAATGTGTCATGGAGCATCTCAAAGGTGATCACGTCATGGCCAGCTGTGTGAACGTGCATCGCGGCAATGAGAAGGCAGATCGAGGGATAGGACAGCGCTTCACCGGACACCTTGGTTAGATACCTGTGTACCGACAAGAAAGGGGAAATTCTTACCGTGTAAATTGGAAAATTGTTGGCGACCTCGTTGAGCTGAAATTGCCGAAGAGAGGTGTTGTGAAGTCAGAAATGGAGACGATGTCTCCAAATTGACGACGATAGCAGTCTAGCACGCTGTTCAGTCCCATCAGATCGAATTGTAAAATACCTACACACCAGGATTTGCTTAAGCATTCGGACATCGCGCGTCAACGTAAATGTGTCCTTCAGCATGTCGGTGACCTTCCGATCTTCAAAAAATCTGTTCACTGCGAGAGTCCAGAGCGGATTCCATTCTGGGGAACCGTCGATAGGAGTGCAAAGAATGTGTCTCGAGAAATTTATCCAGCGATGCAGGTCAGATGGAGGCGCTGTCCGTATCATGCGCCCCGAAAATCGACTTTTTACACGTTTCTCCAGTAGGTTGATGGTATCGATACGAGTGGTCACCCCAATGACTGCAAGTCCATTGTTGCCTTGTCCGACCCTACAGCTCTGGACAGTATCCAACAGACAATAAAGCAGTGACTGCCTAGCGTGCTGTGCAAAGAGGTCAAAGGCGTCGAGTATAACGACCGTTGGACGTGAGAGCGTCGGCAGGACAGATATCAAAGCAGGGAGATGGGACGGAGGGGGGAGAGCCACTGACGGACCCGGGTCGAAAAACGGATCGAACTCTTTATCCGCATCATCTTCGTTATCGTGCAAGAACGTCTTTCCAGTTTGTTGGGACAACTGTCGCGCAATCTCGCGCAGCGCCAAACGGTCGTTATGCTGTGCATAACCGGATAGACGAAGAACTATCAGCTTCTCTTGCAGAGCTTTAATTGCTCTTTCGACGAGCTTCGTGGTAAAGTATGGTTACCAAATTGAACTTCATAAACAAGAAGAGACTTACAGTCGTTTTGCCGCTTCCGCGTGGTCCAAGTAATAGGCAGCTATTGCCTTCACCTCGAGTCACAGTGCCAACTAGCAGGTCCTGTAACTGAGCATAGGCAGTAGCATTAGTGGAGAATTGTTCTTCGTCACTGCTGTCTTCCGATGTAAGTGAGTGTGATCGAAGTGCAGCTAAAATAGCGCGTTTCTGCGAGCGTAGACATGGTGCAAGATGCACAGGCAATACGTCAGGCAAGCTGATTTGGGACTGAAGAGTTGCGTGATCGCGACCTTTCCTGGGAGAGGATGGCTGAGCAGTCCTACCTGGCATGACAGGTATTTCGCGAATCGGGCACAGAGGTTGTGGCGGAGAGGCCTGCGGGCGTCTTCGCGAAGGTGTTGATGGAAAAGGAACCAGTTTCGATGTGGCGAGTGGTGATGCAGGCTCAGTGGGGAGCTGCCTTGAAGGGGTAGCAGGTGCTTTATGGACGGCCCTCATCCCCTTCAGGCCAGCAGCACCATTAGCAGGCGAGGAAGTATCAAAGGTGGTATTTGGCCTCGGTGCTGCTATAGCTCTGGGAGTGGTAATCTCTACGCAGTCCATGACCATGCGTGATGCGGCGGGTCGCGCACCGGGAGTGGAGGGCGGCACGGGTAGTTTAGATTGTAATATATTCAGTTCATCCGGCTCATTGGATGGGTTTGGTGCATTCTCCTTGGACGACTGTTTCCTGCCCAGGGAGCGAGGGGGTGTAAGTTGCTTTTGAGGCGACGCGTTTGAGTCTGACTTTTTGGTTGGTGATTCGGATACACCTTTCCTAGTACGTCTCATGGGTTTCTTGGTTTGTGATGCTCTGTCTGTGACGCTTTCCAGCGGAGGTTCTTTGACCTGGCCGGTAGCTCTCTTGGTGGGTGATTTCCTGGGTGCATCGTCAGGGATTGGGGTAACTTGTTGAGCTGCCGCCGTTCGACGTGTAATGCGCTTCGGGGGCGATGGATCCGTAGCAGTTCCAGAGTCGTCCGGTGCTTTACGTTTCGGTGGCATGAGAGGTATTACAGGTGCCAATATCTGTAAAGATCAGAGACAAACTTAAGGATGGACTCGGATGTCACGGACGCGCATGTCACGCGCCTTGATCACACGTTACACCAAACTCTGAATCACACCTTGATCATGGGCTTTACAGGGTGTGTAGAGAGAACCCATTCGTAGTACCGCTACTCACGTCCATTCAGTTTAGCGAGGTGGATAAATCCTCCAACCTCAGGGCTGGAGCTCATCACAGAAAATATCCTGCGCAATCACCACGTTTGTAGCTTTCCCTAGCAATGGACACCCTCTTCGATCGTCTGTTGACATCAATCCAGGGTCAGAACAGAGGGCGCTGGAGTCTCAGTATTCGCTCGTACAGATCAACCTTAGGATCTATTCCAGGTTTTCCCGTTCACGCTGAGCGGTCAATGTATGCCCTGACGATGCACGACCATGTATTTGTTCTCTTGGAGGATCCCGCTGCTCCAACACGTGCAGACGTTCTGGCGACCATTCAGGATACTACAAGCCAGGGCGGTGACGGTCTCATGCCACCGCCGATGACCCATCCGTCTCATTACCGCACTACTTTCCTCACTCTCCGGCCACCTGGTGGATTGGAGCAACTGCTCAGTCAACTCAAGGCACGTTGGATACCAGTCAGACAAAGTAGTGCTTCTTCGTCACAGCGCGGGCAAGGTTCAGCCCAACAACTCTCTGTCGAAGGACTTGTCTTCGCCATTGGTAACGACTGGCTTGTGCGTGTGGGAAACGTCATACTTGCTGGTGGTGCGGTGAAGGGTATGTTGTTGGAGGTCGGTAACGCGATGCCATTGAGCTCCAGCTACCTACTTACACCAACCGTTAGGCCGAATATCTCCCACTCCCAGTCCTGCACTCGCAGGCGGCTGATGGTACCTCAGAACTACTGTCTAATCTACTGTTATCGGTTCTTCCGAACATACGCGATGCCAAAACAGTTGCTGTAGCGGTCAGCGATTCCCAATGGGAGGAAGTACTCTGGGACCGTGAGGAAGAAGAAAAGCTAAGCAAACAAAAGGAATCCCCAGAGGACCCAGATGATATCTTCGTGACTGGTGATGAAGGTCTTTCGGCGCGACGAAGTGGTGACTGGGTTGGCGTCGACCGAGATAGTAGATCTGCATTCTTGATAATTGGTGCATTGAGGTCAGAGGGAATCCTATAACAACCTGTATCCACCCAAGGAACAGGCAAGGATCATGCTTTAGTGTAACTCCCGCGTCATCGTAAAAATAAGCACTCCAACAAGAAAACCATTAGGTATCTGTTTCGCCTCGTAAAATTGGCGCTTGCCTGGCTAAGGCTTGGAGCGGGAATCGGGAATTCGCTATAGTTGTGGCGGACAAAATGACTTTGAGCGCGATCCCTGAGTACTGAGTCATCGTTCAACGGTTAACGCAACGTCAACGTTCAACCTTTCAAGTCGACTCTGAGTCACGCCCGCTGGCAAACCGCAAACTTTATATTCATGACGCATTGACCTTTTGCATATCGCACTCTGACCACAAGACGATGTCATGGCAGGGCTACTGTTTTCATGCTGGCATTCGACGAGCCCCTCGCCCCAATAAACTCGATGGATCCTCCCGCTCTCTGTCCACTGCTATCCACTTCTACCAGAATCGCCAGTTGGACCTCTATGCTGCCAAAGAAGCACACAGGCTCACCCTACGGCAGCTTGTAATGACTCCTACGACTGCCCCATCACTCTGCGCTCTGACACAAGTTACTAGGTCTTCTTCGGACGGCAAATGGACGAGGACCGGCTAATCAAGGTATGGCCTGTGTATCATCCTTAGGGCTCAAGCTGAATGGTCTTTCAGAGTGCCAACTATGTTCGCACCGAACTACCAGTACGAATAGCACACAGGATAAGAGACCTACAAGCACTTCCGTACGTGGTGGTCACGCAAGAGGGAGTGGCCAGGGTTTACGAGGTGAGCGAATCCAGTGCACTTTTCAAAGATGTAGAGCTCACCACGTCTTTCCAGTTGTATTGGTCTGCTTTCGAGAAGTACTTGTAGTCAGTCAACTGATGTCCCAGTACTAACGCCTGGAAAGATTCCGACGCTTTCCCCAAGTTACTAACTTATCGGAGAACCAAACATTTTGTGAATTCTTGGAAGCTATCTTAGATGAGCAGTGCGTTCACATGTGTGCAGTTACCAATTACTCTACCTGACCTTCGTACTAGCGCCCCCGTGATTCCAAGCCTTTCCCTTGGGCTCTCCCTCGCATCCCCTCACCTCCCTCCTGAGTCCCTTGATTCGTTTATGCGTCGGATGCTTGTTTCGCGCACATCAAGACGTGTACTCGCTGAGCATCACGTCGCATTGACGAAATCGCTCGGAAATAACTCATCAAACTCACACAAAGATCCGCATGTCGGTATTATCTATACCGCATTGAACCTGAAAGCTAGCATTGACAAATGCGTGAAACTCCTTCGAAATCGACCACACGACATAGAGGACGAAAGTGGAGAGAACGTACCTAACAGAGGATGGCCAGAGGTCATCGTCGATGGACACTTGGACACGACGTTCGCGTACATACGTGAGCATCTGGAGTAAGCATGCTCTGATTCTCAGCCAAGCTAGGGAATGATTGACAACTATACAGATACATCCTATTTGAACTGTTGAAAAATGTAAGGGTACATCTGGTTTGTCGATCCACTACTGCACACACCTGGTCCATTTAATAGGCGATGCGAGCTACTGGGCTTAAACACCGGGACTCAGCAACACTTCCACCTATCTATGCTACCATCGTGGCTGGGGAGAATGACGTTGGGGTTCGGATATCGGATCAAGGTGAGGTTATCTGACCTGGACCTACAACCACCTTCTTACGTCCTGCAGGTGGTGGTTTGTGTTCGGCCTCCATCCAATTACCTTCCGATCTGTTTTCCTTTTCCCACATTCGGAATGCGACGAGGATGGATGACAACCGCCTCGGAGCCCTCAGAACTGCGAGTTCAAGAGGCGTGAAAGCCACGTTTGCCGAACAGGTCGGAGAGTGGCAAGTAAATAAAACGGAGCGTACTCAAGAAGGGAAGGACCCTGAGAGAGAAGCTGGCATTGCACCACACCCACGTATAGGCCTGGGTTTGCCTATGAGCAACATTTTCTCAACGTGGGTCTTTGCTTAACCTGTGACCTCATCTAGGGCCTCATGGTATACTGGGCAGGTACTTTGGAGGCTCCCTTGAGTTGGTCTCTTTGGATGGGTGGGGTGAGTGACGTTGACTCTGTTCTAAACATTCAAGATACCAAGATGCTTCCCATAGGAACTGATGTATTCTTGCGGCTCCCGAAGCTGGTGGGTAATAGTTGACCTCTGCTCAGCAATAACTAAGGATTACGCAGGGGACAAATTTGGAGGGGATCTCGCTATAGGGCGACACGACGCATTGTACTTATGACTGTTGCCATTTTTATCCCATCGGCGATGTGCTTGAATACCGCACAGCGCTCTGCAACACGCTACCTGCGTTCCTCGTCACAATCTCAGTATTAAGAGGATTGAGGCTGGGAATACTCTTAGACCCTTCACGGGAGTCAAATAAAGATTGACAACATATGTATCGTGTAATATGACACGAAGTGATGAGATTAAATGGAAATTTCGGAACAACGGCCCTTCTCAAATGAGAGGCTCTTCGGTCACCATGAACCCAGCTACGTCGATCACTGGTGTTAGGATTGTAGTGGCACCACCAACAGATGATGCGGTGACCCATGGCACAGGATCCTGCTACATATGTGCGAAGGAGGGATTCTGTCAGCATGCAGTGTCTGGTTGTCTGGTTTCTGGTTTGGCACTGTTACCAGTGTGAGTCACGGTGTGAGCATCACTTTTAGGCATGCTATAGTAAGGTGCCTGATAAGAAAGGGTCATACATATACATGCCGTTGGTTGGCAGGTGTCAGGTGGCCACACTCTTCCTGACTCTCCAGCTATCCAGCGCTTGCCATCCTTTTTGTCGTCTCGACTTCGATGATCTTATCCTTCCTCCACCAACAATCGCAAGACTCACAAAATGAGTGAACGTTACGTCCCACCACCACCACCTTACGAGCTCTCCCTCCAACGTGATCAGAAAATCAGCGAGGAGCTACAAGAGCTAGAGCTTTTAAAGACGAGCCCGGTTCAGAATGAAGAGGAAAATGGAGAAAGGGAAGATAGCAAGGATTCAAAGGTCGTAGCTCAGAAGGCGTTCATAGAACTCGCAGTCCAGCCACTCCGTATCCAGAAGCGTTCCGCAGCACCGAACGACTCTGGGGTTCGTGGTCCCCGGCCCCTTCCTCCGAGCCCTGGAGATGTCCACGCACGTGGTCGACAAGGACAAGGGAACAGGCGCAGATTCAGTCCCATTCCGGAGATCAAAGAACAGGCAGAAGAACAGGATCGCTCAGAGGAGATATACTCTCTAGCACCTCCCCCATTCTCTGTTACAAGTCACTCTCTTGAAGGACCACCTTATGAACGGAGTCTACTACACCCAAGCACACCTACACCTTCTCCTCTGAATAGTCCTCTTCGACCGTCGTTCGATACGCCTGGTCAATCCCACGGCAATCAGCGCCCATTCTCTGCGTACTCCCCATCCGAGCCCCGCACAGAGACTTTATCATCCAGACGTGCCTCTCATGCGCCCTCCCAATCCACCTATACTCCACCCACGGACAGGAATTTTAAAATGCGATTAGCATTTAACCCTTCAGTAGCATACTCCAATTCTCAATCAGATCCATGGGATGCCGCGACAGATTCACGGGCAGTGAGTGCAGCTGCACTTTACAGGTGAGCTAACCAACAACGTATGGGACTGATCATCTGACAAAAAACGCCATCATCAGTTCTGCTGTATCATCTCATCTATACACACACACAGGATCACGTCAATCATATATGTAAGGTTCTACCCGTCGCTCTGTCGAGCCCTGCTTTTTCTCATTCGCCGAGAAAGAGTGCCCTCCAACAGATATTCAACTTCAAGTTATGCGCGACCTTCGATATCAAATACCGAGATGTCTTCAGATAGGGCTGATGCAGTATCCCTTTTGCAATCTCCTTCGTCTTTCCCAAACAATCCTTCACGCTCGTCGCTTTCACTTCCATATACCCCAAGACCCAGACCAAGCAGTGGATATGAACGAAGATGGGCTACTTCAGAGTCTGATATTACAAGAGATTTACACCTTGGTTGATCTGCTGGTTGTGGTTTGTGGTTTTCTTTACTCACGTCGTTCCTTCTTTGTATGCCCCAAGTGTATTCCTTGGACGTTTGAATGTATGCTAAGAGAGGTCCAGTATCTTATATCATCTTCATCACAGTTATAATACCAACGTGTAGCCTTTCCTGTTGTTATCGCAGTATGTACTTAGTATTGCTGGCTACACGGGAGTTACCATCACAACACTCTCCATCACAACTTTCATCGTTTACTCTTGATTTACTCTGCCCCGCTTGATAGACTTGCCATCACACTTCCAGGCTTCAAGTTTGAATCAAAGTGCGATAGTTTGCAGTCAACTCCGCAGGTATAGCCTTTATTATCTCAGACTATTATGCAACGCTCCAGTACAAGCAGTCGGACCTCGATTGCTACGAGCTCGGATCGCGCCAAACCTGCAGACTACGTGTACTTCGAGCGCAGTTCCACCGGCTTCTCGGAGGACGCTCTTGCCCGCGCCAAAGCTGCTCAACTGAAGCTGGAGCACTTCTACAAGGTTGCTGTCGATGCGCGATCGAGCGAAACACCAGGTATGTCTATCGTCGTTACCCGCGTTGGACGTGCGCAAAAGAGTGATGCATATACTTGCCAGACGCGTAGAGCTTGAAAGAAAGCTCCAGGCGGACGTCATCATGTCCGAGGACAGGAAGCTTCGCCACCTACAGCAACTAGGAAAGAAGGAATCGACGTTCCTCCGCCTTCGCAGAACGCGATTAGGCTTGGACGACTTCAGGACGGTCAAGGTCATCGGGAAGGGTGCGTTTGGTGAAGTAAGTGCCTGCTTGCGGTTCTGCCTCGTGGACTTTAATCTAATGATGCATACGTAGGTTCGCCTCGTTCAAAAGTCGGATACCGGCAAAATCTACGCGATGAAGACCCTGAAGAAAGACGAAATGTTGAAGAAGGACCAGGTGTGTGGGATTCGTCGATGAGACTTTTACGTGTCCTAAGTCGTACTATGTGCGACGCTGTCCAGCTGGCTCACGTCCGCGCCGAGCGCGACGTTCTCGCAGAATCGAACTCTGCTTGGGTCGTCCAACTGTACTATTCCTTCCAGGATGCCCAGACTCTATACCTGATCATGGAGTTCTTGCCTGGTGGCGACCTCATGACCATGCTTATCAAGTATGATACCTTCTCGGAAGACGTCACTCGGTTCTACATGGCTGAGTGTGTCCTCGCCATCGAGGCCGTCCATAAGCTCGGCTTCATCCACAGGTGTGGTACTTCCTTATAGTATTTGTGTTTTGTCTCTGAACTTGGTTCAGAGACATCAAACCCGACAACATTCTCATAGATAAGGATGGGCACATCAAGCTATCCGACTTCGGTCTCTCGACAGGCTTCCATAAACAACACGATTCCAGTTACTATCAAAAGCTACTGGATTCAGCGAACAGCGTGCAGCCTCCCGCTGCTGCAGCAAGGAACAGTGTGATGGTGAACGCGATACACCTTACCATAACCAGCAAGGACCAAATTGCGACCTGGAAAGCTAACCGACGGAAGCTGGTATGTGTTGTCGTGTTCGCACAGCACAGCTGCTCATAAATGATGCGGCTTTGCTAGGCTTATTCCACTGTTGGCACACCAGATTACATCGCTCCCGAAATTTTCCAGCGAGAAGGATACGGCAACGAGTGTGACTGGTGGTCGCTCGGTGCAATCATGTTCGAATGCCTAGTCGGATATCCTCCATTCTGCTCAGAGTCAACACACGACACGTATCAAAAAATTATGGACTGGCAGCACTATCTTGCGTTTCCGGATGATGTGCACTTAAGCCGTGAAGCTGAGGACCTCGTTCGCCGGTAAGTGGTTGGCATCCTATGCTGTGGAACACCCGTTGACAAGAGTCCAGCCTCATGACTTCGCCAGACCGCCGACTGAAGGCGGATCAAATCAAGAAACACCCGTTCTTCTACGGGGTTGATTGGGACAGCATACGCCGCATTGATGCACCTTTTGTGCCGAACTTGCGCTCGATTACTGACACGTCTTACTTCCCCATTGATGAGATCGATCAAAGTCCTGCTGAGACTCCAGTCGCTAATGCTGGAGATGCACAGAAGGACCTTGCTTTTCTTGGGTATGTTGGCGTCTATGTTAGATCGATTAGGACTGATATCAGGGCCACTCAGATATACCTTCAAGCGGTTTACTATCACATCCCAAGCTTTCTGAATTATCTAGCTGCTGCGCAGCAATGTTGATTTGTAGTCGATGCCTTTTGTGCATACACGTTCCCTGGAGGATATGCGGCACTGTATTCCTGTTAAATAGGACGTGTATCGCTGTACTTGCTAGATAGCTATATGCTTTGTTCCACGGCGTGATGTACTTTGCCAATTGATTAATCCGGTAATCGAGACTACAACATGGAAAACTGTAACCCGAGGCTACCAATACTCACTAGTACTCACTAGTACTCACTGACCAGTGGCCACTCAGGCTGTATCTGCACGCGATCCAACAATTCCATAGCCCCACTGATACCAGTTGGCAAAGAGCCACCCGCCATGTCACATTCGACAGCTTTTGCGGGACTATGGTCTTCTCTTCCAACTTCGCTAACTCCATGGATGTAAGTGTCATATTCTCGTGATTGTTCGTTCTAATGTTTTCCAGACTGGACGTCATACAGTCGTTGGGACATACTCACATGACACCTGTGCAAGCATCCACCATTCCGCTCTTCATGCAACACAAGGACGTCGTCGTCGAAGCCGTCACGGGCTCGGGGAAGACTCTTGCCTTTGTCATCCCCTATACTAGGAGCGCCTGATCAGGCGAGAATCCAAGTTAAGAAGGAATGAGATCGGTGCTCTGGTTATTAGTCCAACGAGGTAACACCTGTCATTGGTCACTTTTTCAGAAAGGCCGTCTAACGCGCTCACTCCAGAGAACTGGCGACTCAGATACATTCCATATTCACGCTATTCCTGTCTGCACAACCGTGTCCACCATCTCCCGAAGAACCTGGCAGGCCTATTAGTCTTCACCGACGCCTGCAGGCACGCCGCAACCTATGTATCCACCGCCGCTACTTCTCGTCTCCTCTGACCAGTCATCACCCGCCCAAGATATACAACGGTTTTTAGAAACTGGCGCTGACATTGTAATAGGCACGCCCGGTCGGGTGGAGGAGTTTTTGATAGGAAGAGGCAAGACTGTTGTCAGCGTGAAAGATCTCGAGGTCTTAGTCCTCGACGAGGCTGACAGGTGGGGGTGACACGTTTCGATTTACCCATAGATTGCGACTCACGTGTTCTCTCGTTCCGAAGACTGCTCGATCTAGGTTTCCAGAATGCGCTCGCTCGTATCATAACCCACTTGCCGAAACAGAGGCGGACGGGGCTTTTTAGTGCAACTATGACCGACGCCGATGCATTGTCAGAGCTCGTACGTGTGGGGCTGCGCAATCCTGCTCGCGTAGTCGTCAAGGTCCAATCCAAGAAGTCCAGGAAACAGAACTCGGAGGGCAAGCAAGAGAAGGGGGAACTCATCGAGGAGAGGCGAATACCTGCTGGGTAGGCTCCCATTGTCATATCTGACGTCTCCGCATCTGAAATGTCTGTCGGACTTACTGTAGGCTCCAAAACTTCTACATCAGTTGTCTGACGTCAGGAAAAACTGGTACAGTTAGTACGCGTTATTGAGCACGAGGTTGCGTCGCACCAAGGCGTCCCATTTTATTGTCTACTTCGCAACATGTGCATGTGTGGACTACTTTTACAGAGTGAGTTCTCTCGCTACTTCCACGACGGAGGATGAGAGTCTGATCGAGAGGCAAGGTTCTCCCCAAAGCTTCTACCGTCGAAATACAAGCTATTTTCCTTGCACGGCCACCTTCCCCCTGCTGCCCGTACACGGGCTCTTTCAGCCTTCTCGTCCACGCTCTCGTCATCCATCGCGCCCTCGATACTGCTCGCGACAGACGTCGCTGCACGAGGACTCGATATACCACATGTGGAGGTGGTAATTCAATTTGATCCACCATCGGACCCTAAGGCATTCTCGCATCGGTGTGGGAGGACGGCTCGTGCAGGAAGGAGCGGGCGAGCGTACGTGTTTCTTGCAGGCAGAGAAACGGAGTACGTCGGTAGGTGATATCTCTGGTAATCGGATTGTCGGTGGGGCACTCGATAACAAACGTACTCCTGTTAGATTTCCTGGCGGTACGCAAGATCCCTATACGGAGACATCCGTACATCCGGGTTGACGGCGCTCTCGCCACGGAAGTCTTGAGCGAGCCGGAGTCCGAGGACCCCGTTGTCAGTTCGTTTTTATCGGAACATACGAGCGGCCGTTCTCGACAGACCGAGCGCTAAGCGATAAGGTGCGGCCCCTGCGTTGCATCGACACCCCCCAGATTTGCTCAATCGGATGCCATTTACAGGGAGCGAAAGGGTTCGTGTCATTTGTGCGGGCGTACTCCAAACACGAAGCGTCGTACATTTTTAGGATCAGCGACCTGGATCTCATCGGCGTCGCCAAGAGCTTTGGGCTTCTCCGCCTCCCTCGGATGCCCGAGCTCACGGACGCGGACAAAACGGGATGGAGTGACGCACAAGTGGACGTAAGCAGTGCCTTCCTTTTTGTTTCTCCAGTGCGCACGTGCCTGACTACTCGTCCATGCCAGTGGGACACCTACAAATATGCCGACAAGGCACAGGAAGCTAAACGCATCCAGGAACGTCCTAAGAAAGAAGCGTCCAGAGACACAGCCGAGACGCGTGCCGCGAAGCGAAAGCGCAACACATCGTGGAGCGAACAGGTTGAAAACAAGGTGCAGAAGGAGAAACGAAAACTCAAAAAGGAAAGAAAGCGCCAGTGGCTCAAGGCTCAGACTGCCACCGCTGGGGCTGGTGAAGCCAAGACTCAAAACCCAGAGGAGGGTGACGACGAAAAGGACGATTGGGACGAGCTTGCCAGGGAAGAGCGCGTGGCCAAGAAAGTACGCAAGGGAACCGTTACGCAAACAGACTTTGATGCGGAGTTCGCGGATTTGTAAAGTACCCTGTAGAACATTTTGGATTTTCAGAAAACATAACCCAATCTCCGCGTGGCATCCAAACCGATATAGTCGATGGGAATAAGTACCAATGTTGTGCTGTAACATTACATAGAAAGGTAGAGTAATGTTGGGCAAGTCCGAGATATCGTGATATATAGATACGACATGAACTCCTTCCTCGAAAGTTCAGCTATTATGTATCTATGTACCTTCTGAGGCCAGGAATAACAAACAACTATGGTTGCGGACGAAGCAAGGGACGCATCTGTCGTACTCGTCAGGCTCTTGTACAAAGAAAGAAGCGGTGAAATTAGCGTACCATTTCAACGAAAATGGGTAACAGCGTCGGGATATGCTTCAGCTCTGGGGGTTGGATCACAGCTGGTCCTTTCTTTGGCTTACGCGACCGGGGTGGAGCTTGGCTATTATCGGGACCATCGCCAGCGCCTTTTCCCTCCGTGGGGGAAGGCAGATGATCCGTCGCATGCACCCTGGGACTAGCGGAAGAAGGTACAGAAGGCAACGGTTTATCAAAACGAGCGGGCACTGGCGGGACAGGAGGTACGTCTTGAGGCTGCGATTGTCCAAAGAAAGTCATCGACTTGGCGCGATGCAGAGAGAACGTCCTTTGCCTAACGACCGGCAGCTTCTGTGGTGATGTCGATGATTGCGACTGCAGCTGTTTGGATGATAGGGAATGTTGGGACCGAGCAGCTGGGTGGATTATATGAGACCTTGCATGAGGGGGCACTATCGTCGATGATGATGAACGGGCAGGGGGAGGCAAAGGCGGAGGTGCGTTTTCAGCAAGACTCTCCTCCGTCGACGTCTCTTCTTCACTCCCGTCACTGTCTGTCTCATACTCACTGCTGTCGTCGTCGTCATCGTCGTCGTCATCGTCCTCCTCTTCATCCGTCTC
This sequence comes from Melanogaster broomeanus, assembly GCA_014904935.1. Classification (NCBI taxonomy): domain Eukaryota; kingdom Fungi; phylum Basidiomycota; class Agaricomycetes; order Boletales; family Melanogastraceae; genus Melanogaster; species Melanogaster broomeanus. The sequence goes on along the minus strand of MU123695.1, from coordinate 602,092 downwards.
CTCAGCAGCGAGCTCATCCGCGTCGCCTCTCACTAGCTCCCCAAAATTTATCTCCTCGAGAACACCATGCACAAGTGCCTGCGTCACCTCATCTTCAACATCCGCGTCCATGCCCACAGCTCCCGGTGTTCCCTGCGCACGCCCAAACTTTTTCCGAACCTTTTCTTCGTGGGCGACCTTGTTCAGATAGTGCCACTGCATAACCTTGTCAACTTCTTCCATAATCCTCGCCCTGTCTTCACCCCCAGCAGGCAGTAGAGTCTCGAGTGTGATCTTTCTCCCTTGTCCTCCGTCTTCAGGATCGGTGGCAGAGGCACCGATGCCCTCGCGAACCACAGTCAGAAATCGCTCGATCCATTGCATGAGGCTGTCGAACAGGCCGGAACCTTTAGAGTGCACCTTGTGCACGAACGAATAAAAGGATTGTTCGTGGCGGTTTACAAGGTCGATGAAGGCCTGAACTGTTCCGGAAGGGTCTGATTGGGAGACTGCGTAGACTTGTACGTGAGCTGAGGAGCCTGAGAAGAGGGGGGTTAACTTACGATCTTCAGTCTGTTCGACTGTGCGAATGAGGTCGTTGATGAAGTTCTGCATGTCCCCAACAGAGTCTGCAATGCTGGCAGCTCTATACACCTGAGCGAGCGGCGCATAAAAAATCGTAATGATATCCTTCAACAAGTCTGCCGTCACTCCCTGAATTCCGAACTGAATGCTTAACCAACTCAAAACTTCGAAGAACGTATAAATCTTACCTCAAAAATGAGCGCAATCAACTGTTCTCGATCTCTCAGTCTCGAGTACAACTTGACCAAGACCTTCAAATCCTCAAATAACCACGCCTCATCGTCCTCTGGTCCCTCATCATCGCTTCCACTCTCGCTCCCTCCTCCCTTCCCAGTCTTCCCTTCCCTCTCCCTCTCCTTCATCCATTGCTCCCACTTGCTCCCAGCCCTTTCTACCTTCTGCGAAAGCGCCCTCGGTAACACCGGGTCCCCTGTATCCATCAAAATAACCCTCAAAAGGTGTCTATTCTCAGCTTTCGCGTCTGCGCGGTACATAACCTGGATTTCGCGCGGGGCATAGGCGAACAGGCGAACCTTTTCGCAGAGAATGGGAGAGTCTACTTTGACGGAAACGTGCTCGATGTAGGTGTTGAGAGACTTTACTTCTTCGGTGAGGGAGGAGGTGAACATGCTAGGCGGGTTATCGTGAGTGAGGCAGGGATGGAAGCGATTATGGGAGGGAAAATGGAAGACATACCGCTGGAGGAGGCTACGACCTCCGAAAGGTTGTGCGAGGAAGATGTCCAGGACGCTTCTTATCATCCCTACTGGATTGCTTACCTTGAGCGCCGCCTTGAGTAAAAAGTAAGGCATGAGCCCGTGGATACGTTTCAGACTAGCGAATGTCTCCGACGAATTATCAGATCGCAACGAAAGTCTGAAATATCGTCGAGGCTAGTCTATAGAACGTGCAGAGGGACGTGAGTCTAGAGGGTAGCAGTCATAAACGAGGAACGTCACGAAATTCTCGCCCACTCGACGACGGCTTTATAATTCTCTGGAAGCTGTCTCACATCGGGAGTGACCTTGATCGTTGCAAACACATGGGTAAGTCCATCTGCCGTGCCGCAGTCAGCTCACACAGAAAATAGGTTACCATTTACTGTGAATTTACCTCTCCCTACAACTTCCCCTTTGACGCTCCGGACAGCGTCCCTGAGCCCATCCACCCTCGCCCCGATCTCCCTCGCAAATCTCTTCCTGCCTTCATCCCTGACCCTATCTGCCTCTTCCCTCCTGCGTGCGTCTTCTTGCTCCTCGAGAGTAAGCCTTGTGGGCCCACTGAGCAGGAAGGAACGGAGAACGGGGGAAGAAGCGAAGGGTGGCGTGGCGAGCAGAGTGTGGAGGTATGCGCGGAGAGTTAGGCGGTTTTTCTCTCTGGAGAGACGGGGCGGCGGTGGAGGTGGCGATCCGTAGCCGTATCCATATCCTGATCCAGACCGACCCCGATCCACCTCCTGACGGGTACCTATTCGTAGGACTAGGACTCGCGTTCGAATACAACCCGCCCGGCATGGTCGGATAATGCGGAAAGGAGTCTGACGAGGTATATGGTTGTGACAATGCTATGTCTGTTTGTGGGGATGTGTAACGGGAAAGCATAGGGACTGGAGAGGATGGCGACATGGGAACGTCGACTGCTGTGCGGTCCTTAGCGGGTGGAGGCGGGACGAGCTCGTCTGGATGAGCTTTGCGGAGCTGTGAATGTATGAGTAGGTTAGGTATACTTGACGAGTGGAATATCGGAGACATACCTCATCAGCGAGTGTTTTGAAATCGCCGTATCGGCGGGAGACGCATACTTGTCTGTCTTGGGAGAGCCTCGTGCGAATGATGAATTCCTAGCAAGGGAGCTCGGATGTGTGAGGCACGGAGATATCGCGGTGCCTACCTCGTGCGCCCGACTCCTCACACGGCCTTTATCTGTGACAGTGCGTACGGATACAATATTAACCTCAAACACGTCCTTCCTTTGGTTGAGCTTGTTCTGCCTCTTCTTGAAGGCGCTCTCGAGTTTATCGAGGTCTGATTGCGTGAGTCTGACGACATCCTCGGGCTCTACGAGTTTAGTGGCGGAACTAAAGAACATGGCGAGATTACGCTCTAGTTTAGCTAGAACCTTGAGGCGGGTAGCTTCCGGAGACTCTTGGTCATCGGGATCGTCCAAGATCATTGTTGGAGACAAGTTCCTTGCGAATACGCTGGCTACAAAGGGCTGCTAGCTTGTCCGAGTAGAAGTCCTTTGGAGCAGCCGCCATGAAGGGGAAAGTGAGGACGAATTGCCTGAAGATGTATTTGAGGAACGGGAGATCGAGCCTGATTGCACCTCTTGGAGGGGGGGAGAAAGGGGGACCGAGGTACGCAAGGGTGGATGCGTTGTCTGAGGGGGCATTTGTGATGTCGTCTAATTCTTTACGGAATTGGAGTTGGATGAGGGATTTCTTGAGGTAGTGGGCACGGAGGGGAGTTAACACAGTCGGAGACACCTCTGAATGCGACATGGATTCCTGTGTCCGTTTCAATTCATCTGGGTGTTGTTCTGCTGTGGAACGAGTTGGAGGAGGTGTGGGCAGGATCATGGTAGTCTCCAGGGATCATGGTACTGTCACTGGTCTGCGGAGTCCGGATGTGTCGAATATTTAATAACTTGGCGTGAATTACGTCAGATTAATTTGGGAGCATGACAGGGGCTATTTCAGCGTCATTAAAAATTGACAAGCACATTTGGCAGACATTGTTATAATAAATAAAATAGTCTAACCGCTGTTTCGGGGTGTATACCTTCTGACCCTGGTATGTCCTCCTATTGGGCTCATCAAGCAGCTTTTTCAGCTTTCCCGCAACTTCCTTGACGCCCTGGCGACATTCTTCCATACCTCTCCATGTGCCCGCGACACTCCAACACTCTGAGCATGCCTTTGACGCCTCGTTGACGGTCTCTAGCTCTAGCTCCCCTCTGTGATGGAGGACGACGACAACGTCCACCAATCTATTGAACCCGACTTGCCATGTGGCTATTCCACTCTCAGAGTTCGTAGAGGCATCCGTAACGAGGTAGGAGGATGCCAGCCCAATGGCACGTCTGAGGATGGTCTGGTCTATAGCGCCAGAGTCGTGTGTCATCTTAGCGAGCACGTCGACTACGAACTGGCCATAGTCAGTCGGGTGGCTCTGTGCCTGTGGACGGATAGGATGAGATATATTAATAATTAATAACCAGAGGATTCAGATGGGAAGGGGGGGAGACGGAGACTGACTTGCATGTCTAATTCGATTGGAGGGAACATAGCAGCGTTGATGAAAAAAGAGGTGGGATCCATATGAGCGCTTCTTGGGGAAGGGGGGACGTGGAGTGGAAGGAGGACAACATGCCTTGAGATATAGTCTGAAAGTGGGAGATGAACGAAGATCTAGAGCGTTGTAGAATGTCAATGAGAGGGTGGTATCAATGTTATTTTTCGGGGAATCTGGGATGACAGCGGAGTGTGACGAAGTTCGATCTGGTCCCTCCGTTGCCTCATGTCTCTCATTCCGACTGAGCTTATTCCAATTGCCATCTCAGTCCGAGGTAGTTCCCATACTCGCTAGTTGGCGTCATTGATATGCCTCGGTTACTCGGGTAGCCTTTCAATTACCCGACGCCGACGTGTCCCTACCAGTTACCCGTGTAGCTACTAGGTTGCTTGTCACCGCTATCATCCAACGATGGCGAGTCCCCTCGCGAAGTTACTCGGTGCTATCACCCCTCCTCCTTTCATACAACCAGAAGAATACGATGGAATACAATACTCTTGGAAGTTTTTGGTATTCAGACCTGCTTGTCAGTCAATTACCCTCTCCACATCGTTCCGACGCTGACCCTTCCTCTCTCCAGTGTTCAAACTCCAAGGCTATCTCCTCCTCGCTCTCCTCCTCTACACCGCCCTCGCCCTCTACGGCAAGTCCGTAAACGCCCGCAAAGCCAATGCCCTCTACACTGCTCTCCTCCCCCTCCTCTCCCATCACTTCTCGGCCCCTACATCCTCCTCTGGTCTCATCTCAGATGGTCCAACTGACTTCTTCATCTTCTCTACCGGCAGACGCGCTCTTGCCTCCCTCCACTCCGTCTTTTCCCTCAGACCCCGCCAAGATCCACTCAACTTCATTTGGCAGTCCCTTTGGCGCATGTACGACTTGCGCTACGACCCCGTCGACGAGCTCTCTCTCGACTTTCTCTTTGACCCAAAATCTGCCTCCGATGTCCCTGATTTCGTGTGGGCCGTCGTCCAAAAGAGCGAGTTGACCGGCATCAAAGACGAACGTTGGGATCTCGTTCGTTGATTTCCCTCTCATCCCAACCGTAACACGCTAACCCATCTACCTAGACTTTCACCCGCACCACCGAGCATCCCTCACTCCCGCCAACCCTCTCCCTCATGTCCGAATTCGCAGATGTGTCCGAGACCCTTCTTAAACTTCCACTTACTGCCACCACTACCCTCGCCACCCTTTTCTCCTCTGCCCGCACGCAGGCCTACCTGCGCTCCCTCTCCATCACTGACCAGCCGCCCGAGAGACCCCTCACTGTATCATCGTACCTTGAAGAGAAATCCAAGAGCAAGAGGGTGGTTTTGAATTTGAGGTTACCAGATGTAGGAGAAGCGGACGAGGTCTTGGAGATGGTCGAGGCTGTGTTCGCGCTCGTGGACATGTTGGCCACCGGAAAGGTTGTCTTCAGGCCCGAGACGAGGGCGAAGATCAAAAAAGTCAGAGAGGATACCGAGAAGGATATCAAACAGGAAGAGCTCAAGGAGAAGACGGAGGAGGTCAGTCGTGTCAATCACACAAGGGTGACGTGCACTAACGCAAAATGTTTACCATTAGGCTGCGGAAGACAGGAAAGCCGCCAAGCGCAAGGCGGAGCAGGAGAGGATTGCAAAACTTAGCGCCGCGGAACAGAAAAAGGTCGCTTGCCATCGTTACTGTGTTTGCCAACTCTCACACCTTTCCTTCCAGGTTCTCGAGCGCAACCACAAGCGCGCTATCAAAAAATCCCAAGGCAAGGTCGTTCGTAAGGCATAACGGCTTTCCTTTGCGCTGGCAATGTTGCCATGCTCGCACACTGGTCGACGAACGCGCGACCACTGGACAAACTAGTCGAATTGTGTGAGAGAGGATTGTCTACAAAACATGCTATACATGGAAGTGTTAAGCTAGCGTGGAGATCTTGACCTAATGCTTGCAAAATAAAACCGGAATGCAGTGACGCTCGTGTAAAAGTGAAAATATTTGGTATAAGCTATATGTGCTGGATATCCGGATATCGTCCCATAAAAGTTATTTACCCAAACGACAGTGATCAGCCGACAAAGACAGGACAAAACTGAAATCAGGATCCTCCATCACCACCGCCGCTACCACTACCAGCCACAGCCGCACTGGGGGATGGCTCCCTCGTAGCAGGCACACTGATCCCAACTCCCCCACCTGCTTCGGTCCCGAGCCTCCAAAACCCCATTCTTCCCCCCCAACTGGTTAACACCCTCAACAACCACATCGGGCCCATTGTCTCTCTTTCCCTTCACTCCCATTTCCATCTTCTCCGCCACCCTGACCACTAACATCAAAATCTCCCTCACTCTCAGTCTCGTCTTCGCCCTCCGAGTACTCCCCACCAGCAGCTACCATTCTCTCTTCCTCCGCTTCCGATTCTGTACGCCCATAAGCATCCACGAGACGCTCTGAACCGTCCAGTCTCCATTGAGAGGTCCTCTTTCGTCTCCCCTTCCCTTTTCCTGTTCTTCGTCCTCTCCCGCCTGGTCCGCCCGCACCAGACACACCACCAACGCCCAGAACGTTTTCCCTCCCAAATACAACACCTCTCAGTTCACATACTTTCCTCCTCACGCCCCTTGCGAAAGCCCACATATCGTCCACTCGCAGCTGGGCTGCTTCGTATTGAAGTGCTGGCACAGCAGGGGGCACTGGGAGGGCATGAAGGGTAGCTGAGAGGGGTGTGCGGCCTGGTGGAGAGTGCGTTCGATAAATATAGTTGTGACGATGTAGGCGAGGTGGAGAGATGGGGGAGGTGGAGGGGTGGGAGGTAGTTGATGTGGTGAATTCGCCAGGATGTGTGAGGGATTGGTAATAAGTAGTTGGGGAGCTCGGGGAGGTGAGTGCGTCAATGATGGGTTTGTGTGCGGTGTAGGCCGTGCGGAGCGAAGTCGAAGTGTGTGCGAGGGCTTCCGTTAAGTGCTATATGGTAGTGTGACGATTGGGATCGTCATGATGAAGATGCAGAACAAAGCACGTACCTCGAGACACTTCACCACTCCCGTTAAATGCGCCTCTCGCCTCCGCATGATGAGGATCTGGCCACACAACTCGACGTCCATGGACATCCAGTCCGCACGCAGCACAGGCACGCCCTGGACGGAATGCAAGTCATTGAATGTGTGTCGTCTGTGAGTCAACGTCCGGTGGTAAGAGCACGATATGAGTCAAGTACTGAGTTTTACACTACGAGATAGAGGGAAAACGTACCGCCTGATCCCGCGCCGGCATACTCTCTTCTTCTCGATATCATCTTCCAAAACCTGCCCTCTATACCACGCCTCACTATGTCCACCCACAACACGCTCCCACTCATCCCAGCTCGACACCCGGCTTCCTCTCCCCCTTCTCATTTCGCCCGCCTCGCCACCTCGAGTCCGCTCCCGCAATGCCAGAAACTCGTTGAATCGCTTGCCAGTCCCGGAACCTGGGAGGTTCGCAGAACTTACGTCTACGGAGGAATTTAGGATGGAAGGGTTGCGCGTTCGTGAGACAGCTAGAGGAAGAAGAGGTATCATAAGTGTATGCAACGCATTGTGGAGGGAGTAACTAGACAGATAAACCAGGATGATCAAAATCGGACACGTACAGATAGGGGATACTTGTCCACTGCTTAGGAGCTCGTCTTCTTCTCCGTTGTCACTACGTTTCGGATGTAAGGAAGGCTAGTGAGGATGAGTGGAGCGTGTGCGTACTGCGATAAGACGACAGCAGGGACTACAGTGCCTTTGAGTTCTGAGGCCGGGTAGATGTGCCCTGACGATGACGACTGCGCAGACAAGGGGATTGCGACGGACGACGTACGTCCCACGAACTTGATAGGAGACGAAACATCGACTGATTTCCTCGAGCGATTGATTCTGGTCGCGTCAAAATCATGGGTCCCAATAATAATCTCAATAGGCATTCGGAACCTACCCAGCCCAAATCTCAAGCTTCTTCTGTACTTTTCCCGACCACGCCCCTCCAAAAGCCAACTCGCCCTCACCGATGTTCTTCATCATCGCATCGTCCACATCGCTCGATACCAGCCTGTCCTTTTCCCAGGCCCGATCTTGATCTTTATCCCACAGACTCGCATGCTCGCGTTCCCTTCCCCGATGAATCCACCCTTTCCCCTCCGCGCGCTCTCGCATCCTCACAAGTGCCTCTACCTTCCCGCTCCAAAGCGCCCTCAAGCTCCCACCAATTTTCTCCTTCTCCTCAGCACCCTCCACACGTTCTTTGAGACTTTCACCGTCCCTGCTCGATCTGTCCTTGTCCCGTTCTCTATCTCTATCTTTTTCTCTTTCCTTCTCCCTTTCGCGTTCTCGTTCCCGGCCACTGACAACTCCTCTGATGAACGTCCCTAAATCAGCCGTGGGAGCGCCCAGAGCCATCTGTCCAGCGCCACCCAACCCACTCACACCCACGCGCCCCACAAGCCCAATGACGCGTCCCCCAAGCCCCCTCCTCTCGTCATCTGTCACGTCCGAATCAGAGGTAGGTTCGAGTCTCGAGAGGAGAGCGCGATGGACCCTCCGGGGATCTGAATGTCGGATTTTGGCGTCGTGCTGGAGGGAGGTATGCAAGGCGAGAGTAAGGTAGGTTACTGGTAGCGGTGCGGGTGCGAGGACGGTGGGAGAAGAACTGAAGGAGTAAGGGTGGACGAGGGCAGAACTGGAAGAGGGCAGGTTGAGCGTTGATGAGGTGACATGAGGGACGAATGGTGGGTGGGGTATGACAGGCGAGGTGGACGGCGAGGTGGCACTTGTGCTCCCGTGCCCTGGAGATGAATGCCCAAGTTGTCCGGGGAGCGGGGACGTAATGAGGGTGGGAAGCGCGGGAGAACTACCGTTGAAGGTGACAAGCTGGGAGTGTGCATAGGACGATAGTACGCAGAGGAACTCGTGCGGATGGAGAAAGGGATCTTTTGGGACCGATTGGACCAATGACGCGAGCTTATTGCGCGTCGAAAGAATAAACGAGAGAAGTGCAGCCACCACACTCGGATCCGCAATACGTTCAGTCGACTGCAGCAAACTATATCAACATTATACATACAACACACAGGAAGGCACAAAACCCACTTCGACGCCAATCAGACTCTCGCCTATGTCGGAAACCCATCTACGCAGGCCATCGACGGTCGCGTCACACAGCAACCCGTCAAAAGTTGCTCCTGGGAAATGTGGGGGCGGTAGTGGGAACATACCACTTATTGCGAGTGAAGCTTGTAAGAGCTTGACAAACTCGAGTACGTATGATGCGAAATGAGGATGACGTGACCCCACTTGCGTGAGGACTCCTGTTTGTGCCGTGTTGGGATCCCTGGAGCCAATGACATTGGGCTGGTGAGATGCTGAAGGGGGCACAATCGAAGCTTCTGAGACGGTACGAGAGAGTGTGGTGACCGGATGCGAGTACGTGCGCGTGTGAGTGCGAGAGTGCCGCTTTGTTCGAAAGGCACCAGTAGGGGGTGGACCATCAGAAAGCAAATAAGTTGACTTGAAGCGATCCTTGGTCGTATCGCTGTCAAGACAAAGGAGATCAGACGTGCTCCCAGACAGGAGGCATACCAAACATACCTCGGTTCCTCGAGTGTGACCGCACTCCGCCGGCTACATCCCATACGCAATAAGTTGATATTCGAATACAGTCGCTCTTGTGCAGCCAGAAAGTCGCCATCAGGGATATGCACAATGGAGTAGTCTGACCGAAAGTGAGCGAGGGAGGTAACCATCAGCGTACCCTGTGGAGTCTAATCAACGTAAGTGCGTGTCCTATGAATGACCGTCTGAAGTCCCCACTTCTTTGGGCCGCGCTCCATCCTGCTTCCGCAGGTGTTGTACGGCTGCCTTGAACTCTGCTTCGGCTTCTGGGTACGTCATAGTTGCGACAGGACTGAGCGCAGTTACAATGATCTAAACCCAAGCGCAGGTCAAACACAAGATGAGACATGCCGAATTCTGGGACCTGCCTTGTGCGAAGGGTCACCCGTATACACCGTCAGGACTGTCACTGGTCGTGTACGTTCCACTATCCTGATAATGCCACGTTAGCAGTGAGTTGGAGTCAATGATACATCATTTCAACGCCTCACCACTTCTCGACAGCATAAACCTGGTATCCCGTCAATTCCATAGCGCTCCACGACGATCTCAAAGCGGTATTTCCGCCCAATCCAACGTTCCCCGTCCATGCCTTGCATGTCCTCGTTCCCCCATATTACCGGAGAGCGCATAACTCCCGGCCTGTCCATAGTCGCAGTCGCAGATCCAGACCGCGAGCGCACACCAGATAATCGCCCAGTCGTCGGCTTCGTGCGGGGTGAACGCGACGGTGGGCTCGTGGGTGAAGGCGGTAAGAAGACATGGGGTGCTGGTGACCGGACTGTTGGCAACAGCAAACGTAGCGGTAGACCTGAGCCTGTGCTCGGCCCCGCCATAGTGGACGATGGTCTCAAGAGTCCGAGTCGGTGAACGGAAATCACAAGGCAAGGTGATGCGTGGTAGACTGTGACGTCACTGTAACAGTGACTGACCATCTAGCACTTACGACAGTCACGCTCGCCTCTCAGAAACCAAGTACATAACCCAAATCATGACCACTTGTAGGTCCAAGAAAACTGGTAAATATAAGGACAGCGAGAGATGGATTGCATGATTGCTGAAACGATAGGATACAGTTAACAATGTTGATGACAACGAGACAGGTAGCGTAGTGTGATGGTGTACAGAATAATAATCTCTGGATTACACACAAGAAGGTGCAACTGGTGGAGTTTATAACACGATGCAACCTCTGGAAAACCACCTAGAAATCTTGTCAGTTTTGAGTTCACAGAACAGCTTCAGAAAAAAAACTGGCCAATTGCTATTGAGTTGCTCAATCCAACCGACCACCATCCTCAGCCTCAGCCGTGCACTTTTCACGGGTAGAAGCTTTGCCTTCTCGTGCTCATCGATAGGAAGAACCATACCCATCCAGAAGGAGAATGCCCCAGGGTCAGTATCAGGTGGCTGCGGCCCGTAAGTGTGATTGTATCGTTGTACAACCCAAGGGGCCGTCCCAGCACGCAGCTGACTCAGAAATGCGTGGCAAGTTTCCAAAAGCGCTGAAGTGGAGAGAACCCCTTGTGCGGCGAGATGATGCCGATGTCGACGCCAGAGATGACGTATCTATATGAGGTGATGTCATAGGTGAATCGCCAGACACGATACGACTGAAGAAGGATTGAGGAGAGGGAGGCTGGGAGACGACCTGTGCAGCATGGGAAGACGAAGAGTTCGCCCATTCTGCTAGATCATCGTCATAGTCGTCAATCCTCTCAATCCTCCCAATCATATAGCCATCCAAAGAGCCACGTTCGAGTATCCTGAAACGATGAGTACCCCACGTTTCGACCACGCTACGGCCATCAGGAAGCATCTGGACGCTCCTGATTTCCAGCATTGTGCCGAACTCCGAGCCCGCATTTGTTCCGTGACCAGGGATGGGGGCGGCACGAGGCGGCATGATCATTCCAAATGTTGGCGAAGGTCTTTCCAGACAACGGCGAAGCATCAAGCGGTACCGAGGCTCGAAGAAGTGGAGGAGGGTAGGCATTCCGGGAAACGAAAGCTGACAGATGAAGATGGGGGTGTCCAAGCGAGAATCACGTTCCTCGCGTTCCATTGTTTCTCCGCGGCTAGCATAGGAGTCTGGATATGTCTTGAGCACTGGAAAGGAACTCAATATGACCAGGTGCAAATCTTGACGATGGCCTCTTGTACTTACAGAGTGAAAGAATAATCTTGTTGTGCGGATGTTCTTGGAAATAACCGAAATCCAGGCAGAACCTCTCGACAGAGCGGGCAAACCATGCTATGATCCAGTGAGCGTTGAAGACATTTGGAACAAAAGGTCTGCGTTCGAGTAAGAGTTGTGTCTTGAGATAGATCTAAGCACGTACATGTTGGCATGGTGTTGTGATTGGTTGGTAAAGTAGCATGAAACAGATCTCGCAGGTGAGCTCAGTGGACAGTGTTTTCTCGAAATCTGCCAGAAGATTGATGCGAGGAGGTATTTGGGGTATTGTCGGAGACGAGTGATGATCTTCTAATGGTGTGTCCAATTGCGGGCGGCGAAGCTTGGAAGGACGAGAAAAGGGTGAACCTGGAGTTGCATCGAGCGAAGGAGGTTGCAGTAGCATCGTTTGAGGAAGTAGACCTACGCTGGAGAAGCTCGCCTCATCCAGGCTACAGTCCTCGCTGTCGGACTCGTCGTCCGAGTTTCCTAACCTGTCGACAATATCATCAGGTTGTACTTCAGCATCCTTTGCGGCCTTGATAAGGAAGGTGGGCAATATTATTGATCCTGACGTCAACTCTGCGTTCTGAGTGTTTGGTGAAGATATTCTGCTCAGGAGACAGAAGGGGCAGGAAAATAGGACACTCGAGAAGATGCTGGAATATTCGGAGTGAAACCCTGTGGCTGAGAAGAACAGCTCGGGATGGGGCATTGAGAGGAGATTATGTGAGAAGAGCAAAGTGTATGGCCACAGCGAAGTGTGGTGGGTGCTGTGAGAAAGCTAGATGGAGTGCAGAGAGGGCAGTGAACAGAGAGGAAAGAGGTCGCTGGGAGTCGGGAACATGAGGACTATATTATTGTTCTTCCTTTGTCGAAGACGAGCAAAAGCGAGGGACGACTGGGTATGATATTTGGAACCTGATCAGAGGTGGAGTATTAGTACTCGTACAAGACTAGTAATGATAATGCATGACAGAGAAATGAGTGGAAGGGAGGGACCCAGGGGGTGCGAGTGACGGTCGATTCGAGGGTCCAATCTGAAACTTACGGGGATGTATAAACCATCAAAGAGGGAGGCGGGTCCACGGAGGTCGACAGGCGTTGGTATTGCACCGCTCCTCGTGCTTTTTCCACCACGTCCACAACAAGCCGACTACTCCTCCTGCAATCACGATCCGGCCCTCAAATCGAATACGTCACGTGGTCACCGTCCGATTGTCATCTTCACACCATTCTGGCTCTGTAAATTACACGCAGATTCATTTACACCCCGGAATTGTCTAACCAAGGCATGTCAAGAACAAATAGAACACCCTCCTCCCTTCACGCGCAGAATGCTAGTACACACAAATGCGAGACTACCTTTTCTTACACAAAAGCTCCTCACAAATTCGAAATGTTCGTCGTGGGCCAGTTGCTGTAAATTCAAATAGCCCAGTCAGCGCTCGCACATCCACGCCACCGTCTCAGTTAACTAGTTACTCACTACTCCTGGGCAGACCGCTTGTACCCGTACTTTGTGATGAACTCTTCGAGTTGTTTTGGTCCTCGTGACCCGTAAGGGTAAGGCAGAGGCCTGGGACGAGGTCCACTCAGCCCTTCTATCCAGTGCAGGATGGGAGTGAAAATCTATGCAACATGTCATTGATATCTTAAACAGCATGGTACCAATCCTTAGCACTCACCTTCCATGCAACATCTAGCTCGTCGTCTCTAACAAAGTTAGAGTGATCACCCCTTAAGGCATCGAGAATGAGGGCCTCGTAGGCCTCCGGAATCTTCGTGTCCGAGAAACGTCTCTTGTAGGTGAGGTCCATCTCGGTGGGTATTGCACGGAATTCGTAGCCAGGGGTCTTGGTGTTTAGCTTGAGGTAAACAGCTTCGGAGGGCTGGATGCGAACGACCAGCTCGTTGCGCGAGATATCCGCGAAGATGCCTTGGGTGACATCCTTGAATTGCACACGGATCTCAACCTTGGCCTCGTTTAAAGCTTGCATACCGAAATTTAAGGACTGTCACGTGACACATTACGATGTAACACACCTTTCCCGGCTTTCATGATGAATGGAACACCTTCCCATCTCTCGTTATTGATCCTGAGCACGGTAGCCGCGAACGTGGGGCAGACGGAGTCCTTGGGCACAGTGTCGTCGTCTAGGTAACCTGGCTTCCCATTTGCTGCGACATACTGACCCAGAAGCGTGTCTTCATGCTTGATAGGCGGGATTGCACGGAGCACTTTGACCTGAGAACAGACACATACGTGAGAACAGAGTATGGCATTTGTTGCATGCGGTGTACCTTTTCGTCCCGGACGTCTTCCGCACCGAATGACACCGGCCGCTCCATCGTCAAGATACTCAAGACCTGCAACAAATCTGAATGCACCATGCGACAGTGTGAGTGTAGCCTTCCCACGCATTCTTCAGGGAGCACTCACGGTTCTGCAAAATGTCACGGATAATGCCAAATTCGTCGAAATAGCCGCCACGACCTTCAGTACCGAATGGCTCCTTGAAGGTGATCTGGACATTGCTGATCGAATTTTTGTCCCACGCAGCGTTCATGGCGACATTCCCAAAGCGCAGGACGAGCAAGTTCTTGACCATCTCCTTGCCCAGATAGTGGTCAATTCGGAATGTCTCGTCTTCTGTCCACGATTGCTTGAGAGAGCTAAGAAGCTCCCGACACGAATCGAGATCCTTGCCAAAAGGCTTCTCGACAATGATGCGGTTGACGCCTCTGGTCGAATAGCAGCAATCTTTTAAGTTCTTTGCGACAGGTACGAATACTGAAGGAGGAAGCGCGAGGTAGAAGAGACGGTTGGTATGGGGAGTTGTGTAAGCCTTTTCGATTTCTCCAATGTGTTTCGTCAGGTTTTGGAAGGATGGTGCATCCTCGTAACCGCCAGAGACATAGGTGGAGAGCTTCTTGAACTCCTCTAGCTTGGCTGAAGCTTCGGGGTCGTTGTCTAGATTCTTGATGTAAGCAGTGATTCGTTTATGGTATTCTTCGGTGTCCATTTTTGTACGGGCGTAACCGACGATGTGGACATCTCTTGGGAGATAGCCATTGCGGTAGAGACCGAACAACGCAGGATATGTCTGTGATGTGATTCAGGCTGTGAGGGTGAAGCAACCATGGGGAACGAACTGACCTTCTTCTTTGCCAAGTCACCTGAAGCACCGAGAACTGCGACGAGAGGTGGATGGGTGAAGGGAAAGGACAGAAAACGAGACAGGGGTGCTCACCGACGATGACGGTGTTATCTTTGAGAGCGTGGCCGCTGATCTCCATTGAGGGGATGGTGCCGGAGCGCGGGCGCTGGATGTTTGAGGTCATTATGAAGTATGAAGAGATAGATGACGAAGAGAGAAGGAATGTAGTCTACAGAAGAGGGGAATCTTTATTGCTACTGACGTGAGTGTGAGAGAAAGGCGCTCGGGCTGTGGGTGACTGAGAGATGTAGTTTACCCGGAGATGATCTTTCGTCAGCGAATGCTCAAAAGGGGTTGCGTAGCAGCGTATACGTATGTGTTTGATTGTGTCTGTATGTGATGGGAGCTCCAGATTTCTTATCGTCGTGCAGTTCAGTCAGATTATCGCACCCTCATTAAGCTTACAGCATATCTATAATCCAAGTAATGTAAGCCTCGCATCATCGCGGTCAACTCCGGTGCATTCAATCACGTGACAGACCTCCCGTCATTCGTTCGCCATCGTGCACCCCGTCGTCGCCGTCGCCATATGTCTCGTGTCCCAGATGTCCGACTTCATGTCTGATGACCCTGCTATAAAACATTTTCAGGACCTCGTCTCTCCAACTCATGCCAATGCGGATCCAACCACCGTTCATTTACGCGCTAGCGCACTCCTCGCTCGTCTCAAGGCTTTGAACAGGAATGCCAATGCCGCCACCCGCGCACACAAACAGGCAACCACGGAAGCAAGGCAGGAGATGGACCAAACTCATCTTGGTCTCCAGAATCTCCTCTACGAAAAACGTCACCTCGAGAGGGAGATCGACAAGTGTCGCCAGTTTGCGTAGGTTCTTCCTCTCTTCCATGGATCGCCGTCTGACCGTCACAAAGCTCCAACTATCAGGACGTCCTCCTTCACTCCGTGTCAGAATTCCAGCAGCTTGCACCGCCAGAGGCTCGCTCTGCTGGCGTGTTCGAAAACCCACACCAGTTAATGCTCAACCGCCTCAGTTTCGAGCTTGCTGAACGACAAAGGTAACACGCCTCGCTTACCGTTGTGAATCAATGTCTCAGTCCCTAATTAGACTCGACCTCCGACGCAAGGAGCTTGTGATACAAAAAGAAGATCTTCTCAAGCAGAGCAAGGTCAAGCTCGCAACCGTGGAAAGTGTCAGATTGCAAATAGACACGCTCATGAAGGTGCGAGCTCTCTCTTTCCCAACTTTTTCGGTCCCGTCCTCACGTCCCAGGTCCATGTTCCCAGGCTGCTGCGGAAATTCAGAGAAAAGTGGACGAGCTGGTACCACCACTACCACCATCCGCTGCCACGACCCCCGCTATGAGCTAGGCCGGTGCACAGGCTCAACATATTTGGCCACCTCACTTTTCACCTTGCCCACGGTTGTCTAAGCAAATACATTCTACGATCAAGTCAATGGGACAGGCACTATGAAGCTCCCTAGATATGGGTACAACAGGACATGAGGATGAGATAGTTTCCGACGACAGTACGTAGACGGGCAACGAGTTAAGTTCAGAATACGAAGTGATTAGAATGAAGTGGGAAAGGCTGCATGCGAGGAAATGGGTATCCTCATGAATGACGAAAATGACGTGATGACAGCAGTTTACACAAAAATAGAAGGAGGGGGGAAAAGGGAATAGAGTCGATATCATGTTGAACAGAGATGTGCTGGCCTGGGATCCGGTGAAGAGAGTCGGATGCCATTGAGACTGATAAACGGAAGCGCAATGCGGAGTATCACGAGGCTTCTTCCTCGCTGATGCTGCCCACATCGCTCATTTCCTCGTCGCCATCGTCTTCTTTCCCATTGTCCGCGGCGTCGACCACGTCCTTGGTTGCAAAGCGCTGTACATAATCTGCATTGCAAGATGAGTAGTAGGATCTAAGGCGCCATCAATGGCACCTACCCTTAACCTTGGCTTCATACTCCTTTGGATGCCGCATCATAAGAGCTGCAGCCTCGCCGTTGAGGGGATCGTTGGGATTTGGGTAGCGAAGCAGTTGTGGCAAAAACACCTCAAAGATGTTGATCATATCTGCGCCACCAGTTCATTGCCTTGCCATGGAACGCTCGAAAGACACGCACCGAACATGGGCGACCATGTTTGATTGATGACATCCAAACACACAGACCCACTCCTTTACGAGAGATCGATTAGTGACTCGAACCCACCTTGGCGGCGATAACGACTCACAGTTCGTCAATATTGGGATGGAAAATCTTGTTCATGAAGCCAATGCTGGGTGACTTGTATGGATATTCAGCCTGCAATTCAACGTGAATCTTCCATATTCCGCCTGCAAATGGAGCTACAGAATGCGATTGGTCGCATGAGTCTGGTAGGGTAGTAGGGTAGGGCAAGGATGGAGACTGACTTTCTGGAGGTCCGTAGAAACGAACGTAGAACTCGCGCATGTTGTCGTTGACAAGGGAGACCTCGTAGTCAGACATCAATCTGTATGGATCGTTCGTAAGACGCGATGGATCATTGCCGGGGGATGCTTACAGCTTCATAACATCTGTTTCGATACGGCGCTTGGTCGACGAGTGTTGCGGAAAGCATGTCAGTCTCGCTTGAGGATAACGGTCAAAGGGAGTACACTCATCATATTAGCTCGAGTTCAGGATGATCAGTGACACTATAGGAGGATGCTCAGGACAGATACTTGGAATTGAGACTCGTGGCGAAGGCCAGTGACAATTATGACAATTATCGGCCGCCGGAATGCCTACAGATAAACGATCTTACCTTTTCCGGTTACTACCGACCGAAACAATTTCCGTAGTCCCCGCATGGACAGAATCATTGGCCAACCACCTCTCTCCACCGTGACTTTAGTCTTTTCGACCGCTCTGGTGGCAGCGCATCAAGCTTAATCCCATAATCCCCTTACGCAGAACGTTCCTGGAGGGCAGCTTTCTACAACAACCGTGATAAAATACAACATATATATTCGAGAATTAACAGATGAAACGAGATGAGTCCGAAGAACTTCAGCATCACCGTTTCCCCCTCGGACGAGTCCCTACATATGACCTTGGGAGACCGCACTGAGCGTTCATTTTGCCGTGAATTCGCATCAATAGAACGCCCATTCTTCCGTGACGCAGTATTCATCATACGGGTTGCAAGGGTACTCTTTACGGTAGCCCGTCTTAGGCCGTCCGTAGGTGCCAGCACTGCGTTCGGCTGCGCCACCTGCAACCGGCGGGGCATTGTACGCGACAGGTGCCCTCCGGCCCCCCGCGCCAACCACGTTGCTTTCTGCCGTTCCACTACTAGCAGAAAAGAGGTTACGAGGATGCGCAAGGTCAATATCGACACTGGAGTGGTTGAACGCTTTCATCGCCAAGAGGAACGCTGTCGGCGACTGCACTTAGTCGACTCGACAAAGACAAGAAGGAAGGCCATACCCAGCCAGAAAGCACCAAATGCGGCAATCAAAATCAACTCTTCCTGGGTCTGCGACAGGACCCGACCCCCTTCAGTCCGGTGATGCTTTACTACCCTGTCAGGCTCGTCCATTAGCCATCCCTAGCCATCTCATTCGAATGGTCTATGGCGAATGCTTACAGGAAAATAAGAGCGCCGATCGCCAATACCGTTACCGAGGTTTGTGTCAGGTGGATGACCTCTGGAATTAACATGGTTCATTTCGCCATCTTAAGCTATGCAAGAAATCGAAACTTGCGAATCGAGTGAGGCATCATCTTCATGATGAAATGACCCATCGCCAGTGCGAGTATCGCTGGTCAAGGCATCCGGTGAGCTCATGGTCATGTTATTTTACACTCTTATCTTTGTCATACCTTTTATAACATGTCTGAACGGATGCTCGGTGAATAGCGCCATATCGTTACAGAGGGTCGTAGAAATGCAAGGAAGTGGAAAAGGGGTGGGTGGGAACAGATACCCAGATTTTCTGCAGTTTGCCTTGCGCCCAACCACACCTCTAACACGAGGCATATTTTAGGTTCCGAAATTAAGCCGTGACACACGCTTTGTTCATCGTAAACAGACGTTAGAATGTACATACAAAAATGGACCTCTATGTGCTATAGTACAGCTTCGTTGCAGTCAAGATCGTAAACCATCGTGGTTGGGCGTCAGCCCCCATTCAATGGGGATAACCCGAGAGCTGTGGTATGTGCAATTGAGAAAAGTGGCAACACGGATATGAAATCGTTCTTCAGCGGGGTGCCACTTGAGTGATCACCGGCGGTGCGCCGTGCGTACCCGGTTGGATAACGATGGAGTGTCCCGGTACTTGTTGCACGTAATTTCCACCCGGCACTCCATAGGGCTGGTGGTATGGTGCGTAAGCATATGGAGGGCGAGGGTATATCGCTTCTGTAGGGTATGCTGGCCATTCACCGAACCACCCTAGCTGCTCAATATGTTCCCGCCACGCATAGACCCTGCCGAAAACATTATCAGCATTCCGAACCTCGCAGGGAAGATGGAAGCGCAAGTACCGCCCGAGGACAACTGCTCGCGTGGTGAGAGCTATCACGATCACAAAGAAGAAGGCAACTGTGAAACAGTACCAATTAGTTAGTTGCAAAGGGGAAAAATCCAAAGACCGAACTGCGTACACAACACAAATATGCACCATGATAGTGCCTCCATCACTTTCATTTCGTAGCAGTACGTTCGTGCAGACACTGCAGATTTTCCAACGTAAGCAGTCGCTACAGACGGGTCCACATATCATGGACTTACTTGTTCCACGCGTCGTCTGTCGTTCCTGGCCGTTCAGCCCATAGCACTGGACATACCCGATAATATCGCTGTAACGTGTTATTAATGACCGCTCAGACTCCGCGGAATGGGTGGCTCACCCAGACCAAGCTGCCATAGCTTTGAACCACCATCGTGAGCGCTCTATATGGCGTGCGTGATGGCGCATGAAAGATGCTTACTCAACCATAGTACCCCAAGCATGAAGTGTGAAGTTACCTCCACAATAGGTTGGCCGTATTGTACTCTAGACCTGGTTTGAGCGGCAGTGTTGCGATGGATGAATTTAAGTACCCACAGAAGGAGAAAGACGAATATTGTGGCTGATGGCACAACAAGTGAAAAGATGGTAAAGTCATCTGGTAGGTGTGTGCTCTTCAGAAAGGATATTCAGTGATATAGACTGGACGTACGGTTGATATCAGGCAAGAAGAGGCTGGCAAAGTTGGCCGCCAGGCCAAGAACAGTCCCAGAGAGAAAAAACACGGATACTGGATCATTTCAAGTACATCTCAGTACCGTGGCTGCTGAGCACTAAAGGCGCGACCTACTGTAGGCAACAAGCCTCAAGTTGGTGAACAGGATTGTCATGCCCAAAAATTATGGATGGTCGTCTCCACACGTAAGGAATGAAGGTGAAGATTGAGCTGAACGATCGAAATTCTAGTCAGAACAAGGGTACTAGGGCTTCATTTCAAAATTCAGGTTCGCGTTTAGTCACGTGGAGTACAAACGTTCCATCCCGCAGCGCAGTGGAAGTCTGGGCTGTCGAAGTCAAGAACGTGAAACAATCATATTCGGTATAGAAAGTTCAGGCATCCAAGATGCGTAAAAGTACATATAATATGACATGAAACTTCTCTCTCTGAAAGAATGAAGACCGCAGATCTTACCGCTGAACAGTTCACTCATATTTGTCAATAAGATATGGAAACGAAATGCCACGAATGGTCCGAGGAGCATCACCGCCTGGGTGACGCGTTTCTCTTGTAATTGTCGACGGTATATGCTCGCGCAGGGACCTTATGCCCTTGCGATGACCAGTGCGGCTCGCTTGAGCCGTTCCGTCGCGACCCACTTCGCAAGAGCTCCGCATCAGCCTTCTCGTTAGTAAAGGGTCTGCCTCTTGATCGTGAACGAGAGCTGACAGGCGCTGGAAGCTTGATCGATTTTGATTTGGGGCCGAACCAGGGATATGATGTGACAGAGATGAACCACACATTTCGGTTCACTCGGTAATAGTGCTTCAGAGCCATTCCTAGAAGGAACAATAGGAATCCCCATACTGGATAAGGGTTATGAAATGATGTAAGCACACGGTAGTATGGAAGTACTCACTTAGGATGACGTTGAAAAGCGAGAAGGCTTCGAGGACGCGGTACTGCGCTTGATAGGTTTCTGTAGTGACTAGAACATTCTTTAGCACATGTGTGACGCGAGAAAGCATGCCAGAAGCGTACATCCAGCTACGTCAACTAGTTCTGAGCCGCTGTCGGCCGAGTAGCACTCCACGTCTGCATTCTCCGAGTCAGAACTGGCCAGGAATGCACCGAGGGCTACAGCAAACCTCAGCAAGGAGTGCAATGACATTAGGATTCAGAGTCACATACCAAGCCAGAATGTCCCAAGTAAGCCTAAACATCCCAGTTCTATTCTGGTGGAGATGGGATTCCCGTTGCGAAGAACGCTGCACACGAGACTGGAAAATGTCAACACGTGCACGGATGTCAATTCCGAAGGTACTCACAGTACGAGGAGGATGAGCAAGCTCGCGGTGGAGACAAATATCGCAAATGGCACGAAACGAGCTAAGCGCCGCCGTGAGATGTGGCGGTTTTATTGGTGCATAAGAGTTCTTACTGAGGTCGGTGATGACAAGCAAGTTCTGGAAGTGACCTGCAATGGCCAGGCAGATCGCTGTCCAGGCCAAAACTACGCCTGATTGTCGTACGGTTGGTCACCATTCCGGGGTCAATAAAGAGTGGTGATAAATACTTACCATAAATACTTGCTCGAACGATGTTAAACCTGGAGGGCATTGCTGGTCTTGTAAGGACGGACGAAATGGAGAGAGTGGAAAGTCGTTTGCGGCGGGACGGCTGGCGTTCCCGCAAGGTGTGCTGTTGACGAGAAGATTGAATGGGACGAGATGGCTGATACTGAGTGTTCAGGGGAAGGGGGCGTGAAGACCTCATCTTAAGCAACTCTGGCTCGCGGACCACGAGGTATGGGGGCGTTATAAGATTTTTGAAGGGCGTGCCAGTGGCGCGTGTTTGGTCGTTATATGGCTTGCAGGACGTTGGATGATCACGGGATGGAATGCGAGTCAAGTGGTCCGCTCAAAGGGAGCGCACGGATCCAAGCTGTGCTTTTCAGATCTAAAATTTTCGAAACCTCTCAGCATCGCGAGGGACTGAAGCGCGGATGCACAAGAGCCTCGAGGCAGGAACGGACTTAGATCCAGCGTCTATATAAGGAAACACCTCTTGAATATCACCTCCGGGAAAGATTGGTCATTCGTGGCAATCTGTTCACAAATTTTCTGGGGTACACGCACGCTACTCGTAATCACGGAATTTATATTGAAAACAACCAAAAACTTAGTCTTTTCGGTCCACCTCTCCTCGAAGTTGTTCTCCAAAACTTGCAAACTCATCTAGACATTGTGGATTGCGCAACGTGGCGGGGTTGATGCTCGATACAGGCGTTCCATTGATGATCTGGATGTGATAGTGCGGTTTGTCGTGGTGGGCGTATCATGATATTAGTCAGACGTACCTTCTTCACTGGCACTTCAACACGTTTTCCGTTCAACGTGTACGGAATATCTTGCAGCCTGTATGATCTTCATTGCGCCGCGGACATAAGACCATCGATCCGCACAGTTTTGCTGATGACATCACTTACTCGAGCAGGGACATGGCGCGGGCTTCTCCGTGACCTGATTTCTGCTTTGATCTTGTTTGCCAGGTCTATTGATAGAGTCTTTCCCGTGGAAAGCTTCACGAATAGGATCACGCGTTCGTCCGTCCCACCCTCGATTGCTTGTCCCACGGCCAGCGCATCCTCGATTGAGTCGGCGGAATCCCGAACGGGCAAAGGCGAAAAGCATGCATCAAGCACGTCATATATCTCAGACGTTCCGAAACGAATCCCTCCCGGATTTCTGCAGTCGATCGATGAGCACTATGTTGAGATAGCAAAGATGGGGCGCACAAAACACCGTCGCTTCTCCCCAGCATAATCAGTCCTCCCCCATTTCCGCAGCGAGGTGGTGTGATCAACACGTGGTCGCCGTGATCTTAGGGCAAAAACAAGGTTAGCTCAAATAACCTCGGTGTTGACACGAGGCTCCGGCACTCACACCACACATGCTCGTACTCGGCAAAATAGGCTAGATGGAATCCTCTCTGCCGCCGTTTCGACAGCCTCCTGTGGCACGCCGAATCCAGGAAGAGGCCAGAATCCTACAGGCATACATGGGAAGGGCCGGACACATACCAGTTCTCCTGCGTGTCCCGGTGGCGTCTTCACACCGTTGGGGGAGAATGTTTCTATGGCCATCCCAAGCATGCGGCATTGTATCTCGCCACGATAGACAGGGAGGGCTGTGCACATCCCTGCAAACAAGG
The DNA here is from genome assembly GCA_014904935.1 of Melanogaster broomeanus. Taxonomy (NCBI): domain Eukaryota; kingdom Fungi; phylum Basidiomycota; class Agaricomycetes; order Boletales; family Melanogastraceae; genus Melanogaster; species Melanogaster broomeanus. Next base: position 578,848 of record MU123695.1, on the reverse strand, counting down.
AGCAAATATCCGTACCACCTAAATAACCGTGGGTGCTTAACGCTGCGGAAGAATAAGGGTAAAATCGAGTCAATTTACCTGTTATGGATGCCAGGAGCACATTGGGATGGATGTGGTCGTAGACATAGTCAAATAGTGCATGGGCCAGTGGAGAGCCTGTAGAATAGATGTATCGCAATGTCGATAGATTGTGGCGTTCGCGAGGCTTGTAAACTTTCTGCCGGCCCGCCGCGTCAGTAACGAGCGCACTGGTGGGTAGAGATTCTTCGAGCCTACAGAGAGATGATCGATGTATTTTGCACTGGTCCCGAAGATCGTTATGTGCAGTCTATCCACGAGGCTCCACAAATATGCAGGATCCCTCAAGGGCTTCCATCGTAGAGAACGAGGGTGCAGCCTAAGCTTAGCCCGCTCACCAGAAAATTCCACATCATCCATCCTCTATAAGATGGAAGATAGTGATCAAATATGAGCTTCCATTTGAGAGTACAAGTCCACGAACGAACGTTGTAGTGTAGTAGAAGAATACGTCATCCGGTTTGAGGTCGGCGCAGATCGCGAACTCCTTCTTGGCCTGCAAGAGCATCCCCCCGGCCCTGTGTACAATGGGTCTATGAAACAGTCGTTAGCTCTTGACAGACCACCCGGAACTGAGACCTACTTGGGGCGGCCTGTGAATATTCGCCCAGACATGAACTATGTGGTGTGAGTGATAGATGCATCGATAATCTAATCACCTGTTGTCCCCGAGCTGAACAGGATCCATAGAGGCCAGTCGAAGCCTTTGCGACACCATTCTATTTCGCCATCCTTGGTTCGCCCTAGTTTCTTCTCCTTTCCTGCTGCGATAAAGCTGTCCCAGGTCTCCCAGTCGTCTCGTAACTTGCTTATGGTCTTCTCACTTGTTTGACAGATGACGACCTTTGGCCGAAGAGCACCACGGTCATAAAGGCCAGACAGGAGAGTCTCTACTTTGGGTAGGTGAGGATGTACTTTTCCATTATAACTGTATACGAGTCAACCAGGAATGACATCCAGACAACTGACATGCTCACACAACGGCATCCACGGCAAAGACGATGCGAGGCTGGACTTGCTCAAACCTGCCAGGAGTGCGTATATAAGGTGTACGATCACGGGTAAACCTGAAGTGAGTTCACAGACCGCTCTAGAACCCCGTCTGCGCCGAAATCCGCGGCGGCGCTGACCCAGATGCAGCCTACCAAATTGAACGTCAACCTCAGTCTGACACTGTGTAACAGTGAGGGACGTACCTATTGCTGTAGCTGCAAGGCAAGCTGCTACATTCTCCTGCGGCATGATTAAGTCTCTCCCCGTACAGTGCTCGTGGACGGTGAGACGGCTCACAAAACAATTGGACGAGTAGGACGCCACGCGGTCTCCGGGCTGCAGACCGAGGCCATGCAGGGCGGAAACGAGATCGCTACTGTGTCATACAACTCCGCGTATGTGACCTGGCGTTCTGGGGGGTTGGGACGATCTGGTGTGGGCTCGGCTTACCCGTTGAACGCATCAGATATTTAGGATCATGACAGCACCTCGGGGCACATACTAGCTTGAATGAGTGCGATTCTCTCCTTGGAACGGCACAAAAGCATGTTCTCAGCCCAATTCAAGCGGGCTTCAGAGAACCATGGAGGATTTGCGGCTGGAGAGGCTGCATTGTCGACGACATGGTGACCTTTGTGACCGATGACACTGACTTCATCCCAGACATCGCCCCAGAAGAGATCGATGTGAGTTGTTGACCAATTATAAAGATCGGCGTAGGACTGTAATGATAAGTCATGCTTATCGTTCACCTTGCTTAGAAATCCGAAACAGCGGGAAGCTTCGGGGTTTGGGGGTTTAAACAGAGGGTTGTCGTCGTAGGTCATAGACATAGCGCTGTTGTTAACGTGGACTTTGATGGAACTTCGTCATGATGCATGATCATGCCAGTGATCAAAGCGGTGACTTGGTTCGGTAATCATATACATAATATTGGAGTGAAAAATAAGATATGAGTTAGACGTTAACGTTACACTCCTCAGTGTCGCGCATCCCACAAGCCGTTCTACGATCGTCGATTTCAGCCTCCAAGGACGCTATGTATCTCTCAGCTCATACCGTTCCCAACTACCCAAGGGAAGCTACGGGAAACCTCATTAGAAGCGGTACCACTCGCAACCCAGTGGCAGAATGGATCCGGACTCATAATAGCATTATTACATAATATCATCACAGCATCGTGACTTAGTAAGTACATAGTGTTTCAGTGTACCTTTCTGGGGAGCGCTTGTTATCAGACTCAGGAACGTGCAGAGGGGAATGATTGTTTCCACGATTATGCTTGCGACTATGCCATCCATCCGGTGTTCATCGATTTCATCGATCACATCGACACTCCAACTTGCCATCGACTGTTTCATCCCGATCAAAATGTGTATTACATATATGTAAACAAACGATAATGAATATTACTGCGCACGTGTGAATGAGCATTTTTTGTGAGTGGTCAATTTTAGACACGGTGCCCTGAGCTCGCACCACCATAGGCCTGGTGCTGGGCGCCCAACTCCACGCCCAACTGAACTGGCCATCCCATATGCATGTCAGAGACTATCGATTATAGTAATATTATTATGGCGACAGCAATCCAAACATGTCTTCGTTCGCTCTCGAAGGACCTCCGGCGAATTCACAAAGAGTTACCCAAATGACAAACGTGCGTTCAACTGCTGTGTGGCATCCGCCCTACATCTCGTTACATGCATAGGTGTGCTTCCTTCCAGCTGTCAGTACTTCAGTCGTGAGTTTGAGCCTGAGCCTGCACCTCTCTGCCTTCACTTTGTACCCTGCTGTTTCTCCGAACCTATCCGCAGTTATGCTGAAGCAGGGTTTGTTGCTGCTGGCCTCGTCCTCATTTGCCCTCACCATGCCCACCCAAGTGGTGTTGAATGCCCCCCCACTCGACCAAGTGTCATCCGCATCAATCATCCCCGGGGTGATCGATCGTCCTCTCCATGGTCGATTCTTGCATATTACTGACATGCATCCCGATCCCTACTACCTCCCCGGTGCAGCCCCATCCACATATTGCCACCGCATGAAACCTAAGAAGAAGAAGCATGCTGGATACTATGGAACACCTTTTAGGTAGGCCACACCCCAGTCAATCATCTGTCTACTCCTCACTTCTACGCTTCGTATAGCAAATGTGACTCTCCATTAGCCCTCACAAACTTTACCCTTGACTACTTGCACGATCATTGGAGCGATGATATAGACTTTGTAATATGTGGGTGCAAATTATCGAACTCCCAAGCTCCAGCACATACATGCTCACTTTGGTTTTTTTAAATAGGGACAGGCGACAACGCAAGGTATATATCATTGTCTCCAATTTGCTATCCTGTCATCCATATGTCCATTTAGACACGAAGATGATGACAAGCTTCCACGACCAATTGACGAGATTTATGATACCAATCGAGACATAGCCGAAAAAATGCATCACCTGTTCTCGAGCAAAGGCATACCCGTTGTACCAACTTTAGGCAAGCTTGTCTGACACTTAAATACAATCTAAACCTAAACCAACCTTCCCACTTCCAGGAAACAACGATGTCTGGCGTAAGTACTCAGGTTGACGCCCTTTCTTCGGGGCTAATGGCACCGAATTCCTTGTATCTTTTCTAGCGCATGTAAGATGACGCTGCTTAACCTCTCGATCTATCCTAATCAATCAATTCTTTGTCCTACATATAGAACACCCTCCTCCCAGGTAACGTCTGATACTCGTGCTTTAGGCTGGCGGCCCTGATATCCATTCGTTTCTAGGACCTAATGACATAACCCGCACATACTCCTCGTATGTAACTCCAGTACCTCGAGTTCAATTTCTAAATCTGACAGCTTGGCTACAGGATTTGGAGCAATTTTATACCCCAATCATCACTACCATCATTCCTCCAAGGGGGTTACTACACTGTAGAAGTCATCCCTGACTCAGTCGCTATCATCAGTTTGAACACCATGTACTATTACGACTCGAATGAAGGTGGGTACTCACGTCGTGGAAGGAGCGATATAGACTCTGACACGTCACATCGAAGCTGTGAAAGGATGTCCTTTGAGTGACGCCAATGATCCAGGAAACATGCAATTTGACTGGCTTGAAGAACAGCTCCACGAGTTCCGTTCTCGCCAGATGCAAGTGAGCCATGTCGCTATTACTGAGAACAAGGTATTAAAATCTCCTGTCCAATCATAGGTATGGGTTATAGGTATGAAATCGTAATGAATAAATCCACGCTTGATTGAGTATCCTTGTGGAAACAGGACATGTACCGCCGTCAAATGAGCATTATTTTCCGGAATGTGTACGTGCCTGCATGAGATCCAATTCCAATTCCCTAACCTCTCGAACACCATCAGTATTATCGATACGTCGAATTGAGTCTGCAGTTCCAGGACACGATCTTAGGACATCTATTTGGCGTGAGTGTAGTGCTCATATGTAGACATGCATTTCTAAAGTTGACGATGGGATACTCAGCACCAGAACGTCGATCACGTAAGTGAAAAGAATCGCACGAACCTCGGAGTTCGCTGATAGGGGTGTCACAGTTCTTCTTTCTTGAAGCAGACGACCTGTTCCATGGGTTGGAAGCTGAGAGCAAGCAAGAAGCTTCTCCCACGACACTGTTCGACACGTTGATCAGAGATTTCTCCGCTCTACCCGACTCGCAGGCGGACATTAACCATGATTTCTATGCAGTCGTCAATGTGAACCCCTCGGTAGTTCCAAACCCGTACCTTCCGTCTTTCCGAGTTTTCGCGTACAACATTACTGGTTTGACCAATACCCTTGTGAGGAAGGTTGGTCAGGACCCATATCAGGAAGAAGTGCGGACGCTCCGTCGAAACCGCACACCCCATCGCCATGGTAGTGAGGCGGAGGATTGCGAGGATACGGAATCTTGGAGATGCAAGCTGGAACGGGCTTGGCATTCAGACTCGGAAGCACCGTCAAGGAAAAACACCTTGTGGACGCCGCTGGGGTACGCCCAGGTGAGTCTATTTAATGGATGGGGATACGATATGGCGTTCTGATCAAGGCGGTGACACGCAGTACTACATGCCGAAGTTGGGGAAGTATGACGAGAACAAGGAGGCTGAATATGAGCTGGAATATGTGACGTTCCCATTATCGAAATTAAGGGTGGAGTGGCTAGCAGGGGGTGACGAGTCACCGCTGATTCCCTTGAAAAACCTTCCGGAGGAGTTCCATGGTCTGGGCGCAATTAAATCGAAATATGCGCCGTATGATCTGGATGACCTGACGATTTCGTCATGGCTTGATCTCGCGTGGAGGCTAGGGCAACCAGAGGAGAAGAAGCTTCGGAAGCGGTTCCGGAAGAACATGTATATGGGAGGGGAGGAAAGTTGAGGCGTGAGGCCTTGAGGGGGGACAGGGCACGACACGAGTAGCAATATTAGGATTATTATAATATGAGCGAGGTGGAGTAAGGTAGTAGGCACTGTCGTATAGTAGAGAGGACATTTTTGGAGAGCTGGTCATGTCACAGACGCTCCTCGGATGTTGTGATGGGAGAACCTGTGTGGGAAGATGGGAGAGGTGGCGATAAGGGGCAGGTACGATAAAGGGCAGGTACACGAAAAATTGACAAGTTAAGAAAATAAAATAAAGTAGATAGATACTTAGTGTACTGGCAGACTTTTTCCGTTCCATAACCGCCTCGTTGCCTTGACCACCGACCATTCTCTTCTGAGATCTCGTCACTTGCAAAACAGCCAGTCGCTGCTGTCACTGTCTATCCCCACGAGCTCTTGTGCCAGGTTTTGTCCACCGTCCCTCTACTTTTTTCTCTTTCTTTTCTCTTCACCATCCCCCCTTCCCCCAGCCTACGGGGCAGTCCATCTCCCATCTCTGCCTTTTTATCTTTTGCAAACAGGCTCAGAGTACTCTGGATCGCACTCAAAAAGTCGCTTCACTTCTGTCGTGCTCTCACTGCATCCTTTCTTTCACGTCGGCAGGTCCGCCTATTCGCTGCGTCGATCTCAGCCCTAGCACATTCGTTGCCTCGTCATCCTTTCTCTCTCTCTTCCTCATCTCCGGCTCATATGGCTGCCGTAAATCTTCAAACCATGTCTTCAAACATCCCCTTCGATTTCTTACCTCTAAACCACCCTCATTCCCGTTCAGGTTCAATCTCTTCGTCTTCGACCCACTCTCCTAATTCTCGCCCTCAATCTTCTCAGGGGTTCGCGCCTCGTCTACCCTCTGGAATGCCCGCTTCTGCAGACGACCCGTATCGCCTGTCTTCCTACATCGGCAGCGACCACGTCCGCCACACCTCGGCGTATTCGCTCCCTCCTGCTGACATGTCTCCCGGCCAATCACCTCCAAACAGTAATATTAATAATCCCGCGCTTAAAGGCCACATCCGTCAGTCTCATCTCAGGGCTCGTGCTGCGGCTTCACCCTATCCTCGCGATACAGAGAGCGTACACTCTTCCTCGAGCGAAACGGACGATCTCACCATGTTTCTTGGCAGCTCATCTGACTACTCTACCATCTATGGCACCGGTCATCCGATGCCCACTAATCATCAAGAACCCAACCATACCACTGGTGCCTTCGGGAGGATGTCTCTCAGTCATGACCATGCTCTCCAGAAATTGGCAGCCAATGTACGAGTTGCAACCACCACCAGCGCTTCCGACCGAGCAAAACAAATTTTCGTCCAGGCCTGGTGAATTCCTATACTGTTCTGTCATCCTACTACCATTCTCACACTCTTCCCCGTCAGGCTGACAGCCAACTATGCGCCTTATCCCGACGGCAACGTACCACGCCAAGGCCTTTACTTTTCATACCGACGGGTTTGCGACCAGTATCAGATCCCTCACATTAATACGGCGACGCTTGGTAAGGCCATCAGGCTCTGTTTCCCCACCATCAAAACACGGCGTCTGGGCGTTCGCGGAAATAGCAAATATCACTGTGCGTGTGTTTGCTGTGCCTCTCATAAGATGAATGATGATCGGGAGAATTTGTTGATTGACGCCTTTCGCACAGATTGCGGCATTCGTCCGGCGACTTCGGCGGAAGCCGAGTTTCTGCAAGACTACATTCGCAAGTCAAACAACAATGCAGGACAGTCGTCCATCAACGCTGCTCGTGCTGCGCAGGAGTCAGGGGAGGCAAACAAGGGCGAGGAACGATCGGACGACGACGAGGACGACGATTCTGAAGGGTCTACTGCCTCAAAACGGAACTCTCTCGTACTTTCAGGTGATCTTAAGGGCAGCGTTACGTACGGGGATTTAAGCGATAAGACCCCAACTGCAGGCAGCCTTCTTTCCCAAGCCCAAGCTGTCGCTAGAAACAACTCTTACCCTAGTCACGCTCCGATCCGTCGTCATGCCAGTCAGTCAGAGTCCAATCTCGCGCCTCAGCCAACGTTGTCCCTTGGTCCCAGCACCAATGGGCAGTACGTCCAGCCGCACCAGCATCTCTCTGTTCGTCACATGCCCCACTTCCCCTCCATTGAAGAAGCCATCGGATCCAACTCTGCCTCCGCCCAAAGCATTGCCGGACGAGAAGCATGGGATTGGTTCCAGGATCACTTAGACGCGGTCTTGGAGAGCACTCGCGCATTCAGATTCGACCAGTTCGAGATGCATTTACGGGGCTTCTGGTCGACCTTGACTGGTACTCATCGCGAGATTGTACATGCACCAGCGATCGCGGGACTGATGGCCAAGGCTGATGCAATTATTTATGATGTAAGTTTCCTGTCGAGTCCCGTTGTGTTTCTGCTAAACTGCCACCAGGAAATACTTGAATTCCTCAGATCTCAGATGCTCTCTCCGCTCCCAACTGCTTCTTTAAACAGCTTGCGTCAACTTGCAAGTCAAATGGAGAAAATCCTCCTTCTCGCTCTTGAGGGATATGGAACGACCTTTGTCGAGCCCAAGGTTGAGCTTGGGGCACGTTTTGGTCACCTTGTTTGTGCGTATTCCGTTCTGGTGCGCCTGGCCGAGTCAGTAAACCTGATGCCATCTCTGCGATAGTACGATTCCTGGACATATACCAAGTCACTCAAGCTTTAAATACGGTTCTGACCAATCAGAAGCAACTCGCGGAGATGCGTCGATCGTGGAACAAAGTGGATTTCGAGTCCGTTCGTAATCAATCAGCGTTGGTGTGTAACTGCCGCCATGAAGATCTCGTCCAGCTCCTAGAGGTAGAGTTCGTTGCGATGATGGACGGTCTCGCAAAGAGCAACGAGCCGGTCAGAGAAGTGATGGCGTGGGCTGATAAGTGCACCGAGAAACTTATGGAGCAGCGAATAGGAACTAGTGACGATAGAGGAGCTATGAGTCCGCGTAGCGTTCTTATTCGTTGGGGATATGTAACTAGTCAGGTCATGAGGGATCTGGTAAGTCTGTCGATCGAATGGTTCTGTGCCGTGTTAACTTCCTATGCAGACAATTAGAAGTGATCCAGCCTTTGGCGCTTTCCAGATCATGAAGTTGTTCCTCGAGTACGTACTGCTCTTCCAAGTCTCTCTTTCGTTTGCTGCGATTACTGACGATATTGTACAGCGACTGGATCGCAGTTAACGTTCTGCGGAACGTTGCTCTATCCACCAATTCTGTGGCTGCTTCCGTCGAGCCAGTGATACAGCAACAATTCTTCTCGCTCTCACCCATGGCTGGACAAGAGAGCTTCAACACCTTAGAGGCTCGTCCACAGCATGCTATGAGCCACACTCCGACAACGTCGAGCATGCTTGCTGCATTGCAGCATGACCCCTTTCCCGCTGGCGCGCTAGACGCCTCAGCTTCCGGTTTCAATTCTGATGCTTATGGGGGGTTGAACTACATGGATACTGCAGTTACCCCCGAGGAATCGATACCTTCCGTCCATCAAGCTGGTCTTTCATTCTCCGAGTACGCAACCACGAACACGTTCGACGTTGCGTCGTTTTCTACTCAAGAGTTGAGTTTGCCTGGTAATTCCTCAGAACCAGAGCGTGAAGCCGAGTCTATTAAAGCGGAGGCTGCGTCCTGAATGCTCAGGATAAGCTCCACGACTATACCTTTCCGTACTTTGTTGGGTTGTGCAGAAGTTAACATAGTCTGCAAAGTTATACATATGTCAAATGTTTCCTTGCCCGTCATTTATTCATACCTTGCTCCATATTTGTATTGACCATTTGCTTTTCAGAAAATTGTGCTCTCCATACTCACTACTGTATAAGTCTCGACTTTGCTTTGAATAATACTGTCCATCCTTTCCCTCCCAGACAACAAGTAGCTTCCAGGTATAACTAGCACTGTGATGTAATATACATAAACGGTGCTGTATTAAGATGTCCGCATCCGCCACCGTCCGATCCTACTTCTCTTCGTCCCCTTTCTCAACCTCGTTTCCAGCTGGCTCTTCATCAGGCACGGCAGCGGTAGCGTCCACCGGTGTTGATACCGACTCCAGAGGTGGGTCACCGCTGCCATTAGGGTCTGGTGACTGTTCCGCATGTGGGGAATCGCTCTGGACGCGATTTTCTGCCTTCGCTGCGTTCGTGAGGCGTTGTATTTGTGCCTCTGCTTTGGCGATGTTCTCGGCAGTGACGCGCGCCTGATTGACCTCGAACCAAGTTTTCTTCGTCTTTAGGTCTTCCACGACGCGGGGAATATCGCTCGGAGCGGTCGGAAGCGGTATGGCGAGTGTAGAAAGTGCAGTGATCGTGCCAAAGGGAAGATTTTTGAGGGGATCAGAATCAGATGCCGATTTGGGTGTTTTGTCCTTTTTTCCCTTCTTCCCCTTGCCCACAAAGTAAGACTCCTCCTCCTCACCCTTCTTCTTGCGCACCACAACGCCCTCAGCAATAGTCTCGACTTGTCTTAGCTCGAGTTTGGGTACACCAGCCACCTCGGCCCTCGCAAAATGCGTCGCAGAGGACAGCACCACAGCTGCCACTGGTCTTCCCTGAAAGAGCGTCAATTAGAGTTTGACAGTCCTCGATCTCTGCCTGGAAGGCTGGCAATGAGGCTTCTTCTCGCAACCGCTCAGCAAGCTCCAGCTTCTTCTGGGCTTCTTCGGCTGTACGTTGCGCCCGTGCCTTCTCAGCGCGACGAGCACGGTCTTCATTGACTTTGACCCAGTAGCGGTCGTTTGCCTCTCGGAACTGCTGCGCCGAAGCTCGCTTCTCGGTAAAGAGGGCATTGAGCTGAGCCTGGAGGCCATCTCGCTCCTCAAAGAGCTTAGTGCGACCAGCGTATGCTTCGTCACCCTCCTTTTTGAGCTCGTCTAACTCTGCTTTGATAGCGTCGTAGCGATCGGAGACGGCCTTAGATTCTGGGTCATCGAGCTGCTTGCGAAGCTCGTCGGCGGTGCTTCGGTCAGCATCAATTGCATCCTGAATAGCCTGAAAGCTTTCGATCGTCTTCCGAGTCCGTTTAGCCTGTGAGATTTCTAGGAGGGCACGCTTCTCGTCCGCAAGTTTCATGCTACCGGACTCTACCTGCTTGTCCAGGTTTCTGACCAGGGTGGCTTAGTTACGTACTCCGACATAGATACCAGACACAAGAACGCATACTTGATGTGAGCATCAACTTCGGCGACAGTCCGGAAGGGCGTTTTGCCGCGCGCAGCCTGCAAGTCCTTCAACTATGCGCGGCAACTCGCGTCAGATCACCGGTCGGTAAAAGTGACGCATCACAAGTACCTTCTTTTGAACGCCATCGTTTAAGGCTTTAATTTGGTCAACGATCTTCCCTCTGGAGGTCTTGCTAGAAGACTGCTGGTCGCGTATGCCGTCTAGTTCTGCGCGGAGGGCAGTCCGTCTGTCGTTGCCTGAGCCGGACTTGGTCGTCAAAGCTATTTTCTCTCGGATGGCGGCCTACGGAAATTTCATTAGTCTTTTTAGCAGGAGTGACGACCGGAACAACCCACAAGTTTGGGCTGGAGGGAGTCAATCTCAGACTTGATTCTCTCTTGCTCAGCATCATAAACACTTTTGTCAGGTCTCCCGGAGCCGGTCGTTGTAGGACCCTCTGCATCTGGGGTTTTGGAAACTGGTGACGGTGGAACAGTGTTCGCTGGTGTTCTTTTAGCACCTTTCCCAGAGGCGGAGCCATCGGCAGGGGTAGACTTGGTTTTCTGAGCAGGCATGGCTGGGAGGCGAGAGACTAGTCGAAGAGTCCGGGAGACCTGGATGGAAGGATGTACAGCTTGAATGTGTAGACGATTACAACTCGTGTGAATTGCCTCTACGAATTTTTACATACACTGTCTAGCCGTTTATTGCCTCCGGTAGCCTAATTCACAAGCTGGTCTGAGACAAGTGACTTGTCCCAATGCAAGGTCAATAAAATGCTTGCCATTGCTCACAACTCGCAATGTAGTATTATAAAACATGAGCTAGTATGACAGGCGGACGTATCAGAACGTATAGCGGAGAATCAGAAAATAACTTTAGCATCAAGCTTTTCTACTTCCCGTCGACATTCCTCGTACAACTCCAGGTAGTCGCCGTCACCATCGTCCTCGCCGTCCTTCTTTTGCGCCTTCCGCTTCTGGTTTGGACATATCATAACACAACTTGTTGGTCGTTTTGTAGAGCTGGCGTGCCCAAGTTCTTCTTTTGATGCCACGAATACATAGGGTATCTGTGCTTCCTCGGAGAGCACGGGCAGATGCGATATAATGTCGATCGGGTTGATGTCAGCAGCGAGGATGAGGAGCCTAGTGAAAGAAATGAGTCCGAGCTGGTCCCAACCGCAGCATCAAATGACTACATACCCCCTCTCTCCTTTGCGAATACCCTTTGCCACCTCTTTTACACCACGTTTGACCTGCCTGGCCTTCGAGGCTGTCGACAGCACGAAAATCACCACCACGAGCACATTAGTAGGACGATCAGCCAGCAAGTTGGGAAAAACGCACCCTTTTTAATCGTCTTGTGTAGCTTTTTAACCAGCTTTTTCTGCGCCAGCGGTCGCGCAATGGGGGAGAGATCCTCGAGGGGAATCGTAACTTCCTCCTTCTCTTTCTTTGCTTTCTTTGGTGACTGCACACTGGGTAAGGTGTGATCAGTGTAACCTGGGGAAGGACACATACCACAGGTACATCCTCCATCTCTACATCCTCCGTTTGAGCTGCATCCGCCATATCCTCCGCCTTTCTCTTCTTTTCCTTCTTCTCGCTTTTGTCCTTCCCCATACTGTGAACTTGATTTTTTAGATACACCAATTGCGATTGGTAGAGACACAGATGGTGTGACGTGACACATACGTGACATACTGTCTATCACTAGTATGACTTGCGAATTTGCACTGTACTACACTGCACTTTGTAGGATACCAAGTCTTCTTCGAAAAACTAGTATTAGTTCCCTGGGGGAACGTTCTCACCCTCTCGAAGCATATTCAACCATATCCAGTTCATCCCCCGAATTTCAGCATCATACCACCAATTCACCGCGATGGTGACATCCCCGGACTGTCTAACATGATGCCACCAGCCAACGGGAAGATATAGCGTCTCTCCTGCGTTCAGCGTAATGTGTATTGGGTGGGCCTCGGGTGGCAAAGCGTTCGGCAGATGAGGGTCCGAGACTGAGGACCACCGCACGCGTGTTTCGGGAGAGGACGGAATTAGTTGAAGCTCTGAGGAAACATCCGCTCGCGAATACACGGCGTGGGGATACAATCTCTCTACACTGCTTAGTTGGATCACCAAGTGACGCCAGGGAATTGTATGGCACACCTTCTAGGCACCAACCTTCTGTTGGGGGGAGCAGCGTAAAATGTTTCGTACCACGGATAACGGTGTATACGTTTTCATAGGGGTCTGTACCTAGCTCGTCGGGTTTGCACAGTGGCCAGATTATTGAGCGGCTCACCGCTGTGTATACTTGTCGTGCTGTTGCTGCCTCCAATCCAGAGATTTACCGCGTCAGGAGTACGGTCTATTTTAGTTTCCCCAATGGTAGTTATAAAAAACATCATTGAAGATAGATGACGAACCAAGTGCATCGCTAATGAAGCGGATTTCCGGGGGAACGTCGGATCGCAGTGGCTCGAGCTCTGAGCGATCTTCCTGATCCCCGGAGAAAAATCGATCCGAATATAAATTTCCGTTTTGTGATTGTAGATAATAAACGCATTCTTCATCTGGACCACGACCTGCTTGCTCTCAACGCGTCGAGGAGAAAAAAATCCATATTTTCCCTACCTAAGTAGAGTCTCGTGAAGAGGTCGCGGATGGTCATTGTGTCGGTGAACGGCTCGGCGAAATATAACTTTCCGTCGATGCCGCGGGTGACCGCATCTGCTCGACTTTTTGTTGTTGCGATAATTATTTCTGACGTGTAGCGCCACTGATTAAATCATACCCGTTTGGAGTGACCGCGACTGATATTGGGTGATCCCCCATTGCCTGGACAACATACTCGTCTGTCCATTTTGTTAATGCCGGGAACTCGACGCCTGAGAAGCGGTAGATTGGACGCAAGCTCGTAACAGACTCGAATTGTGGAACCTACCCCTGATGACCACCGGCCTTGACACATGCACAAGCCTAGCAAATTCCAAGGGCGTCGGCGGGTGATCGAGGACGTGGTAAAACGAGCCGTTCATATCTGACCCTCCACTCCAGTTCACCCGCCTCACGTGCGCATAGACAGTGACTTACCAAAATACTCCTTCGATATCCATCGTAATAGCTCCTTGCTGACCGCTGGTCGCTGTTCTGTGTCCTGGTTGTCCATTGAATTGTGGCTCATGGCTCGGGTCTCGGGCCATTGAGATGAAGCAGGTGTGGCAATAATCGCGTGTGAACATTTCGTCACGCGACGCGTTCTGATCCCGGACGCGCCGATGACACTTATTGGCTTTGCACTTCGACTCTGCCCATTCGCCACGAGTATGCCGGAAAAGCGGAGAACGAGAGCCACACGGGGTGTCAAGGTCCAAGCGGTACAGTTCCAGCATGGTCTTGTTTCATGGCTGTACTGAGCACAGGTTTTCACTGGCACCAGACAGCAACAGCCGTGACCCGAAAGACTCTAATGGATCATTTCCAGAGAACCGACACTAAGCTGGAGCCCCCAATCGAAGAGGAGGACACGTCGAACAAGCACGCTTTATCTAGCTCTAGTAGCGCTATTGTTAGAGATGACGCGGAGGCTGTTACAAAAGCGCAGGATGCCCCGGCAACCCTTTCACCCATAGTGGCAGATTCACGTCCTGCCACACAACCTTCTGACATGCCCAAACAAAGTGCGTCAGTTCACATTTAGATGGTGCAATCTCAAACAGTATCACGAAATCTAGGCCAACCTGCTAGGAAGTTGTTTCCGCTTTTCACAAACGCCTCTTTGTTCCGGGAGAAACCACGAGAAGCAGTCATCGATGTGGATGAGCCTGAGGTCATCGATATCAGCGAGACCGCCTCCGAAGATGGACTGCCCGAAACAGAGCCGCCTCGATCGTCATCGCACTGCCCATCCCCCCATTCAGAACTCGACGGTGTAATACTAAGTTCCCGCCCTCCTTCTCCTACCTCTGTATGTTCCGACTTCCATGCCAGCGAAGTTGGCCTGGTTGGCACGAGCTCAACGCATGCCAATACTCGTGTGCACATGCGCCCATCCAAAACAAGCAAGACGAAGGAGCAGAGCAGAGGGACCGTGTGGGGTTCAGGTAACAGCGCACCTCTTCCGAATTCAGACTCGCAACATGTTCGAGGACCGCAGCATTCTTATACTGCTGGCAGAGCACCAGCTCAAACGCACTGTCCACCCAAGTTCCCGCCCAGGCCAAGAAAAGGATTCACTGGACTTCCTTGCAAAACAATGGCGACATGACGCTCCTCCTCCGACCCACCCCGATCACGTACGTGTGCCACACCGATCCTTAACGCCCCATCAGCGTAAGGAGTACTTTGACTCCTTCAGCCGCGACTACGCCGAGTCTCATCCCGCCTTTGCACGACTTTCTCCTGACCAAACAAGTGTCCCGGATAATTCTTCACAATATGCCGAGATGTGGACCCATCGTTTTCGCCCGAGGCGCGCGAACGAAGTGCTAGGAAACGAGCACCATGCACGCTATTTGCGAGACTGGCTTACTGCACTTGAGCTCCGTTTGCGAGCGAGCGACTCGGTAGAGCCGGCTCCCGGGAGCAGTCAGGACAGTAGAAGCAAGCAGAAAGGTAAGTCCAACGCGGTCGAACCACGAGGCGTGAAGCGACCTCGTGTTATTCGGGCAGTGACAAGAAAGTGGGGAAACAAGAAACGAAGGATAGACTCGGAAGATGAATTGGATGACTTCGTGGTCTTCAGTGACGACGAAGAGAACATTGAGCATGGCCCCCCGCTAGAAGAGTCCGAAGACGAGCTTGCATTGTGCCAACGCACATTCACGCGAATCCATCGACAGGAGACAGCTCGAGAAGAATACCCCACAACCTCAAATGACCCGCCAACAGAACCTGGCTACACGACAAGCCAAATGAAAGACCCTCGCGTCAATACGGATTTCTCCGACAATTTGACGAACACTTTGATTATAACCGGTCCCCCCGGATGCGGGAAGACTGCCGCGGTTTATGCCTGTACGGAAGAGTTGGGCTGGGAGGTTTTCGAGGTGTATTCTGGTATTGGACGTCGCAACGGTGCAAACTTAGATCTCCTTGTCGGAGATGTGGGCAGGAACCATATCATCCAGACGGTTCAGAACCATGCTTCCGGGAGACCCACAAAATCAGTGCCAAAGCAACCAGCCGGACTCTCAGCCCTCTTTGGAAAGGGCAAGGAAGCGTCAATAATTGGATCTACGAAGCTGCAGGAGGCGGGAACGGAGGCTGAGCCCATCGGTATAGATGTTGAGACCACCAATACTAACGAGTTGGGTCCGCTGCCCCTGAACCAGCAGTCGTCCCCGCCAAATTCGAGCGAGAAGGCCACCCCAGATGTGCAGCACGCTGAATCTTCTGGGTCGAAACCTGTTGTCCGCCAGTCTCTTGTGCTCCTGGAAGAAGTGGACATCATATTCAAGGAGGATGCAGGCTTCTGGCCCGCTGTTATCGATCTCATTCGAGACTGCAGGAGGCCTGTTGTTCTAACATGTAACGGTAAGACCCTCGTTGCTTGATGCTGTTCAAAGACCTTGACATTCAGCACAACCATGCAGACCTTCGCCTAGTCCCTCTTTCTGACCTTCCACTGCAGACAGTCCTCGTTTTCGAGCCCTGTCCTTCGCCCGTGGCGGCCACATTTCTCCAATGCTTGTCGCTCACCGAGAGCTGCCTCGTTCCACGCGAAGACCTGATGGTTCTATATGAAACCACGCATGCCGTTGATGGACTAGACATACCGGATGCACCACTATATCCGAGAACCGAACCACTGCCTTTGCCAGATCTACGATGGTCTATCACCCAATTACAAATGCTTTGCGCTAGCGCCGCGTGTGGATCAGCATCAGAGATGCTCCAAGGAGACGAGGCTGCAGGACACGTTCGGAGATCAGCTCGAGCAATTTCCGCTGAATCCAGTGCTTCAGTTCTGGCACCAACAGTCGACTGCGAGTGGTTGCGGAGAATGAGCAGTCACTCTGACCTGCTGTCGCATGTCGATGCCCAGCTGTGTAGGTCGCCATTGCACACGCCTGAGGTGAATTCATTATGGTCTACCATTTGCCGATCCGCTGATGGTGGCATCGCAGGCCCTAAGCATGGCTTCGTCCAAACCCTCGCTTGACGACGAGTTAGGACACACCCTGATGTCCATGCCTTTACACGTTCCTGACGCGCTGGTGTTCTATCACAATGATGAGCTCATTGCGCAAGTTGCCATCCGGCTTTCACGTGGTATACACGAGGAGGCTGCCACGGGACCGATTGGGACGTCGATCAACCCCGCGGCTAGCCTAATGACTGGAGGAATAGGAAGCTTCCGTTCTCGCGTGGTATATCAATCTCAGATGGCAGACGCATTGCAGAACATCATTCAACCACCAGCACCTCTCATGCCTCAGAGTAGCGTGTTCCTGGATTACATACCGTGGGTGAGACATATGGTCACGATAGACGATATTCTGGAACGAATAGCGTGGGATGGGATGGAGAAGGAAAAGTCTGGGAGATTGACGAGGAATAGTATGCGAACGAAACACATTCGGGCGATCGACCTCGACGAGGTACGACAAAAAATGTTGACGGGGAGTGGACTGGCAGGGTGAGGGTTCTAGGCGGGACCCGCCGCGTTGTTAGCCCTATGATTTGAATACATCGGAGGCAGGGCTCGAGCCTCGAGCAGGATGATTGATGCCTATGGGTTTGTAAACGAACTGTCAACTTTCGCTCCTAGTATACACCTGAGACTCCCGTGCTGCATGGAAAGACTTGATGAAGACCGAAAAGGAAACCAGGCTTGGCAGGGCTCGTCGTTCATTTAGCCATTCTAGGTCAAGTTACTTGGCCACGTGTGTCCGTCCCCCGCGAGTCGGAGCTCCACGTTGTTTAGCGCCGAAAGCGGCAACAGTCACCAGTTCTATAACGTCGACTTTCACAAGCAATTCACATCCCCAGCTACAGTCAACTCTCAACAACTCTGAGCCCGTCGTCTCCTCACTGCGTATCCACCACCACCACCACCACCAGCGCAGGCCAGATGCCTGCCTCAACGACCGTCGCGACGGTCAAACACGATACTAAACATCTCTCTTCCTCTTCATCCGACTACAGCACGCCCGGTAATCGCACTTCCCAGAGAGAATCTTCAAGACATTCCCCCGTCATCTCCCTTCCACCACTTGATTATCTACAGCAACAACGCAGGGGCTCCTTAACCGATCCCTCCTTCCACGCTGCTTCTGTTAACTCATCCGCTTTGCGTCCCATAGATGGTCGTGATTCTTCCACTATCTTTCCAGTCCGAAACTCATCCTACGGTATCTCCACTATAGGCCCACGACCAGCTGCAAACTACGTTTTTGGCGATAGCGGCGCTGCTAGTAGTAATTCCGAACCATCGAGCAAACAAATGCGCAAAATACTACGCTCACCATCAGCCGAGCAAGATCACGGTCACCGCCCCAATGGCAAGGATAATCAATCAGCAACCCAAACAAATGGCACTCCTAGTATGTCTTTTTTATGTTGTTCTCCTGCAGCCTGCCGAACTTTTCTTTCCAGGAGATACCAGCAGCAGTGACCATACGAACGCAGATAACCAGAAACATTCGCCTCGGATAAATGCGCGGCATCCCGATGATACCGACTACAGCTCGCGACGCCAATCAATAGCAGTAAGTCGCCCCGCGTTCCATTAGTTTCTCATTGTAACAAAGACGGCACCAGAATTCCTCAGATTCACAGTTGCCGCACGGGACAAAGAGAAAGATGTCGTCGGACCGAGAAGCGATGACAAGTGACGAAGTTGATTCTCAGTTGGCGGGTCCAGGTATACCAAGCCCGATGAACATGGATCCAGACGGCCGTGCGCAAAAACGGCGAGGCTCGGCAGTGGAGACTCATAGGATAGCGCAACTAAGCATATATGACCACCGACGACATTCAGTACATGCAGGGGCTATGATTTCCGGACCAGGCATGACAGGTGGTCCAGTGGGGAATAACGGACAGTGGTGGCTGCATGAGAGACGGGACTCGTTGCCTGCAATCCTCCCAAACACATCCAATAGCTACCCTTCGGCATTCTCCGGCGACCAGCCACATGGACGATCACCCGCACCTACAACGTCTGGTAGCATGGCGACTTTCGCGTGGTCTGCAGCACAACATCCGGATGGCCAGCAAGACCCTAATATACAGAATCACACCCGTTCGTTCGAGTCTCAGCCTCTACCTACGACCATGATGCCCCCCATGTCCTTCCCTTCAGATAGGCGAATGTCCGTTCCCGAAAATGCTGCTCCTGCAGTGGGCCCAACGAGGAACATGCGCTCTCGGTCGCGTCCCCCATCACGTCAGTTACGCGAAGCTGCACCACCTGCGGCTACCTCTACAGGCTCTGCGGGTCAAACAGAAGAGTCCTCTCTGTCAGCGTCTACATCTAAATTGTCCAAGGACTTAGGATCGACTCCTTACTCTCGTTCACCCGAGCTACGGGTGTCTCATAAACTTGCCGAACGGAAGCGGCGGAAGGAGATGAAAGATTTATTCGATGAGTTACGAGATCAGCTTCCTGCTGACCGTGGTATGAAAGCCAGCAAATGGGAGATATTGAGCAAAGGTCTGTCGTCGCATGTTCCTCGTGTCAGGTCGGAACTGAGGTCCTGCCCTCTAGCCATCGACTTTGTGATAAACCTCAAGCAAAGCCACCAAGACATGGCTCGCGAAATCGATATGTTGAGGCACGAGCTGGACAGCTTGCGGCAGGGCATACCGTCGTTTGGCCCAGGTGCCCCTCCGCACCCAATTGTGTACGGTCAAGGGCCAGTCCCGTACCCTCCGCCTCCTCCTGGCGCGATCTCACACCCTCCCCAACCTCATTCTCATCAACCGCAACAGCACCAGCAATCATCTCAGTCTCGACCGTCATCCTCAGAGAATGCCTATTCTTCAGTGGGAAGTCAGTCCACTCACCAGCCTACCTCAGGTGCAGTGACGAACGGGAATGGTAGTATACCGACGAATAGGGTGGAAGCTCCTCCAACCTGAGCTTATCGCGCTGTTGTCAGGCTTTGTCTTCGTTCTGCGCGTTGTGTCGGGGGTACATGCGATAGTTTTCGTTTACGTTGGGATCACTCCATGTCTCCTTTTTTCTAACGGACGATTCCCTCAGACATGAATTCGTTGTGTGTATATAGTGTTTTTTTTTTGTTTAGGTTTTCCATACATTGCAATTACCATCTGGCAGCCATGTAAATCTATGACCTGCAAGTGAAGCCAGCGTTGCTGTGTATGCATATACTATGATATAGAGTGTTTCATGAGAGCTTATAATGCTGCCAGAATATGGTTCGTGTTGCTTCATAAGAAAAAGGCGTAGGGTACTAGGGGCCTATCATTGATCCCAGGGCGGTCGACCTAGATCCCAGCCAGTGGCCTTTTGAGCGTCACGTGCTCAGTAAGATGATTACGTGATTCACTGTCCCGAGCAAAGGCGGCAAGTCAAACGCTTCGAGTCTTGTTATTCAGTGACGACCAACGGCAGCATTCACCATGGCTCCCAAGTCAGTCGAATCGCTCCTCTTTCACAAGAAGAAACCCATCAAGAAAGCGCCCTCTGCAACGCTTCCAAATGGCACAGCAGCAGCGCCCCCTTCACCCCGGAAATCCGCCACGCCACGCCCACAACAACCCACCCCACCCGCCGCCGACGACGCCTGACGACGGGTCCAAGCTCCCCGAGGGCGAGTTCTCAGAGTACAAGCTGATGTCCTCTGCGCTCAACGGGTGGAGATACGACGTGATGAAGTTCGATTCTCGCAAGCTGATAGACGTGTCGACGTGGGAGGAGCCGATAAAGCTGAACAGGAAGGATCTGCGGCGGCAGGAGCCGACGTCGACGCAGCAGTTGCCTGCCAGGCGCATGTTGGGGCCTGACGGGGAGCCGGTTGTTGATTCTGATATGAAGGTCGTCATGGTCGACTCGGATGGTCGGCCCATCACCGACACGACGGGAGAGGGGCCGTCTAAGGAGAAGGAGGCGAAGGGAAAGGGCCCCGGGAACGGCAAGAAGAAGATGACCAGGAAGACCCGTCAGGTGTTCAAGGTGCCGGAGGAGGTTCGGCAGCTGAGGAGGGAAGAGCGATACCCGTGGGTGATCGAGGACGCGAGACAAAACGAGGTCTGGGTTGGTCAACTAGAGGAAGTGTCGAAGGCAGAGACGCACGCCCTTTTCATGCCTGCCGCCCAAGAGGTGTTCAAATTCGTACCCGCTCATCGGTGGTATAAATTCCACAAGAAACCAAAGCACCACGTTCCTAACTTGGAGGAGGCGGAGTCATTAGTATGTGCCTTTGCTCTTCTCTTGTTTCATTCGTCCCAATCTTTCTTGTAAAAGATGGCGAAAATACAGAAGAATAAAGATCCAGAACGCTGGCTCTTGCATCGCAGACATGGGCAAGCCCCGTCAGCAGCCACCTCGGCTATGTTCAAAGCTGATCCCGATAGTCACGCCATGATTAATGGAGCGCCACTGGTGCATAGTGTTGGCCAAAGTCGAGGACCCGGAGGGCGGACGCTAAGGACTGTTAATAGAGGTTCGCAAGGCGTCGAAGAAGATGACGAAGGGAACTATACGGCCGAAAAAGGAAGACGATGGTGAAGGCCATCTCGATGAACAACTCTTTGAGGAAGATGTCGCAGACGATGACGAGCACGAGGCTGCAGATATGGACGAGGAGGAGGCCAAGGAGCTCGAGGTGAGTTGGCACGAAGTCTTGAAGATCTGTACCTGACGTGACATGTCTACCCACACAGGAACGTCTGAAACGAGAGTATAAGATGGCCAACAAGCAGCGCGAAGGCTACATTGACGAGTCTGATGGGGAGGAAGACGAGACCCAGCTGTCGAAGGATGGGAAATCTCTCAAGAAGCTCATGCGCAAATTGGAAAAGAACGCTGCATATGACAGTGATGAAGAGCAGAATCCATATGCAAGTTCGGTGAGTCTAAGTTTGCCCGTACATCATGTTCCGTGTATCTGACTGACTATTGTTCGATAGGACGAGAACGAGGAGGATGAAGAGCCCCCACTGGTTTCGAACGAGTCGGCCATCCAACCACAACCCCAGCAAACGAAATCACGGTCAGCTTCTCAACAGCCAGGCCAAAAGCCATCTCAGCCTTCGGGCAGCAGTCCGGCAAATGGTGGCACAGCTGGTTCCCAGGCAGTGTCACCGGCCTCCCCGTCCGCAATGGGAGGGCACTCCGTCGTCGCCAAACGGGCCACAAGCCCGAAAGCTCCGAAACCGAAATCAGCGAACGTGAGCAGGGGGAACAGTCCGCTGAGTGGGGGTGGGGCGCCGGGAGCAGTCAGCCGGGCAACGAGTCCTGTTGGAGGCAGTCGTGCGACAAGTCCACCAGCAGGCGGCAGCAAGGCGAGTGGATTGTCGAAGCCCACAAACAAGCGCAAAGCCGAGGAGGTTCCTGGGGCTGGTGTGTCTGGTGGTGCTGTCAATGGTGCAGGTGCTCCGAAACCTAAGAAACGGAAGCCAATGGCGGCGGGACCTCCGCCTGAGGGAGAGTTGGAAGAGAGGATGTTGATCGAGTGGTTGCAGAACACGCCGAATGCGACGACGCGGGATTGCATCCAGCACTTTACGCCATATTTGACGAACGAGCCGAAGAAGGCGAAGTTCACGGCGATGGTGAAAGAGGTTGCGCAGCTGAAGGCGGGTGTTTTGGTGCTGAAGAGTGCGGGGAATGTGTAGGGACGTAGACAGTGTAGGATGCCGGCAATGTTGTGCTTTGTCGATCATTGTATTTGCATTTGTATTACGGACAGATTTTCGTGGAGATTAAAATTCCATTTCTAAGTATTGGCATGGCATAGACTACTTGCGAGTCGGTTTGTGAGTCAGGCCCACTGAGTCAGGCATGTTGGTTAGTAGCCGTCCCTCGATCGTTATTTTCGGCTGACCGGAATTACTTTGAAGTCAAAAGGACTTCCGGTTCCGGCCTGATCGGAATTCTGGATGCCAATATTGGCTCTCGACGCTTGAAATCGAGCGCAGATAATTATACGCACTCACTGCATGATCAGGCAAGTGACCCATCCAACAACACGCCCGTGCAGTGCGGTGGCGTATATCTTGACAGGATACTCATCGATAGTACTCTCAGGCGCCCGGATATCCTTCGCCGCGCTGTCATGCACACGGTCAGAGCTGCCCAGCTTGGGCACTTGAGGCACCAGCCGTGATCGACTCGCCCAAGGCGGTGACCCACCCATTCAAATTCATGCGTCCAGACGATCGGGTGACCGTTCCCTATACGGTAGAGGAGGCTGACATCGGCGGCTAGGCGTACTACAAAATGCGAGCCCCTCAACACATCCAGCCCCCATCGGTCCCTCATCTCCCCCTCTCACACAGTCTATTCGTTCGTTCGTTCGTTTTCCCTCCCATACCCGCAATGTCCGCGCGGCTTGCCTCTGCGCTGCTCCTCGCCGCCACTATCGCCCACCCCTCCGTCGTCCATGCAAGTCTCCCACGGACCAGGTGGTATCATGACGAAGATCACCCCGTCTACAACTTATTCAGGCGGGGCAACACCGATGGCGTTGATTATGCCCCTGTTAGGAACCCCCGGTATGTGACTAGCCCTATTATTAGCTCTAGCGCTAACCTCAAACGTGTAGAGTGGTCAGCGGGCTTCCCTGCCGACCAGGCTTCGACGACAAACCTCCCTCAGGCTTGGGTTGATGCCCTCAATGCTGCTGTTGCGGCGGGCAACATCCCCGACATTCCTGTGTCGGCCGAGCAGGGCGGACAAAACCCCACATACCCCACGGGTTATGATCCAACTAGCGCCCAGGTCTGCTCTTCAACCTTCGGGTGTTACGCTCCCACCGATGTCTTGAATGCTCCCAATGGCACCATCGCCCTCAGTTTTGATGACGGCCCGCTCCCGGTTGGTGCCTATTGCATCTTTGTAATTATCATGCCACTCACTCGCACATCATCTCTTGCAGCCTTCGAACAACCTCTACGACTTCCTCGCCCAGAATAACGAGCATGCCACGCACTTCTTCATCGGCGAGAACATCCTCCAAAACGCCCAGCAATTCGCACTCGCATTCAACAACCTAGACGATATCGCTGTTCACACGTGGACGCACCCTTACATGACCTCGAAGAATAACACCGAGTTACTCGCAGAATTTGGCTGGACGATGTGGCTCATCCACAATTCCACTGGCGGACGCCTACCCCGAATCTGGCGGCCCCCTTATGGCGATGCTGACGTGCGGGTTCGCGCCGTCGCCAAAGAAGTCTTCGGATTGACTACCGTAATCTGGAACCAAGAGTGAGTTATTTGAGCCAGTTTTGTTGCGTTAACTCATCCCCCCCCCTAGCACTAATGACTGGGCGCTGAGCGACAATCCTCCTGGCACCACGCAACAAGATGTTGCCTCGAAGTTGCAGGGCTGGATCACTGGTTAGTCAATGCTTGACCCTGTGTTACCCTGTGTGGTTGGTTGGCTGAAAGCCCTTAATACGTCAGGTTCCAAGAGCCCTGGTCTTATCATCCTGGAGCACGAGCTGTCTAACATGTCAGTCCAGGCCTTCATCGATGCATACCCTTCGATGGTTTCCAATGGATGGAATCGTGTGTCGCTCGCGCAAATGGATGACCTCGGGTCGTATCAGAACGCCATGAATTCGTCGTCTCCCGTTACCCCTGCACAAGTTGCCAACGTCAATGTCAAGCCTCCCCCAACCACGACCGCCTCGCCGACCCTGGTGTAAGTTCGCAGTGTACATCCTCTCTTCGCTCGATGATTCTGATGATCATGCTAGGCCCACACCTTCCAGTCCTCCCCCGACCACCTCTGCTTCACCTATCGCGAACCAGAAGAGCGGAGCCAAAGCAACTCGGTGCTTCGTCATCACTGGTTATATCGGGTGTTGTTGCTGCCATAGCCGCATTGGCTGGCAGCCTTCTCTCTTGATTCGGACACGTACCCCGTTTCGTATGCATACATCGCTACTACACTATTATCTACGACCGTGGTTATCCTCACCTCTGCAATACTCTTGGGACTCGGACCTATCTAGTACCTATATATATTAATCATCCTCGAGTATGCTCGGGACGTTCATGTTCACGACGTTGTCATCCATCGATCACCATCCCATATGTCACATGCATACCCACTTGACTCGGCGAATGAAGCGGTAAATCTGATCGTTGCACCAAGCGTACAAAGGTTTACTACTACGGTAATATTGGAAGGGGAAGTCGTTGCATTTCATAAAATAATCGTGACAGCGGTGAGAAAGACCAGTTCATACCGGAACGAGTGAAGGGGGGGGGGGGGTTCAGTATGACGGTGCATCCAAAAATGATAGGCTCTAGCGATGAATAATTATGCAGACGCCTAGGGAAACTGTTCGTACAGTCCAAAGGGACACACGTCGCTTCAAATGAACAGAACCTGAAAGCACAGCCGAGTATACGTCAATCCCTGTGGGGGGGTTACAGGTACCAGTGGGTTGGAAGCCCGACCGTGGGGCCATACGCTCTATGACGACAATATACTTGGCCATTTGATGCGGAGGCCCTCGAGCCAGCGCATGTACAGGAGCTCGGCGATGGGTGACTTCCGCGCCTGGGTAGCCGAATCGTCTGCCTTGAGAAGAGGGTTTGCTGATGACGAAGTACTGGAGTCTGCGGGGAGATCTGTGATGTCCTCCTGGACTTCGGTGACAACCAGCCCTTTGGCGGTCATCTCGCTCTTCCGGATGATTCGCTTGTGGGGGAATAGACCACGAGAGGTCTGAACATGCTGGCGAACGGCTAGATTCCTTAAGTTGTACGTTGTGAGTAAATAATGATTTTGCAGCCGAAATTAAAACGTACTCGTTAATGCCTGAGAGGACGTCAAGGATGACATTATACGAGAGGGATGAATTCGCATCACGCAGATCAGCAAAGCCGCGGGATATCATGCTCAAAGCCTCGATCTCCCGAGCGTCCATGTCATCGCGTATGGCCTTCAACGAATAGTCAGGGTTAGGGTGACGAGAGGCAGGCTCGCAAAGCTAGGCTTACGTTCTGAAGAACAGGAAGCACTACATCGTCGACCATGGCTCTCCCAGCTTGTTCTGATTCACTTATTCTCCGCCTAAAGGATGATCGCTCTTTCGTAGATGAAGTCGATGAGGGTGAGAGGGGGACATCTTCCCTGCTACGTGTGGTGCCGACGTATTCCGCAGAGAGTCTTAGTGAACCAAGGGTGTCAACCTTCTTCACTGGCCTGATAGTGTCCACGCCAGTTCCCAAATCGGCTTCCCGCATGACTGTGCCAGCACCAGTTGTTTTGTTCCTCGCAGCATACGATGAACGCTTCGTACTTCGCACAGAGCCGGTATAAGCAGGCGGCGCTTCCAAAGGCGTCCCGTCGTCAGGGGTTGTGGGCCCAGAGGTATCCAATGAATCGGTCGGCGAACCATCCACCGCCGCTGCAAGGAGAGTGGGAACATCCTGCTCTTGAGGCACAGATTTGATCATGATAGTAGAATGTGCGGCCTGTTGACTCATCACAAGCCCACTGAACCCCAGCTGCTCGCTGCCTTTGACAGCCCCTCCGGTATCAATGGACCCCTCATTTTCATCGTACATCGAAGGATCTTCTTCCTCTTCCACATCCTCGTCTTCCATCTCCGGTAGTAGATCTCTAGCAGCACTGCTGAACGTCCCCATTACAGACGTAGTTCTGATGGTATCAAAGTTCCAGTCGCTGCGTATTGTGGCGTTGCTATCCCAGTTTGCGGTTCCCCCGACAGTGGCCTGGTATGCCTGGGGACCTTTCTGCGGAGATCGGGTGCGGAAATCTTGGTATCGCTCGATGAGCTCCGTAAGGTACGACGTCTTCTTGGCACCCTTGATGAATCTATGCTGAAGAAGCTCTTTGGCAGTGGGACGCTGTGAATATCATGTGAGATTACATCCAATGGGTATTGGGCCAACCCATACCGTGGCAGGATCTTTTGTGAGACACAAGGAAACAAATTCCTTGAATGCAGGGGTAAAGTTCCCTTCGAGGGCCGGAGGCTTTGCCTTTGGTATAAGGAAGAGTACACGCATTGGATGATACTCTGCTAAAGGTGGCTCGCCCATTGCTAGCTCGATGGCGGTGATGCCCAGACTCCACATGTCTGCTTTGGCATCATATCCAGCCTGACGAATGACCTCTGGAGCCATCCAGAAGGGGGTCCCAACGAATGTATGCCTCAGGGTATTCGTGAGTTGGGCTGCGACACCGAAATCAGCAAGCTTGACTTTGCCTGTTGCGGAGAGCAAGACGTTGGCAGCTTTGATATCACGATGGATGGTGCCCTCTGAGTGGAGATAGTCGAGACCGAGAAGCAGCTCGCGGCAAATGACTGCGATGTGGGCTTCTGAGAAGGAGCCCGCTTTGAGCAAGTCGAGGCAAGACCCTCCTGCGAGGTACTCCATGACGATCCACAGCTTGTAGGCGACGACGAACGAGCCGTAGTATCGTGTAACATATTCGGAGTCGCATTGGGCGAGGCTGGCAATCTCCTGCTGGATCTCCAGAATGTCGTCATCCGAGTCTTCCAGGTCTGTTGGGGAGATAGCACACGTCCGACGATGAACAGCCACTCAAACATGCGCCCCACGACGAAGAACGCACCGATCTGCTTGATAGCAACTATTTGTTTAGTTTCGTTGTGTATTGCCTTGTATACCGTTCCGAAGCTGCCTGTGCCGAGCTTCTCAACCAAGGTGTATTGACTTGCGGGATTGTTGGTGGGAACAGGGTATGGGTCTCTAGAAAGAGCTTCGTCTTCCTGGCTAGTCCTTGGAGACATTTGGGGAGGGGCGATCAACTGTGCATGGGGATCGAGGTCAGTATGGGAAGGTTTTCTGAGACGGTTGCCGGGCGGAGACATGGTGGTCTGAGCCAAAGCTGGGTATCGGGCGGCCTAGACAAAGGGAGCCATGCTGGGAGTGTGACCTCACTCTATGCCGAACGTGGTTACCGTCCTTCTCTACACGTGTTCGGTGGAACACATCTGTGGTAAGGTTTGCAAGATTTTCCTATTGAGCAATGCACCCGGATCTGCGTTCTCACTCGGGCTGCCAGTGGCCACCAGTACCTCCGCTAGCAGTGCAAAAGCACTCGACAGATGGCCTGACAGTGAGGAGGAACTAACCGTGATCTATTGATCAATGGATTGCCAACCAAGATCACCGAACGGTCCCGTTTCAACCAATTGATCAGTATATCCTCGGTGTTTACGGTGCGCCAAGCCTAGTCTCACAGGACAAGTACTATAAGAGGTCTATCATGACGTCTGCATCTTGTCTACTCGGAGAATTCAGTACGCATTCATATGCCCCAACCACATGCCAAGTCAGTGACTTGAAATATGTGTCAGGCTCATCACTGGACATCATATTCCCGTCCATCGCTCGTAGATGGACGAACGACACAACTCCCGTCGCCGTACACACTTGGCGGGTTGGGTGTAGAACGGCTCATCACAACCGTTACGTTCGCTGTCGAACAACGTCAGAGCAATATGCATAGTAGGGCATGTCGAGTTGATCAACGGCTAGGGCATACAGATACGATGAAAGTAAAAGCGGAAATATCCAGCATGGTGATAAGCGCCCTCTCGCGACCAGCCGACAAATCTGCACCTGCACGTTCATGCCTTGACTGCATATTTACGGAGAGGGAAGTGAATGTCCTTCTTGCGCTGTTTTAGTGTCTTCAATGATGCCTCATGCTATGGATCAATGAAAATGTCTCAGTAACACACTCAGAGATCCAAAGAGCGACACTTAACCTACCTTGGTCAGTCGCCGTCTGATCGCCCGCGTCTTCTTAGGTCGGAGGTCGAGTGGAAGGTACTTCTTGTTTTTGTAGTACTCCCGCAGATTTTGGCGTGATTTCTGGTTCATTACAGTCAAGACCCGTGCGATCGACTTCCGGACAACATTGCTGCAAGGGGCAGAGGTTTAGACATAGCTCCATCGAATACAGGCAAACCGTTTAAACGCACATCTTGGTGAGTTTTGAAGGAGCCCCTCCAGTTATCTTCTGTACCCGGAGGGTAAGAAGCTCATTCTTGAGGTCAGAGAGTTGTTTGGTCAAGTCACTCTTGGACCTGTCATTCATGATGGATCATGATCAGATCGACTGCAGCGGAATAATCCCCTTCAATGCTCACTTGGACTGGAGCTCGTACGCCTTAACTTTGCCGGGCATTCTGAAGGAGGTGTCTGCGTAGGAACAAGACTGTTAGTTGAAATGTATGGACAAGGACGGAGATGCAGGAAAACGGGATTCCCAGTAAACCTATGCAACGCTAACGTATGGCATGGTCCACTGGCACGTCCCAGGAGCGTAGCGGTAGTAATCTCACCTTGAGGAGGCTGTCGTATAGATTGTCCGCGACGGTGAGCAACACCAGCTGGCTTACGCGAGCGAGGGACTAGTATAGTTTATGAGCCACGTTTCACACGGTCCATCATTACCCGAAATGGATCGAGCCCCTGATATATGGTGTTATTTTTGCTAGGATGTCTACGCATATACATGATCTCCAAATATATTGGAATTTACTGGATTTCATCCTTTCTCGTCATATCCACCAGCTCCTGAAATTTCACTAACTTGCCTCCAAAGATGTCCAGTGCACTTGGATGAGATCAACACGGGCCCCCCAGGGTCGGAGGAAGACGCGGCGAACTCACCTTCCATAGGTTAGATCAACTTTACCATTCGAGAGTGAATTCACGAGGGCCAGATCCGAAACATCTATCAACTGGATTAGGCGGCCGGTCAACGGACGACGAACAATCATTCTCACGTTTTGCTCCCCCAGCGTATGTGGTTGGTATCGTTACCCACTCTCCAAGCTCTGAAAGTGAGATGAGACCATATTGCGAAACAAAGACGCCCGGACTACTTGCTTCTGACGAGCTCCTCATCAATGCCCTGACACAGCCCCTCTACGTCTGCGGCATGTATAAGGAACTCGCTAGGAATCAGCGTGACTAGTCAGAAGGATGAAGGACGCAAGGGGATCGCCACTTGCCTGCAATACTCCGATAGCAGGTCCAGTGATTCTGGAATAGGATCATTGGGAATTTTACACCGGGATAATCACTCTCAACTAACCTTTGCATACCTCCATATCTGTGATATCCTGCCATTTGTTCATGGCTACTAACCACTTATCTCCTCGACGGCGACAGCTATGATTAAACCATAGGCATGTATACCCTTGGGGGATGTACTTTCCCAACATACCTCACATCTATAACAAGGTTGTCCTTGCCAACAGCTTTCGAGATAGCCTCGAGCCTCTCTCGGGAGAACTTGGCTGCGGGGAACAGGTATGAAGTGACAATGATCTGAACTTGAAGAACGAATATTAGACGGAAATGAAACAGTGGTGCTGCAACCCACCTTACTAGCCCCTACATCTAACCATTCTTGTGCATTAGCGGCCGTAATTCCGCCACCTATCTGCAAACCTCCTGTGATCGTGACAGGGGGAGATGAATCGTGTCTTAGGGGATGGAGACAAAAGAACACACCTGGCCACGCCGCCAGTGCCTCTTTCGCGGCATCGTCATTTCTGGGTCCTAGCTTGATAACATGCCCACCGTGCAAGTTGTTATCTTTGTATAAACGCGCAAAGTCTCCGGCAGATTGACTGGAGGTGATGAGGCAATCCAATGTCAAGAGATATCCCGTGGATCGACGGATGTACCGACCTTGCAACAAAGTTGGTCTTTAGAGCGTTTGGGTCATCATCAGAAAGCGTGCCTCCGACAATCTGCTTCACTTGTCCGTCGTGGAGATCAATGCATGGTCGGAATGTGCTTCGTTTGCAATGAGCCATCGTCGGCGTTGTCCGAACTGAAGCCGTATCACTAAGTGAGATCCGCATAATTTCACAAGACCAAGAATCCAAGATGTAAGATGTATGTAGTACAAAATTGTGGCAAAGCGAAGACGACGGCAAAGCAGATGTTTAATTGACTCCAGTGGCACTCAGTACTCCAGAGAAGCCTCCATGATCCGTGTCAGATGCTCCCTTCCATCCTCACCAGCGACATCACCAATGTTGGGCGCAAGGTCCAGCACACGGCGTTGTGGGAGCGTGCCCTCAACGAGCATCGGCACGTCATCCTTGTTATAGCCTACCGCCTTCAGGCCGCGTGGTACACCAAGGCCGTCCAGGAAGCGAGCGATCGACTCGTACAAGTAGCAACCAATCTCGGAGTCCGGGATGCTGGTTATCGACGGATCGGTGACAGTCGTGTTGTTGAAGATCGCCAATGCTTCACGGTGACGGTCAGGCGACGAGGGTGCGGTAAACTGGAAGACTACATGGATGTTAGGTGCGCTGGCGCTACGGAAAAGTTTGAAGCCTACCTGCGGGTCCTGTGAGAGCGACACTGGCGACGGTGCGAATCATGAGTAAATTATGAAAAGACAACAAAGGCGACTTTTGCTACGCTACCTGACTCCATGAGGGATGATGGGGTGATCAACTTGGTATCCTGGGTGTTTGTATTTCGGACCTTTCTTGTTCAAACCGGAAATCTGCTCGACATTCATCAGCAACCCAGCCCACACCACAATCGCACGAACTGACAGGGTAGCTCATTCCATGACACAAATGCACGCCGGCATTTCCGAACCCGATACCAGCAAAGGATGCAGCGAGGCTAGGGGAAGCAGGAATGAAAGCGTTTCTGAAGGAATATTGGGAAATGCGTACAGCATCTGGCTTCGTGCTTCGTGATCAGTCCTGTCCTTGGCGATACGGGGGAGGTATTTCACAGTGGTCCTTAGTGCCCACATGGAGAAAATGTCGGCAACCGGGTTGCTTCCCTGGTACGCCGGCCTCAGGATTGGATTGGCTGGGCGGGGCGTACGTTGCGTGTATCTAAGGGGGGTAAATGAGAGCGAGATTTCAACACCAATGGTAAATCTCACGGAATCGCAGTATAACTCTCAAGGCTGTGGAAGAGTACGTCGAGACCTGCACTGATGTGCACCTCGGTTGGACAGCTTTCGGTGTTTGCAGTATCAACCACGCCCAATACTGGCTTAAGAGCACGATTCGCGATGCCAGTCTTGAAAGCGCGTGAAGTGACGTCGAAAATCGCGGTTCCAGTTGTCTCTGAGCCAGTTCCAGCAGTTGTTGGGACTAAGTATCTAGTCAGCTCATGTTAGGAAAAGCGAGAGGCCAGTACTGACCTGCAATGAGAGGTCGCAAGCTCTGTGCGATAGGAAGACCCTTGCCTATGGGTGCATTTACGAAGTCCATGAGGTCACTGTCTCCATAGACAGTGAACCTAACAAGGGTCAACTATACTCGAACAAGAAGATGGCCGAGAGCGTACAGATTTGCAGCTTTGGCTGTGTCCATAACACTTCCGCCTCCAACACTGTGACGCATCGCGAGTCAGACACTGTGCCGTGTATGCTGGCATAACCTACTCACGCCAAGAAATGACTGAAGTCGTGTTGCCTAGCCCAGTGAATGGCGTTCCTCGAGCTCTCCTCAGGTGGGTTCGGCGACTACTTGATCATAAATCTCAAAAGGAAGGTCTTCCTGAGACTGCAAGGACTCGAGAGCCTGGCAGACGGGTCAGTTTAGCTAGATGCGAAGGAAGTTAGCGGGGTAAATCTCACGGTGGCCATTGGCTTCAACTTGGCCACGATGGGGTCCGTGAAGACGCCAACCTAGACAAACTGGCATGTCACAACAGGAAATGATAAACGAGACTGAATGCAGACCTTGCGAGCTTTCATGTTCTTGAGATCCATACCAACCTCACGGGTAACCCCTTCTCCAAATCTGAGATTGGAGGCAGCGACCTTACAACATGATCCACACAGAGACAAGGCCTATGGTACTTTAACGCATACCTCAAATGCATATTCCTTCTCCACTGCATTGACGGGTGTTGCAAACTTTCTCAACTGGTTGAGAGCCATTGAGCCATGAGTATGAGTTGCGGATCTGCACCCATGACACGGACAAGCGGAGTGTTGGGAGGCATTTATTAGGCGTAAGATGGTACTTCTCGTCGCAGCAGGTGGCATAGTGCTTTGCAGCTGTGAGCGAGTCTGGGAGGATTGAGTAGCAATGGCTGGGGACGATCGGACACGGGGTCGGGAATCGGAATATGCGGGGTACCATGTGACCAACTCAATCACGTGCAGAGATTCAAAATTAGATCTCACACCCTTCCGAATGGGGGTGGTCGTGCGCGTCCTGGTATGGGCAACGTTATCAAGGTGCCATTTTGACATTTGTTGGCCATTTGTTGTTTTCATGGTGGTCACGGTAACTTGGGTTTCCTCCAGCATTCATTTCAGCAGGCAGTCACTCCTTTCCTTTCCTTGTACCTCTTTCCTTCCCACTTCATGAACCTGCGCGCACTCTCTTTGGCAGCGTTAGTCGGTACTTCAATGGCTATCAAAATACCCACCCGTCAGGCGAAACGCTCAACTTTGCGTGGACGAAACGGAGGAACATCCGTTTCTGTTTCGAAACCCCCTTCGACACTTACAGGCTCTCATGTCCTAGCTGCTTCCAACTCTTCTTCCAATTCTTCACTTACGTTGAGGTTTGAATTCGTCTGGCTCGTGTTAGCAGTGAGCTGAATGCATGCCTAGCGACGTCCAAGACTTGATTTATATTGCCAATGTAAGTGCGGCTTAGTTTATTGTCAAATCTTTCACCCAGTTAACCACGTCGCAGGTTACTGTTGGAGGTGTTTGTGAGTGGTCTATCCTGAGGCTCTGAGAGTAGTAATCAAACGTCGGACAGCTTTCCCTGTGCAACTTGACACAGGCTCGTCAGGTAGGTGGTAGAGGAGCCGTAATTGAGTTTGTTTAACGCTACCCTAGATCTATGGGTACAGCCGACGGCAGGCCAGCTTCCAACCGCAACTGCTAGCGTGAGTACAATATTCTCTCATCCATCAGGCGTTGACTGATGTCCTGTCAGGCGACAAGTCTAAATCTCACTGTAAGTATCGGAATCACAGTGTCTGTGCATCAAACATTGATACCGGATAGTACGGTATTGGTTGGGCTCAGGGCCAAGTGGCTTACGCTTCAGCGGTATTTGCAGGGTATTCAAGTTTGTACCTCGTGCAAATAGTTTCGCTTACCGTGGCACAGGATCACCGTCTCCGAACAAGCATACCTGAACGTTTCGTCGGCTGAGAATCCAGCATTATCATATGGGGCAGCGGGCATCTTGGGCCTCGGTTTTGATTCCCTGTCGACAATTGATGCGACGATAAATGCAACTGGATCATCCTCAGGACGGACGTTGCTCTACAACCTTTTCGAGGACAACCCGAGCGAGCCTAACTTTATCGCCTTCTCTCTCCAGAGCTCGTCTGACGGTGACAACATAGAAGGGAGCTTTTCGATTGGAGAAACGGACCCTCAATATGCCAACGTGACCAACACGAACAAGATTCCGACATGGCCAACCACCGCGCCTTCACGGTGGAATGTTCTTTTGGACTCTTTCATTGTCGGTACACAGACCAATGATGTATCAACAACAGTACCCGGGGTGCCTTCGAACAAGGCTGTTGTTTTACTCGACAGCGGAACTTCATATACGTAGGTTGTTTCTTAACGAGCCTCTGGGTGCTGATATATCATTGAATCTCAGGTATGCACCCGTCGATGCATGTACAGCCATTTACGGTGGTGTCTCTGGTGCACAGTACGATCCCAGCCTCGGCCAATGGGTCGTCCCTTGCGACGTTGAGATTGATATAGCCCTTCAAATCGAGTACGCCTTCTTCATGTTCTATCACAAAGATAATCGCTAACAGTGGTCTCATAAGTGGTCAAATCTTTCCCATCCACCCCCTTGATGTCACACCCACCAGCGTGGGCGACAAAAACACATGTGTGGGCTCATTCGTTCCACAGAGCGTGGCTGTAGAGGCTGGTCAATTGTAAGTCTTGAACAGATATCACAGCACAACAATACTAACCCTCAACTCAAGTGACTGGCTTCTCGGCGACAATGTCCTCCGTTCCGTCTATGCCCTGTACGACTTTGGTGACTTTGACGCTTCTGGGAACACGGGCGACCCCTACGTCCAGATGCTTGCCCTTATAGATCCCAACCAAGCCTCTGCTGAATTTCATGCTGCTCGGGGAGGCACGGCCAACAACAACATCACGTACGGTGTCTCCGACTCCGGGTCAGGAGCAACGACAGTCACTCTGTCAACCGACGTTGCCACGACTATCGACAAGCTCTCCACGTATCTCCCTGCAATGCTCGGTGTTATGGCATTGAACGCCTTCGTCTTGCTAGTGCTCGCTGTGTTGGGCATTATCCTAATCTGCAGGCGCCGTGGAAAGGCGCCTAGAGCACGGAAGACGCCTGGACGACTTGACCCGATGCCGATGAATAACACAATGACAGCGACTAGGTTGTCAGATATCCATGAGGACGTTCCACATAGGTACCAGCCCGTGTCAATGGCTCTGTCGGAGGATCCTCTATTTCATCCTCCCTCGCCCGCCTTTACAACCGATTCCGCAAGGTTTGGAGACCGTCCGATGTCAGTTGCATAAGTTATTCTATCTCGCCCACCATCGTAGCTTGCTCTTGACCTCAACGTGCCCATTTCCATTACCACCACCGCCTGCTTGTCCATTCCATTCTCTTATTTCGACTTTGTACAAGCTGTGGGGATGGTGACGGACTTTCATGCTCTTACCTCCAACGTACATCTCACCTTCCTCTATTTGTACATAGCTTATAATTTATGCTGGATTGTGTCGGGACTTATATCTCACAGATGTATAGATGGAATGCCTCTTGAACATTGCACTGCATATTAGAATGGCTGAAAACTATTTGCGGGGCTTGCTACTTCTCGCCGCTAGATCAAATGCTACAGCCTCGTCTTCCTGCGCTAACATCGCCATGTCCCCCAACGGCAACTTGCTTGAGTCTGATTTAAAGGTGTTCTTGAGACTATGAGCTACTGCCTGCGCCTGAGCTTTCAGTGAGGAAAACCATGCACGACGATGTTCCGTCCTTGGGTCATCCATCAGACGGTCGATGACAGTCCCCAATGCCTGAGCGAGTGTCGCACGGTGGTACGGTTCTGCGGTCTCGTCTTGCAGCATCTTCTCGATGTCGACGTACTCGGCGAGCCAGACTGCCTGTAAGCACTTGGTGTCGTCCTTTGTAGAAAGCGCGATGCGCACAATGAAGGACATTGTCTTTATGTCTGGAGAGAGATTCCTGCCTGCGGGCCGCTGCTGGACCACGAGAGGTGCCTTGCCTTCCGAGTCATGGAAGACGTCGGCTCGGATGCCAGTCATGAGCTGGAAGGTTTTCAACGCGCCTTCCCAGTCGGAGTTGCGGTGGCATGTGCTGAGGACGAGGTGATATGCCAGGGTATCTGGACGTAGCTGGGGAATATGGTATATAGCGTGATTCTTCAAACACCACTCCAATACCTCGATGGCTTCTGAGGACTCGTTGGGCGAAGCGAGCATAGCAAGCGCAGCATGTGCACGGATGAGCTTGTGGATATGCATCATCTCGACGATTGAATGTGTGTTATCTTTTTTATAATCGATCTTGTCCATGACTTGACGCATGAAATGAACGCAGAGCCTGTACTTCTGCATTGCCATGCACGCTTGGAGAGCTACATCAAGAGACCAGGAGGACAGATGCTTGGACAGTCTCGAGGGACCTGGATCACCCGGTCTCGTGAGGCCAAGGTGCTCGCCTACGATGTCCAGTGCAAGGTTTTGGTCATTTGGTCGACCCCGGGAAAGTGCGCGTATGGAAGTCGTGAGGAGACGTGAGTCGAGCTCGAAATCTGGTTGTTTCTGCATCGTCTTTTCAATCTGTAACCAGACGAGCTTCGCGTCTGAGGCTGCATTGTCTCGTATGGACATGTCTCCGAGCCGCTCTTGGTGATTAGCGATAGCGCGGAGCATGGCAGTAAAGACGAATCTGTTCGGAGCGCCTGGGCCTTCTTGATCCATTGCGAAATACACGTCGAAGATCTTTTGTAGCTCTCCCGCTGAACCTAATATGCTTATGTATTGGCTAAGAGGGATAGGAGAGAGTTCCTGGACGTTGTCGGGTTCATGGAATTTGACAGACTCTATGTGCTTCAAGTAGTACTCGTAGAGTGCATGAGCATGGGCGAGCTGTTTGGGAAAGTTCGACCAATTTGAAATCTGAGACAGGCCCTTGAACATAGTCGCGAATGTGGTGTTCTCTGGGGAGAATCCGCGACGTTTCATCTACCCAAAAGTTAGAAGAGGCTCTCTGAGCAGGAGATCATCAGAGGATGTGCTCACATCGGTGAAGAGGGTGTATGCTAGTTGAAATTTTTTCTCGGACATGCACAGCGAGAGCATAGTGTTCCAAACAGCAATGTTCTGCGCATCTCTAGGTACGCTCTGGAGACGCTCAATAGCACCGTCAAGATTGCCCGAGGCGCAAAGCTGCTTGAGCTGTAATGCGAGGTCGTAGGGTTTCAAGAGCTTTGGTGACCGTCCATCACCGCGTTTTGCAAGCTTCCGTTCTGGAGAAAGGGGGACGACCGCGTGGAGATGGAGGAAAACGCTTTGTAGGCTCCCCATTGTCTATTGAATCGCGGGGCACACGGCTGGGGTAAGAACGTCGGGAAAGTTGTGGGTGTTGCTGTCTACGTCCTGAGGTGTCGTCCGTACTAATGAACCGATACAGAAACGGGTCGAGGTTTGAGCGTTTTGACCATCTTCTTAAGCCACTGTGCACGTCTTGAAAGGCCCTTTTTCCTTGACTGGGGATCATCCTAAGACGGCGATACAACTCGAAAACCTGGCAAGTTGTCAAGTGAGATATGGGAATGTATGACATAAGCCAATCCGATCGTGCTGCACGCTAACTGCGGTATAAACTGGCACTTGTACACACACTGTAGTGATTTCTACAACCAATTATCTCACCCCCAAGAGCTGTTAGCTACTCAAATCCATTCTCTACGTCCTCACTTGCCATCTCACTAACATCGACAAGAAGACGACTGCATCACACTTGACGACATACATTGTCGTCAGCTAAGATGAGGTTGCCATGTATTTCGAAACATCAAGCAGGTACTGCAACGACAGTGTTATTGCATCAATTTTGTCCGCTACTCGACTACACCATCATTATTTGTGCAGTCTCAGGTCGACGCGTCTAGCAGTGAATGCGAACAGGAAGAATGTGAAAAACGCCCCTCCCACAGCGATCGGCTTCTTCAAATGAGACGAAAAGGGAACCTTGTAGGAGACCTGCAACTAACTCGTCAGAAAGGGCTATCATAGGAGGTGTGGACGCACGAAAATCATTGCGGTGTGCCTATCAGTCAAATCTTTATAAGTCAAAGAAATGGCAGGACGGCCCGTGGTATCGAGGTAAGTGACATGACTGAAGATTGTGCTCGACAGGGCAGGGAAAGGCGAAATGAACTCGATGTCCCTGCGATCGATTCCTCAGTTTCTGGTCACCATCGCTAACGAAGAGAAGCAAGCCTTACGTAGCGCCTTCAGGTAGAATAATATTGACCTCGGCCTCGTTTATCACCGAAGCAGGGATGTGTGTCATGGCAGGAACGCCAACGATGTACTTCCCAGTCGCTGCATCCCAGCTGACGGAGTCCTGGAGTGGCGTATCGAAGCCCAGAGTAAATGAGTAGTTCCACCCACCGAGGATGGGGTAGCGTGGACGCATTTCAAAGATACTGTACTGATTGGTCTTGCTTGCCTTCGGCACGGACGGGGATGGGCGGAGATGTGAGGTTGAGACGTTGCCATTGAGGTCGTAAAAGTAGGCGTTAGTGACGCCCGGAGGGAGGTGCAGAGTCAGGTCGCTGAGAATATGGGGAGACAAGCGGTGGAAGTAGTTCTGGCCCTGATGCTCCAGGCGGGAGAAGTGGCCTTTGAGGCTACACATTTGAAAGTACGAATGAGACAGTGAACGAGGGACAAGACGTGCCGCACTTACGCAGGACCAGCGTTGTGGAGGTCAATCTTGTCTTCAATGTTGAGGTTGGAGCCCCAGTGGCTGATCTCGGCTGAACGCTGAAGTTTCGTGACTTCGAGAACCGGGTATTCAAAACTGTAGTGCACTGAGACAGGCTGCTGGTACTTGGAGAAAAACTCCGAATTTGAGGACTCCACGTTGTGGTAAGGTCCATATGTAATGGAAGCTGCTGACTTGGTCACCGAGGCATCCCTTACAAATTCATCCACTCCCGCAGGAGTAGAATAGGAAATAAGGTTGGGTGAGGGGGACCTATCCACTTGGTCAATTTTGAAGTGACAGTAAGATGACTGATGATGACATACTTGACTTTAGTGCGCTGAACGAGAGTGGTGTAAGGGCTGAGAATGAAGAGGTCTGTATTATATTTGAGGAGCTGGGGATCGCTCTGAGAGGCGCGCTCTGGATGAGGATGCGTCGAGTGTGTTTGTATAGTCTCGACTACGAGGTTAACCGTCCCATTGACAGCAAGTATTTTGGGCAACGTCACTCCTAGTAAATGAGCAGTACTTGAGGTCACCTTGGGTGTCAGCACATCATTCACTTGCAAACGAGTGCAAGCATCAACGCACCTCGTCTCGTCTTCGCCCAGCTCGTAGATGTCGAGCGGCTTCATCTGACCCTTGATCTTAGCCTCTATCCAGCTCATCTTCTCCCTCTCATCCTTCCCTAGCGCTATGTGGTACACGGTTTGACCGGGCTCGAGTGCCTTCACGGCGTAGGTGGTACTGACGTGTACGAGCGAGCCACCGAGCTCGATGGAGCGCACTATGGCAGTATTTTCGAAAGCTGGGCCAGCCAAGGATAAGGAAGGGAGTAGTGAGCCCGCGAGCAGCAGGGCAAATGTTCGCCAGCGTCGTAGCATCATTGTTTCGTGGTTCTGCTTAAAGGCGACGTGTTACCTGTAAATCCTACAGGCTATGCTATTTATAGAAAGTGGACCATAAGTATATCAAGTATTGCGGTGAGACTCGCAAACTCGAATCAAGACGAGTCGGATTGAGCAATGCGTATGTACAACTTCTAGGGTAGTCTACCATTGCCAGTTCGATGCTGGATTCCGAAGAGGAACGTCCTCCCGAACCATGCCAGCTGAAACAATTCTCTTCAACCGCATCGCACGCTTCTCCTTTTGGAGTTCCTCAAAGGTCTTGCCTGGCCTCAAGATTACATTCAACCGCGAGTCCGGATGGACACGAATACCAAATTTCCCTCGTCCACGCGGTTCCAATCGTTTGAGCTGTTTTGGTCCTTTCGTCACCCAAGCCTCGGCTACAAAAAGTAAGCAGGGTCAGCAAAGGGTGAAAACACTTCACAAAGAAGTAAGAGTTAAAATGAATGTTCGATAAAATCCTGGTGTGGAGCAAAAAAAAAGGTGTTATGATATACTTAC
Organism: Melanogaster broomeanus; assembly: GCA_014904935.1. Lineage (NCBI taxonomy): Eukaryota > Fungi > Basidiomycota > Agaricomycetes > Boletales > Melanogastraceae > Melanogaster > Melanogaster broomeanus. The sequence goes on along the minus strand of MU123695.1, from coordinate 538,616 downwards.
AGACAATCAATTTCATAGGATCCATGTTTTTGTACACACTAGCGTGGAGTTTGGCAGTTGAAAGCATGCTCTTGATACGGCCGCTAGCACGTTTCTCACTGAACTGCATCTGCATTATAGCATGATCGATGGGTTTCCCGGAGATTTGCCTTCCGAGCATGTTCAACTTCCTGTGGGAGATCTTGAAGTTCGCCGTGGAGTACTTGTGCTAAACCCGAGAGAAGAATGATCTCATTTCTGGACATTTCCGAAAGGTATGAAGTAGGGGAGCATACCTCGCGTGCTGGTTTACGCTTGGGTTCCTCGGGAGATGCCTGTCTCTCTTTCTTCTTGGGCTTGGACACGTTCGGTCGTACCCCGCCAGCATCTGCTTCTCCGAATACCGCATTTTCGGCAGAAGGTACATCTAAGTGCTTCACCTCAGGTACCGAAGCCTTCTTTGTTGCAGGTGCGAATTTCTCTTTAATCCACTGCAGAGGGCCAAAGTAGCTGGGGAAGGCGAACATTGAGAACACGAGAACAGTTGGTCGAAAGCATGACCTACCTTCGTCGACTTTCCCAATTGACTCCAGATGCACGTGTCTCGCGGTGGGAGTATAGCCGCAGACGGCAGCCTACATTACTCCCTGGACGAGTCACTTTAGTCTAGCACTTTTGATACTGCTCGTGACGCACCGTGTCCAATACCTCTCGCGAATGACTGCATTATTGCCACTTGGTGCAGACCAAACTGAGAAATTGTGCCAAACAGTAGCATGAGGTCACAGTCACAGTCACAGAGCTGCCTTTGTCACGCTCTGTGGGGACACGTTTCCGACATTTTGCACTACCATTGACATTCGCCTTCGTTAACACCGAGCAAGACGATGCTCAGCATCGGGACCATTCTCTATGTCGCACTTCTTTTGATAAATGCCATGGCTGTGCTTAGCGAAGACCGATTCCTCGCACGGAGTGAGTTCTATCTCGTTCGTACCCCGTCAATCGCTGAATTGTCATTATTTACAGTTGGCTGGTCCTCGACACAACCCCAGACCTCCAATGCCGGTTTCCAGCAGCCATATGACCAGTCAGGGTATGGTTATGCACAACAGGACGTCGGTGTTAAAGTCCGCATAATAAACCTCATCAGTGCCGTGCGGACACTCATGCGCAGTGAGCGTGTTTTAAACATGCATGGAAGATATATGCTAATGTGCTCACGCCCACAAGTTCCCCTGATAGGGTTAAATCTAGTAGTCATCGTGTACGAATTGATCCTTGGCGGCTAATCATAATAGTCCTACGTGCCGCCGCGTCGTGTACATCAACCTCGATCACGCTTTTGCGCCTGGCCAGGCCATTATCACAGTTTACAGTTCGGATGACGACAACGGATCTAAAGTATACTGCTTGCCCCCCTAATACCACTGTTCAGGCGTTCGTACTCCTCGTTGATTTGCCTGATGAAGTCGGCAGGAGCGTGTCCGCCCTGTCTTTGATATGAAGATTATCTCCGTCGAGTGATGAGAACTCACGCACCTCGCACTCATACCAAGTGCCGTCACGAATGCAGACTTGCTTGCCATTTATTATGATTGTGCAGCTTTTTCTGCGCCAGAAGCCTGAGCCTCTCGTTATCAGACGGCTGGTAGCAATGCTTACTGGATGCCCAATTGTATGCTGTTTTCAACACTTTTCTGCAACAGTTTGACACCTTCTTGCCCCTGTCCGTTATCGCCAGCACACTCGCTCGCTCGATCGTCCTCCCAATGAAACCCAGCAGTCGTAGCACAGTTCATAGCCGTTTCGGGCAAGCCGATCTCGTCACGGCCTTGGAAATTCTGGCATTGTAAGAAAGGCCACCATTCCGAAGTGGGATGGTATTTAGCGACGCATAATTCGTACACATTTCCGGCACACTCCTCCACGCCGTGCATGCACGTTACCCCGTAAGTTGGGTCTGATGCATTCGGCCTTCGACGTGTGTTAATCTGGAGAGCCCCTGAGAGTTTTAGGGCATGTACATACTTTGCTATGAAGGAGAGGGAAATGTCCACTTTGTTTCCGACTCTCTGAAGCACGCGGTCCCAGACTGCCTCGCAAAGCATGGCGTCCGGGCAACGCGACATTACGCCTAGGACCACTGGGACCTTGACGTCTTCAGTGATGACGACCTGCGAGTGATCTTGCACAGTCAACGAATGTACAGTTGCCCGCGATGCGATCCACAGTAGACTAAAGAGTGCTAGCGCTGGTAGCATGATGGTGGTAAGGTTTATTATCGAGTATTAGCTTCCGTCATTCTTTTGCATGGGTTCAAATCGCGTCATGATGACATAAGCAGGTAAAGGATTGGCGGCATGCAAGGCTGCCTGAAGTAGTACAGTATGTAGTAGTATTGCTGAGATACTGATCGCGCTAGCGAAAACAATCGGAATAATATGCATTTGATAACACGCATGTTGATGATGGGCTGCGCCCAGACTGGAATGAAGGCAACGAGGGGAGAGGCACTATGGTGCTTCTTGTGACTGAGCGGCATCCCACCACTTTCTAGCTTCAATATCGGTCATGGGGGGTGTAAAATATTGACATCGTGACTTAAAGGCTGTGATGCGCATGTCAATAGCATGTTCTGAAGAGAAATAAATGGACTAGGGTGAGGGGTGTGGCTTACCATCGAGGGACCGGTTTCGTATTATCTTTTCAACCGATAACTCATTGTGCACCTGGTTTCTCTTAATTCCAGGCAATCAGCGGCGGTTATTGACGGTAATGAAAATTGGTTGCTTCTCACCTTCACCTCGTCGGCAAATAGCTCAGCTTGCGTTCTCCTCTTAACCCTGACATCGCCATCAAGCCCATCAAGTAGTTTGTGCTTCTCGGTCATGGACTGGTCCACGACATTCACACAATATCCCACAATTTCCGTTCTCCGCTTCCAATTCTCTGACACGATCGTAAGTGAAGTCAACCAAGCGTTCGGAAGGACGGACACGTCTGGACTGCTTACCAACCAGGTCCTTCCAGATGTACGCACAGGCTTGGTCCTGTATACTGCCCTTTCCAGTGGTCCCTGCGCGATCTCGATCACGGAACTGCGCGTTTGAGCGATTCAAGCGCATAGTGATGGTGTCATCTAGTCTGCGGTATTCCTTGAGAAGGTCTTCGGGGGATGAGCCACACGACAGCGAGCAGATATGAGCTGGCACTAACCTTTAAAAATACTAAGATTATGGCATGTCGCTGGGGAAACATGGACCAGCTGCGGTGTCAGTGAAGGGGCTTGGATTGCTAGACTACCCAGTGGTGGAGAAGAAGATTGAGAAGGCATTTTTCAGATGATGCCGGCATGCCGAAAGTGACAATCACAAGCAAAGGAAGGTGTGGCTGTGTGACTATGCCTCGAAAAGGAAGGTTCGGTGGTTCAAAGGGTCTGACATTGAGCCATTAAAGAGCCCCATCATCAAAAGCGACGCTCGGGAGTTGGTCGGGTGCTAAAAGGAAGTTCAACGTTGTCAACGTTCGCATCAACAACCGCTGTAACCATTGACTCAGATACATTATCCAATCTCTTACGAACAACGGGGACCGAACCCCCGTATTTCATGCTGTTACTCTCCAACACCGACAGTCTGTCATTTTTTTGGTTCCGCCGATAATTGACAGCTCGTTTACGGGTCATTTCGGAATCTAGTGTATTAGTACAGTGCCAGCGCATCTCCCACAAAGTTGACGTTGAAACCGGACGTCCGCTGCCAACCGCAAGAAGGCCTACAAAGATCTGGCACTTTGTTTATTATAAAATATTCCCGCGGGTAGAACGTCATCCATATTACTATGTACTGATAAGACTTTTAGTGTCCTGTACGTTCTGGTGGTCTTGCCAGTGTACATTGCCACCCGACGGGACTGTGGTATAGCCACACGCCCTCGCTTCAACGAACAAAAGCAATCGTACCAACTGGTCCACACAAGCCTCAATAATGCTCCCATCAACTTCAGAATTCCTGTGTATACTGATCAAAATGCATTGCACAGGTACCCACAGCACCAAACACGCTAATTACAGTGGATCGGATGCTCAGCAAGAGCGGTTCCTGCCTATCAATGCGGAATATTCCGTACAGGTCCACACGTAAAAGACAGATTCCGAATGGTCCACTTCATCACTTACAGACTACAAAGGATACTAACAATAAGGGGGTCAAGTTATAAATATTCAGATGGATTTGCAAGCAGGCCTCGTATACATTATACGCCGCAGGAACACCAAGGCGGCGTTGGAGAAAAGTTATAGATACATATGAGTCTATGACAATACATATGATAAAACCACATTTGACAGGTGTTCGAATTTCGAAGTCCTCACTGGTCCGAGCCGCTTATAAAGGTAAATGGGCGCACGGGTTCAATATTAGAGGCCTCTTGAGGGGAGTGGCCAGTCCTGTGTTTTTTTTTGGATTGTCTCGGTACATAACCATGTTCCTCGACCATGTGACGATGTCTACGGGCGGGGTCTTTGAAAGCCATCCCACACCCGTAGCGGCAAACATGAGGAGTGGAACCGGTACTATCGGAACATTAGACGGTACACTTCGGAACAATATTTCATAGGGGAACCAATACGCACTGTCCGTGCATGTGGGTATCTAGGGATGTCTTTTGTGGGAAGCCTTTCTTGCAGACGTCACAGATGAAAGGCCTGAGAGACAATGAGAACCTGCCTTTTCGGAAGGAGACGGGGATACGCTTACTTGTACCGTAAATGGGTCGTCTCAACGTGACGTTTGACAAGTTGTTTTTTGGAAGAGTATGCACAGATGTCCGACCTGGGGTCTTCCGGTGTCGGCCACGTACATAGCCATTTTCTGGTGGTTCCATCCGCGGACAACGTCGGTTTCGCATACCGCTCCCACGTATCTGCATCACCGCGAGGCGAAGGACGGCGAATAGTGGTTTGGGTTACCGAACCGTGTTTACCAGCCTCACTAGTTTGAGGGCTGCCCTCACGCGAAGTCCTTAGCTGGTCATCGTCAGACGACGTAACAGAATTATTCGCGGAGGAAGTGCGTGCCAGCGCGGTGGAAAAAGGACGAATTAGTTGAGGGGGCGGAAGTCCGTTTTGTTGTTGCGATCTTTGCGCAGATTGCGGCCGTTGATCCATGTCTGAGAGCTGTACCTGGCTGGAGATGGCATGCATCGTGTCAGTAAGTGAGTAGCGTGGCAGCCAGCGGAATACCTCATTGGCTCCGTAATGTTTCTGAAAGAGCAGGTCCGGACAGGCGACATCCTGTGGTTCTCTGATTAGATCCTAGAGCCAATGGAAAACATAAGGGACATAGGTCAACGTACTGCACGTCGGGTGAGGTGCTTCGCCGCTTTTGGGGCAGCATATTGGTGGCAGAACGGTCATAATGTGTTAATGCCGGAGAACTAATGTTGATCGATGAACACCCTCATTTAACAACAGCAATGAAGAACGCACGAGATGACAGGTGAATCATGTATGCTCGATACAGAACTGGTTGACGCCGACCGCGTGGAGTCTTTACTGTCGTAGTTGACGTAAATAACGGGTGGGTGGCTCATCTGTGATGCGGCCTGAAAGCCGGGCCACATGTAGGTCGCAGTAGGTGAATTAAAGACCGACAGCGAGACAGGGTAAGAGGGCCGTTGTTGCCGACTTTCATTATTATTCATCCGCGGCTCTGCTAGGGAGACTGAGGCGGTGCGGCTTCTTGTAACCATGTCAGTACTTGCTCGATGCTCCCATAACAGCAGGGAATTACCTATCAAATGGTCTGTCTCTTGGGTGCGAATATTCCGTTGTGCTCCACGACCGAGGAGGGGGCAATCGACGGTCGTGATCGAAATGGGATCCCTCACGAGAAAGAGGTGGCAAAACATGTTGAGGCCTGTCGTACGCAGTGAATGTAATGCAGCCAATTCCGATCAGCAAGTCACCGCACACAGCCAAAAAATATGACGCACTTCGATGCCGACTTGAGAACGCATTCTGGGGCCTCTGGCCTTGCTTTCCACTGAGGGGAATGGGGTCGGTCGGATGTACCTAATTGACCCGAGTGTCTCTCGATAGGATCTGGTGACCATGAGTCCATGCTTGCTTCTCGGCGCTCGGCGTAACGATCTGCCTTATTCTGTTCGAGCTTGGGGAGTCAGAAGCCCTATAAAGATATGGGATTGAGCCACCCGGTGACGAAGACATGTGGCGTCAGCATAAGCACAATGCGAGCGATAAGCAAGAGCAAGAAATGCGGATGAATTGCTACGCATTTTGCGTGAGCGCTGGAAGACGAGGGCATTGCTGCAACGTCGCGCATTCATTCGATCCATCCACTGCGCAGACATAGACAGGGAGAGTCTGATACTTGCCAAAGGTGCTTCTTAGCCTTGTCAAAGCGCTCCTCGGGCCCGGGCACTGACAAGGATAATGCTGACGCCATTACAAATTGGTGAAGGACAGGAGAAGGCGAAAGGATGTGCAAGTTTCAGTCAAACTGGGGAGGGGATTTAAAGGCGAAATAAGACCAATTTCCCGGCAGGAATTGCGCTCATAGATATACTACGCGATCAAGCACTAAATCGAGTTTTCCCAGTGGGTGACACCCATCTGCAACCCATCTGGTCGGAGATCTGAAATGGGCTTCTTTTGCATCGGGTGTCTGGAACTCAATGCTCGCGGGACAGACAACAAAACATAGCCCTTGACCTGAAAAGTGCAGAAACCCAGTTGTGGGAAAAGTAGTTGGGGCCCGGGACAGCGCGCGTGTCAGACAAATATCATAAGAGATCCAGGGTGGGTCCGAGGGCCATATCGATTAAATGGCAACCGAGATGTCTTACGTACGCATGACCGTCCACTCACCACAAGGCTCCTGTCAGAACAACGTGAGGAACAGCTGACAGTTGAAGTAAGGGTTTCTAATTAGCCCACTTTGCACTCTTGTGACTTTGTCAACTCCGCAAGGGGGTGGATTTATGGATTTGCGATCCGCTCTCTCTGCCACCGCACGGGTTGCATGTTTTGGTTAATAGTAAGCGTCACTTCGAAGCAACGTCACAGCAACTTTACAACGTAATGTCAAGTTTACAGTTTAGCACTCGATAGTGAACAGGTACCATTGCTGGTTCTGGGACAGGAGTACTGGAGAAAATGTAAGCTGTGTCGCAGCATATCCCCTGAAGGACCCGACTTACCTAAAATTATAAGAGGAAGCGTGTCGCATCAAAATTCACTGCAGTGGACTCCTACTCGAGAAAGACGTCCTGTGTGAGATCCATATTGCTTGCTTCTACAGCATCGCATTGACGCGACGACTTCATATCCGTTAACAGGAGTCCATCCGGCGGAGGTGATGTCTCCATCCTGATTTGTCCCGATCGCCGTAGGGGTTTCGTGGGTCTCTCCACCTCCGTTTCATCACCCACTTCCAGCATCATATCGTCTTGATCCTCAGATTGCCTATCATCAAATGATGAAGTATGCCTCGGGTCTTGGTTTTCGTCATCATCTGAACGTTTGCGCTTGGACGGTGAGGAAAGGAGGGTATACCTGCCGGAGGACAACGATGAAAACACTTGTCGAGTCATTTCATTGGCGGGGACTGGGTATTCAGCTGCGGTGGGAGAAGATGGGCCCTGTTTCAAGGGTGACAAGGACTGTGCCGTTGATGATGGAGGTGGGCTGAGATATCCCTCCGTAACAGCTGTGAAACACGTTGAAACACTCGCCAAATGGGTTCAGTGGCATCAACTCATTCAATAGAGACGACTGACTCTTGCGGGCGCGCATGGACGCAGCTCGAATGCTTGCAGCCAGATCCCATGACACACTGTAGGGCTTAATGAAATGGAACATTCGAACAAAGTCCCCAACTACTCACACTTCACTCGATTGTGCTTCCGCAGCTAGCCTAGTCGCGTGCTCGTCGTCTGTAAGTATACGTTTTGTGGGCGAGGAAGTTGAAATCATTTCCTGGCTCATGGCAATAGGATGTGCATGTGAGGCGTGATAATCTGGCGCGTGCGCATCATTGACTGATCACGTGACCGCTGCATGTCTCCCTGGGTGCGATTATTACCTCTCAGAGCCTCCTGAGAAAAACAGACCAAAGATAGAAGGCGGAGAAAAGGTTAGTCCACTTTGAGTCCACTACAACCAACGCCCTCGGCAAAATGCGGAAAATAGTGCGATCAGGGGTACCACTTGAACTCCCGCTGGACCATACTGTAAGGAGCAATAACCTGATAATCTTGTTTGCGCGCCCGCACACGCATAATGTGCCAAAGACGGAAGTTTGAAGGCGGCTAGAGGATTTTTGTTGAATGTTATAACTTACTCGAGCTGAGATGGAATCATCATGTTCTCGCAAAAAATAATTTTATATTTTCTACCCCAGCCACCCAATCAGGGCCCAAGGTGTAAGTTGTTATTTCAGAAAATAATAATAATTAATAAAACATAGTATCTGTCTAAACTATGTTCTAAAAGTTATATCATGAAAACATGGATAAGAAATCTGATTTTGCCCCAGTGGACCTGTGGGCGTATGTGGGCGTCAAAAACAAGGAAGTTGCTATGTGTACATGTGATCAGCGGTAGAAGCATGTGCAAATTTCGGGAAGGTGTGGTGCTCCAGACAAGCAACACTCCGAAGATGGCGGAGCGCCTTCACTTTCGGTTGATTTTGACGATATTTGTAGACAAGCTTATGTCTACAAGCACTGTAGAAACTAAGCTGAGCGCTGAGGCCTGAGGCCTGAGGCTCTCGGAATTCGGATCTTCCCACTCGTTTCATGACGCTACACACTCAACGGGTTCAAATACAGCTTATTGTTATTGATGAATGTTCGTACGAAGGAAGACAGAAAACAATGATTAAAAAAAACCCACCCAAAAATAATTGGGGCGACATCTGAATAACAAATCAATGTCCACAGAAAAGTCGTGTAAATGAATCAGATCATCGGGATGGTGCAGTCAGCGGGTATCGACTTGCCTCGAACGAGAACAAGGCAAGGTGTATCAGGAAGTGTATCAGGAACTTGTTCCTGATACATCTTGTTTCTCGTTCTGGACGGGCTCACACTGCCAATTGTGATCGCCAGCGGCACTACGTTATCTATTAGCATCATGATGGGCGTCATGGAATGGCGAGTTCGAGACATCGATATCTGCATCAAGGATAAAAGAAGTACAGGAGGACAAAAGCGCTCAGAGTCGAAAGCGCTGAGGAAGCTTGCGTGAATGACGTCAAGACAACGGGGAAGATCTATCGTTGAGAGTTCCGATGTCAGGCGTCTAGCAGTGATAGGCTGCGGGGTGACAGTGTAAAATTTGGGTGTGCACTTTCCAGCACTGGAAGACAGACAAACCGGAGATAGATACGGGGCAGCGTGTGACAAAGATGGGAGCTCTGTGTCAGAGTCGACTAAGTAAGGTGAGCCCAGTCACGGTGTGAACGGTTGAACTCCCGTGCGTGCTCCATGCGTACCGTGCTTCCGTGCTTCCGTGCAGTGGTTGGTGTGCTATACTAAGTCTAGGAGGCGTGTATATAGTGGCGGCCCGTAAATCTCTCCCGGCATCCCCACGGCAGATCTCGACATGTCAACGCTGATTGGCTAGTACCCCTCCACTCGTTTTGGTAGGGGAACCAACCTACTCGTCCGTTTCAGTTCGCACGCGCTGCTCACACTGAGCGCCAGTTGGCGAACAACGCCCCCCCACCTCTCCCTTGTGTTAACCTCAGCCTTCCTCCAAGAGAATGGCAAGGTTATTCTCTCGTTTTACATACCTTTCCTCCTTCTTCCTAGCTACATGTGTCTCTACATTCTTCTCTGCTACCCATGCCCAGCCAATTTCAACCACCATGTCGCTTCCTCCTCTACAGTGGCTCAATATTACTGGTCTTATGCAGGGTGTACCTCCCGCTCCCCTCAAATATCCTTCAATAGGTTACTATGATACAACACGCACCCTCATCATTTTCGGCGGTCAATCATCGAGCGGTATACCTACTTCCCAGACTTACCTGTCCGTCCTCTCCTTCTTCTCTTCATATCCCCTTCATCTTACCGTCTTATCCCTTTCAGTTTAGATCTTGCCTCGTACCAATGGTTGACCCCAAGTACACAGTCAGATCTACCTATGACCGACCCGCCCGCCAGATACATGGCTGTTAGTGGTGATGACTTTTCCTCTAGCTAGTAAGTCTTCCTCTCCTATCTCAATCTTGTCAGCATTTAAGCTTCCCCTCAGTCGCCATGCTCATCTGGTCATGGGCGGGAAAGATTCCAGCGGCCAGCCCTTGTCCGACGTCTGGGTTCGCTCCTTCACTCATATTTACCCTTTATTCACTGCTGACCTTGCACTTCAGGAATTCGATTACATCAATGAATTCTGGTCTCAAGTCACAGTCTCCCCTGGTGCCCCTCCTCCACGATGGGGGGCATCTGGTGGTCGTGACTATCGCACTTCCGCTGACACAACGTCCACAAATACAACATTTTATATGTCGGGCGGTACTGATGGTCAATCAATGTTCCCCCTTAACCAAGTTTGGGAGTTCAATATCACTGGAACCCTATCGTCTAATCTTGCAACCAATCAAACTTTCGGGAGCTGGTCGAGTCAGACTATCAGTACTACTACTCCTGGTTACAGCGTCAACCAAGCATCCACCGTCCTGGAGACCTCAATTGTCTCCGTCAGTGGCTGCAATACCACCGCTGACTCTAATGAGGACTGTGCCGAAGGAAATTCCTACGTCGTCAACGCCGGCCCTTCACAGTCGGAAATCGCTCCTACTGCGTGTCCTGCCCCTCGATTTGGCGGAGTCTTGGCTTTCAACCCCTCGGCAGTCTCTTCGAGTTTTGGGTCGCAGGTTTTCTTGCTCCTTGGCACCTTCAATTCCTCCTTATGGGATGACCAAGGCGGACTTCAAAAGGGAGAAGTCGCGGTGTTAGACGTCGACACTGGCGTTTGGAGCAGAGTACTCCCCGCAGGTGACCCAGGAACGACTGGCATACCTACATACCCCTCTCCTCGTGAGGGAGCCGTCGCTTATTCATTCAATCAGGCGCTCGTTGGCAATAACCGGACAATCGGTGCAGACATCATTGTCTTCGGCGGTCAAGATGAGTATGGAAAATACCTCAATGATGTGTGGATTCTCAGAGCTTACAATGGAATCGTCACCTCTTCCGATTCTACCTGGGGTGGCCCAACTGGGCAGCTCACAACCGGTCTCAATGCCGATGGATCTGGGGTAACGCTTCAATATCTGACTCAATGCGCGACCCAGCTGCAGGCACCTTCAACGACGTCAATAGGAGCTGGCCCGACAGGGACTACCACTTCCAACACACAATCTTTTGAGGCCTACAACGTTTCTTTTGTACATAAGCTCTCCGCACCTCTTTCTGTTGCCCTCCTCCTGCCTGCCATCCTCCTGGCGCGCTTGGCACTTCCGTCAGCTAAGGTCACACACCCAACTAACCTCAACATCGCACTCGTCTATCTATCTTCACTGATCGCGGTCGCCGCGTACGGTCTTGGACTCGCTGGCCTCGTCACTTCCTTCACATCCGTTACCACCACGATGACAATGGTGAAGCGTGCTACCACACGTTCCATACTGCAGACAGGACACGGTGTTGCAGGGCTTGTGCTCTTCGTCGGTCTTTATGCCGTCGTGCCTTTCCTCTATCTCGTTTCAATCTGCAGATCGAGAAAACGCCGCCCTCAAAAGGAGGTCGTCGATCACACCGAGCCCGAGACCGATTCTTCTCGTGCCAACTGGACCGAGAAATTGGCATCCTCTACTGCCGCACAGCCGGTTCAGTATCCTCCTACACCTCCAGCATCGCCACGAGCACGACTACACTCATGGGGCGGTTCGAGTTTTTGGCTTAGTAGCCGGAGTCGGGAAGGGAGGGTATCAAGCGATAGTGAATCGATACAGTCGGGTGGTCCTCAGCGGGCCTTCGAAGTGGTTAATCGCCCTGCACGCACCCGCAGGGCCAGCACTAATGGCCTTGTGTATCCCAACCTCGAGATCTACCAGCGCGTGCCTGTCGCGCCTCGTAGTTTGGGCGATGTCGATTGGCTTGATCGGCGGCGCAGTCTAAATGCAGTGGTACGCATGACCTTCATGTGTGGATCTGATTTCTGACTTCAATCGTTTCTTCTTACCGCTCTTTATCGTGATCATCCATATCAATCCTGGGAATCAAATTAATACAGAACGAGCTCGATTACGCCGTCAACCATGGCACGAGAACGCAGGGCCTCCCGAATAGCTCGACCCCTAATACAGCAGACATTAGTACTCGCGCACTCATGCCTACGTCCATTACGTTACCGCGCACTGCGTACGAGCTCCCACCGCCTCTCGAGCTCGTCCTGCGCATATTTTTCCACATGTTTGTCTTAGGACTGTGCATCCTGTCTCTCATTGCTCTGTGGTACGGTGCCCCCATGTCTCTTTTTGCTGTATTCCTTCTCTGGATGGTCATCTTTTATATCTCGCTCTTTGCTCTCGCTTGGCATGGGCGGCCCACCAAGTCTCTCCTTACTACACTATTTGGGTCCCTCCGCGGTCAACCTGCCTCACCTGACGCTTCACCTGGTACACCGACCTCCCGCCCGCTCTCCATGACAGGCATGGACCAATATCCGTTTCCGATTGATAACCGCGGCCCTTATCTCCATCAACCACCTTATCGCGCTACAGGCCATGACGACATCTCCACGACCCAAGGCCCTCGCTCTGTAGAAACGGAAGACGATGACGATGAGATTGACGAAGACACTAGACAGCGGCGGATGGAGGAGGAAATGGGAAGGAGAGAAGTGTCGATCGTAACTGTTCCGAAACGCAGGTTGTGGATTACGAACCCATCATGACCTTTCATATCATACCTATAGCCTCTCTCCCTTCGTCCTTCACTCACCTTTACGACTGTGATAGGCCTGGAGAGGATGGTGTGTGTAGTGTACATTTCTTTCTGTTCTTTCCAGTGTTTGTTTTGCTCTCGTGTCACGGTCAATCGTTTGCATCCCTCAATTACCCCTTCATTCCCCTCTTCCCTCAGCTCGCTCATGGTACTATACCTCTTACAACAGCTAATGATTACATCTCCACCCATGGATCCCTTTCGCAATTGCTTCACGGTATTTTTCGAGTAGATCTATGTGGACGTTGGATCTCGACCTACACCGATGTATTTCTCCACGAAAAGGACATTAAAAGAGTGACTTATTTCTAGTTAGTTAAAAACAAAGTGTTTGAGCGTCCAATGAGAGAACTAAAGAGAGTATTGCAAGACGGCAAGGGAAAGAGAGGCGATATCAATATCGCGGGAGGTGTGCAAAGATATATATATAAGAATGAAGTAAGCGTTCCAGTGCAGCGATAATTCCAAAACTCCCGATCGATCAAAACTCTATCGTTCGCCTTCTACTGCCACGTCGTGACGCCACCTATCCACGCGACCATACTTTGCAGCGTCAGGTACCGGGGGAGGTGAGGGAGGAGGCATAGGCATGCCCATCGTCATAGGAGGAACACCCATAGGTGGACCAAAGAACCCGGAGCCCATCATCCCAGGAGTACCAAAGTAGAGGCTATTTTGCATCTGGGCCTGCATCATCATTTGTTGTTGCTGTTGGACCTGGGCAAGCATTTGGTACTGCGTCTTGCGCTGTTGCTCTGGATGGAAAGCGAGTGGCTTGTCATCGTCGACATCTTCACCTGGGACGCCCAGAGAGACCTGGGAAACCATGTGAGGAAGGCGGGAGGCACGGAGACCGAGGGGCTGCTCGTCATCGTCGTCGTCATTTGTGGAGTGACGACCGCCAGAGAGGTTGTCGAAGCTGAAATTGGGCAGGGAGAGTTTGGATTGACTATGTGAGAGTTTGGATTCGCTGAGTACCGCAGCGAGGGGCTTGTCTTCGTCTTCGTCTTCATCGTCATCCATGAACCTTGGAGGTGGCAGCTGGGTCGCCCTCTTAACGATCCGCTCGGCGGCTGCGGTTAGAGGAAGATCCTCCTCGCTATCGTCATCCTTGCCCCCAGAGAGAGGTGGGATCCGCGGAGCGAGAGACTGAGCTTTGGAGGAGTAGCGAGGACCGACACCCACAGTGCGTCTTGGCGCTCATCCTCGTCGGACGACTCCGCTACCCAACTATCTGCCATTCTGTCAATCGTGCTACCAACGTGTCGCACGGGAACGTTGTCGCCGTCGCTTCCACTCTCAGTTCCATTGTCATCATCGGCGACCACTGCGCGCCTGGGAATTGACTTCTGAATGGCTGGAAGCATAGGAGGCTCTGACGATACGCGAGATTCCGAAACCCCTTGCGAAGGGCTACGTTCGAGATCTAGCGTTGAATCGTTCCCTTTCCCCTTCGACTTGCCCTTCTTTTTCTTCTTCCTTTCGCGTCGCTCCGCCTCCTGCTGCTCGCGCCTCTTTCGTTCTTCAGCGTCAGCCTTCTCCTGTGCCTCCATCTCCCTGAGCTTTGCCATCTCACGATCCCAGAGCGTGTCGACTCCAAAAACGGAGCGGTTGTTGTTGGGGAGGTTCCCGGTGGAAGCTGAAGCCCCTAGCGTCGGCGGCTTTTCACCGTTTAAGTCCAGCAATGGTCCAACATTGCTAGAATTTCGTCTACTCAAGGATATAGTATTGTTCTCAAGATTCTTTGAAAGAGGTCTTGCGCCAAGTGTTTCTGGATCAATCAGAGTGCTGGAACGTTTGATTTGGCCGCGGACCATCATAGATGGCCGGCTGTCGCCCTGAAAGGTACTGTGATTAAAAGTGAGAGAATGGTGAGAACACGTAAAAAAAACGGATTCGACAACATCAGACGTACCGAGCTTTCTGCTTCATCTCCAATTTCCGATGTTCGAGATTGTCGATCAGACTGCGACCGTACAATTTGCCGGGTGGCCGTCTGATCTCGATCTCCGTTGGTGGGGGAGCATGCGGTAAGGGGACAGAAGAAGGCACAGGTGACTCTTCCTCCTCCTCAAACTGTGCTTTCTCGCCATCATTTATTGCCCGGGGTAGGTGACTATCGATATCCGAGTAGGCAATATCTCTTTGCCCGCCGACAACGAGCGTATTTCGGAAAGCGAGTTGCGACAATGTGAGGCTAGCACGAGGGTTGGGGGTAAAGGAGTTGGAAGCAATAGGTGCAGGCCCGAATTGTGGCGACGGACGAGCCGACCGGGCACCTGGGGGTAGAGGCGGACCGTCGGTAGATATTTCGAAATCGCTATATGGCCTGACAACTGGCGGAGGTGGTGGGGCAGGAACGTCACCTTGTAACGGACTTGGCATAACAAGGACTTTGGGCCGAAGAAGCTCTAACGTAGAAAGCGGTCGATCACGTCGCGACTCGGCGTCGACGTCGTTGTCGAGAGGTACACGTGTACCCATAGAGTTGACAGACATAGCCCGAGCACTGACTTTGGGATCAAAGCGCGAAGAACGGGAAGGAGATGGGGGGCGGACGGAGAAAGGGTTATCTTCTGACAGCATGTGCTTCGATGCCATAGTACCCATCGATGCATTTGACACAGTCCGAGCTCGGTTTGTGTTAGGGTCAAAGTGGGAAGTGCGATCGTATGGATTAGCATCTTCATCGTTAGCATCATCATTCAGCAAGACCCTTGAGCCTAAACTTGCGTTAGATCGTGTGCGAGCGTGGGGAGTTTGTAGGTCTAAGCGTGATGCACGCGATCCTGGTCTCAGAACTTCATCTGCACCGGGAGATGCTGAGCGCCCTGAGACCGAGACGGAAGGGAATGGGACCGAATGGAGAGGAGGTTGAACAGGGAGGGTTTCGATGAGCGCATGAGTCGATGCACGACGGCGTTGAAGCGGCGGCTGAGGTGACTGAAGCTGTTCGAGCTCTAGTGAAGAGCGCATACGCCCAAGACTATCAGGCCGGCCGCTTTCAGCATCCAGAAAGGCGCCACCCATGCCAAAGTCATTCAAGGTTCCAACACTCATAGATCGTACGCCTCTTCCGCGCAGAGTGTCACCGGCGACGCTCTGCGTGTTTCGCACTTGGCTACCAGCGTGAGGATTAGGAAATACTTCTGATTTCGCCCTCCCTTTTCCTTTTCCCGTCCCTTTTCCCTTGTCCTTATCCATGAACGCATCCAGTCCCCATGAAGTGAGGTCGACCTCCGCGTCCGGGGGCTCGTCCTCATCATCGGCATTTTCGAAAGGGTTCCGGAGACCGTCTATGGATCCCCTCGATCTTCTATATGCTGGATCACTTCCAACTTCACTTGGGACCTGGACGCCGAGGTAGTCAGTGCTCCTGCGGGACTTGTTCAAAGGATCGTGACGACGGAGATGGGAAAATATGGCGCTCTCATGAGCAGAACGGTAGGGAGCATTGGGGTTAGCTGGGTCATTGTCGTATTCTGGAGCATTGTAGAACAGTTGGACCCACAACCTCCTGAAAGATGTCTGGGGTGCTCACCGATGAGAGCTGCCGCCAACTGGAGACGGGAGAAAGCAGCTGGTTTGACCGGCGGTGGCATGGGTTATAGACAAGGTTGAGCAGTGGGGACGGTCAGTGGTTGAAGGTAGTAGGGATGTATTTATCCGTGTGCCCAAAGGACATAGTCGTGGAAGGAGTAACAAGTAACACATAAGAAATCCCAAGCACCGTTTATACCAGCACGTGGTGATACTCGGTTTATTCAAGTCACACGATTATGTCTGTGGGGCTTCGGTATACGTATTGACTGTCTACGTTCCAAGGTATGACATATCATACAGTATATCATAGTTCGTCATGTACAACAGCATTCCCCTCCTCGTCGATCTCTTCCACCTCCACCTTGAATTGTTCATTTTGTTTGAACTCATCTGGAAGGTCGAAGAACATCTTTTCGTCATCCGGAACCTCCTCTGGAAGGGATGGATCAATGGGCGGAGCAGGTTTCACAGTGTCGTCCGTCGGCGCGGTTTCAGATACACCCAGTGACCGTCTCAGGACACGATCAACTCGAGTCAGAAACCTGATGCGTTGGGTCAGTCAGGAATAAGTGTCCCGTGGTTCGAGCTCTTACAAGTTGGAGTTTGAGACTTCGAAGCCGGAACGGACAAGAGCACCGTCGATAAGAATGGAGGCAACCTCCCGGAGCTCTGCCTCCAGGTCATCGTCTTTCGCATCACCATCCGCATTCAGCTGTTCGACCCGGCGGAGTAACCCTTCAAGCAGAGGCGATCGGGGGTTGATCTCAAGGACCTTCTGCTTCTTCATCATCTCTTGCATCATGTCGTTTTTGGCACCACCCCTGTTTGTGGCGCTCATCAACTTCTGGACGTTGGCCGTGAGGCCATGGCTGTCCGCCACGACTGCGCACGGGCTCGTCACAAGTCTGTCAGAGACGACGACTGCGATTGTCGTCAGTTATAATACATCATTCAGCGCAAGAACGAAAGTCTGACCGTCTCTCACGTTATCACCGGCTTCGACCTTCAGCCATTCGAGTAAAGGTGCGAACTTCTCTGCCAGAGCCCCCATAGTCTCCACGTCCTCCTCGGAATCTACGGCCAATAGTCAACACAAAACTATGATGGTGACACTACTCCTTACCATCACCGAATTTGAGACCGGCTTTAGCGACGTCTTGGAATGGAATACCCCTGTGCTGGATCAGCATGCAGTTCACATAGAGCTGTCCTTATCTCACTTCCACTTGCGCAAGGCCTGCACCAAAATCTCGTCCAAAGGCTCGGTCAGCAGTAGGACCTCATAACCTCGGGCGTGAAGCTTCTCGACGAATACGCTGCCGGCGAGGTGCTCAACAGATTTGCCCATGTCTGCGAGGTAGAAGACCTGTCTCTGGCCCTGCTTTTTATTCTCAATGTACTTCAAAAGTGAATTGAATCAGCGCAATCTTGACAGGTTACTGCAAGTCACGTACGTCATCGAAAGAGGTGCCGTTCCTCTGGTTAGTGGTATAACGGGTAAGAGCTGCAAGTTTCTCGCGGTTCTTGTTATCTTCCGCAGCACCGAGCTTGAGGACTGTGTTATATAATTTGGTGATCTCATTGGACTTCTCTGAGTCCTCCTCCGCAATCTTTGCAAGGAGCTGAATGAGACGACGGATAATGAACGCCTTGATTTGTTTGAGGAAGGTACTGGATTGCAATGTCTCACGAGACACGTTTAGGGGAAGGTCCTCAGCTAAGAAGAAAATAGTTGAACTCATTGGAACTGCCCGTCGAACGACTTTGGAGCTACATACCATCGATAATGACCTTGACCCAGCTAGCCCACTTGGGTAGACCGTATTCACCGAGATCGGAAGTGACGAAGACATGTTTGACGAACAGTTTGACGTCGTCGGTGGATGCATCAAGCGGCTTGTTGAAGAATTCCTCGGGGCTGTGGGGAACTTAGCGATCAAGAAAGTAAGGCTCAAACATCCGACTTACAGGTGAGCGGGAATATAGATGAGTGCGCGGAAAGAGACACCATCTCCAGAATCACCAGTGAAGTGACTCCACGCTAGGGGCTTCCGGAAGTCCTTGAACGTAGCCTGGTACACCAAACCGTATTCCTCATCTGTGATAGTCTTGGGATCCCTGATGTTCGTTAATAAATTGAAGTTCGATTCAACCACTGGCGGATCGAGACGTACCGCATCCAAAGGGGAGGCTGGGAGTTCACGTGTTCCCACAAGCCGACCATTACTTTCTTGGTTGTGAGTGTGGTGGTCTTGGGCTCCTGATCTTCCTCCACGACGGCTTCGTCTTCGTCTTCCGGGGTTTCAGATTCGGTCGTGGGTACCTCTTCCTCATCAGCAGGTACCTCCTGCTCAACTTCGTTCCAGACATACATAGGGAAAGTAGTAGAGAAAGACGAGTGTTGGTTACTGTGACAGGTGCACGTGAGACAGGTTCACGGCGGTTCCAAAGGAAAGTACATGCATGAGCTTCATGAGCGTGGACGGGACCAAATATTGGGTTGCATCACTCTTCAGTTCAAGGGTAATCTCCGTTCCGTGTCCGAGGGTATTTCCGCGGGGGTCGGGGTAAACTTCAAAAGAACCTTCATCGGCGGAGGAGCTGAATATGGTCTGTGAAGGGTTGGGGTTCTTGGAAGATTTCGGAGGGATAGAGGCAACCGTGACTCTGTCTGCGACGAGGAAGCTGTGATGCGATTAGGTTAGGTGCAGTCAACGCACAACGACCTCGGTGAACCGGGGACGGAGGTAGGTTACCTGCTGTAGAATCCGACACCGAACGCGCCGATGAGGTTACCAGCGCCGGTCATGTCCTCGCTATCCGCTTTGCTGAGGAACTCAGACGTTCCTGATTTCGCGAGGGTTCCCTGGCAATAATATGTAAACTCTGGAAACAGCTGCAAGATGGACCGTGACGTACCAGGTTACTTGTTAGCTCCTCCGCACTCATTCCAATACCGGTATCTATTCATTCTTGGCAGTGAGCTTCACCTCGAGCATTTTAGAAAGACACATACCAGTGATGACAATACGACCACCTTTGCCCTCTACATTCTGCTCAGCCTTGATGGTGATGTTCAAGGGCGAAACACCATCATAGATGACCTTATCCGTAAGGGCGGTGAGACGGAATTTCTCGAGAGCATCGTTGGCGTTTGAGATCAGTTCTCGAAGGAAGACATCTCTGCCATCTCTCTGCGTCAAGCTAGTAGCATACAGATATGGAACAAGGTACAACACCTGTTCGAGTAAAGACTGCAGAGCTTGTTAGACGAGCTTGCCTACCAAAAAAAGGACAGATACTTACCTGTTGATGACTATCTTTCGCAGACGTGCCACGTCACTCTACGTGCACGGTTATATGATCTTTCGGTGAACATGAGCTAGGATGCACGCACCTGGTAGTCATGCTTTACTTTAGGAACGTCATTTGTGTCCTGCGCGAATGTGTATGAGGTGAGCGCAGTGAGGGTCAGGACCAAATGGCGCAGTAGACGCATTGGTGTGACTCCAAAACGATGGCAAAATTAAATTAGAGAAGCAGGTAAGCCGGATGGGTAACTCAGGCTTTTATAGACTTCTGGGATAACTTAGTACTGAAGTACTGACGTGTCATACAGCACATGACTGACTTTCCGACATCACGTGCACTACGTCGCGTTCCCCACTATGTTTGACAATGATTCATTGTAAATGTTTACCATACAGTGTTTTACCATACGTTCTGCACCTACTACTACGGCGACTGCACAGTCTCTGAAAACACACTGTGGCTTTGCTCAGACATGAACAGATAACTTTGGTGCAGACAAGTCAGCCAAGTAGTCCTGGGGGGTAATCAGTTAACACACGAGATCCGAGCTATGTATAACGACTCACTCGTATCCGTTTCTCCCTCTCTTCCGAGACGTGGTCAAACACGATATACCTCTTGTCGTTCTGGGAGGCTAAGTAAGACAACTCGGTGATATATTATCTTTCTCACCTTTAGAACTTTCTCGATATCCTTGAGGTCGACATTCTTCGCCAGAGCCTTCATGTCGACTTTCCCGCCAAATCCTTCTCCTTCATCTTCTCCTAGATCCTCGGCTGCCACTCCTCCGCCAACACCCTCACCACCCAACTTTCCAAGCCTTCCCCAGAACTCCACGAAGGAATTTTCGGCTAACATCTCGTCGAAAGCCTTCCGCGCTTCATTAGTCCTGTCCCGCTGCCATTTGATAAACTCCTTCTCCAGGTGCTGCTTGTCAAGACCCAACTTAGTGGCTGGTAACGATTTCATGATCGATTCCAGTGGAAGTTTGGAGAAAGGGGTTGCCAGAGTGGGAGTGTGTGCCTCAAATAACGCGTGCAGACTATTCAGATGCTTTGCACGAAGCTGGCTCATGTGCGAATTGAACAAGTGTAACTGTTGGTCTCTGGGAAGAGATGAGTTTGTAAATCGTGGGTCAGTTCTTAGTTGAGGGAGGACTTCATCCCAAGAAAACTGAGTAGATCGTCAGTATCTGTTCGAGGATAAGTTGCTGGCGTACCTGGGGATCTCGAATAGCATCTGTCAGAAGTGTGCTGGAATCGGAGAAAACATGACAATGAGTGCCACAGGGACAATGATGGGAGAAAGAAAGCCCATGCGTGGCTCACCAAAACTCCCGTTCGCCTTCCTCTTTGCTCAAGCCCTGTCGGGACCGACCAATCTCTGCCTCTGTACGGCCGCGTTGAGCTCTCACTTTTTCTTCACGTTCCTTCAGAGCGCGTGCCTTTTTCTCTTGACGTCTGCGCTCTGCTTCTGTCTCGTCTGCAGGCTCGCTAGACCGTCGTTTGTCATCCATTCCCCGACTGTCAGTCTTGTTATTACTGGATAAGGAGCCGTGGGCCTTGAGAAAAGTATTGAAGAGCTCTTCTCGGAGCGATGATGAGCCAACAGCATCGTACCGTGGGTCAGCAGAGAGTTTTCGTTTGATCTTCAAGTAGAAGATCAAGACTAAGAAGGAAAGTTAGAAGAAAGGGCCTACGTCTTTCCACACCGACTCCGATCTGACTATACCACTTTCGCGAAGCATAGCAAAAAAGTCCGCTTCCGCCTTTTCAGCAGCAGCACGCTTCTCTGGTCGCCATAAGTCTCAGATAGCACATATCAAACATGAACGACGTACTTTCCCCAAGTTCTTTAACATAATCCTTGAAACGTTTTTCGCGTTCACGATCATCCCTCCCCCAGCCATAGAAACGACGATCCTTCTTCCACGTTCGACGGAAATCAGGCCACGCGGTTCGTGTGCTCTTCACCTCTTCGCGGAGCAGGCGTTCGAATTCTTCTTTGGGGTTCGCTTCCGCTGTTTCCTTCTTGATGTTCTGCTGCCGTAGCTCGCGAGCACGGTCACGACAGTATTCGTCAAAGGCTTCACGGCGCGCTGAGACGGAAGGAAGGAGTACATATCGAGGGTCAGAGACGAAGAGTGGTAAAGAGGTATCCCAAGGGTGCAGAGGATTGATGTCCTTGTCTCGAAGCAGTGTCTGTAGTGTTTGTTAAGATTAGGACAACTAAACAAGCGCAGGTGGAATACCTTGAAGAGGGCTTTTGCTTCGTCAAGAGAGAGGTCGACACGGTCAGGCATGTTAAGTTGCTGTTTCTCCTGAGCTTTCTTTGTCTCCGCCTCTTCAGCCTCCCTGACCAACCGAGCCTCCTCCTGTCTCTCTTTCTCTTGTTCAGCCTCGGCGGCAAGTTGTTCTGCAGCCTCTTTCTGCCATTCCTCCTCGCTCTCATCTTCGTCCTCATCTTCGTCGCCCTCCTCCGCATCCTCCTCTTCCTCCACACGCGCTTTCTTGGTGATAACCACCTCAGCCAATGCTTCAGGCTCTTCCCTCTGTTTCCGTTTCACAAGCCCCTGCACTTCGGCCTTGATCCTCTCGACCTCTATCTCCATCTCCCGCTCGATCCTCGCCGCTTCCTCTCCTTCCTGCTGCTTCGCTTCATGAGCCTCTACGCGCTCAAGCTCCTCTACAGACTCCTTGATCTCTTCCGGGACCACCCAAAAACTCTCTTTCTTCCCCTTGTGGGTGTAGAAGGTGTTGCCCTCAGTTGTCCTTACCCGAAGCCATTCAGTGCCCGGGATGGGCGTCTTAACCAAGGGTTTTTCTTTCTTCTTCTTAGGTTGTTGGACGGGAGGTGGTGGAATGACGGGGAACGCTGGAAGGGGTCGTATGTAGGTTGACTGTTGGGTAGCAGCATGGTAGTAGTAGGGCTGGCCATTCTGACCTGTGAATTGACAAGATGCATAAGCTCATGGGTGTAATCCGATATGATCATGCGTTACCAGTATGTTCTGTCCAACCAAGAGGTAGTGGGGGTGGACCGAAAGCGGACATGTGATGTTAGGACCGAAACACGAAGTGAAGCAGATCTGAAAGTGCCAGTGGTTTCCAGTAATTGAAGTGGCAGTGTTCGGACTAGTGCCACGCTTCGCACTACCCAACTTCACATGCTTCACACTTCACATGCTGCACACTTCACACAGAGTGGCAAGCATTGCTACAGTACAAGAGGTCTTGAAGACAAGGCGAATAAAATCATGAGTTTCGTGAGCGAGAAAGATACACCGTAAGCCGCGGGATATACGCAAGAAAAATACACAATGCATGGCTAGACTACGGTTACAGACTGAACGAAGGCCGGGCGACGATGTATGATACTGCAATGGTTGGAGTACGAAAAAAGTTCGTTAGACGTGAGGATGCGAACATGCAAGACAGACAATGCGAAAAGTGGAGATGAAGCTGGAACGATCAGACATAGAACCTGGTGTCCACACGTCAGCCAATGAAGTTTACAATACGAGAGGTCCACTTACTTCTTGTTGATCTGGAATAGAAGGAGGCTGAGATTGACCTTCACCAACCCATTGAAAAGCGAGAGCGATGCTCGGTTCTCATACTGCGCCTGCAGCAAGTCCTCCATGCGGAGGTCTGTAATGCCGATCCGATTTGTAATACCAAGGGCATTGTTGAGGATCTCCATCGTAAAAACACCTGCTTTCTCTGAAGCGATGATGACATCAATTCTGTCAAACTGGCGAGGAGAGAATTGGTCGATCGACAGCAGGATTCCTTTCTCATATAAGTCCTTGGCGCTGTATCTGAACGAACCGAATTGCGGGCTCTTCCCCGATCTCTGCAGGTCGCGAAGGTGAAAGTATTGCTTTGTGAACGGGATAACAAAGCGCTTTTTCCTTGAAAAGTCGGGAACGTCAGTCTACTGTTTCAGGGACGTCCCAGAATCAGCTTACCCTTTTCCTCGCTGCATGGTGGCCATCGCAGCCTCAACGTAATTGTGGTAGCTATCGATCTGCTCCTCGAAGTACTTCTTGCGTTCGCCAAGATGTTTCAGAGCATCCATCATGCTGTCCATCTCCTGTTGGCGCTGGAGTCGTTTACGGTGCTTGCTGCGAACGTCACTGGCGATAGCATTCAGGATGCCTTGGAACCCATCATTTCGCAGAATCTTTCCCTGCTTCTCAAGTTCAAGAAGGAAGAAGATTGCATGTGCTTTGACTTCCTTGAATTGGAGTCTGGACATCATCAGTCTCGGACTACCGAGAACAAACCAAAGACTTACGAGCGTATGTCCTCGAGCCTGTACCCAGAATCTGCACCTCCCGTTGAAGGCATGCGACGATTGACGGGTTCGTTGTCCATTTCAGCCACAATGATTTCCCAGCGAAGTTCATCTTCCTCAGTGACTGGGCGCATCAAAGATTCAACAAGGTCCTGGGCAGGTTGAACGCGAAGGATTGCTAGAACACCACGCTTGGCCTGGACCCATAGTGCTTTTTCGTCTGCCTTGGGATCTGGAAGTAAAGTGAGCCAAGAATGTTTGGGAAAGGGAAAGCAACTTACCGCGGACGCGTGCAAATCTATTTGTGAGTTCTAAGGTGATGGCTTTGTCCCGAGCATCCTTCAACTCATCAATATCAAGGTGCGGAACACCATCAAGTTCATGCAAGATGACGCGTAAAGCGTCATCACGGGAAGGCGACTAAGAAAGCGTGTCAGCTGCACCTGGTTGTTGAATGACACGAGGACTCACCAACTTGTCTTGGTACTTTGAAAGCAGACCATGCATCCCATACACCTCGTTGGGTGAGATGTAAATGGGCTTCGGTTGCACTGTAGCATCCAAGAACTCATGTGCGTGATAATGGGTCTCAGCATCTGGTACGTCCGCGACTGTAAAGAAAAGATAACGGATTAGAACCTGTGATGGGAAAAAATGTAGTGGCGACACTCACTCTGCAGCATCCACGTTGTCATCTGAGCCACGCTCTTGCGCACCATCTCGTTGATAGGTAGGAATTTGGGGGTGTCATCGCCGAACTCGGAACCAGAGAAAATTTGCGTCAGCACCTGGGATATCTGAACAAGGTTCTTCCTTGAAGCCACATCGATTGTCGTTGGGACCATGTCAAAAGTCTCCGGAGCACTAGGATTGGAGTTAGCTGTAATCAATATGACATGTATAAGTGAATACAACACACAGGATAGCCGGGTTTAGATATCGGTAGAAAACCAGCCTTGCGATGCATGCAGCGTAGGCCTTATCTGGTATGCCAGGAAATTTCTCCTACACGAGCGTGAGTGACTTCATCCTGGCAAGCTACTTTCCACACTTACACGCAGCGAGAACAACGTCTCGCGGGATATAAACCGCATGCTGTAGGGCATCCTCCTCGTTGACTGTATGATGGCTGCCACAAATGCTTCACTCCACCACTGCAGCTTCTGTAGATCTGATAAGGCAACTTTCATCAGAGCATGTGATGGAACACTGGCGACTGGACGTACGCCTGATGTACTCAGCTCTGGTGTCCGGATCTTCTAGAGCTTCGTAGAAAGGGAGATCTTTGGGCTTCGTGCTAGCCCTACCCGAGCGCATCTCCTCAATGTCAATTCTTGCCCGATGAATCTGAAGGGGTATTCTGAGCGATGATGCTTCCAAACATAATGCAATACGTACTATTGAGGGATCTGACTCAAGGTCAAGGTCAACAGCTTCGACTAACTCCCGCACAATAGCTTGAAGCGTCTCCCGGACATAGGTCACCTGCTTAGGCCGGAGGTATTGCACTGCGATACTAATGTATATTGGGTGACCACGAATGACATCCTCGATTGTTCGGGCATCAGCGACTTCTCGACGGATGGAGAGCTGAGGGTGGGTGAACAGGGGTGAGTTTCCAAAAAAAAAAATACCACGGTAATAACACCTAACCTGGAACAGCTTGAGCAGTAGATAATCTTCTCGTCTATCCTGCCCGTAACCGAACAATGTCAGCACGACACGCTCTGCCAAGGGTCTGTGCTTCTCTGAGTCGTCATCGGACAATTCCACGAACAGCCTACTCAGATACTCTCCTTGTGTTTGAAGGAGGTAGAAGAGCTGCTGGTAGAGTTCGAGCTTCCGCTTGGCCGCATGATCCAGAGTGTTAGGTCCAGCGAAGGGATCTCCATGGGCAGCAAGGATGGAGGCTCGCGTGGCGTGTGCCGCGGCACTATCAGCACCATAAAGTCGTCTCGCTTTGATAAGCTCCTCAAAGGACTTGACGTTCTGCACCACGAGCGCAATCTTGACGTCCAAGTCGCTCACGTCGTTCTCAAGAGCCTGGTTCTCGCGAATGCCTTCAACAACCCTCTTCCTCAACCTCTCCACCTTGATCTCGTCCTGGAAATCCGTCTCCGAATCGTCAAGGAGGTGAACAAAGTTCTTGATCGTCCCAACTGTAACATTCTTGCCTAGCGTGAGCTGACGATATTGTTCGCGCGTTTCCTTGGCACGGAAGAGCGACTGGATCTTGACGACTTTATGCAAATTCTCGCGGTAATACTGCATCTTCGCGCGGAATTTCCGCCTCTGCAGTACACCCCGCAACAGAGCTTGCAACATCGTCGCGACTGGCCGACTGGCCCACAAATGATCACGCCAAGCGGTGTAGTCCCTGCGTGTTAGGTGACCTCTTGCAACGGCTTGCATATTGGTCACGTCGGGCGCAACGAAGTCGAGTTTCTTCTGTTGCTCGCGGTGACGGTTGCGTGCAATCGCAGCGCGTGCGAGTGCCTGGAAACCCCCTACAGACGAGACGACTTTGATTTCGGAGAGAGCCTTATTTAGGTTCTGGTGTTGCTGTCGGGCGAGACTGGCACGGGCGCGGGCTTGGAAGCCCAGGACCATAGGTGTTGCTCGGCGAAGACCGCGGATGAGGTTTAGCAGACGTTTACGTGCGAGATACGTCCGAACTGCCGCTTGGATTCGGACGACGGTTGAGGATACATCGTCCAGCTTTGCGAGCTGGGTCCTTATCCGTCGACGCACAAGCACCCCTCTGCACTGGGCCTGTACGTCAACGATGCTATCCTCGGTAAGGTCAAGCTTTCTCAGCTGCTTGGAGATGGCAGCCCTCGTTAGGAACCCACGTGCAGCTGCCTGCATGGACACCACAGATATGGAGATCTCCACCTTTGCAAACGTCTTGGACACCTCGCTGACATTCTGTCTCGCAATCTTGGCTCGTGCGGATGACTGCAGCTTCACGAAGAGAACTCGACTACTCTGCATTGCCGCTTTGAGCTGCACGAACCGCCTTCGCTGCAGCATACCACGGATCTGTGACTGTGTCTTGATAACGTACTTGATGGATGCCCGAATGCGTTTGACGTAGGCGAGCCATTGCCTACGCTTCATCGCGCCGCGGGCTGCGGTTTGCAGGCGGATCGCCCATGGCGTAAGATCCATGTTTTCCTTCCGCAGATCAGACACTTGTCGTCGCGTAAGTGCACCTACGGCATAGGCATTGTATCTTTGGCACATATCGTTCCGCGAAACGGAGGCGAGCCCGTTGAGTGGCTTGCGCTTTACGCACCAGGAACCCGCGGGCCAAACATTGTACGGCACGGATGGCGTCTTCGCTCTCTAGTAGTAAACGATCACGTCCTAGAATGGAATGTCAGCTGCAGGGGGTCTGGTTGCAAGCCAATTGTACGAACGCTCATCCTCGGTTTCTATTTCAACCTCTGGCTCTTCGTTGATTTCCTTGGCCAGTTCTCGGCCGACATTCCCAAAGTTAGGCATCATGACGCCAGCGTCGTTGAGGCCTTTCTGAGTTTTCTGCAGCTGATCATCAGAGAACTGCAGCTGGCCAAGCAAGTTTCCTATACGCTCGGCCAGTCCTCGCCTAGCAAGAAGATGACTGCACAGGATCAGCTGGTGATCAGTGTGGATTTCGAGATAGCATACCTAAGGGCATGGATACAATAAATGACTTTCGGGAGATTTTTCTTCTCGTATAAATCCGTTAGCTCAAAAATAAAGCACTGTGCGGTTGGTCAGTTGTGCTTCATGCAAAACAAGCGGAGGACCAACTTCGGGAAGACCGACTTGTCGAACGAAGACGAAAAAGTAGTTGATATTATCAGAGTGCCGAAAGTCCAGCTTAGACGACTTTGACTGCGAACTTGTCAGCATTTCCTCAACGGAGCGGGGAAAAAACACACTTCGTAAATCCGGCGAACAACTTGTTCACCTTGGAATGCCCTGACCAGCTTTGCCAGGGCGACGCCATTCCGGAGTCCCTCCTCCATCTCAACAACACCGAGACCAAGTTCCTCTCCGAGGCAACCCTCTATCCACTGCTGCGCCTCACCGACGTGACATAGGTACTCGTATGCCTGCAGCAAATGCCTCTGTGTGTCCGCCCACAGGCCCCTTGTCAAACGGGAGGACGGCAAAGGCGAAGTGTGAGTGCTTGGTGCCTTGTCTCGTGACAAACGGAGCCGACCAGGGACCCCGGTGACATCATCCGCGTCAGTGACGCCGGGAACGACTAGTTCCTGATGGATGGGCGAAAGGGGTGGTTCCTTGTAAACAGGTCTGTGATGGTGGGATGTTAGACTAGGCTGTTCTACCGGCTTTGGCGCTGTGTCTTCGTGTTCTTCCCAGTTCTCGTCTCCGTCTCCGCTTGCTATGCGTGGAAGATGCCGACCTAATCTCCGACGTTCAATTTCGCCATAACGCCGATGCTTTCTTATTGGCCATGTACGAACTTCGATATGGTGTTGGTGCCATCACTGATGATGCCGGCGTGGGTGATGGGGAGTACGAGGAACGACTTGGAGGCCTTTCAGGGGATCGTGATGGGCTCTCTGCAAGATCAAGACTTGACGAGGGGCGGTGATGGAGTTTGTCTGGCGATGTTCGGTATGTTGTACTTTGAACCACTATACATTGAAGTAGGTCGCCTGCGCAGTGTTGACGAGGACGCATTGGGAGTAAACAATGGTTTAGATGGACTCGATGAGGTACTTGATGGCATTGACGGCGAGTCTGCGACCTTGTTCAAGGCCCGACGTGCAGCCGCGTAGTCAGCTGAACTATCGAGGGTATTGGAACGACGGCTGCGTGGGGATGGGGAATCAACTGGGGTTTCTGGAGTGGATGTGGTCATGGCATATCCACTTAGTTCCTTTACATTTGATATAGAAGAGGACTGCAATGGAGTGGAAGTTGGTAAACGGATGCGCTGGGGTGTTGGAGTCGCAATGGACGTTGTAGGAGAATCAGGGAGCTCAACGGATACCCCTGTGGTATTGGGTGATAATGGAGTGGCGATAATGTGGGCAGGAAGGGTATGGCGTTTGAGGTATGTAGGGGTCTTGCGAGGGGTGGAATCATCATTGCGGATAGATGTTGCACTTGAAGAGAAATGTTCCGAGGTGCTTGAGGCGGGAATGACCTGGGAAGAGGTGAGAGGTGAGAGGGTCGATATGGAATCAAATCTTGAGAGGATATCTTTCGTAGGACTAGTTGACCTGCGACCTTCGAGTGCTGCTTCGGCTCTAGCACGCTCTTCCCATTTTCCACGAACTCCATCGAGACTACTACCTGCACGGTGCGATGGTGTCCACCTATTCCTGACGGAGGAGACGGGAGATGCAGCATTATCAGGAGTTGGAGGAGGAGGACGGGTAGACAAGGATGTGTTTCTTGAAAGCGAGCCGAGACCTGTGCGAGACGAAGTACGCTCTAGAAGCCGCGTCTGGTAAGCAAACGGACTCGAGGGATCCCTTGATTTGGTTGAAGCGTTTGACGACACCGAGTTGGAGCGTTCCATATCGTGACCAAGGACATGAAAGTCGTCAGGAAGAAGTAATGAAAGGTTGTAGTACTACCAGTACGGTACCAAGACCATCTAGGACTCGGTCTGAACTTACGCTAGGTAGTGCAAGTTGTGAGATCATATACTAATCGCTTTTGGCGAGCACGTGAGGCTCTCCACCCCAGAGTACTTGCAATATTCTATGCGTATAGCAAGCCAATATTATAAGTACCCGTTGTCGAACATGCCGGATGGCTCTACCTCACTCGATGCTCTCATAGCGTCCCTGGTCCCACAGTCGAGAATCAATCCGTGCCTTTATGACGAACTAGTAGCTCATTGCAAAGAGATACTTAGCAGGTCAGCCCCCCTGCCAGTGCCCTCGTGTCGTGTCTCTTCACGCGTCTCCTAGTCATATTGGCCAGAGTCACGACAACGATACTGGCCATCTTGCAAGTCTCATAAAACGACAACGTGAGCTACCACAAAATGTCTATCTCTGTCTCTCATACCTCCCATAGTTCTGCATCACCCCTCACCAAGCAGCGCTTCACTCAGGTTCACTAACCTCCTTTCCCGCCTGCTCGATCAAGTGCGGATCAGTATCTTCCATCACGTCTCTTCATCTGACACGTCTTACAGCCTGTCCTATCTCGCAAACACGAATTCCTACTCTTCTTACATTCACTCGCTTCCGAGTCATCTCCCCGTTCAAGTGCTACGGCTACTCCTTTCCTCGCCACTCTTCGTCCCCCTTCAACTAGGCCAGCATCTACTACACTACCCAGTCCTGCAGATCCCCCCGTGCGCCAGCAACAACCGAAAGGAATGTCAAAGGCCGAGCTATTACGCGAATATCGCATAAGAACAGGTAGTCTGATCACTTGTCATGGATGGACTTGCCAATTTACATATATAACAAAGGTCGACCACATCTCCCAGAACATCTACTTTTGCGAGATACACTTTATCTCCTCCAAGGGATATCTGGAAAATACGTGCAGTTGTCTTTCTCCGATCAAGAGGGCCTGAACAAGCTTGTCTTTGCTGATGACACGGTGCGTGTCACTCTATATGCAATTGCTCAGTATTCAATTGTGGACAGAAATACATCATCCCTCCGTCACTTAAATCGCTAGTACACAGACTCGCCGAAGTGGGTCATCTCTACTCTAGGGTGGACACATTCGTCAAAGACCGTGAAGGCCGACCAGGGGTTGGCATGATTGAACAGAGTCTATGCCATCACCTGCAGGCACAATTAACGGAATACTACCGACTCATTGCCATCCTGGAGTCACAAATGTCCACCGCATTGGCCCACAATTTAGACGGCGATTCAGATGCGAGGGACGAGAGAACCGGTCTCACCTTGAAGCGGCTAAATGTTTGGATCAATGAGTGGAGGCTCAGGATGCGAATGATGAGTGTTTGTGTAGAGGGTGCTCGAGGTAAGTCTTTTGCTAGTGAAGACATGTCCACTTAAATTACAGTTATCAGACGCCCAGGGAGGAGCCTTAGTGAACCTTATCCACAGCTATACTGACAATGGAGACCCTTTCGTTCGTAAGTTCA
This sequence comes from Melanogaster broomeanus, assembly GCA_014904935.1. Lineage (NCBI taxonomy): Eukaryota > Fungi > Basidiomycota > Agaricomycetes > Boletales > Melanogastraceae > Melanogaster > Melanogaster broomeanus. Next base: position 507,394 of record MU123695.1, on the reverse strand, counting down.
CCGATCAGCTACTCGAAGAGGTTTGTCCCTCCCATTCTTGTATATCACGATTCTCAATGCTGCCACTTGGAATAGGTTTCCACACCATTCTTTTCAACTTTGCACAAATGGTTGTTTTCTGGAGAGCTATACGATCCCTACAACGAGTTTTTCGTTTCTGTCGACCCAGAGCTCGCACACGTGCAATATCTGCTGCACCCCTCATCACTCGCAGGCGGGCTAGACGGTGTGTTCGGCGCGCTGAGTGGGGAGGCAGAGGACATGTCAACGGAGCGCGAAAGTGGTCTTCGGCTATGGGAAGCAAAGTACCAATTCAGAAAGGACATGCTACCGATGTTCGTGGGTGAGGCTTTTGGGAACAAGGTAGGAATGAATGCAGCCAGATCGTGCATGAATGAAAACTGATTTCCCGGACAGATCTTCTCTACGGGAAAGAGTCTGAACTTCATCCGATACAGCTGTCACGACAGTGACTGGGTCGCAACGCGAGAAAAGATGAGCAGCACGGGTGGTAGTGAGTGATGAACTGCCCATCCCTTTAATCGGCGCAATATCTCATTTTCACCAGTTCTAAAATATAGCGACATCGCTGGCCTTGAACGATCTATCGACTCTGCCTATTTGACCGCCAGTCAGCGGCTCTTTGAGGTGTTCATCGAGAAGTTCAAATTAATGGATCATCTTCGAGCGCTTAAGCATTATTTACTCCTCGGACATGGAGATTTTGCAGAGCAACTGATGGAGGCTCTTGGGTAAGTTCACTACCACTGCCCAAGTATTAAACAGTCCTAAGGTGTATCCGTAGACCAAGCCTTGCTCGACCCGCAAATACTCTCTTCCGCCACAACCTCACCGCGACACTCGAAACCGCCGTTCGCACCTCAAACGCTCAAAACGATCCCCCAGACGTCCTCCGCCGCCTTGACGCACGCATGCTCGAGTACTCCCACGGTGAAATTGGCTGGGACGTCTTCACCCTCGAATACAAAGTCGACGCACCGACCGATACGATACTTGACCCCGACTCAATGATGAAATATTTGAAACTGTTCAATCATCTGTGGAAGATGAAGAGGGTCGAGAGCACGTTGAGCCAGGGCTGGATGAGGGTGGCGGGGGCATCGAGGACATTCTTGAGGTTGCCTGGTAAGTTTTCCTCTGGTTGCAGTGTCCTATCCCGTTTCGCTGACGAGGTGTGGCGTAGACCTTGAGTATGATTGGCACCAGATTCGCCTCGTCATGGCAGAGATGATACAGTTCATCCGCCAGATGCAGGCCTATTGCCAGTTGGAAGTGATGGAGTGCTCGTGGAAGATCTTGACAGAGTTTTTTCACAAGCGAGAAGGCGATCTTGACGCAATGATCGAGGCACATCGGTCATACCTCGATAGGATGGTCAAGAAGGTGTTCTTGTTGTCTCCTAAGGCTGGAAAAGAGGTCTGTCGGCACTTTCCCCTCCATTGCAATGAAGCTCATCCGTTGCCAGGAGAACCTACTTAACCAAGTTCGGGACGTTTTTCAGACTATCTTGCAGTTCCGTGATGCCACCGTAAGTCCTGGCTTGGGATCTTGAGAGTTTGTCTCGTTAACATCGACCAGGACAATTTCTACCACTACTGCCTATCTGAATCGGCAAGACGAGACCAAGCCAGGGACCTAGATAGGGTATGATTCTTCAACTCCTCTTGACCATCCTCCCAACTCACGTCTTTCCAGGGCGTCCACTCTGCACCTGCATCCGATCGCGTCGGCCCTCAGTCTCTCTTGCAAATTCGTACCCTCGTCAAAGAATACAGCACCTCCTTCAGTGACACCACTCAAGCTATCGTCCATGCTCTCCAATCACACCCTGACCTCGACTGCCGGTTCTTGGGCATCAGACTTTCGTTCTCGGACTTTTATCGAACAAAGAAGGATCATCAACTTCTGCACCAACACAGATCGTCATGACGTTAATATTAATATGCGATAAAAGGTGACTACAGGTGATCAATCGATCACACCTTGCATGATGTGTGCGTGTATGCTATAAGTTAATGACTAAAATAACGTTCTTCTTACGCTGAATAAGTGAAACATAATACAACCATTAGAACGGTTCATGTTAATCGTGAAGCTTTGAAGCTCTCTCTAGAGGCAGCTTACACCACTTTGGGTTCTCTATACAGCTTGAGTAACAACGAAGAGGAGATGACAGAAACGGATCTGGGAGCCGTGGTTTAGCTTATAGAAAAATATAGCAAGACGAGACTCACGATAAAGCCATGGCTAGCGAAGCCCAGACAGGAGCAAGACGAGCATGACCGGCGGGGTAGATGACGCCGGCGGCGATGGGGACCGCAATGATGTTGTACATGAACGCCCATACCTTGAGTGAAGTCAGATATCGATGTACAAAAACGCCGCACGCAGAAACTTACAAAGTTTTGCTTCACGCGGTTGAAAACTTTCCGTGATAGATCGCTCAAAGTAAGGAGACTCTTGAGGTTCGAGGACACCAGGATAAACGAAGCACTAGAAATCGCAACGTCGCTGCCAGACCCTATGGCAATTCCGACGTCAGCGGCAGCGAGGGCCTTCAGAGGACCGGTCAGTACGTCTACACCATCATGGAAGAGAGAGGGAAGAAGAACGCACAGGGGCATCATTGATACCGTCGCCAACCATTGCCACGATGCAGCGCTCGTTTAGCCTTTTCTTGGCAAAGAGCCTGTGCCACTGTCGACGGTGGGCGCTTAGCACCATTCTTCTGCAACCATTCAATCTTGTCTGCCTTCTGGTCGGGAAGGACTCCAGCGATGACGTTCATCTCCTGGAATACCGACCATCTTCGCAACAGCCTTCGCAGTAACCTCGTTATCACCAGAGATCATCCACGTCCAAAGCCTTTCTCGTGGAGTGCCCGAATGACACCTGGGGCTTCGGGCCTCAAAGTATCTGTGACAGCGAAGATGGCGACGACCGTGAATGACTCGGTGGCGTCATCGCTCACAGAGAGTAGGATCACGCTCTTGGCCTCGGTCTTCCACTTCTCAAGTGTAGAAGCTACTGTCCCATCGATGATAACCCCATGCTCTGTCGTCCAAGCTTCATTCCCGATGATGGCCGTGCAGCCTAGTGTATCAAAGCGAGCTTTCAGACCGCGCCCAGCAACCTCCTCGAAAGCAGTTGCGTTGAACTGGTCTGCACCGCACTGATCCGAATACTGCTTGATAGCAGTGCCTAACGGAGTGAGATGAAGTCAGACTCCAGCTCAGCGGCGATGCCGAGGATGGTCTCACGCGTCCACTTGAACGTAGAAGATGATCTCGCAGTCGGAGACTTGAGGTTGCCCACCTTCTGTGAGCGTTCCTGTCTTGTCAAACGCGATAACATCGAGTTGTGCCATCTCTTGGAAGGCTTCGCCTCCACCGCGTGCGAGGATACCATACTTGGCTGCGAGGCCGGACCCGACGAGGAGGGCAGTGGGGGCTGCTAGACCAATTCCACAGGGGCAAGCAACGACGAAGACCGCAATTGCGAACTCCAGCGACCATACAACTACAGTGTGGCGTTAGTTTAGAGAAGGATGTCCAGGGATTGAAATCCTCTTACCCCAGCCGCCCAACTCGGTGTCGAGATAATCACGAGGAATCCCGCCTCCGAGTCCAGAGAGCAAGCCATACAACCCAAGTGATGATCAGCGAGGAGAGTGACAATTGGGACGAAGACACCGGTGACAGCGTCCGCGACCCGCTCAATAGGAGCGCGACGGGTTTGTCCCTCCCGAACGATCTGGACAATATGATCTAGCCTGTGAAAGTTATCAGACACTCACTTTTAGCATAGACCAGCTAGTTCTTACATTGTCATGCCGCCAACTGCGTGCACCCTAACGTCAACGGCTTTTGCCTTGTTGATCGTACCAAGGAAAACCTGGTCGCCAACCTTCTTCTTGATAGGTTTTGCCTCACCTGTGAGCGAGCTCTCATCGAACGAAGTATCAGCACCAGAAACGATGATGCCATCTGAGGGCGGTGTAGCGCCGTTGAGGACGCGAACGATGTCACCAACTTCGAGGAGATCAACAGAAACTTTTTCGACTTTGAGCCCAGGTCCAGCGGCAAGATTTCCGTTGTCAGCGAGGGTGTGACCTTTCTCGATGTCCACATCGAGAATCCCGTCGTGCTCCGAAGGGGGCAGGTCGGACGCGGTGCGAGGAGTCACAAGGAGGGCTTCCGCCGGCCGAAGAGAGCCCAGTGCCGTTATTGCATCCGCGGTTCGCGCTTTGCTATATGCTTCGAGGTAACGCCCTGAAACGGAGTGTCAGTGATCTATAATGACTCTTCCGCAATTTCTACCCACCACATAAAAGGAACATTGTGAGGAAGACAACAGAATCGAAGTATGTGGTCGTGTCTCCCATTCCATCTGCAGCAGGCTCCTGAGAGGCAGCTAGTGCAAGAAGTACGATAGAGGAAAAATAGGCTACTGAAACGCCAGTTGAGACCTGGACAGAAGGATCAGCATGCAATCAATAGTAGTGGGGGGGTTTCATCACTTACAAGAAGATTCATACTCCCGAATCTCGTGAACCGTTTGATGATCGGTGTGGTACTGCTCTTTCGCCACAAGGCCATGATTTCCTTGATGCTTCGACGATGGAAGAGACCGGCGCCATAAAACATAACAGGCGTAGCTAAAAAGAACAGGGACCATTGTATCCGCGAGGCATTGCCGTTCCACATGGGCTCCATAAGATAAATCCTCGTTGCGTTTCCTGAAGGGACGAGGCTCATATAAACCACACCGATAATCAATGTGGGAATAGCGACGATAAACGTGAACAGAAGACGCTTTAGGAGGGTACTTTGTTCGCGCAGTTGTATGCTACGAGTTCGCTGCTCCAGTGAGGGAGGCTGATAGAGCGAGGCTTTGAACGAAGTAGGGTTCGCGGAGACGATAGAAGAAATGATTGTGCGAATGGTGTAATGCGGGGGCGCTGGCTCGTACGAAATCTCAATGACAGGATCCGTATAATCTGCGAACGGTTTGGTGATAGAAACCTGAGGGTGGAGCTTCCGCAGCGCGTCCATAATTTTTCCAGGACAGTGCCTGGTTTACAAGTTAGCCTTTCGCCGATTGATGAAATAATCTAAGTCGCTTACTGGCAGAACATGCCATCTACCCGGATGGAGATCGCGCGATAACCAGTAGCCGTGGCTTCACTCGCCGAGGCAGTGAGAGGTTCGGCTTTAATGACCTCCACTTCGAATCCGCAGTCATCGATAGTCTCGGTGACGGACGAAATGAGGTGCTTCTTCTCCACGACGACGGTTGCAGAATTGCTGAGGAGGTTCACGACAATTTCAACAACACCAGGAAGCTGTGATACCATGTCTGTGATGGTGGCAACACATGAGGAGCAAGTCATGCCTCCGACAGAGAGGGTCAATCTATGCGGAGTGTCGTCCAGATCAGATGCTTGTGTGGAAGGAATGGTCTCCAGTGATTTTTGGGAATTCGAGTATGAGCTGTGGTCATCTGATGAACTACCGTCAGTGACCGGGGATTGGGAGCTAGCGTTCCGACGAAGAGAATCCGAAGTCGCATTTGGAGGGGAAGTTAAATGTTCCTCTTGACATAGTGAACATTGTTGGATATGCTTGTTCCGCTTTCCGGTGAGAAAAGTGGTAATCGCGGATGATCTTCGCTGGTTGCTCTGGACGGTCTCCTGAGCGATATCAAAACCAGCATCGTCGAGAGCAGCGTGAATAACATCTATGGAGAGTGAGGGAGAATGTTCTGCTGTCACTGAGTGGTGTACAATGGAGACGTCGACTTGGATGGGGGGAGGAGTGAGGGAGAAGAGGGCATCCTCGATGGTGCGCACGCAACTAGGATTGATGAGAGGTGAGGGGGGGAGAGATGGATTGAGAAATAAACATACCTGGCACAGTGGATGTTTGAGAGGAAGACTGTGGACGCTATGGTCTGCGAGACATTCATGGTAAGTCGCGGTATCACTGGCAGCTAGTAGTAGGTAGCCCTGGAGATTTGGGGGGAGCTCCGAGTCCTAGGGAAGAGTTCAAGGCATTTATAGGGAGGCAGTGGCCTTTGTATGGAAATTGGAAACGTGACCACGGCAACCACTCGTCGTCGTTCATTAACGTTCATTCACAAAATGGCTCAAGTTGCGCTACAGTATAGCACAGTGAAACGTCGTGACTCGCCATGATGCATGATATGGCTCACGCTCGCACAAATGCCTCGGCTCACCGAAATTAGCGATTAGTCATTGGCCGAGCGCATCTGATGCCTAGACACATTTTGCGGAAGCCACGTGCCACCTTCCCTTCCTGGAATACCGCTCGTGTGCTCCCTTGAACGTAAACCGGTACCAAGTCAAGAGAAGGCTATTGTGAGGTCACCCAGCGCGGGGTCGTGTGTGTGTATTATTACTCTCTCATGTATCTACCTGCCTGCTTCACAAAGTCATATACTAGCACTAATCATTTTTAACAGTACCACCCCTTATTCATACCCAAGCTATTCCCTCTAGTCTCCAACGATGCAGAAAGACAGACAATCCAGGATCTCAGCCTTCCTCAGTTCACTAGACTGTCCATCTATCCGTCCAAGTTCCGTTCTCACCAGATCATCATCGCGTTCCTCGATTGGCTCCCTTTCTGACCAGATTGCCGCCCATGAAAACACAAGACCTCCCGTCATTCTCGGCATCTGCGCCATGGACATCAAAGCACGGTCGAAACCTATGCGAGAAATTCTCACACGTCTAGTCGAAAGGGCCCGAGGCTCGATAGAGGTTAAAGTTTTCGGTGACAAAGTTATTCTCGACGAAGGTGCGTAGCCTGCTTATCCCAACCATTATCCCCTCCCATACCAATTCATTTCCCCATACAACTCTCCCAGACGTTGAGAATTGGCCAACTTGCGACGTTCTTATCTCTTTTTTCTCCACCGATTTCCCCCTCGATAAGGCCATTTCTTACGTCAGCCGTCGAAACCCCTTTTGCATCAATGAACTGCCACCTCAAGCTCTCTTATGGGATCGTCGTCTCGTCGGTGTCACTCTTGACCATCTTCACGTACCCACCCCCAAAAGGCTAGAAGTGTCTAGGGATGGCGGTCCACAGGTCGACCCCGAGCTTAAAAAGTATATGAAGGACAAGTTAGGCGTGGAACTCGGAGGTTTTCGTGTCACCCCAGAAGTAACTATGCGCGAGGATGGTAACGCCATCATTATTGATGGGAAAATCATGGAGAAGCCATTCGTAGAGAAACCTGTTAGCGGAGAAGACCACAACATATACATATACTTCCGCGGCGGCGGCGGACGCCGTTTATTCAGGAAGGTGTGTATCAGAGGCAGACGTTAGTTTCATTTTCTGCCCCACCCATTCACAGCAAACCTTCCTAGGTTGGAAATAAGTCTAGCGACCTAGATCCCACTTTGAATAACCCAAGAACCGATGGCTCGTATATTTACGAAGAATTCATCGATGTCGATAATTCCGAGGATATCAAGGTTTATACTGTTGGGACGGAATACTTCCATGCGGAGACCCGCAAATCTCCTGCTGTAGATGGTGTTGTTCGTCGCAACACAGAAGGAAAAGAAATACGGCGAGCCGGATTTCTTGTTATCATTATCAAACGCTTATGTTTCTGGCAGATTCATCACCCACCTCAGTGAACAAGAGAAGACGTACGCAGCAAAAATCTGCCAAGCATTCGGCCAAAGTGTATGCGGTTTTGACATGCTGAGATGTCGGGGTGGTAAGAAGAGCCAAGTAATCGACGTAAACGGCTGGAGTTTCGTCAAAGGCAATGAGTCTTACTACGGTTCGCATTCTTGCCGACATTACTTGCCCGAAGTGCGCTCACTGCCTTCCCCTGACCAGACAAGGCAGCCGAGATCCTTGCCTCGTTGTGCATGCATGTTTCGTCGTCCCTAGACCGTGCTGGGCCAGCAGCTGAAACAATATCTCAAGCATCCGCAAGCTGGCGCCTCAAGGCGAACGTGACTGTTTTCCGCCATGCCGATCGCACACCTAAGCAGAAGTTGAAATTCAACTTCCCGATCGGTGACGTTTGGACACAGCCCTTCGTTCGGCTGCTGAACGGAGAGAAAGAAGAGATTATCCTACGGGAGAAGGAGCAACTGACCTTTGTTGCCCGAGCGGTGGAGGAGGCAAAGGCTCTTGGTGCCAGCGGCGAGGATCTCGCGAAGCTCACGCAGCTCAACAATGCACTCTTCAGCAAGATCGATCTGCCTGGAACGAAGGCGCAGCTGAAACCTGTGTATTCGAAGCGGCAGGCTGGGCAAGCACGGAGATTAACTAAGTTGACTCTAGTCTTTAAATGGGGTGGCGAGGTACGGCTTTGTCTATCACCGCTTGCTAAAGGTTAGTAACGCAATACTATGCGCAGTTCACCCATTCGGCAACATATCAATCCAGGGACCTTGGGGAGGCTATGAAGAAAGACCTGTCCATTATGAGTAAGTTGCCATCTAGCGAGGTGTGAGCCAGTTCATTTGAATATTTGCCTAGATAAAGATGCCCTCCAAAATGTCAAGGTAATTCTGACGCAGGATGTTGGACAAAAATCAGATTCTAACTTCTAACTGCTATCTCAGATCTATACCTCCTCGGAACGACGCGTTATCGCTTCTGCAGAAATCTTCGCAGCGGCTATTATTGATAATCAATCAGGGAATCCCACGTCATCTTCTGCTAGCTCAGTCTCGTCTCGCTCCTCGCAGGACGGGAACTCAAGCGGTCTAAGCCCGCATTTCAAGACCGGTACATCCTCGTATGGGACACCGCCCGCTCTTATCATCCGCAAGGACCTCTTGGACGATTCGAATGCTGCTAAGGATCTGATGGATGATGTGAAGAAGACGTCTGAAGATATTACTCCGCCCCGGTGAGCCAGAGAAGCGGCCAGAACTTACCTGGCCCAAAAGCATGAAGAAGGAGCCGGTAGAAGTTGTAAAGGCAAGGGCAGATCTGTGTCGAGACTTCTATCTCATTATCTTACCCTTAATTTGCAGGAAGTGGTTGAGCTGCTTAGCTCCTTCCGCGCCATCATGCGCAAGAATTTCGAAACTATGGATGTCGACAAGATTCAAGAGCGCTGGTACGTGTACATCCACGTCCTCAGTTCAATCGGACCAAACCTTGTTCAGGTGCTGTGGTGACGAACCGTGGTTATTCCGAGAACGCTGGGAGAAGTTGTTCGAAGACTTTTGTGACGTCGAACAAAAGAAATTCGATCCATCCCGTGTAAGTGACATCCAACGACCTCCAAGGAAGGTTCGATATTGACGATGTGCTGCCCTCGACAACTCGTAGGTCTCAGAACTGTACGACACGATCAAATATTGTGCTCTTCATCACCGCACCTTCCTCTTCTCCATATTCGACGAGAATGCTGGTCAGGGCAGAGACCAGAGCCAGACACAGGATCGAAAGCTACACGAACTATATGGCCGTGCCAAGGCGCTCTTTGATTTAGTGGCTCCTCAAGAGTACGGAATTGATCCAGATGAAAAGTACGCGTGTCTGACTCTGGTGTCACCAAGATTTACCGTCCTAATTTCAGCAAATGCAGGGAAGAGATAGGAGTCCTGACCTCGCTTCCTCTGCTCCGGAACGTCGTGGAAGACCTTGAATCTGCCCGTAATAACGGAGGTAGTTCGGTGACGTTATACTTCACAAAGGAGAGCCACATCCACACGCTTGTCAACCTTGTTTTGCTTTCTGGACTACCAATTGCCAATAGGCGGATCCCTGAGTTGGATTACTGTGTACGTAGTCATTGGTTTTGTATTACGACGAGAACTGATAGCATTGCATGCAGTCACACATCACGTTCGTTGTACTTTGTTGATCTCCCTTGGCAAATAATAACCTCTGGCGTCACAGGTTTGAGCTTTATGAAAGGAACTTCGGCCGTAGCAACTCCGACAAGGAATATTCCATCAAGTTATCGCTCAGTGAGGGCGCTCACTCGTCCAACGTGCTCGACTCCACCTTGGATTCTCGACATTCTCTGAATGTTCATTCTCGACGGTAGTTCCCTCTCATAGTCTTCTGAATGTGCTGTAACTGACAGCGAGGGACGCACAGGAAGTTGACTCAGCACCTACCCTATAGCTTGGTAATCGAGAAGCTATCCAAACATTTCGGGAGAATGAAAGAGGTGCGTACTGTGCACTTACAGACCATAAGAACATCTCATCAACAGCGGGACGTCAGGATGATGACACGGGTACTGACACTCCATACATTGAAACCGTACACCGCCTGAACGGCTGGCCCGTCAACGACAATAGTAGTAGTGATGATCCTGGCCATGAGCCACTTGCCAGTGTCCGAGGTATAACGATGGACTAGAATTTTCAGAGTGATGACACTCTTGCTTTACTGGGGGCTGATATATGAAGGATACTAGATTGATTATACTACACCTGATATAGTGAATTGGTATGGTACATGTTCATAACAGCGACTTTTATGACGTCGTGTGTCGTTGTCCCTTGTTACTCTCAGAGGATGTGTGGATTGAAAGTTCCCCCAGGATTGCGTTGACTTGTCCAGGTTGTGTAGGAGCGAAGGGGAATGAATAGCCTTTCCTGGAAGTTGGAGAATCGTACAGTGCAGTGGGCGATTGCGACAGCTGCGAGGATTGTTGGGCAAGGGCTGCGAACGAAGACCTGTTATCTCTGTATCTACGCAGGCCTCAGTCACGGCGCAGCATTAGTGCACACTCCTAGCCTGAACTCACAGTCTATCGACATCGTCAACTCCGTTTGCATACAGGCATGTGCAGACCAAGACCGCACACTTACTTGAAAGCCTCCTTGTTGACCGCATCGACCTCGTTTATCTTATCGAGTGTGGGCTCTTTGAATGCGGCCTTGACGAAATGCAAGATGTCGTGGATGTGATGCTCCTTCGGTCTTTGTTGGGGGCGCAAGGTATTAGCTTCTGTGCACCAACAAGCGGTCCAGAGCAACCTACCTCCACGGTCGGAAGCGGGCAGTCAGGTTGAACAGCCCTGTCTGGGTTGCGACGAGAGGGTGAAACACGTCGGTCAACAGGCGGACAGTGGGGAGTCGCTCAGGGTAGTTGTCGGGAAACGACATGACGAACTTGAGGACGGAGCCCGCATAGTAGCCTGCAGGAGACGAAAGGTTCAGCGTAGTAAGGTCTCTGCGGCTACGGGCGTTAGCTTACCTTTGTGCACGAACAAGACTGCGTCCCAGACTAACATGCTCTCTGTAGAGGGTGTGATGTACATGCCCGTCGGGCAGTGCTTGTTATGTCGCAGTGATGCATACTCGATCGAAATGGCAGCACGGGTGACAGGATTGATTGATGCTTCCGATATGGAGGCGGACTGAATCTACTGTGGGTGTCGCCTTGGCGGATGGACTCTTTGTTCGCCCAACAGCGAGGTTGAGAGTGGGGGAAGCCACCAATGCGCTCAACATAGTCTAAGATCGCGTCAAGCTGAGTCAAAGTAACGAGCTGAGGGAGATCGATTCTCCAAGAGTATTGGTTGATTTCAAATCGGTAGCAGTATATACGCTCGTCAAAGTCCTGATGCGAGTCATGCGACGCGTCACTCAGTGTCATTACTTCGCGATAACACTGGCTAGTACACAGTACAATATGTAGTTTAGCAACTGGCTACACACGGCCAGATGCGGTTTACAAGCAAGCCATATGGTCTCGAGTTGTTCAACCGGAAAACATGTGACTGGCTGGTAACCTCGCTGCCAGCGATAACTTGAAAATACGGCTTCCTTGCAAGACAACATCGTCATCTATTATAGCCACCTCTGTAGCGTGGACCATTGATTCCGCTCCGGCCCTCGATGTCTTTCCCCATCTCTATCTCGTCTATCTTTATCTCGCTCCCAATCGTTCTTGCGCGGATACCTACCTTCTCGGTTTCTGTGATCGTTCGCCGCTCCACGAATACGAATAGGGCTCTCCGACCCACGAGGTGGTTCGTATCGATCGCGGCTACCAGAACCGTCGGAACGACGCCGACTATTCTCTTCATGAATATCTCCAATCCGCGAAAGCAAACTGGGAGGTCCGCCACCGCTACCTGACGGTGGAGGTGGAGGAGGGAACTGGCGGCCCCCATCTTTCAACGAGTTGAACTTGATGTCCTTGGCACGTGGCTTAGATGGTGGGACCTTCTGGTTCATACCCCTGTTCTTCGTGTTGCGAGCGTCATTGAACCAATCTTCGCCGCCTTCATCGTCCTCCTGCTCTCTTAACCTTTTCTCCAGCTTTTCTCTGTCCTTTTTCTTACCCTGCCTTCCAACATTCACGGGTGCACCTTCACCCCACTCGTCTGGTAAACGACGCAGGTCTACGTCGTCCTGGAGCTCCCTCGGCCCACGTCTTATGGGAGCTGATTCGGTAGCAGGGTCGTAAAATGGACCAGATATGATGTTATGCGAACTAAACGCAGATGGCTCCTTAGGAAAGGTATGTGGATGTGGGAGCTCATCGCAGTCCTAAGGATGTATTAGTTTCAGGACACTTGTAGCTAGTCAGATTTGACGCACATCGCCCAAGTGACCCGTGTTTGCGCAGTTATAACACCAGTCTTCTGTGCTTATGTCTTCTCGGTTCTTTTTGATAAGGATTCGTTCCTCATCATTCACATACTGGTATATGCGCCAAAGGGTAGGACATTCCTATGACGTGTGAATTGGATTTATTGCCTTCTACAACTGAGAAGTAGATAGTAACGCACGTTCATCTTGTGAGTTGCCGATCCACAGCGGTCACAGTCATCGTACAAATCCGACGCGGGTATGGAGCGCGAAAAACGATTGGGACAAGTCTACACACACATTGTAACTGGGATGAACACATCGTGTATGAACAACATTCGCACCTTATTGATGTGACCTTTCATGCCACAGGTGTAGCACGTTTTGCTGATGGGGCAACTTCGTGTGGAGTGTTCATCACGAGCACCACACGTCAAACACTGAAGAGATTTTTGTGAACAACATAATACGTCTAACGTAGTATGGCTTACTATTTGTATTGAACATTCGTATGTCTTGTGGTCACCTACTGCGCCACAGTTTTTGCATTTGAATATCGATGGCTTGGATTGACCGGATTCCTCTCCTTCAGCCTCGAAATAGCGGACTAACCCTGGGGCCTTTAACAGAGTTCAGCAAGTATGTGGCAGCGGGCACATAACATTGCAGACCTTGCGATCCTCGTAGTCAAGGTACTCTATGTAATCTTCGTCGTCGGAACGCGGTGTTGTCGGTGGGATGATTTCGACCGGGAGAGCGCCATCGCCATGCAAATTTAATACGGAAACATGAGAGGGCAGTAACAGTTTATTGAATTCTCCGTTAGATATTACGGGTTGAGGGTCTTCTGGAGTGAGGGGCGCCGCGACAGCGTCAAAGAAGAAGAGACCGGGCTCATTGGTGGTGGGTGCACATGTTCGCGGAGGGGGCGATGCAGATCTACGACGAGAGGCAGGTCCGCTGGCAGGTTGGCGGGCGTTTTCTCTTCCCGGTGACTGATCCCTAGAAGGCTGGGTGGAGTTGTTGACACCATCGCTGGTGAGGCCCTTGGACTTTTTGCGTTTCTTGTTTGTCCGCTTCTTCTTTTCTTGGGAGTTCTGTCGGTTGAGCTGAGAGTCATCCTCATCGGACGAAATTTCGATGGGCTCAGGAAGAGGAGAAGACACGGTAAGGTCGATGATTTCTGGCATATTGACGACCAGCAGGCAGCCGTTAACGTTCTGTTGCTGGCGTTCAAGCCTTAAGTTTTCATACTCCGCTGGGACTGTAGACTAACCAATCGCACGTGTTAGCATCAACTGCATGCTAGCTATCATTGCCTTGTTGATTCTAATGATGCATATGTAAAAAAGCAAAATGAATTATTATAAAAGAATAATCTCATCCAGCCGATGAAGCTGGTTATACTCAGGTCAAGCTGAGAACTGAAAAATTGGTAATGCGACATTCGAGCGAGGGCAGCCCACGGAACGCCCTAGTAAAAGGCGAGGGCGTTGTTTCTTTGTGCTACCCTCTGTCGCTATTTTTGTTAGGTGGTGTAGCGTATACTCGACAAGAGTTTTGTATTTGCCTCGACACACTGGTCAGGGAAGATTTCCTTATTAGTCCAAAGCAGAACGCAACACCAATGCGTCATGATCATGATCCCACTAGTAACTTAGTACCACTGAAACAACTCATCATGCATATGGCCGACGACCAGTTCACCGGCACAATATCTTCAGCTTTGCACGATGCCTTCGCCTCCGGAGAGATCTCACCCCCAATTAGCTCAATGGACCTCCTTCTTTCTTTAATGGCATCCAAAACCACAACCGACTCCTCAACTTCTCTTTCGTCTGTCAGATTTACACCGCCTGGAATCAGTCCTCGAAAGTCTGTCTGGCCGCTGGGACCTTGGAACCTTGGCGTTGTCCCGTGACAGTGGTGTTCTCACCATCCTGGATATCCACCTTGGGAATGCGACCGCCGATACAACGAACTCTCGCAAGCGGAAGAGAGCGCCCGCTGATGAGGAAGCCGATTCTGCGAATGGTTACGATCTAGACGAACGTTCTTCCAGGAGTGTCAGCGGGTCACCTCCTCCCTCTACAACACCACTCGGAAGTCTCAGCAAAGAATTGAGAGAAGTCTACGCCATTCTCCAGCAGAGCACCGCCAAAGGACGTCTCTTAGCTGAACGAGTACGTCAAGTCCCGTTTCTAATCCACTAGAAATCATGATAGAGGGGTATTTCAACCACAGTTCCGTTTACTCCATGGGAGCTTTGATCCCATATGTTCATATATCACGAAAGAGGACTGTGCCAAGGCACGGCGCGCCTCGGGAACTAGTTTCTCCCACTCGACGTCTCCCATCTGTGATCGTGTACACTTCAGACCGCTGATTCGACCGCATACTGATACATCTCTTGGTCACTGCTCCTACCTTAATACCTGCTACTCCGAGCCCACGTATGCTCAATCGCCATCTATCCCATCTTTCTCCTCGGGCAGCGCCTCGAGGGTGTCACTACCTTCAGGGCTTGGTGCGGGCGGCAGGGGAAAGGAGAAAGCACCATGTCGATACCTTCACTTCGAAGTAGACTGGGACGAAAGAGATGGTCCAGCTACAAACCTCAGTGATCCGGGATGGAAAGACAAAGTGAGAGTACGCAAACCATTCAAACTAGAGATCGGAATGGGACCCGACGGTAAAGACATGCACGTGGTATGTACATGCCTTTAGGGGCCATCGAAATATCCGGTTTAACCAGACATCCGTGCAGTTGCCCCCACAGTGGATTAACTGTGACCTCCGTCGTTTCGATTATTCTATACTGGGAAAGTTCCATGTCATCATGGCCGATCCCCCATGGGATATTCATATGAGCGTGAGTCTACAACCGACTGACACTAACTGCATAACATGATGATATTCAAACTCGACGAAGCTGCCCTATGGGACCATGACAGACGATGAAATGCGAGCCATGCCCATTCCTGCCCTTCAAGACGAAGGGCTCCTGTTTTTGTGGGTCACAGGCCGTGCTATGGAGGTGGGCCGTGAATGTCTCCGGGTCTGGGGCTACACACGCGTCGACGAAGTCGTTTGGGTGAAAACCAACCAGGTAATCTAGACTCCTCGGTGGCCATGTTCATACATTCAACCAGCGCAAACGTAGTTGCAACGCGTCATCCGAACAGGACGCACTGGCCACTGGCTGAATCACACGAAAGAGCACATGCTCGTTGGTGTCAAGACTCATGTTGACGAAGCCGGCAATCTCAAGTTCCCTAGCTGGGTTAATCGGGGACTTGACACGGACGTCATTGTGAGCGAAGTACGCGAGACGAGCCGCAAACCTGACGAAGCGTATGGCCTCATCGAACGCATGTGTCCTGGCGGACGAAAGGTGGAGATCTTCGGGAGAAAACATAACACCAGGCCGGGGTGAGTGCTGATGTAACTTTGAATCACTGATCACGTATGTAATATGTGGCCTTTTTGAAGGTGGCTCACATTGGGGAACCAGCTTGGACCAGATCAGATCTACGAGGATGACCTGGCAGCTAGGATCAAAGCCCGTTATCCAGAACGCGTGATTGGGATGTCAGGCACGTCTGGTGCGTGACAGCGCGTCCATAGGAAGAGTGGAAGACGGTACATGTATCGTGGTTTTTTCATACCCCCAAGTCGTTCCGCATAATCATCTTTCTTTGAGAACTCCATGGATGCCGTAATGATCGTTGACGTTCAGAACCTTATGTTTCGATTCAGGAAAATAGCCCGAGGGAAGCTAAACATTGCGTTGAAGTCTTGAAGATAGGCTAGCTTCGGCCCATGATGTGGATGTGCTTACACGATGGCGCTGAGCACTAAGGGGCTATTCACAGTCTTAACTCCGCCTCACCCAAGCAAACGAACGTCAGTTTCTAGAGACTCATAGCAACCTTATGGGCGAAAGGTGGGTCCCTTGGTGTGATCATCGTGGTTGTTAGCGCGTTGCAGTTGCGACAACGGAAATGAGATGGGCGGGGGTTGCGACAGTTGTACCACGTCAATCACATTCAGTCGCATTCAGCACAATGAGTACATCTAGAGACATGACTGAAAGATTAGTCCATATACCTAATGAACGGATCTATAGAGCTTGAACATCTAATAATTGAACGTTGGCCGTCTTTCCTTTGCAGTGCATTAACTTAATTTGGTTATTAAGGTGTGTAGTTGACTGGCGAGATCTCCTAGTGTCATTGTTGGTGATCAGCGAGGTTGAGCTCTTCGATGAGTAGATCGTTCACGGCAGTTGTGTTGTCAAGGTATACTGAAATGAGGAGGCAAGTAAGTCTGAGGTTTCGAAACGGTATCGAGGGAAGCGACACTTACCATGGTGTCCGGCATTAGGGACAGCGGCCATTCGCCCATGCAGGTTGCCAGCATGGCGAAGCTTCTCCAACGACTGGAGGCCACCCACGGGGTCCATCCAATCGTGTTCACCGTCTAGATGCGTGTCAGTCATCTGAGTAGATTGACAGGGGCGACATGACACTGACAGACAAAAGTAATAGGTATCTTCAATGCATGTATCCTGTCTACCAGGGGCATGTGGGCGTGGGCGTAAGGTGCGAGAATATGGGCTAAAGTCGGTGTGAGGTTGCGGTATACATGAGATTAAAGGAGGTCATACACATGCAATATTCGCCGGAACCTTTGGCAAGCGTTATGTTGAGGATATAATCGTGCATGTCGCGAGTCTCGTCATCTGTTAGACCAGAGAAGCGACGACTCGAATACTATCCATGTCATCGTGAGTTACAGAACTCCTGAGTCGAGAAACGAGCGAACCTTCCCAACCAACATAGGCCCCCAAAATAGTGTCGATCGAACGACCTGAAATGGACTCCATCCTTCCTCCCACAGATATGTGAGCAATCTTCGGGACCGACTCTCTTCCTTCTTGATCGCTCTCTGCTCGTCCCGGATGCGCTGGATTCCAGAGGCCGAAGCGCGTTCCGCGCGCGCGCTGGCCGTAACCCCCGACTCTCCAGTATCTGTCAGCTCTCTTGAAGGCATCGAGAGATTGTGAGGAGAATGAGGTACACCAGCAGGGGAGAGCAGGATGAGCTTATGGACACGTGTGGGATACCGGAGTGCATATGCAACACTGAAGTATGCTCCAAGTGAATGTCCAACCAGGGTCATTTTCTCAAGACCCATCTTGGTGCGCCACTCCTCGAGGGAATCAACGAAGAAGGACTCAGCTTCCCGCACGCGACCAGGAACATCGTCTCGACGAGCCTTGATACGGAAGGGAACACGAGCGGAACGACCCATACCGAGCCAGTCTAGGGCATAGACATCTGTGCCACGATTGCCAGCCCATGTTGCTAGTGCAGGGAAGTTCCGAAAAAAGAACCCGAGACCGGCACCATAGCCGTGCAGAAGGACCGCGGGTGGAGGCGCATTTGGAGAGGGGTTCGTGGACTTTATTGAGAGCGAATTAAGGTAATGATTCGGAGCCGCAAGTTGTACTCGTTCGCTGCGAGCGATGACGGCTATCTGTACTCGTTCGCTGCGAGCGATGACCGGGCTATCTCCAACTGCCGAGGCAGGCATCTTCTCGGGTACAAAGAAAGGCAGTCGCCTGACGCCGAGGAGTGAGTTTTGTTGAGTGAGAAGCACCATGCACCATGCACTGCATACCTGAGAAGCCGTTCCTCCGCGGCAGCACCTTGCTTCTCTCCAGCGCTCCACCTAGATAATGTTCCCAAGTCAGATGAGACGGATCAAGAGGAAATCCTGACAAGCACACCAGCTCTTGAGACTCGCAGTAAAAGTGACTGGTATTTCGCGAGCTGGGGAGATAGGCAGGAAAGTAGATGAGGTGGTAGCCGTCAGTGTGGACGACATCGCGCCTGCTGCCCTGTGAAGTAACTGAAGCGCGGAAATTCTGAACGACGGGGGAGGAACGGTGAAGATGAGAAGAGATTCAGACAGGAAGCTGGGGAACAAGTAATACTAGAACTGCTTGGGAATTATAAGCAACCGGCAAAGCTCGCTCCGCAGAGTCAGCACCTTCAAGGACTGCGTTTGCCTGCACACCTTCAAGCTTGCGTTTCCAACGTGCCGCTCGTGGCATCTGATTGACCTACGTAATTTACCATGACTAATAACGCTTACTGGCATCTGGTGACTAACTTCAAAGTCCGCTTGAAAGTCCACATTTGCCACATTTGCACTGTCACACTTGGAACGCCAAATCAAACTGTTGCGTTCACGCTCAACATCATGTACAACGGAATCGGTTTAACGACTCCTCGTGGAAGGTACGTTCTGCAGGATTCAAGGTTTGAAGTATTCGATGTAGTCTAACGACGTCTTGCAGCGGCACAAATGGCTACGTCCAGCGCAACCTGTCTGTGCTTCGAGTCCACGAAACTGCAGCTGACAGAGCTGCAGCTTGGGATATCGCTCCTCCAAAACACAGGGAACCCGATGAGGCTATTTTAGAACATGAAAGAAAACGAAAAGTCGAGGTGAAGTGCTTGGAGCTTCAGTTGAAGCTTGAGGACGATGGGTACGTATCATCATAAACTTCCGTTTTTGACCGTCCGTTCACCGAACCCGGCCCAGGCTCGACGAAGTCGAGATTGAAGTCAAAGTTGACGAACTTCGCACGAAGCTTACCGCCGACCTTGCGTCTATTTCCACCCTCGCGAAAAATTTGAAGCCATCAGACACGCACGCAGTTGCTGCAGCAAAAAAGGCCGAGCTCGATAAAATGTCACGCGCTCTTGGCACGAGAAGGGATTACACGGAGGGGGAGGCCTTTGATCGTGAGAAGCAAGAGGCGAATAAGTTGCAACGACTTGCTGAGCGCGAGGAACGAGACAGGAAGAGAGAAGAGGAGCGTGCGAGGATGCAAGAGCAACGACAAAAGTGGGAGGTCGAGAAGAGGGAGCGGGATCGATTAAGGCGACGCGAAGAAGACAGGCTGAGGAAGGAGCGTGAGTCGAACGATCTTCGAAGAAAAGAGCGGATGCCACCACCGCCGGTCCCTGCCCGCGCGGAGAGAACTAGGGAGCCTGGTAGCAAAGGTGGTGATCGTGATCGTCGTAGCCGCAGTCCTCGTCGTTCTCCGCGTAGGGATAGCAATTACCGTCGCAGGCGGTCACCGTCGCCCTACTCCCCACCTCGCCGTCGCTCCCCATCATATGAGCGATCGCAATCCAGGTCCCGATCCCCCAGTTCCCCTCGCTATCAGCGTTCTGGCTCACCTGCACCTCCCAGCCGGCGCTCACCTCCCCCCACACCACCTTATCGAACACGTGAGCGCTCCGACTCTCCACGACGCCGTTCGCACTCCCCACCTCCACGCCGTGGTCGTGACCGGTCCGAATCACCACTCCCACGGCGAGGACGTGATAGATCCGTTTCTCCACGCCGCCGATCACCACTTCGCCGCAGTGATGGTGACCGAGATGATAAGCGAGGACGAGAATTTTCTCCGTCCCCAAAGCCAACAGAGGGCCGTGCTCGTGCACGCTCATCTTCTACTGGATCCTCCATGTCAGTCAGTACAAACCGCAGTCGGTCGAGTGCTCGAAGTGATTAGGAACACCTCACGAGATCTTCTATTTGTCGATAATGTTATGTGCTAGCTACTTGATCTTCATGTCTGGTCTACATGTGTCTGAGTTTGTATGAATATAGGCAGCGTGCTACTGTTTTTCTGAGTCCTCCGTGGAGCTAGGATCGTTATGATAACACTCTTCCATGAAAGCCTGCTCAGGATTGTAAATTGCCCCAGTTTGCTGGATGCGGGCACTGCAATAGATGCACTCGGCCACGCTGACCCGGGGTTGCAGAGGCCAAAGTTATTCACTAGTGGGATCCAACACTTCCCGTTCACTCGTCCGACAGGTCGTACAACAGCAAAGCCTCGGCACTGCTCCACACGTCAAACATATATCATAACCCACACTCGCAGGGCACCTCCTGACCCTCGAAAAGCGGGGGAAAGTCTTCTTCGCAATTCCAGGAACCAAGGCGAACGAAGGTGCAGTAAAGATCGCACGTGGCGTCGGGAACGAATGGCGAGTTGCCGCCACGAGAGACGAGGCCTAGCCTATACGAAAACAATCGTTTGTTTCCAGAAATCCAGAAATCATTCCACGGCCGCAGGATGGGTGCTTGCAGCGTTACCTCGGTCGAAAAATACCTAGTCCTGGCTTGCTGTTGGCAAAATTTAGTTTGCATGTCACGGTGGATCTCGAAAGTCTGCTCAGCATTAACACCTGTGTCATTTCGTTGAGCCTGTGCAAGGCGAGGGTGGGTGTAAGCGCTGCTGATGAAGGATAGCTGTGGGCGCTGCGGAAACACTGCGACGAAACAGGCACTGTGTTGATCCATGATGAGATACAGGTAGGACAATACATTTGATGTCCTTTTCAATGTGGTCCGTACAGGACCAGAACTCTATGGGCGCATCCGGTGAATGGGTACCCAGTTGGCTGCAGTGACCCGATTGATGACCACAGGTGGCCGTTGCAAAATCGTACTGTACTGCTCCACAAAGTTTGCCGATACGTAGCCCTGAGAAAGGGAGTTATGAAACGACCTTCAGAGTGTCCTCAATGGTCCTGTGCTATCGGTCACCACTTTTAAGCCGTATGAGTTCCTGGCCCCTGGTGGCTGACATCAAGGAAATGACTGCCTATATGCCTTGCCAGGTCGAACTTTTGGCGAAGGGGTTCCCTGACATGCTTCATGGGCTCCTTGTTTTGGAGAATGAAGCTCGTCTAAGCCAGATTGTAATGCTGGCGGGAGCATGCGTGGGTTCGTCTCGTGCCACATCTTTGATTGTCGAGAGGGAGGAAGTTGACGTGGCGGTGGATGTGCGGGGTTAGATAGATGGAATGGATCCAATAGAATGCAATGTAACAGCCGGTGATTGGTACGTGTCCAGTGGCCCGGCGGCGATGGGATCGCTTGAAACGTGTTTTACGTTGGTGGTGTTTGTTCCGGAGGCCGAACCGAACTGGTGAAAGAGCACGTGACTTTCCAGCCAATAGCAATGGGCCTAAATCAATCTTATAACCTCGTCAACCGAAGCTTCATGAAATTCCACGCCTGGCCCATCTCGATTCATCCCTTCATTTCAGTCTCCATTGCTGCACTAAAAATCAACAGAGATAGTAAGATTCGGCTCTTGAACTGAGACAATGCCGTTGAGCTCACCATTCTTTGACCAGGTTGACTCTTTAGTTATATCCCCGACTTCACTGAACCCACTCGTCGCTGTCATGGAAAGAATTTCGACCCTCTCACGTTTCAAGAAATCTTGTCCGTTTCTGGGCAGGACACAAACGCAGACCTTGCGCTCGCTTTCTAGCTTGTCGTCTCTCCGCTATCCCTCCATCTCTCAGCTCACCGAGACCGCTACGAAATGCCCTGTTATGGGTCCAGCCTTACAGATGCGCTCCAACCAGATGGTTGCTGGATACGCCAGTGTAGCGGCTCAGGCAGACGTCCAGAAACTCCATCACAGCAAGGGCATATTCCCTGGTGCTAATGTTTCCGATGCCGACATCGCCAAGTGTCCCCATGCGTCTGCTGCCCGAGCCGCTGCCCGTATGGCTGACGACGTATCAGCTGCCGCAAGTGCAAAGACAGCTGAAGCCACCACGGCGACACCCACCGCCGAGAAGGCAGCAGCAGGTGGCTGCCCCTTCCACAAGGCTGCGCCTGCATCCCCGGAACCCGCCGTTGAGAGTGACGTGAACATAGCTGCCGCTGCCGAGAACACGGCCGGAACATTCAACTACGACCAGTTCTACGCAGCAGAGCTTGAGAAAAAGCATAAGGACCAGTCTTATCGCTACTTCAATAACATAAACAGGCTCGCGAGCAAATTCCCTGTTGCCCACACAGCCAATGTCAAAGACGAGGTCGAGGTGTGGTGCGCTAACGATTATCTTGGCATGGGGAACAACCCAGTTGTCCTCGAGACTATGCAGTATGTACAACCCATTTTTCCGTATTTTTCACTACTCTAATAAATCTTCACACACAGCCGGACTTTAGATAAGTACGGTGCTGGCGCCGGAGGAACACGGAACATTGCGGGGAATAGTGCGATGCACGTCGGCCTCGAGAATGAGCTTGCTTCCCTTCATAGAAAGCCAGCGGCCCTCCTATTCTCCTCGTGCTATGTGGCCAATGACGCTACTCTCTCTACCCTTGGAGCCAAACTACCTGGCTTGGTGTACTTCTCCGACGCATCAAACCACGCCTCTATGATTCAAGGCATCCGCCATTCCGGTGCGAAGAAAGTTATCTTCAAGCACAACGACATGGAGGATCTAGAGTCCAAGCTCAAGATGCTGCCTCGTGAGACCCCGAAGGTCATTGCATTTGAAAGCGTCTATTCCATGTGCGGCAGCATTGGCCCCATCAAGGAAATTTGCGACTTGGCGAAGAAGTACGGTGCACTGACATTCTTGGACGAAGTCCACGCGGTTGGGTTGTACGGTCCCCGCGGAGCAGGTGTTGCTGAGCACCTTGACTTCGCGGCGCACCAAAAAGCCGGCCAAAGTCAGGAGGCTGTCAAGGGTAGCATCATGGATCGTGTTGACATGGTCACCGGTACGCCACTGACACTTCCTTTGAGAGTTTGCACCCCCCTGATTTTTTTTCGTGCAGGTACTTTGGGCAAGGCTTATGGAACTGTCGGAGGATACGTTGCTGGCTCGCGCGATCTCATTGATATGATCCGCTCTTACGCGCCTGGTTTCATTTTCACAACTTCTCTTCCACCCGCAACCGCCGCTGGTGCTCGGGCATCCGTCATTTATCAGAAGAATCATATTGGTGATCGCGCATTGAAGCAGGTTAATGTGCGCAAGGTCAAGGAGCGCCTCGCTGCTCTGAATATCCCTGTCGTTCCTGGTCCTTCTCATATCGTTCCGGTTCTCATTGGAGACGCCGGTCTCGCTAAGGCGGCCAGCGATAAATTGCTTCACGAACACGGAATATACGTTCAGGCTATCAACTACCCCACCGTCGCCGTCGGAGAGGAGCGCCTCCGAGTTACAGTCACGCCTCGTCACACCGCCGAACAAATCGATGGTCTCGTCACCGCCCTTGAAACTGTTTTCATGGAGCTGAACATCAACCGCATTAGTGATTGGGAAAAGCTTGGCGGACGTGCTAACGTCGGTGTTGGCAAGGACGACGTAGAACCAATTTGGACGGAGAACCAAATCAATACGGCTGGCATTCCACAGACCTTGCACGACGGACAAGCAGCTTTTGTCAACGCCGCGGCCGTTGAGGTTGTCCGAAAGGACTTGGAGGGTTTGCTAGGACCGGTTACACTCAGTGACGAGGAGCGCAAGGCGGAGGCTACATTGATGACAGGGGCGGTCAAACTAGCGGCAGAGGCTCTTCCCAAACAAGTTACTCGGGCGTATGCATCTGTTGGCAGCATCGAGGTACCAGCGGCTGCTCAGATCGCTGTTTCTGCGTAGACATAAATCCTCCAATTACACGAGTGCCTTCCGTTAAACCTTAGGCACCTAGAGATTCCAATACAATTATGCGTGCTTGTTCACTCTCTTTCAGTCACCATTTAAGATGCATTTCTAACTGGGTTGCCCGGCGAGAGCTTGGAGTAGGGAATGGGCTCGTGATACCGTAGGGTGGCTCGTCGCAGACGAGTCTTCTGCATTGGTGCTATCATGTGGTTGCGCACCCTCCATGGGTGCCACCACAATGGGTGAAATTTTCGAGTTGCAGGAGTCAATCAATTTCTGTAAAGTTGACCTGAGAAACATCATATAGTTAGAAGGACATCGACTTACCTGTCTGGCACCACCTTTGATATCCGCCAAGTATTTGGTCAAAAGGGGGACGTAATTGTCGGGTATCTACATCACTATACGATTGGTCACGGTGAGGGATAAACGGAATTTAGCGTACCGCTGTCTCTGACCAGACGTTGCGTATGAGCCAGTTTTGTCTAGCTTTGTTGAATTTCCAGGATTTCGGATCTCGCAATCGATCATAGGCATAGGATAAGGCTGTTCCAAGCTGCTGTGAACCCAAGGCCTCGCTAACGATCTTCTACAATGCGTACCTTTGCGGTTTTGCTTGTCAAGTGATCCGTCACTTGAGGGATCTGGGAAAGGCAGATCATGGTGACACCTGTGCTCTTTCTGTTTTCGTGATGGCTCTGTGATCTCCTCATGAGCAGCCCCCGAATCTCCCTTGTGGTGCCTTTTTCGCTTTTTGCTCGCTTTCTCCGAGTCTTTGGGTAGAGCGTCATCGACCTTGGGACCGATAGACTCGTTGTCCGAGGCACGTTGTCGCTTTTTTGTCACTTTTAATTGGTCAGCCACTTCCGATGTTGCCTTGTCGCTATAGCTAGTCGTTTTACTCTCGTCCTGCACGCGTTTCTCTCGCATTGGAGCGTCTGAATCGGCCAGGTCAGTATCGCGTGTTGCGATAGATTGGCTGTCTCCGGGCTTTGACTTGGTAACTCTCGAGGATCTTGCCGATCTAGGTTTAACAGAGGAGGGTGCTGCACCCCCCACGACTGCCCCCTCCTCTTTGCCTTTTGTTTTCTTGGACGTGTGCTGTAAAAGACCCTCGGAAGTCCCTGTAGATGCCTCGGACTGGCGATTTTTCTTGGATTTCTTGACACTTTTGTCCGACATTGCTGTTAGAAGTACACGCGTGTAACATATATAATCAGTTTGCTCGATGCAGTGAGGACACAACACGCACCGACGAGGCCAGTACAGTATGTATGAATTTTGAAATACAAGTGAAGGAACCATGGTCGTCCTGCCAAATAAGTGAGCCCAGGTCACGTGCGTGGCAATGCCCTAACCCACTAGTACAGTACTAAGACCACCAAGGAACTTTCAGTACTAGTAAATCGCTGGATGTTGAAGTACACTCAGAGCTAGCAACCCTGCACTCATCACCATTCTTGTCCAGACTCGACCCTTCAACCACATGGTTTCATGTCCCCGGTACTGCACTCTCGTTCTCAGTAACAATACTTCCGACTCGGAGACGCAAAACCGATGATATAGTTGTTCGACAACTCTTCCTCATGTTTCATTCACCCAACGTGTCAATGCGGAAAATGTTCCCTAACCGTGTTGACGAGCCTTGCGCCCTCCTTGAAGTGCTTGAGGGAGTCGGCATTGACCAGCCCGCGGGTACTCTCGTGGAGGGGGTCAGTTGACGTTGAGGTCCTCGGCATGGGGAACGCTGGGAACCTTGGTGGCAGCCGTGAATGACCTTTAACAAGAAGTAACCTGGACGAGGGGAGGGGATCAGCCAACCTTCGGAAGAGGAGCACTGTATGTAGTCGTAGTGGATGAGCACCCTGCAGTCGAAAGGCACCAAACACTGAACACGATAGCCGATATGGCCAACACCAATGGTATTAGCCGTGCCCTCCCATTACTACCTATGTACAATATAAAACTGTCACAAGAGGGGCTAGCTATTTGAGTGGTACATACTACATTCGAGAGTGGA
The DNA here is from genome assembly GCA_014904935.1 of Melanogaster broomeanus. Classification (NCBI taxonomy): domain Eukaryota; kingdom Fungi; phylum Basidiomycota; class Agaricomycetes; order Boletales; family Melanogastraceae; genus Melanogaster; species Melanogaster broomeanus. Next base: position 481,266 of record MU123695.1, on the reverse strand, counting down.
CTCAATGCGGAGCAAAGCAAAATCTAACCCAAAATGCTCCGGCTGCCCAAGGTCCCCAGACGTGTTTGGCCCCAATAATCGCCTGGGAGGCACAGATCCTCCCAGTCCGCTGTGGTGGAGCTGATTAGAGGGCTTTCGCAGCAACACCGGGATGGAAGACATGCCTGGTATTACTGCTCCCTGTTCTTCGGCTGCTTCTTCAGGCGCTTCTGCCATCACGACAGCAAAACCGCTGGACGAGCGACCTCAGTTCTGGACAGTAATCAATGAACCCGGGTGGACTCACCGGTCGAGGTGCCAGTCAATGTGGCTGAATGAAGTGGATAAGTGAGATTCATGTGGTTTAGTAAACCAGTCACCAGTGAAGGAACCAAGGTCCCGAGTTGTCTGTTGAAAAACGGATAGTCACGTTATCACCTGCAACACCGATAGATGTGACATCTCGTCGGACGGGATTAATGAAGTTCGGGGTGCTGTTGCCCGCAACCCGAATGACATCGAATCTATGCTGGAAAGACATTGAGGCTCAGTTAATCAAGTGTCAGTGACAACGTACGCCGTGCAAATGTATAGGGTGCTGCATGACAGAGGATGGTTTAGAATAGTGCGATTCTGATAAACTTTTCTCACAGGTCCACCAACAGCTGCACCATTGTTCGGGAAGCTTAATTCTATGACCTTATGCGAAGGAAGCTCGTAGACACTTCCGTTAGGAAGCAGCTCTGTGGGGTGCCTTGCTCCACTGAGAATCTGCAAAAGAACCGGAACAGGAGGATTGACGAACGTCACATTATTCATTAGATACGCCCCAGCGGCGAAACCTGGAACAATGTTGATATTAACATCCGCTTTTCCGATCTCAGGTATCCCGGGAACGCCTGGGCGGATGAGCGGATGAAGGTCGCTCTCGGAAAAAGACAGTATGTATGGACCAGGCAACGAAGTTGGATCTTGGGCGGGTGCTCCCTTATACCTCAGGATCGCCATATTTCGCCCTCCGTCAAACGTATCGCCAGGTTGGTCGCTCAGGGCTCGAATCCAGTAATTTCCGACAGTCTGGTTTGCAGTGACTACAACGGAGTAGCGTTGACCAGGGAAAACGAGTAAGGAGTCGACCGCGACAGGAAGAGTCTCAATTCCATCTGCCTCAATGATGGTCATGCGATGACCATCAATCGTGAAATTGAAGTTTGAATCACAGGACAGTCCAAGGACGCGGAAGCGGTACCGCAATCCATGTGTAACATTAACGACTGCGAGGGATTCCAACGGGCCGCCAGGATATCGCCCCTGGCCGTTAATGAGCGTCGAATCAGGGGTCACCCTTACAGAGGCTGCTAGAAAGCTCGATAGAAGGTCTGTGGTACCTAGGACCAACTCAGCAGTGAATTCCCTATGTCATAGAGGCCCACGTACCAGTCCGAAAGCGTGATAACAGTGGTTTCTGCGGGGAGTTAAGAAGGGACAAGCGTATGGAATATTCGCAGAAAGCTTACCATCGTCGACGTCGTACATGTGCTCCATAGGGTCCTCAGGGTCGTAGATAACCAGTGGACCTTTCACACCGTCGCAAGATTGAGCATCATAATGCGAGTGGTACCAGTATGTCCCAGTTTGAGTGGTGGCAGTAAATTGATGCAAAAAAGCTTCGTCTTGGCGAATCGGGCACTGGGTGATAAAAGCGACACCATCTGCCCAGTTAGATTGTTTCTGGACAGGCCGTGCCAATGCTGACATTCTACATGAGGATAGACTTTGCGACATAAGGTGCCCCACCACTTACGATGCTAGTTTCCAGAGGCATAGTGGCATCCGTCAGTTCGTTAAAGACCCGGATGGCGAAATGATCTTCCTGGTGGAAGTGAGCTCAGGTAATCTAGTTACTGCCGTGAGCCCCACCTTCTGTGCCTGAATCAATGGAGCTGGGTATACGCCATTAATAAGGGTTGCTCTGGGAAACGTCAGCACTACTGTAGCTCGCGACAGATAATCATGAACTGACGATCGGTTAAAGCCATCTGGAGCCACGAATTGATTCGCGATATGAATATCGGCCACCGGTCCAAGGACGTTTGGTGTGCCGGGACGCGGACGCGGACGTGGACGCGCGTCTGAGTCTAAAGGCGCGAGATGGGAGAGCGCATAGGATGTATGGAGCAGAGAAAGAGCTAGTATGCATAGGTATAACATAGAGACGATGTTAGGGGAACTACAATGACGGGGAGAGCGTTCCCTTTAGCCCTCGATTTATAGCTGGACATATTTGAGAATAAGTATGAATTACGGGTCCCCGTTGGGGACGGGGCCTGCCCAGCCTTGCGATGCGTGTCATTGCCCTGTTTTGGTATTGAATGGATGGACTGGCGCTGATGCAGTATCATGTTAATGAATCGTGCGCCGATCCGGCACCATCCAGGAATGACTAGAATGTTGGAAAGGGCATGTACCTGAACAGCGTGAACAATATACACCGCTAACCTTATAGGGAACGAATAGTTTCACTGGGCATGTTCTGGTTGTGTAAGTGAGGAACCTTCATGGGGAAGCTGTGGTTTGCGTAACGGTGTGGACGACACCCAGGCGCGGGCGTGCTAATGGCACCGGGGAAATTTAGGGGATTGCACAATACCGGACCATGGAGCTGTCAGATCAGAATATAACTTTCTAAATCATGAAAGAGCTTGGTGACGGTTTTGCGAGTTCTGAATAGGTATCCGTTGCCCTGAGCTAAATCAAAAAAAAAGCTGCTTATCGAGCACTCGTTGAGCGCTTAGCCATGTCGATGTGCAATCCAGGATTCCGACCTGGCCTCGTAATTTTGTGGCACCGATACGTGCTTAACTCAGTCGGTTCTACCTGGAAGATAACCGTTAGAACCCAAACGCATAACCGAAAGTACTTCCATTCTGAAAATGAAGGTTCACGAGGGAATAGGACCTTGTGTCTCGAAGTCAAATTACCTACCAGACCAACCACTTTCAGACAGAGATATAGCCACGAGAAGTTCCATTGCCAATCGTCGATGACCGCGCAATACTGGTCCTGCCAGTGTCCGACTAGGAAGACAACAACGTTCACCGGTGCACCGATGGGCTGACAGTTAATGCGGGTCATCTTGGTACTCTCCGAAAGCCCTACAAGCTGAATAGTTGAGGGTCAAGCCGCCACGTTCCTCCGTTCAGGCTAGATCACAGTTCGGCGATCTGACTGGAGGCCATTGTTGCACAACCTCTCCACATGGCGATAGTGTGCCACATATGCCATGGGAAACCGTACCCCTCATTGGGCACGATTAGGGGCTCAGATCCTCCATGAACGTTTGAACTCCCATCCTGTAGGATCTGTGGAAGGGAAGGATCAGTCAGAACCTCGCACTAACTTCTAGCCGCATTTTGCGCATGGAGATATCCGTGCTTGTCGGCACATGCTGCCACTTTCGGAAGTCACACTGCCCACCGCCCAGAATGCAAATGCATTTACAAGACTAGTAATTAACGGCACTTCCAAGCTTTGTCCAAGCTTACAGTAATGCTCACGCATGCACGTGTCAGGCTCTCAGCGCACCTCTGCATCTATATGGATCATCAGATCCATTGGTGTACTAGTACATAGTCTGCCGCACATTGAGTCGGAGACCATCGTCATGCAACCTCCTGAGCTTTCGAGAAACTCAGATTGTGACGAGTCACGAAGACGAAGGGCTTCATGTGAGTGGTGTATCTGGCTCTTAAGAACACGACGTTTGGCAAGTGAGGGTCAAGGGCCTATAGCTGCGGTGTGAGCTCTGGTCTATCTCGCCATGAACGATCATCGATCATGGGCGGTCGCCAGAGACCTGAGCCTGATCATGACTCTGACCGTGATCAAGTACGACGTTAGCTGACGCAGCAAAAGAGCCGGTTTGGCGCGCATCGTTGATATTAAAGAACCATATTGGCAGGCAGGCAGGCAGGTATCTGGAAACACCAGGCCATGATGAGGACTCCAGGCTACTAGTACATGCTCCCCTGCCCCTCGCCACACAAGTGTAACTTACAAAAACCAAGAAACCATTTTATAGAATGTTCCAGCTTGTTCACCTAGATGGTGGTTGTTGCATGCAAATTGCAATGAAATAAGGAAGTGATCCACTCAAAGTCTGACATACTCTGGATCTTGTGCAATATTCAAACGTTCTTTTCGAAAAAAAGACAGGCAGTATCTATAGTATCTATGGGGCCGAGTTCCTGACCTCAGGAAGAAGAAAAAAAGGCCTACAGATGTTGTGTAGTTGAAGCAAGATACGTCTGCTTGATACTATGCAATGTATATAGTGACACCATCACGTGCGAGGGGATATTAATAGTTGTGCCCACGGCGGGATACGTACAAGAATAGCCATTTCTCCCGTTTTTGCCGGTTGCTCCAGTTCTGACATTTCTCCTCTATGGGTCTAACATTCTCTTCACTGTTCAATTCCCTCACGTCACTGGTCCGGTGGAGCAAGGACCAGGATGTCCGTATACTAATGCTTGGTCTCGATTCGGCGGGGAAGGTATGCTGCGTGTCGAAGCGGAACGAGGCCGGTGCTGACCATGCACATCCAGACCACGATTCTGTACAGACTGCAGGTGAGGGTCCTCAGATCTGGATGACGTTCTGTTATAACTCGGAGCTAGATCGGAGAAGTTGTTTCGACAATACCCAGTGAGTAACCGGTATGAGGGTGGTCAGGATCGTTGATGTGACGGTGGAACCCAAGCAATCGGATTCAACGTTGAGACTGTTCAGGTGCGTTGAATCCAGGTTATAGTTCACTTCCTCTTCTGAATTTTATTAGTACAAGAATATTAAGTTCCAAGTATGGGACCTTGGAGGACAGTCAAGTATTCGGTGAGTACACGTGTCGGTTCTTTACGCTGAGTTTGTAAGTTGATCTTTCCCTTTGAGACCATACTGGAGATGTTACTTTCCCAACACATCTGCAATCATCTATGTCATAGATTCATCAGATCATGCTCGCTTGACAACGTCTCGAGGCGAACTATTGACGATGCTGTCGGAGGATGAGCTAAATGGGGTACCTCTCCTTGTATTCTGCAACAAGCAAGATGTGGAAGGTGCGCTAGAGCCGGAGGCGATCAGTGATCAGCTGGGACTGGCGGGCGGGGAGACCTCGAGACAATGGAGCGTGCGTGGAAGTTGTGCTACGAAAGGTGAGGGCCTAGAGGAAGGTCTTGATTGGTGAGTAATTCCCTTGTCCTGAAGTCCAAAATACTCATGGACTATCGTCAGGTTGGTGAACGCGATACAACAGAAATAGCTTTTCCCGCACAGATCACACTTCATCTTACTCACCCACTGGTATATCCACTGTGTAGCAAGCACGTACCCTAGCTCCTTTCTAATCTGCCTAATAGACTGAACCTCCCCAGGGACGAGTGATTGTTTTAGGTTGACGCTAAACTACGCAACCATCGGCAGAAATACAGTTCACAAATCACTTCTGACTGACAATTGACCGCGAGGCAGCAGTTATGAAACCTGTGGTTCATGTTCAAGTGCTCGTTCACTAGACCATACCAGTGAACATGTACACTCTCCTGTAACATTTAAACTCAGGTTCCACTCGCGTCTTCTTCATATTCTCGCTGCTCCCTATCAGTTCCTCTCATCCACTACTGCATTCGTACCGAGTGACTTCGAACAGCGTGGTAAGTCCGATTTGCGCTTTCCGTTTGCCATGGTTTTTCGAAAGTGAAGCTCAAAAGGCTGCTCGGGCGGAGGATATCCATCTCGCCCGGGGTTGCCCACTGCCGCTATCTGATCTATGGAAGCACCGGTGGACTCCACGAGTATACATTTTCTGAATACGCTCGAGAGAGTAGATGGGTTGCAAACATCCCTCCTACCAGTTTAAGTCGACGAATGGCGGCCGGTGTTGTTGTTGTCGACTCAGCACTGGCGTGTCCTCACTGCCATGATTACATATGCTCTCCATCTCCACGCCTATTCTCGTCGGGCCCTTCGTCACACCCATTAAAATAAGCTTTACGCCAACCCCTCTTCTATCAGTAGCTATAGCTAGGAATGAACCGTCACGTGCAAGGGCAAGGGCGGATATTCGGAACTTTGGCATTCAACGACGTCGACGTTCTTGGGAAACAACACTTGGAATGGGCGCCTGCGAACTCGAACTCATTCAAGTTAGTTAGCAAGGCCCTTCCACGCACGCGACCGAGGCGCGACAGAACTGCCAGGAAACACGTCCAACTCGTGCTTCTCAATGATACGAGAATCAGCAGCTACGCCTCCCCATCTTCGTGTCATAATCGCCGAGTCCCTACTCTTGTAAATTAGACCATCCTGCTCATACGCGAGGTCACGAGGAGCTGGCTAGTATTATAACCCGGGGCACACTTGTATTACACGGTAGGAGTTTGCATATGTAGTTAACCCAGCGACAGGCATGAAAACAACAGGCGGTCAGTAACTTGAAAGCTTTGGATTCGAGCCAGACGCTCCACTCGACCTCTTTCTTCGCCTTGACCTATAAGCCGAGGGTTCGGACCACAGGCTGCCAGCGGTGATCGGGCCACAGCTCGTTGTCGAGTTTCTGGTCATCTTTACCCGTCTTGATGTTGTACGTGGCGGTTGCGGCACCTGTTTCCACCTTTGCTTGTAGGAACTCTCTAAGTCGTGGATTATCCATTTCATCAGGGAGTCGAGAAGCGCGCGCAAGCTTAACGTTGTCTCCGTAGAGCTCGACGATTTGGAGAAGTGTTAGTCGCTCTCCTTCGATACGCAATGTGCGATTGCTCAGCTCTTCCGGAGGAAGATGCGTGAGTACATAAGATAAGTAACCTGCATATCTTGTTAAGTTCCAGACTTCACCACTGATTAATGTTCCCACCTGCAACGTCGTCAAGCGCAGTGAACGATGCGGGTGTATTGCCTTCCCCGATCAGGGTTGCTTGTCCATCCCAGTCGATCCCCAAGACGAATGGGATGAAATCCATGAGAATCCCCGCCTACAAGCCCAAAGGAGGTTGAGCCCCTGAATTCCGGTAACAAGATTCAACTGACATAAAGCCGTGTGTATGGCATGCCAGTAGCCCTCAGGAGATCTGTGATGCGTTCAGCAACATGGTTTAAGATCTACAGGTGAAAATGAATGCCACATACCCACAAATTCGCTCTTTTTAGCTAGGATACCATCTTGCCCCTCAGACGGAATACCAAACTCGGACGGAACGTACAACTTAACACCTGCGTTGTTCGCAGCCTCAAGGGTAGGTGGCTGCACCTCCAAGTGTTCATGGTTGACCGCACAAATAACCACGTCGCATTTGAACCGGCGGAAGTGTTCGGTTAGGGAGGGAACATCCTTGAAATCGACGGGGACGTGAACAGCGCCCGCAGGGATCTTCCTAACCTTGCTAGAAGGGCGGGTCATTACAATAACTGTGGCCCCATTTTCTACGAGTGCCTAAAGGATCCAGTGGTCAGCATGAATATGGTGCCCGGATCGAATCAAAGGTTTCACTGGCTTTGGCTAAAGGGACACCGAGTGTACCAGCTCCAAGTAGAGCAAAAGACGAGAACGTGTTCTGTGACATTTCGTGAGCTATGAGTCTGTTCAAGCGTGCAGAGCAGAAGTTACGCATGTCCAACGGCCTCCCTTTTATACGTCACTGCTCCGCAGAGGAGGGCTTGTTGCTTACCCGTTCATGACGATTTCATGAACCGTGATCAAGCATCTGACTCGAACGTGACCTAGGTATGACAAGTTAGTACTAAGTTGGCGATTTCGGAATTCGCAAAACGAGTTGGATTTCACAGGCATTATTATATTTTCACGTATTTATAAAGGTTGGCAAATTCGACATCCTTCTGCTCAGTGTGCATGACCAGAATTTCTACTGTACAACTCCGACCAAAAGGCTAACCTAGCAGTAAACACCTCTACATTTGGAGTAGCGCGAATCGTGGTTGGTGTTTGCTCAGGGGCTGATATTCACGTGCTATACACCTAGCAAACCAGCATACCTAGTTATAGAGTAAACGGGGTTGGCCAGTGATGTCATTTCGGCCTTTCGATTATGTAAAACTATAGAATTACTTTCTGCAAGAGTAGTCCTCCGACCAGCTCCAATTCCATCTCTGTGCCTCGGGATCGGATAGGCACTCCTGATATACCTCAGAGTCCGGTCTCCAGACGCGAACGGTGCCGTCGTCCGCACATGTTGACGACCATGTCATTCGCCCAATCGACCGCGCCGATGTCCCCCATTTGCCCGCGGAGTTCCACAGCAGCAGATGGCGATTCGGCTGAGCATTTAGGATAAGGTGAAGCAGAAAGACGTGCGGCGTTGCTGACATCAAAGAGGAACAGACTTCCGTTCTTTCCTGAGCATCCACTGGCGAGCCACCGGCCGCAAGGTGAACTCGCAAGACGCACATAAAAGGATGTCCTGAGATTTGGGTGCGTGTCCGTTTCCAATGGTATCAACATAGGAGACGAATACGTGTGAAGCCGTGAATCAGCTCCGAGCGCAAAGAGGAGGCTTGAAGTTGGTCCAGAACCGGGGCATAAGCTGGAGATTCCGCGCGGCCGACGCGATCCATTGAAGGTCGTTGGGTCATTGGGAGATGATCCGAAAGGCGTCATGACGGGGGGTGTTTTCGGTGACCGTGTGGTGCCGTCGACTGCAGGTAGACGGAGGTCCCATAGGTTAAGTACGCTAAGAGTATCGAGGTGAATGAGCTAATTTTCCAAAGGCCAATGCCCACATACCCGTCGGATGACCCGCTACTGATGAGGCCATGCGGTCGCTTGTCCGTATAAAGCATACTCGTGACACTCCGCGGCAGAGGTGCCGCCTTTCTGCGTCCTCCCTTACTTTTCTCCTGGCCATGAGCAGCATTGATGGTTATGACTGGCTGCAGTGAAGAAGTGGTTTGCCCAGTCACAGTGCAGCCGCTTGCCATTCGGAGGTCCCATACACAAATCATGCCGTCCCGACTACCAGTACTTAGGATGGCACGGTGCGATGGATCCCAAGCAATACACTTAACGGTACTGGTATGACTCTGAAGGGTTTGTAGGGTGCTTTGCGTTTCGACGGAACAAATTCGCGAGGTCTTGTCCCCAGACGCCGTCGCTAGCATAGAGTCATCCAAACTCCATTTTACGTCAAATATACCATTGTCATGTGGTTGAAAGACAGTTCGCTGAGGCTCTATTGGATGCCGTTGGGAGCCAGAACCATTAGGATATGGATAGCGAACCTACCAAAATCCCAGTCGCGTCGTTTCGAAGTATCGAGAATGATGACAGATCCCTCTTCGGTGGCCACGGCAAGAACTGGAGTGCGACTGGTTTTTGCACCTAGATAACCAGTGTGAGAAGGTATTTTCAAACGAAGTGATAGGTTTACCATAGGAATACGCGCAAGCGTAAGGAGGTGAGATGAAAGTATTATCAGCAACGGAGTGACATCTATACACATCGGACTTGTGGGATGACACGAAGGATTGCAAGATGCGGCGAGAAGGCACTATGGAAACACAAGAGTCAGTATTGAGCGTAAGTCCAGCATCAAACAGATATATACTTATGGTTTGACGAGGCGCAGTGGGCGAACGCATGGCCGACGCCATTAACATTCCGAACATTGTATGACGACCGTGGCTTTTGACGACGGGGATATCCTTCGTGTCGTCGCCACTGTCCTCTTCATTGGAAGGTAGAAGCCGGGGCCGTTTTGTTGGGGTTTCGTCAAGCGCGACAAGTCTACGTTTGGATGGGACGTCCTCTGGAGGGGTTGGTATTGGTATCGCGGTCAAACGACCTTGAGTTTTGTGTTGAACATTGGTGGTGTTCATCAACACCTGGCTGTAGCAAGGGGTACCTCCTGGGGTGTTTGTCATAGCGAATATATCTAGGATAATGTTGCACAGTGGAGACCAAGCGAAGCACGGTGTTGACAGCGACTCGACGCGTCGGACTAAAAGAACGCGACAACGCGAAGCCAATGAATCCTTGCAAGACCACGTGATCGTGTCCATAGCTGATACTTCGCTTCCCCTCCACGGCCGATGGCGGAGTTTCTGTGCAAAAGCAAAGTACACCTCGTGCTTCCTGGCAACCTGCAGGTGTCTCTTGCTGAGAATCAAATAGCTATAGACCAACGACTCAAAGGCATTATGGCTCTCAGACCTTCGTTTCGTTCGATGGCCACCAGCGCCAGACAATCTCTGAAAATTGGTATGATTCCCGCTGACGGTATCGGTCGAGAAGTACTTCCAGTATGTTCGGAAAGTTCTCTTGCTATTTATTTCTTCGTAACACTGTCCAGGGAGCAAAAGCCGCCATCCAGGCGCTAGGATCATCTATACCCAAGACCGAATTCATCGACTTACTCGCTGGCTTCGAGTACTTCACGAAAACAGGCACGGCCCTACCGGAGGACACAGTCGATGTATTGAAAAATGGGTGCGACTGCGCTTTGTTTGGAGCGGTCAGGTAGGTCACATTTGTCAATGTCAAGGACGCCTATGGTGATCTTATAAACCTCCACTTGATAGCTCACCTTCACGTAAAGTGGTTGGTTATTCATCACCTATTGTCGCTTTGCGGAAGAAAATGGATCTCTATGCCAACATCAGACCTGTTTCCTCGGTAAGCACAGATTTTCATCATTGGCTGGCGGCGGCTTGAGCTATGCTGCCAGGTTGCACCCAGTCCGGGAGAAAAACCACAGGTTGATCTTGTAGTCATTCGCGAGAACACTGAATGTCTTGTGAGTGCAACAGTTTATTGGCAGGGACAATCGCGTTCATGGTTAAGGAATGCAGTATGTAAAACAAGAAACCCAGACCATTGGTGAGAACGGTAAGGAAGCCCGAGCAACACGTCTCATCACTGAGCGCGCCTCGCGTCGCATTGGCGAGATGGCCTTTAAAACTGCTTTAACCCGGCCTCGCAAGGTTTGTTCCTCGCTGTTCTATTGCTTTAGCTAAAGTGCCATTTTTTTTCAGCATGTCACTATCATTCACAAATCCAATGTGCTATCTATCACTGATGGACTTTTCCGCGAAACTGTTCGTGGGGTCCCCGCTTTACCTGGCATGAACGGCAAATACGATAGCGTTACGATAGCGGAGCAACTTGTTGACAGCGCTGTATACAGGTCTGTACCAAACATTGTTTCACAGTACTCTGGCTGATCATCAGGTCGCACCTTTAGATTATTCCGCGAACCACAGTAAGTTCTTTTAACATTTGGTCTTACTTGGTTAAATAGCTCCCGCTAGCATCTATGATGTGATGGTTGCGCCCAACCTTTATGGGGATATTCTTTCGTTAGTCATCTCGCTACCAGATTCCGTACAATATACTGATTCCACGTTGTAGGGATGCTGCCGCCGCACTTGTTGGTTCTTTGGGCCTTGTGCCTTCAATCAATGCAGGGGATGCGTTCGTTATGGGCGAGCCGTGAGTTGGGAATGTGGCGGATGCCGTCCGAGTCTGATGGGTCTTTCCAGGGTTCACGGATCTGCACCCGACATAGCTGGTCAAGACATAGCCAACCCACTCGCTGCTATCCGATCTGCAGCACTCATGCTACGCCATCTTGGGTATGGAGATGGAGCCGACCGGATTGAGAAGGCGGTGGACGAGGTAATCAGAGAAGGCCGATACTTGACGCCTGACCTTGGTGGGAAGAGCAAAACAAGCAACGTTGTCAGCGAGGTAGTCAAAAGGATATAGAAAAGCTTCGAGGAAAATGCAATGCTTGGCTTTTTTCCAAGAGTGGCAGAACCTTGATCTAGGGTTATGGTTTATACTATCTACTTCCCACAAATGACCCAGTCTGCATTGTTCGCCTCGTGTTCGTTCACAAGTCACTTGGATTTCCATTACGAGCTCTTTCTTCTGATTCTCCCACTGTGAGCCAAGCTTAGACCAGGTGAACGTTGGGTGAAACGTGTCCCTCTTTCTCCCGGTGCAAATCTGGCGACCGTTCTCCGATATCGATCTACGCTTTCTGGAGTAGCCTGTTACGGTTCAACGTGTAGTATTTACCCCATACTAAGACTAATACCCCCTTCATAAACCCGACATTGCGCCAGCGTTGCACGATCATAATCAGCTCGCGTTCCCCCATCGAAGGCAGCACGGATACCTCGAGGTTTTCATTTACTTCGCGTGTTGCGTGCGTCATCATACACGAGTCTAGCAATTCCGTAGTGTGCACCGACTTCGAGAATGGGCAAAAATACCAATAATAAGAAGGGAAAGCAGAAAGAGCCCACTCAGGCCACCACCAGTGCTGCTGCACCACCCCCTGCACCTGCACCACCCCCACCTCCTCCGGTTCCTTCGCCGCCTCCTGCACAACACATCCAATATCAGCCTGTAACCGTCAACACGATTGAGGAAGAAGACGAATTCGGAGGCCTCCCAGGTAGGTCTGTCTCCACTCAGCACTGTAGCATGAGTCTCCGAGAATATCCGAGCATGAGAGCTAATTTTTTTTTCGCTATCATTATCATTTCCACACAGAGGGCCTCCTAGAGGAGGAGTCATGGCAAGAAGTTGGTCAGTCAGATGACTGGGCAGCGAACGCACCCGGAAATAATAGTAACGATAACGACGGTTGGGAAACAAGCGCTGCCCCTCCTGCACCGATGCCGCCACCACCCCCTCCACCTCCACAGAAGAATTCTGGTGGAGGTAAGGCTCACGCAAAGCAACAACAACAGCAGCAGCAACATCAACATCAACCCCACCCCCAACAGCAATCCCAACAAAACCTGGCAGGATGGGGCGCTGGTGGAGGCGCGAACAAGGCCGCAGCACTCGGTTGGAACAACACAAAGCTCCAACAACCCAAAAGAGGCTGGGACTCCGCAGACGATGGATGGGGCGAAGGCAACGCCTGGGCGTCCAAGGAGACTGGGCGAATGCGCATGATGGGTGGGAAGAGGAAGAAGAAGAAGAAGAAGAAGAAGGAGATGGGTGGAATGAAGCCAACGGTGGTGGATGGGGTCCACAGCCTCATTCTGCTGCATGGGCCCATGCGACGACTGCGCATCTCGCTCGGTCCCAAGCCACAACGCGTGCACCAACAGGTGGATGGCAGAGCTGGGGTGAAGAGGCGCGAAAATTGCCCAAGGTAACTTTTGATCCCGCAATCCTGTCATCCCCTAGCTCTACTGGGAGCAGAACAGTCCTGTCTCAGTTGCAACGGTCTCAGATTTTAAACGCGCTACTTAATAAACCGCAACAGAGCCAGCAGCCATATCCTCCAAACCATGGAGGATCTCTCCCCCCCGCCATTACGAGGAACTGGCAACAGCATCAACCTATCGCGGCAGCCCTCAGCCACATCAGCATGAGAAGCGACACCAGCAACAGCAACAGCAACAGCAACAGCAACAGCAACAGCAACAGCAACAGCACAGCACAGCAACAGCACAGCAACAGCAACAGCACCAGCAACAGCAACAGCAACACTTCCCCCGACACGAGTTCCGACATAGCGATTACGAGCAGCACCATGAACACGAAGGCAAAAAGAACAAGAAGAACAAACACCAACCGAAATCGCAACAGCCGCAGCACCAGAGCAAGAAGAACAAGAAACACCATCAGGAAGAGGAGCAGGATGTCTGGGCCCTCGGTGATGGATGGAACGATTCGCACGATGACGAAGAGCAATACGAGGCCACTCACGACGCGTGGGGTCGCAGGGTTCATTTCTCTTCTGCCCGGTCGCACACCTCTATGCTTCCGTCTTTGGCCCCTTCCATTGCTCCTGCTGCTGTGGTCGAAAACTTCACTGTCAACGCTTTGCCGCAGAACAAACTTGGACTCTCCACCATCCCAATGTCGAAGACGCTTTCTTATGCATACTTGGGCACTGTACCATCCACTAGCAGTGGAGCAGGTCACGCGGCAACGCCGCGGCTATCGGATTTCCGATTCCCTGAGTCGCAAGGGGAAGCCCTGAAGGGCGTGCACCGCGCCTTCTATGGCAAATCGCGGAAGGCGGCAGATCGCTTCCATTGGTTGTTCCCCCCTGAGAAAGATGAACGTGTCTCCTCCCTCTTGAATTGGATCCAAACTGCGTCATTCGAGGTCGCATCATTTGGAGTGAGCATCTTGCGTTATCTCCTACTGATTTTCGATGCTTACTGTTTCCTCAGTTGCAAAAGTTTCTACAGACGCGAGAGCGCGGCGCATTGGTTGTGAACGCAGACTATAGACCTGTTCATTCCCCGGATGAGCCAGCTTTTGATTGGATCCCCTGGGCAGATATCCAGAAGACCAGGGATCGGATTTTGCAAGAGTCAGTCGGTTACTATAACCCGGCCGTCCACATTCTCGTTCTTGTCATCCTACCCTCACCGTCTGGAAGAAGTGTCGCCATCTGGAGGCGCAAGTTACCCATACCTCCTCGCATCTTCCTAGCCTATCAAGCCCAGATCACCCAAGCGATCGCTTCCTTGAAAAAAGATTACCCTATACATGTTGAAGAGTGCGTCCACGGGAAGAGATCTACTGCTGTTTCTGATGGCATCCACAGATTACCGGGGCCTTCTAAACCCACGCCGCCTCCATCACCCAAGAAGAAGCGAAAGTGGTACAAACTATGGCTATCTGCATGAAATTACGATACCTGTACGATACTGTCATATCTTCTTTTTTCACGCGTTGCTCTTGTATTCTTGTTTTCTGTGTCTATATGAGCCTTCTTGTCTGTACTTCTAGTTATTTTCACAATGGTTTATCGGTAGCTTATTTGCGTTTCTGAATAAAAGCAATTACAGATACAGAAATACAACAGGAATAATAGAATGTCTTCTCGGGCCCAATTTCGAACTAGAGCGTAAACGGAGGCACGGCGTGGAAATCACGTGAAGAACTGCCATACGGTAACGCTGCCTGTCAGGAACGAGGCTGCCCCTGTGTGAGACCTAGAGACCTAGTATAACTTGAAGGGCTTAGACGGATAACCCACCTCATCCTTACTAGTAGATGGCGTTTGGAGCCTAAGAGCTAGCATGCGCAATTTCTCGACGCCATGACCATCTGTAGTAGCCGATGAAGGTAACCTCTGATGAAGTTCTACTTCATGCATGAATGCTGCGATATCGGCAAGGGATAGCCCGAGCTGGGGAAGTAAATCAAAGCGATCCCTGCAGAACACATGGGTGAGTAAGGGACAAGCTTGCGTATTCGGGTGAAGCAGCAGCTATGCTTGCCTCAACAGCTTCCTCTCTGCCAAGAGGCTCTGTAACTCAGTGTCGGTAGCTATCTGGAATGCTTCATGCTGAATTTGGGTTTGTGATACATCGCGTCGCAACAACTGTATCTCTTTCTTCGAGCTCTCCAGTGACGATGTTACACGGCTTAACTCCTCCTTCCACAGGGATGCCTCGTATGTGGACCTTGACACGGTCTTCCGCAGGACGGCATTACTAGCGACTAGCTGGTCCAAGTGGTTGGACAAACGTGAAATGCGCCGCCGCGATAGTACATAAGGGATGACAGCAAAAGGGGTCAGGAAGGTTGCGAGAAAGATGAAGGTGGTAATGGCTGGTCGTCTTAGGAGAATGTTATGCCTCGATGGGGTATCATTTGCTGTCAATGGGATAGAAGGTTGATCTGGGTTGGTACCAGGGGCTAGTGTAGGAGGGCCGGTAGCCTCGGCAGACAGCAGTCGAATTGGCGGCGGATTGTTTGTGGTCTCCATGTATAAGATATCTGATCTTAGGTCAGACCTGATCTTTTCTGTTGAAGACAATGCTAGCGGTAAGCAAGGTATAAGCGCTGTACTAGCGCGTGATTACAAGCAGGCTGCAGCTAATAACTTAGCCTATACATTGCATGCGGCTTAGGTAATACTCGAGACAGTCAGGCCTCGTTGAAGACGGCAGGATTATTCAAGTTAACGCCACGCTGCACCAGTTGCGACCCCAGCTACTTAGAGTCCAAAAGACTCTGCTATCAGCAATCGACCATCCCGGGCAATGCTGCAGTCCTCTGGCTAATCGTATTCATCTATTAATCTTTATACCGTTCTTCCTTTAGGATGTCTTCCGACCACGCGTCAATTTCCGACACTCTTCCGGTTGTGCAAGAGCTCAGCCCCGATATGGTGTCTGGCACGCCTTCTCTAGCTGTCCCCGAGCAGGCCTTCACTGGCGCTGAATCAAAGGACATCGCTCAGGAGGAAGAATCCCTGGAGTCCCACGAAGTGATCGAGCTTCAGGCGTTCAGTGAACGGAAAGCATGGATAGAGGAGAAAATCAAAGTTAGTACCCTCTCTCCGAAAGTCATAACGACAAGTTTCTCTTACCACCGTTCACCAGTTTCTGGAGCAACTGCCGCCCATCGAAGTTTTCGTGGGCATTGACGCTCTACGGACGTCTGCTGAATCTATTCCCGGTTTACCCACGCGCAAGCAGCTCCAAGAGTGGTTGGCGGAGCATGACAGGATCGAGAAAGAAACCGAAATATTTGACTCCGGGGAGCTTAAGAAGCTCAGAAATATTACCAAAGGTATGTTATTCGCCCCCATCTCCTATCACATTACCAACGAATGACAGCCGCGACCCAACGACACCTCTCTCCTGAGGACACTGATCTCATCGAGCTCACACTTACAACTATCTATGAATTGGACAAGCTCCTTCACCTTCTCCGGGATCGCTCAGAACACCTCGACCTTCTTGGTGTACGACTAACATGGGAAGAGCAACGAACTGCTGCTTGGGCAGACTTGAAGAAGCTTTTGTCGGACATCGGGACATTCCTCACAACTAGAGCCAGATGGTCACCATCTATTTACGAGGTCATGGCAAAGCCTGAGGAGAAACCCTCCGCACGACGAGGATCTATCGCCTCCATGGCTTCTGACACCTCCGCAACTTCGATTTCCGGATTTTCTCGCACTGCGCGCTTTAAGCTCGCAGAGTTACTCTCTCGGGATGCGGCCCAGTTTTCTGGCAAAGCGGCATCCCTCAGACACGCAAGGATTTCTGCTGCTGGAAAGGCTCTTGACAAGCTGATAGATAATAGTCGAAAACCAGTACCAGAGGAGCTCCTGGACGAACAGGACAGGCTCGAGGAGAAAGGTATCAACGAAATGGAAGACGTTGGCAAGTTTGTCATGGATATCGTGATGCAGTGGCGAAAGTGAGTATACCCCTCGACAAACGTAAGAGCCAACGGTGACACCTTTTAGGGCGGATGAACTTTACGTTGAGACAATGAAGGACCAAAGCGCCGCACAGAACCTCCTGGAAGAAATTGAAACAGCCAGATTATACCACCCCACCCCTCGCCAGAGCTCGAGCTTTGCGTCTCGAGCCGACACCCTTGTCAAACGTCTTACGCTGCGCGGGGATCCGAAGTCCACCTCTAGTTTATTTCCTCGGCCGACACACCTGTTATTTCCAGAGCAATTACCTTCCAACAACTCCCTTGTTCAGTGCTTATCCGCAGAATTTGCTACCGCTGCGGACCTGGTCACTAAAATCGACTCCCTTGCGAAAGAGTATCGTCTTAGTTACGAAGCAGTCAAGGAGATAGACGTCCTCTCCCAGACTGCTGACGAGATGTTGTCAAAATTGAACGCCATTATCGACCGCCTCTCGAATGGTACCACCCCTTGTGAAGGGGACGGGTCACCACCGAACTTGTCATCCGAAACTTGCCTGCAACCGACCGCGCATGCAGCGTTTCTTACTTTGCTGCCAGCATTACTAGAAGAAGCAGTGCAAGCCACTTCCGCTGTCGACAAACTCATATGCTCGTACCAATTAGCTCTCCTCAACTCGGATCGTCCCGGGATCGATCCCACATTCAAACAAAACGCAAACGATTTACTGGATGCCCTGGTGTCTGCACGGGACAGAGCACACTCCCTTATCGATGACACCAATGCGCGAGTTAGACGTCTCAGAGTTGTTAGGAAGGTGTGGTCCATCATGAACGATGCTCTGAAGGAATTGCAAAACATCCAGAGTGAAGTAGGAGAAATAATGGAAAGGGAAAGATGGAAGAAGCAGGTCGAGACGAGTACAGATCCCATGACACCAGAGACGCCTCAGTTTCAGGTTCTGGATACCTCAATCTCCTCGTCAGACGTGCTCGGACGCCTTGACAATGTACGACAGACTCTTTTGCACGATATTACGGTTCCACTGGCTTCCGTATCCAGTTCTTTGGAGACAACTTTAGAAAGCTTCCTCAGTCAGACGTCAGATCGGCTAATGGGTCGATTGGAGAACGTCAAGCAGATGGTACATCTTTCCGAGGCCGTTCGATCGCAGTCAGCGGCGATGACTTCGCTTCGGGACGAAGTCAATGAATTACAGGTGACGGATTGAAGACCTCAAGATCCGGTACGACGCCTCCATCGAAGACATACTGTCAGGTGACTTGTCTCCTGAACGCATTCCGGAGATACACTTGGAGCTGCAAACAGACTCTGACTCCCTGCGGGACTCCGTTGAGGCGTTCACCGACAGCATTGCTCATCGTGTACCTTTTGTATCTCGAAGTCCTCGTGACCAGAGCTCCACTACTACCTTCATCCGCAGGGGATTCTCCTCGGTTGACCTTCGACTTGGTTCTTCTCAGTTATCCGTGGCCATTGAACTTCCCTTTACCCTCACGAGCCTGGATGATAGCGTTCGCGCGGACTCCAACTCTTTCGTCATGAGAGTTGCTGGAGAGCTGGAAGCTTTGCAGCGCAAGGCCGACCACTTGCAACTTGCTCGCATGGCCAAAGATGTTGATGCCGCGATATCTTCAACTACCGGTGACTTGCGTACTGTTACCAAAGAACTCGAGTCATTGCGTTCGGTGCCCTCCTCTATCTCGCACGGTGACCAGCAATTAGAGCAGCTTCAGGTGTTGGCCCAGGACGTTGAGGGCCACTCTACGAATCATCGCTCTCGCCTCTTTCGTTCGCTGTCCTTGATTAGGGAGTCCCTTCGTCAGATGGAATCCATCCCCGCTTCTCGTGATACACTTCTCCATGAGACTCCGCTCGCGTCACGTCGACGCGCTGTGGATGACCTCGAGATCAAGATCAACTCGTGGGGAGATTGGGCAGCGATGCTGAGGGGCGAAGTTTCGGAGACTCTTCTCCTTGAGTCGCGAAGGCTCGAAGCCCTGCGTGTTCAGCGGGAGAAAGAAGCGGAGGAGAAAAGGCGACAAGAAGAACGCGAGCGTTTGGCCGAGGAAGCTGAGCTTCGGGAGCTAGAGCGTCTCGAGACTGAGCGGAGACTGCGCGAACACATCGCTCGGGAGGAAGCTGAGAGGGTCGCCCGAGAGGAGGCCGAAAGGCAAGCTCGGGAACAGGTTGCCCGTGAGGAGGCCGAGAGACGCCTCCGGGAGCAGGAAGCATTGGAACTTCGAGAGGCTTTGACCAGGAAAGAAGAGCAAGAGTCCGAGAGGCTGCAGGCTCTCAAGGAGCTGCAGGAAACCCAGGAACGCGAACGCCTCGAGGCCGAAGCGAAGGCAATGGTAGAAGAGAGTTTGAAGGCCGAGAAAAGGGAACAACTGGAAAATGAGGAGCACGAGCTGCAGAGCAACGCGGGGAAAGAGAAATCATTCGAGCATATCCGGAAGAAGAGTATTACGGTGTTTCCTGGACCTAGTACACCCGTGCATCCGGGAGAAGGTTGGTGTCTTTCTGATTTCTGTCAGCACACATAATTAATGCTGGGTTTCAGATGTTTTCGGTTTACGGGTAGCTCCTTCACCTTCGCCAACGAAACACCAAGAAACAGATGCCTGGTTTGACAAGATCGTCGCTTTGAGAAAGCGTCTGCGGTCGATCAGTATTAATGAGGTTGCCAGACCAGTAGTGGCTTCCTCATTGGCAGCACAATTACCCACCATGGAGCAGTATGGCAAGATGAACACTCGATTTGCTTCGGTTCTGTTTGAATTTGCTGCGTTGCCTTCGTCAGGTCTCCTACCAACCACAGATACAGAGCTTCGGTCGCTGAGGACTGAAGTAGAGGCTCAGAAGATCTTATGCAGCGCATTCGCCAACTAGCAGATCTGGCAGATGCTGTTCACAAATGCGATATGGCCCTTAGCGATCTCTTGGAACACATCGATAGCTACCCCTCGGCCCCAGCAGGACCATTGTCGAGTACACACATCTCAACCCCTCGCTTACCTCCGGAGGAACAACTCAGTGCTCGTATTGGCTTCACCAAGCGTGCCTTTGCGCAGGTCGCGACGTACCTTGGGCCCATCAACGACGATCCTCGCGCTATCGCTGAACATCAGCGTATCCAGCAAGCCTGGATTGAACTGGAAGAAATGGCCAACGAGAGGATTGGAGGCAATGGATCACGTTCATCTAGCGTGCTCAGCTCTGGTCGAAACAGCAGCGCATCTGTTTCTGCTGTTAGTTCTCATTCGGGAGCAAGCCGTTCAAGCGCTCTAAAGGTTTCCCACAGTAGGAAAGCTAGTGAATACTCGAACCTGTCAGTAAGAGGGTCTTCCAGAGGCAAGTTCCTGACCCCGAGCCATCCGTCCTCGCGACGCGCGGTGTCTGGCTTATCGAGCACTCACTCCCGATCATCAAGTAAATTATCCACAGCGTCAGTGGATACCACTCGCTCTGTCTCTGGACCTATTGTATCAGCGTCACCAGCCCTATCGTCCTCTCTATACAGCTCCACTTTCGCTTCTCGACAGCGCACGGCTAGCCTCTCGTCGAATGTTGCCAGCCCTTCCCCACAGTCATCTCTGATGCTAAGACCACGAGCTCAAAGCAGAATGCGAGTATCCCCGACGCCATCAGATGTGTCAACAAGCTCGCGAACAAACCCACCCCGGTCCTCATCGTCGATGTCAACTTGGGCTCGCGCACCAAGGCAGTCCTTCACCTCGGCAAACAGGGTACAAACGCCACCTCGCAAGACTCAGCCAGCCCCTAAAAAAGCATACGTCGCTAATCCCAAAAATAAGCTTGACATCGCTGTTGGCGATGTCATCAATAAGCTTCCAGTGAATATCAATGTCGAGGTCGTTGCTGATACGTGGAAGGACCAGAGCGGCAAATACTGGATTGGCGACCAGGAACCCAAATTATGCTTCTGTCGAATCCTACGCTCGCAGACGGTCATGGTTCGTGTTGGGGGTGGGTGGCAGGAGTTGTCCAGGTACATAATGCAGTCATGGTTTCTTGGCTTGTACTGACATCCTTCCAGGTTCATCAAGGACCACTTCGCAGACTCGTTCCGCATAATGTCTCCAGATTCACCTTGTTTCGGTTCACCTCGTTTCGGTTCACCCCGTTTTGGATCCCGAGACGAGAAATGGATCAGCTCTGCAACTTTATTTGAAGCACCAGAGATCATCACCTCACCCCCACCACCTCTAACCCCGGAACCCCGTGGTCCTTTCGTTCCCTCCTTTGTACTTTCAACACCGGGTGCTCACAGTCCCCATTCTGTGAAGTCTACCCCATCATCAGGGTCACCACTGGCCCCTCTGCAATTCCTGAGGCGCGCAGACCCAGATGCACCACCAATTCGCCCAGTCACGCCTTCGAAGCCACCTACACATCGCGTTCGGACAAGCATACCCAATACACCAGCTCGGCACACGTTATGGAGGCCTTGACAACCTGCATTTTCGTTACACCTTACCAGGACCTATATATATGGCTGTCATCGACACCTGCTACTAATTATTGCATTCGTGTCAACTTCGTGGATGGACGCTTACTGATTTCTTATCACTATTGATTGCTGTCGTGCACCTTCTTGCTTTGTACTTCGTTTTGTTTCTTTTGATTTATTACCGCAATCAGACCTGGATCGACATTTTAGGGTACAAGAGAACTCTTTTACCATCCTTTGCACGCTACTGTGATTTTCTGTGGTCTTCGCCATCGCCATGGAGGAACCTATTACATCCCTTCGTCTGCATCCGGATGTTGGAGCCTACACTTCTGCCATTACAGCTGCATCACCAGAGGTAGTACGGGCGCCGCCACCGCCGCCCGCCCGGCCTCACTTGTTCCTGTTGGAAAACTTGGGCAAGCGTCAGGCACCGCTCGTGATGAGGGGCTTGCGAAGGAGATGTGGGAAACGATTGAGGGATTCTTGGGCCTGGCGAAGGAAGGGATTTACAGACAGGTAGACTGTAGCTTCGATATCGAACTCAGCTCGAGAAGAGGTTTGGACCGTCATACGTTATTTTGATTTGTGACTGTTGTTACAATAATTTGGCATACATACATAACGCACTGGCAGTGCACCCCACTGGCAGGCTCATACAGTAGATATGCTCACAATGCATATGGTTGTTATGCATAACCCTCATAATGCATCAATTTTGGGTTGGTCCCACTGTGGGGCCTGCGAAAAACGTTGAACTTTGCATATCGCATAATGCAAGGGCCAACTATGGTGAATATGCATTGTAAGGGAGCTACTTAGTGTAATAGGACTCGGATAGTGCTTGACTATTGTTCTCGGACAATTGTCCTCGAGAGATGTCAGGGCATGGCACATGCAATTTGGGCAATACCACACTACAGTACTGCTTACCCTCCATAACTTACTACTATGCTTGAATTGAAGCGCAAGCCATGTAATAAACCCACTACAGATGCCCATCCTGCAAAGCGGCCAAACTTGAAAGCCAGTGCCGACACACCAAAAACGTCTGCACACCCTCCAAAGACTTCATCACGTCAAAATCTCACAGGAGATGGCTGCTGCAAATAGGGTTCAGCAGGGGTATTCACAACCCCTGGGGTCAGGGGTAGGGGTATATGGGGGTAGGGGTAGGGGTCAGAATATTTGTACCCCTGGAGGTCTGTAAGGTACATGATCAGTATGTACTGACACACTCCTAATTGGCCATGTGACCTGATCAATGAAGGTCAACATGTAGATGATCTTGACAAGGTACAAGGAGAAGTTGAACAATGCATTATTGTTCTCCCTTGTATTTGGAATGAGCACAGGTGATGGCCCAAGCACATGTAGATTAGTATATAAGTAGAGTAGTTTAGTACATAGAGGATAATGAGTGTTGATTGTTATACATGTAATGGTGTCACAGGGACTCCTTGGATACTCACCAAATATGTCAGATCCTCAAGAAATATTGTAATTTCATGCCAGACACCTAACCTCACCATGGTAATAACTGCACTCCTCTGTATTGTACTATGGGGCCTCATGAAGGACAGCAAAATCTTGCAAGTGGCAACACTTCCTAATATTGAAGAGGAAGACGAGCTTGAGGATGGATGAGATTCAATTAGTGTCAGCTTACCCATGAAACCCATGAGACCCATGAGAGATTACCTACTGCCCCTCAGTAACCTCCAAGGTTACCTTGGGTATAGGGTATGTATTGATAACCCCTGGGGGTCAGGGGTAGGGGTAGGGGTCAACATCAGAGTACCCAGGGGTTTACCCCTGCTGATCCCTAGCTGCAAAGGGCGCATCGATGTCATCGAAGTCGAGTCTGATGACGAAGATGATCCCGCAGACCCGCCTATAATGCGTGCAAACACGATGTTAATGTGTCAGCTGCTCGAGCGTGCAGCCAAGGATTATGGTGATGTCGAGGAGGTCCTTACTTTGTTGGGTCATCTTCATCAATTTCGTGCTAAGCTCCGGCGTCAGGAGTTTCTTGGTGCCAAATAGACCTCCTTAGACAGTTTTTTCAGCTTGTAATTCATCCAAAGTTTCATACTGTAGCGTAAAAGGTCACCGTGGGAAAACATGCCTTTGCATATCCATGATAATGCATCGGGATTTTGCTGTCCCAACAACATGCATTATGAGCATATCTACTGTATAATGCGTGCAAACACGATGTTAATGTGTCAGCTGCTCGAGCGTGCAGCCAAGGATTATGGTGATGTCGAGGAGGTCCTTACTTTGTTGGGTCATCTTCATCAATTTCGTGCTAAGCTCCGGCGTCAGGAGTTTCTTGGTGCTAAATAGACCTCCTTAGACAGTTTTTTCAGCTTGTAATTCATCCAAAGTTTCATACTGTAGCGTAAAAGGTCACCGTGGGAAAACATGCCTTTGCATATCCATGATAATGCATCGGGATTTTGCTGTCCCAACGACATGCATTATGAGCATATCTACTGTAGTATTATTTGTGTTTTCATCACCTGGGCTCAGGCCAGCATCGCACACTCGGCTGGGCATAATCACAATACGTATCGCGGGTCGGCTTCGACCTCCTCTCGCGAAAGCCAAAGTTGTCTTAAGACCAAGTAAGTTATACTTACTTATATCTAGTATTGTCATCCAGAAACAAAGTCGCGGGGTACGCCGAGTCCTTGCTAGAGCCTGAGGTCCGTCTGCGTTCGGTCCCATTCGCACACAGCACTTGAGTGCCTCTTCGTCAGGGTGACGGGAACATTGAGATCGACCCTTGATTTTCTGGGGACGTCTGGGGTCGAGACTTCATAAGTCAGTCGTGGATAAATTTACTATGGCCCCGTGAGAGGTCCCAGTCGTCCTTCTCGTGACAAAAAGATGACCGAGATTTGTGGTCAGGCATCACTATGTCTCCTTCGAACATGTCCCAGGATGTAACATTTCAAAATTCTCTTTACATTGGGATTAACCTAGAGGACATTCTGTATGGTGAGTTCAATTGCCTTCATCACTTGTATGTCATACAATCCTATGCAGGCATCGAGCTTGTTCTCTATGTCAAGACCATGCGCATCCTGCTGGGCCACAGAGGAAAGCGCGCTATCTCTTACGCGTTCTTCAGCAGTATGATGCTTTTCTTGATCACAATCTGGGTGTTCACCGGGGCATTATTCGGTGAAAAAATGTGGATACAGGAGGAAAACTACCCAGGTGGACCCCATGCATATTGGGATACTCATATCTCGGATTGGTATATGGATTTTGGAATGACTGCAGCCATCGTGCTACAGCTCATGACTGACGCCCTCATGGTGAGACTCGATCAATCAGCGTCGAATTATCACTTGACTGGTTCTAGATCTATCGCTGTCGGATTGTGTGGAATAGCTATCGCGTCATTGTTGTACCGTCCATTCTGTGGGTGGCCACTCTGGGTGAGCATCCCTTTCGCCGCCCTATAGTTCACGTTTAACCCCGTGATAATTAGGCTTAGGGATTATGGTCGGCTGGACTTCCAGCTACCCGGGAGGCGACTTTTTCGACGGCCTGGCTTCCATACTCGGCCTGTCGTATTACACCATCTCTGCTCTCGTAAACATCACCGTGACCTGCATCATATGCTATCGTATGGTGAGCCACGGCATAAGCCTGAAGAAGGAGCTCGGTCAGGAGTATGCATGCACGTATTTCGACGTCGTCTCGATTGTCGTCGAATCTGTACTCCCTTACACGCTGTCGGGAATCGCGTTTCTGGTTTCATTTGGAATAGGGAGCCAAACCTCGGTGGCATTTCTTTCTGTGAACATAATGCTGATGGTGCGCCGTTCTGAACCGTTGGTCTTCAAACGATTCTCCTCTGACGATGGACTGTTTCTAGTGCATATCACCGCAAATGCTTATCTTGCGAGTCATCACGAGAAAGGCTTGGAATGAGGATAGCGGCCGTTCACAACTTGAAGCGACGACGGTCAAGTTCTCTCTTGGCGATATCTGTACTACTCCTCCATCTTTTGAGGAGAGCGCAGCAGCTCGTCATTTGCAGTTAAATGTATACCTTTCGGACGGTGAGAGTACTAAGGTGTGATATTTAGCGAGTGTCATGGCATTACCAGATGTGGCTTCTGTGTCGTACTTCCCACTGGCAAGTAGTCAATGGTAATCCCTCGGTCCCTCTTCCCAAAATTCACTCTCGAATTGTTGTGATTGTATCGCACTCTGGTTGGTGCTGGAGCTTCAAGATTACAACTACCTTTTAAGTGGTGGCCATAGAGTAGACTCGTGTGATGGGTGTCCGGCATCCCCGGTATACAGACTTTCTCACAATGTATACAGTCATAACAAGGATCAATCGATCACCGGTGCACTGGCACCTTTGGAGGGGTGGAAAGGATGTTACAGGAGTAAATGGCGAGACACTACGTTGGCAACATCTGTTACCTCATTCGTGGTGGAGGAAAGAAGAAAAAAGTCCTGGCGCTTTCATACTCTAGCCAGTGCAGTGTACAGCTGTCCTTGAGCAGAGGGATCTGTTCGAATGTCAACTATGGTGCATGATAAAGTAAGGCCTTGACGACCATTGAAAGTTGTAGCGTATACTGGCAGCGACATCCAATGGGTCGTTGCTCTTCGGCGCAAGCTTGGCGGGATTATGTCGACGTTTCTCAGTCATGTAACACATTACAATGATTATATGCTTAGATCAAAACCAGCATATATTGCCCAACATCGGAAGTATACACCACGTTAAGGAACAATCAAATGTGCATGCTCGTCGTCAAAAACCGTCCGAACGTCACCGAGCATGATGCGCGCGCACTGTCGTAGGACACGCGCCATCGATCAATCGATTGTCAGGAGAACTGCATGATGGGGCAAAACAGCGAAGCAAGGCGTGAAAGGCGCTCGCGCGCTACCAACCGCTGTAAAGGCCAGGTGTTCCGTGAAGTATGCATGCTGCGCTGGTCATTGTCGACAGGAATGGGGAGGAGGAGAACAGAACAGATGTTTGCAAAGCACGGGTAAACTGCAAGGACTGAAAATGGGAAAGCATGATGCGTGGATGCAATAGACACCGAGGCTTTGTTCTTTCTATATAGAGATATTATTTAAACCAGCAGTGACTTTTCGGACAACTTACATGCTTACCGTGACTCGCAGTCTGTAAGTCAATGGATTCAGACGTGAAGTGCAACCGTCTATCATGTCGAAAGACTCTGGTTGACAAGGCAGTTGTGGTGGGTAGCAAGCATTGCATCCCCGCCAGCCATAATACTAATCGGAAAGTTGAAACGTATGCATGGCTTATAGACGACATGTGAGTCTCATCGATGGCTTTAGGGTATGGCCTACCAGTAAATCATGCAACCACGAGGACAGGCTCGCATATATTCTGCGGTAAGTGAGCTGGGACATATTTGACGATCGTGAAAGCATGATCTGTTCACGAATAGTGGAATGCGCCAACGAGTTGTTCAATGCGTCACGCCTCTGTCCAGGTAAATTCTACACCCCATCCCTTGACAGCCTGGGCCTAACAGCCATAGCCTGCGAGACATCGCTCACTGAGCCGTGAGTGGTCATCTCGTCGGATCGAAAGAACAATATCAACTCCTGACAGGGATGATGTCGTGGTAACGAGCTGAATCGACACTTTGAACTTGGTTATTGAATTTGTGAAAGATATGTTCTTTGCATCCGACAAACGACTACAAAACGGTGTGTATCTGTACCCTCACTTCTACCTTGCCTAACTCCTCTCCGAGTCCGTACTTTCAGGACTGAGCCCGACCATTATCTTGGAGATATGCAGTCGGTTTGTACACATGCACACCTTCCCTTCTGTTGGAACTCATGTCCACGAAGAGCCCTTTCATTTTGGCAGTATCAAATTCACCAGGAAAAGTGCGTCGCGATGTTAGTTAATAACCACTCTTTGGCACGCATCGCAATGCAGCTCGTTTCAGCAAGCCGTCACCCGGAATCTCAACGATAAGAATGCTCAGCTACACAAGCAGCTAGAAAACGTCATTAGAGAAGGTATGTTAAGTTGGGAAGCTATATAACTGACGTCCTCAAATTGGTCTCAAGCAAATGGGGAGATCAATCTTCTAGGAAACAAGGTCGCAGGTAAAAACATAGAATATCCTATGCCGTGGCGACTTCCCTGTTGTTCAAGTAGAGTTGGAAAGAGACCTTGAATTGGAACGCCGAAAAGTCCGCGAGTTGCAGGATGCGTCGAGAGAGAGAGAAAAGGAGTACCAAAAACTAAAGGTCGAATCCATCAAGTGAAATGAGTGTTCGACCTTAACGCAATCGATGTAGGCTCAACACGACAAAGTGAAGAGAAAAGCACTTCTCGCCCCTGATCCCCCTCGTCCAGTCGCACTCCCTGGACACGGTCTCAACCAATTTGATCGTGCTCCCCCTGACAACCAAACCAGACCAGCTGTTGGGGAGGTCGACATCGGAGCTGTTGTGGGCGGAATGGAGGCTATCGGGGTAATTTCTTGACCAGCTGGTGATATCTACGTATTGGCTTCTGACGATCCATTAGATCCAGCGGACACCTCTCATCAGCCGTACTATGCCCGGAAGTTTCGGAATGCAGCAAGGTCATCCGCGATCGCATGCTCCCCAGTCCAACTTGAACCCACAAGCCCGAACAGCCAGTTTACATCGCCATCCACTGAACACAGGCGACCGCTCCTTCAGGGTTAATTCCGTTTCAGATCGGTCAGACAGCGCTAATGAGGTCGAGAATATGCTTCTACCACAATCTGGCAGAGGAAGGCACACTGGGGTGTCTCCCGGCTCAGGTGGATGGGGAACGAGTTCAGCGAGGTCCCACCTAGTTCAAGGGCGTACGTGAAATATGACCTCCGCACCCTTCATCTAACCATTTGCAGCTTTCAACCTTTCAACGAAACGCGGATTCAAAGCCGCGAGGTGAAGCCAGGAGCTTCATTCTTCAATGATTTAACTCTCGCTTCGCGTGGCACTCGGCCATTCAACGACATTCAGAGCAAGATTCCGCAAGTGTTATGTGTAACGAAGTTGAAAACATGTCATAAAAACAATACATATATCATATGCCGAGTTGAAGTCCAGAGACCACAGGGTATTGTAGGGTAGTATGAAGCGCAGATTAGCGAAAGCAAAGAAACATAATGCGGAAATGCACAGAAAGATGAGATTGGAATAGAAGTGTGTGATCATTCATAGCGAAGAGTGCCGTTCTTCTCATCCTCTAGGTACTGACCAATGGCGAGTATATCCTGGCCAGCGCGACGCAGATAGTTGGCGAGGACATTTCTGTCCGCCTTCGGCAGGAGAGCGGCGAGTTTATCGACTTGGCGATTGAAGTCGGCATCTGACATGTGGCCGTCCTGTGGGCTAGCACCTGCGCGACCGTTGAAAAGAGAAGGTCTGCGTGCCGTGGTACTTGAACGTTGAGGACTCGTTCCATTGGATGAATTTTGAGGAGTGAGGATGATTGTCTGGGACCTGCGCATGCGATTGGGAGGGGCACGAGGGCCGCCTGGTATAGATGGTAGATTGGCTGGACGAGGGCTAGGTTGCTCGGACCTGGGGGGACTCTTGGAGAGAACGTTCACAGGAGATGTAGGCGCAAGGGGCGCCTCTTTCTCCTTCTTGACGCTGGTCTTGCGCCCGAGCGACGCAAAGAAACCACCAGAGGATCTCACGGCCGAGGAGGGCGCAATCATCGAACGAGTGGACGAAGATGAGGATGTTGCAATGATTGTCGATGCTCGAGAGGGTCCACTGCGTGGAGCTGCGGCTAATCCCGGGTATGGCAGAGGGGGTGGTGCGTTGGGTGGGCTGCTATCTCCAGTGGGACGCGCGGAGAGATCAGTGGCAGAGTAGGCATCAGCCCTTCTGGGAAATGTGACACCCGAATCCGTAGATGATTGAGAGATATGACGTGGTGCAATAGACGGAGAAGAATTTGAGGGAGCACGAGGTCCTGCTAATGAATTTACAGTGGCGCGCTTCGCTGACCCCTGTGGATGGAGAGCTGGAGACCACAGACATCAGTCACCTATCATGGCGTGGTTGCTTTCTTACTTACCTTTGTACCTGGTCTCCGCCACCCAGTCACCCAGACCACAGTCATAGTGGTATAACTCGTTGATCTTGTGTGCATAGCCCGTCGATCGTTCTAACGCAGTCTTTTTCACAATAACATCTGCAAAGTACATTGATGGCGGACATGTGGATCTTGTCCTCCGCACAGGCGGTTTTGGTCGCGGTATCGAATGAGCCGCTGAGGGTGAAGTGGTCCTGGACGAGCGCTTACTCCCCACAGACAACCGGTTGAGCGACATCAACGATGGTGTACGTGGCAGGGACGAAAACCGCTTGATATTGAGTGCGTTCTTGAGTGACTTCGTGTCCAGGTATGCGAGATCGTTTTTCGCCGGAACTGGTGGCACCGTGTCCCCCGAGAGGGTAAGTGTCTTGTCAGGGTCCACCCAGCTTTGTGCCACGCTCTCCTCGGAACGCGATGGCGCTGCCGGTGGTCGTTCTGGAGTACGACAGGGGCTGAGGCTGAGGCGGTTCTCATTACGACGGATCTCGAGCCCTTGTTTGCTATTGCGCCCTTCATGGCAGCGAGGGGGTTCGATGACTGTTGGTGGCGGTACGTCACTGGAGCTGATGATCCCCATGTTATCAATCGCCTGGCCAACAGAGGCTACTAAATCATCCATTGAATCAGCGTGCGGTAAAGAGATAGTGACATCCTCAGGTAAGGTGGCCAAAGTCTCCGAATCTGATGTGCATAGTCTTGAAGGAGGAAACGCGCCTTCGCGAACATGATTAGGTTTGAGATCAGATTTGATGCTTTCAGGAGAGCCAAGCCTTTGTATCTTTCAGCTTCAGTTTGATAAAAACATAGACAACGTACTTCAAGGTGCCCTCTCTGTCGTTAGAAGGCGAAACTACGTGAGGCACGGCAGTACATGGTTTTGGTGGACTTGAGGGTGCGCCGATGTTTCCCGTTGATGGTGACGGTGATGACGGTTTGACCGCAAGAGCAGCAGTGACGTGGGGCGGTAGTTTCAAAGCCTGTTTCATGGCCTCTAGGTCACCTTTCCTGCGAATAGGCGAATGTCTAGGAGGTCGTGGCGGTGGTGGTGCTTTGGGGTCGATGTTAAAGACGGCCTGGGGTGGTGGTGGGAGTGGTCCTGCAGTAGCATGGAGACCTGGCTGATAGTACAAATAAGGAGAAGGCATCGTGGGTGAAGTGAATGCTGTTGACGGTGTTAGAGGACTCGACAGACTGGTACTGGGAGAGATTGCGTCTTGTAGACTAGACTGTTGGCTCGAAGGTCTTGGACTAGGTGATGGAGAGTGGTTGATGACAACAGAGCCAGCAACACGCTCACTTATATCCTTTGACTCGCCTATGTTTGGGGTTCGTACAGGAGCTGAGAATTCCTTCAGCTCTTTGTTAGGGCTAACCCCAGGTGCAAGGGCATCCTTCCTCCGACGTCCACGGTCGGTTGGACTGCTCGAGTCTGAGATCTCAGAAGTCTCCTGAGACGGTGACCTGCACTGCGGCATCTGAAATAACGGTGGCTTAAGTGATTCTGTGGCAAGCGAAGTCTTCGATGGTTGCTGTAGAACCGATGCAGCAGCCCCAGGAAAGCTCGCCGTCCCAACAATGGCGACCTCACGCGAAAACTTACGAGGTACGTGACCAATACCTTTGGTGAATGCTTCAACTGCCTCCGAAGACGATCGTACGTGGTTTCTGGAAGAGGAACTTGTGGAAACGGAAGGTTGCGGGTTAAACATAGGAGCGGTCATAGGTGGTGTCAGAGCCGAATAACTCTGAGGAGACGCGTCCGGCGGTGTAACCAATGCCAAGCCCTCGAGGCCTCTCCGAGAGCGTGAGCTATTCGACGGAGCGCCAGCGGAGTCAGAAGACCGGGTTGGACGTCCGGTGCTCTGCTTCTTCCCATCCTGAGAAGGCAGTTTAGGCGTGTCCACCTGCACGATAACGAGACGCCTTCTGTCTGTGCCTCCCTGTGAGGGAACACTGGTCCGACGACGAGCACCGGTTGTCGACGAGGTTGCAGAAGGCGATGCAGCGCGTGGCTGGAGGGAACGTGGACCTGTGCGCGTGGCAGGACTCTCTTTGGTCGACTCTGAAGAGTAGTCGGAAGAGGGTGACGATGACGTGGAGGTGAGGACGGAAATGGTCGAGAGCGAGCGGTGACTTGGCTGGTTCCTAGAACCCGAGTCTGTTCGCGACATGTCACCGCCATCCCGACTGTCGTATTGTGATGGACTTGGGCTTGCACTGGCACCCCGACCAGCGTCGGCAGATTGATAGTACGACAAGATAGCATCTGTTTCTTTTCGCGCTGGATTGGGACGTCTGCTAGGACGATCGTCTGGTACCCCGTTCACTTTTGCGAATCTATTCGTATTGGTGATGGAAGACATACCTGGCGTTAGAGAGCGCGGACTCCGAGGGACACCCGGGCCACAGCCTTCATCACCGTCTTTGCGCATTGCGTTGATTGGGACAGTGCCAGTGGGAGGTCGCAGTGCAATGTTTCTACACGCCAGAATACGGAGACATGGACTGAAGGCAGAGCTTGGGTAGTGCTGAAGAGACTAACGATCTCGCAGACACTTGCAATGGTGGCACGGTTATGGGCAAATTCGATCTATCGAGTATTACTGCCACGGGCAGTGGCTCTCAGTTGGTAACTCGGTTAGTTCACAGTGCCCAAGCGCTGATGAAGGTGTGGGCATGCTGCGCAAGAACCCGAAACGTCCATCTCACGACCACCATCACGACAGAAACTTTTTCTTCTTTCAATGACAAGCTATGTAGTGTATGACTCGCAGTTTCCTAAAAGCCAATAACCAAAGATACAGCAGCTGGGCGTCAATCACAGCCAACGGCACCGCATTCGTACCGCCCCGATCTTTGCCTTCAACCAACTTCTCGACGGACGGTGACGCATTTGGTTGTCCACTTATGATGACATGCGGTGTTACATGATGTATTAACAGAATGACATCTTCAACCCACTCCAACCCCATAGCACCTAGGTCACTGCCGTTTGGCTTCAGTTGCGACACTCTGAGACCGAGAGTTAGTGCAGGAACGTGATAGCCTTTGACTGTGTTGACTGACATCACTGATCTGCCATCCAATTTCCTTCCCCGCCCAGAACGGCTGCACCGTTTCGTTTCCGACGGACCAAACATCCTCAACCCGGTAACCCTTTACCTTTTGGAGCACAACTCGCCGGGCGTTGGCGCCAGGTGGGCACCTATAGAAGGCTCGTCCGTTATAGCTCACAAAATTCTGGAGCTTGTCAAGTGCGCCGAATGACTCCAACATCTGGGCAACGAGGGGCAAGAGGATTGGTGAGGTGTACACCCCTGCAGCACAGGAATTCGATGGTGTCGCCACCGACTTGTAATGCGTGGTGTGTGGCGCCGAATCTGATCCCAAGAAAAATCTCGGATGACCTGAAATCACGAAGAAATTCGCACTGATCCCCCTGAAGGTAAATGGTGTGATACGTACCCTCCAATATAATGTC
This sequence comes from Melanogaster broomeanus, assembly GCA_014904935.1. Taxonomy (NCBI): domain Eukaryota; kingdom Fungi; phylum Basidiomycota; class Agaricomycetes; order Boletales; family Melanogastraceae; genus Melanogaster; species Melanogaster broomeanus. Next base: position 448,006 of record MU123695.1, on the reverse strand, counting down.
ACGCAATGCTTTTCTGTCACTGGGGTACTTGGCGACAGGCTTGCAGAAATTCCACGACTGACCCGCCCAATCATCAACCGTCATCGCGAGGTGATGGGCTGTGATGGTACATGCTACCGTGTCACCGAGTGTTTTGACTGCCTCAACTGCTGCTCTAGTCGTCGCATGTTCGAGTACGATGCGCAGCTTTGGAAAGGCTTCGTGGAGCTTTCTCAGGTGAGGAAGGAACTTCTCCTCGGCATTCAGCACACAAGTATCCTATGGTATCTGCTTCAATAGTGTGCGCGCCAAGATATCTTACTACCTGCTTACTGAGGCAACATCCGATGGAACCTCTCCATGGAGGTTTAAGACGAGATCGCATTTCTGCATTTCCTCGAAGACGGGATAATAGACTTCATACGATTCGATCCCACCATCCGAGTTGGTGGTGACGCCTCTGGGGTACGACTTGACGCCAACGATGCCCGCTTCTTTTGCCTTTCTGACCTCCTCAGGGGTCAGATCTGGTGAAAGATAGAGTGTCATGAGATAGTCGACTTTATCATCGATCGCCTTCAGTCGTTCTCTGTAGTCCACTGCTTGATCGGCCTTTGTGATCGGTGGTTTGAGATTTGGCTACATCTGCGCTGAGCTCACAGTGGGTTGATCAACGCGAGATTGCTCACCATAACATAGGCCAAATCAAACCCGCCTTGACGAACATGTGGTGTCACTAGCGAGGATAAATCACCCTGTCGCAGATGGACATGAAAATCTGCTGGAGAATCTACGATAATTGTGTCAGTAACATCGGTCGACATGATAGATGAGAGCTAAAGTACGATCACGTGATGCGTTACAAGACGCGTTCAAGTTGAGTTTTTCATCTTGCCCTCATCTCCACAATCCAACTAAAGTCACCCTGTAATTTCTCTGTTTGGCGACGACCACAACGGCCAGCGCGTCCGTTCGTTGACAAACAATTTATACCAGTCCTTGTATTTGACCCCGGCCACTACTCATGGTTGCTGCTGGATCAATTAACGTTGCAGGTGTGTATTACTTTGTAGGGAATGAACCATCATCATGACACCAACATACACCAACCAGTCCGAGTACGACCCCCAACTGCCTGGGAGGCTGCTCGTCTACCAGAACCATGCTTCGACACCACCCTCCGCGGTGACGGAACGCTCGCAACACCCTGTAAACCAGTAACAGCATCGGCACCTCTACGCGACATCGTCCAAATAGTAGACGATCGCATCCTCACTTTCGATCCTGACGAGAAGGACAAAGCGCGCGCATTTGTCGAGCGGGGATTCATGCCCCCAGGGACGAAGCGGTACAAAGATAAGAGATTCATGTTTGATAGAGTCTTCGATGGGGAGGCACGCCAGGAGGAGGTATACGCTGCTACTGCAAAGCCATTGCTTAACCGCCTGTTAGATGGCTACAATGCCACTGTATTTGCGTATGGTGTATGCTTGTTCGGACGTCCTGCCATGTGTTACTCTTGCTCACGTCTCTTGCAGGCAACAGGGTGCGGAAAGACCCACACCATCAGTGGGACCGAGGCAGATCCAGGCATCATCTACCTTACCATGGCTGATCTCTTCCAGCGCATAGAAGATCGCAACGATGAATGGAACACCCAAGTAGTCGTCACATTCCTGGAGATCTACAATGAAGAAATCCGCGATCTTCTGGCCGAACCTGGTACCCCAACCCCACGCGGCGGTCTCCAGATACGCGAAGACAAATTCGTCAAGGTAGTCGGCCTTGTCGAGCTACACCCTACCAGTGCAGAAGAGGTCAAGCAGATCGTGCTCCAAGGCAACTCGCGTCGGACACAATCACCTACGCACGCAAACGAGACTTCGTCACGTTCACATGCCGTACTCCAAGTACATGTCGCACAAGCACCGCGGACTGCATCATTGACCGAGGAGCGAACAATGGCTACACTTTCCATCATCGATTTAGCTGGGAGCGAGCGAGCTGCAGCTACTTCCAACATGGGCCAGCGGATGGTCGAGGGTGCCAACATCAATAAATCCTTACTTGCACTTGGCAATTGTATCAATGCTCTCTGTGAGAGTGGAGGTGCCATCCGGCACGTTCCTTACCGTAACAGCAAGCTTACGCGTTTGCTCAAATTCTCCCTGGGTGGCAATTGCAAGACTGTCATGGTGGTTTGCATAGCACCTACATCACAACACTTTGACGACACCCACAACACTCTCATATACGCGGAACGCGCCACGAAGATCAAGACGAAGGTGGTCACGCGGAATGTCGTCAATGTCGATAGACATGTCGGTCAATACGTCGAGGCCATCAATCGGCTTAATCTTGAAGTTGCCGAACTCAAGGCTAAACTTGCCGGAAAGATCAGCGCCGAAAATGAGATCGTCAAACGCAAGAGAGCAGAGGCCGCTGCTGCAGTCGAGCGCGCAAAGCAGGACATGCAGACACGGATGGAACAGACTCAAGCATCCATCGTCGATGGCGCTTCCTGTGCCGGCAAAATCTCTGCTGCAGAGGTTAAACTTTGCACCATCCGCGCTCGCTTAGCTCAGATCGACGCACAAATGACGTCCTCTGCATCGCCGCTTTCTCCTGACCTCGAAGCAGAACGCGCCCTCCTGCAGGCACTCGCACGCCCAGAAGAGCAGGTGGTGAAATCAGAATCGCCTTTGAATGCACGCCTTAATCGCTCCCAAAATTCACGCAGCATGTTCGAGGCTGCTCTTCGTGCAGTTAGCGAACGCCGTTCTGACAAGCTAGAGGAAGTTAGCATCGAGAACGTCAAGGCCGATGCGAAGTGGCGGAAAGCCGAAATGGACCGTGTCAGGGCAGAGGCCGAGAGAGATGCCGTCAAGGAGTCTTTTCAGTCACAAGCCGAGACTGTGTTAACCCTTCTAGGGATGGTAGGACGGTGTACCGTCGTGCTTGGGGAAGCATCGCGACTTCTAAGGACGGCTGTCGACGAAGGCAATGAGGGAATGGAAGGAACCGTGAGGCTCCTGGCGGCATCGCTGAAAAACATCGCAGAGAAGAACGACGATTCCTTTGCTGCTTTGCTCGGGCAGACAACAGCTATTTATGCCACTCAAGCTGGGAGCTCTGCAATCGATGCGTTTGCGAACCAGTCTATCCTGCAGTCGTTCACTCGCATCCCCTCAGGTTCATCATTGAAACCTACTGTCAAGTCTTCAAGACGGTCGTCATGCAACAACATCGTATCACCGCCTAGACGAGGATACAAATCCCCGCGCAAGTCGTCGCGTTCTAGTATCAGTCAACCGTACCGTCGAGTTTCAGACAAAGAGAAGAAAGTTGTCCAATGGAAGGACGAAGCGGGGCAAGGTGACCTGGATGACGCAGGACAGAAAGAAATTACTCCAGTAGTCTCCGTTACCTCACATGACAGTGCAGAGAGCATCGTTCGCAGTCACTCAGTCGCAGGGTCGGAGAGCGAATGGGAAGATGAGCGAACTGATGACAGTCTCAGTCTCAGCTTTGTCGCTCTTCCTAACCGGGAAGCAGCATCGTCCTCTCTGTCGACTTCGTCACGATCATCTTCCAGTCTGCGGTCCAGCGCGAGCAGGCGACCGAGACCGAGTCGTCTTGATCCTGGGTTTCTCAAGGCCAAAGGTGTGACGCCACTCGGAAGCCTACAGGAGGCTGATGAAAATGGCTCGCCGGTAAGGCGGGGACTCCCGCTTTCTGACCGAAACATGAACCATTCCTCGAGGAGCGATCACGACTCTTCTGTGCTTCACATCCCCAAGAACGGCGAGCTTAATGCCAGTCCCCCGCGGCGCCTTCCAACATCTGCATCCCGTCTTGGTGCTTCTACCAGCAAGAGTGGGCGAAGGCGGTCAAATGTTGGTCCAGTACGAAGTGAGAAGACGCGTCGAAGGTCGAGCATGATCCCGCAACCGTCACAGCCCGGGGACGAGATGCCCGACTCGAGCGGTCCGCGGCGTGTTGAAACCATAGGGAGATCGCCTGCGAAGCGGCCCAAGAGACTGTCGCTGCTGGGAAATGCGTCGAAGTCGCTGAGGGTCAAGACCCCAAACGCGTTATCGAGCATGGCTATGCTGGCTGTTCCAGCACCAGACCCGAATGGGAGCATCAGTGCGGACTCGAGCATGAGACTCAATGGTTCAAAACCGACATGGCGATGAGCACTTTTTGTTGTTTGATGTTACTTTTGTTTTATTAGCCAAGGCTCCACCCTTTGGGATGTATTGCTTCTGTATCTCGAACGCGACTCCCCATCACATTTCCTCCGTGTTCCTTTATGCCTACTACATATTTCTTCGTTTTGTCCTCAACGCTGTCCCTCGTTATGATTATACCCATGTCTATCACTTACCATCACATGTAAGGAGGGGACATTATGTGTATGTTCTGCACATTCTTCCGCATGCTATCCACTGTTTATTTTAGATCTATGCATGTTTGATGTACTGTCGTCCTTGATAATGTGGAATCGTTCTTGGAGTCGTGCACATGAATGATGCATTGTCTGGGAATGTGATGATTGTAGGTGTCTGATGTATTGAGTCGACGGTCCCGATGTAAACACAAGTCAAATTATACGCTTTACTTCAAAGAACGACTAGGAAATATGTCAATGCCAGGCTCACTGTAATTTCAGTAAAATTCCCACCTTTAGATAATATACCTGCCATGCAACGACCGAGAAGAGGACTACTGCTTGCAGGACCGACCACCACTTGACACGATCATTGGTTGACTCTGCTGTGTCACGGTGTCTTCTCTCGCGAACCACGATGTATTCTTGTTCATCCTTGACTGCTAGGAGCCCAATCGCTAATGAGCGGATTTCACGCTCCACCGGTGCAACAATGTCGTCTGGACGACCAGTGACCTTGGTTAGCGAAGGTCATGTAAAGGAGAGCAGACCGACCATCTTCTGAGACATATATGATGCCATGTACATTGAAGCTGCGTGTGATATGTCGGATACCTGTCTGGGCGGGTGTCTTTATAACACGTACCTGACTTGTTTGTCTGCCATTGTGCTCATTTGGTTGGAGAAGCAGTACTCGTAGCGACCGTCCTTCTCTGCTGTTATCGAGGTCGACCCGGTGCTGTGTCTGACGTGTTTCGTCAAAACATCACCCTCTGGGTCTGTGAGCTAGACGGTGGAGACGTGAGTGCGGGTGAAGGACGGTGTCGTACATGGTCGTCATACCCAGAAGTCGATGTCAAGGTGACCACCTTCTCCAACTTGGTACGTGACGGTCATCTAGTTTCTCCGGTGAGACCGAGGTGCCTTGTTGACAACAGGGGTACACACCTGGTCATGTTCATGAAGGTCTTCGAAGAAACACTCCTTGGTGGATGCCGGAATGTTAATCATGTGAGCAGAAACAAGGGCGGGCAGGACTGCCAGTAACGATACGCAGAGGAGTGCAAGCCACGGGATACATTGTCTCCGTGACATTGTACGTTTTTTTCTCGAGAGCAAGACACAAGTAGTCGTGCGTTGGAAATGCCCTGCCAGTGGTAAGGGTGTAGCCTGGGTTGACCCCGGATACAAGAGTACCTGGGAGTAGCTGGGGTCCGCATGATCTGTGTCGAGTGTGATCGCGCAAGGTAATCGTGACATTCTCTGCCCTATTCCTGCTCCTGCTCTTAATATCTACAACTTACTACACTACTTCACCATGTCAGATTCTAACGATCCTCTCGCACCAAAGGTAAGTTCACACAAACATATCGTTATCATACCACGGTCGATGCATCGTGATAATCGCGCCACTCATTTCACGAGACCAACAACTTGACACTGATCTATCGCGAATTACAGCAAGAAGAGGAAACGGATGCTCATTTCGAGCCCGTCATCAAGCTCACAGAGCAGGTCGAGACAAAGACCCTCGAAGAAGATGAAGACGTCCTTTTCAAAATGTAAATAGATCTCTCGCTTGTTGCAATGATTTTTCATCATCATTGATCTAACGTCGTTGATAATGCCTCAACCACTTAAGGCGCGCAAAGCTCTTTAGATTTGACACGAGTGGAAATGAGTGGAAAGAACGAGGAACTGGCGATGTCCGTCTGCTTCAGCACAGGGGGACAAAGAAGGTCCGCTTGGTAATGAGACGCGACAAGACTCTCAAGGTCTGTGCCAATCATGCCAGTACGTACTCTTGTTTCGATGTATTGCGATCTGGGCTCACTGACGGCGCGTTTTTAGTTACCTCCGATATGCGCCTCCAACCAAACATTGGCTCTGACAGGAGCTGGGTGTGGAAGGTTGCTGCGGATTATGCAGAGTCCCCACCTACGTCTGAGACCCTCGCAATTCGCTTCGCGAACTCTGACAGTGAGCCCGATATATCTGTGATCATGTCTTGTGTTACTCAATGCGCCTTGCAGACGCCCAGGAGTTTAAGAAAAAGTTCGAGGTTGCTCAGATAATCAATGCAGGTGGCACCCCGTCCGAAGAGAAGAAAGAGGACGCAACAGAAAAGCAAGATGTGGAAGAGAAAGCGGAGGGCGAGGGCAAGGAGACCAAAGAGGAAGATGCCTCGGAAGAGAAGAAAGAGGGGTAGACGGTGATCAATGCCTCCGAGTCGCCTCGCCTTTCCCCAATAATCTTCTTATCCACTTCATGAGACTCTTCCTATCCTACTACGGCACTGTAGCGTGTCGCTGTCCATCGTTTTACCATGCGCTCCCGTACGCAATCCTTGTTAATGTAGACCAACCTGCTCAACATTTACCTACAATTGTTCACGAAATACCGGAATGAAGTTTGCTTGCTGTATGGATGTTTACTCAAGTGTGCATAAAATCGTCAAATCGTGAAAACTAATGTGGTACAGACAGTGTTGGGACAAACTGTCAAGAGAGAAAAAAAAGGAGAGAGATCTATAACAAGAAGGGCCAGAGATGAAATGGATCTACACCTGCTTCTTCGTTACCAGTTTCTCCTCGTCAGCCCATGCTGCCCAAAAAGCTGGGCTTTCTCCCCTTGTCCAATACATCGCCTGCTTTTTACCAAGCACGACGTCCTCGTCAATAAGTACATAACGTGCACTCTGGCAAGATTGTCAGTAACATGGCACGATGGATTGCATGGTCCACATACCGATCCTCTGTGTTGCGCCAGGACAGGTTCTATTAGATAAAACTGCACGACAATAAGATAATATCGATACTTACGGTACTTCATACATAGGTTCCAAGAGTAGTGTTTCCTTCACACTTACCGTCAGATCCCCGCGTTCATCGCATGGAAATGATACTCACCATAATCCCCCTGAGACCCCTCGCACCACCGCCCCTCTCAGCGGCCTTGCGACATATCTGGTCGAGAGCGGCGCTCGTGAATCGGATCTCAACCCCCGAATATCCAAAGAGTGCAGTATATTGCGAGACAAGGGAACCACGGACTTCAGTGAGGATACGTCGGAGGTCGGAAATTGTTAGTGGGGTGAGGGTGGTTAGAGAGGGTAGACGAGAGATGAATTCTGGGATGAAGCTGGATTGTAGTGTTGGTAAGGGAATACTACAAAGGTACAGAGAGAAGTTAGGTCAACTTACCCGTATTTCACAAGATCTGGGACAGCCAGTTCAGTGGGGTGTAGATTCTAAGAGAAGAAGACACACCTGACGGTTCTACCAAATCGAGAACGTTTTGGGACGATCTCCTGTTGGGCGTGAAGAATGGTAATAATCCTCCGCTTACCGAGTCGTCATCGTTTGGGGCGAGGTTGGCAGTAAAGCCGATTGACTATAAAGCATTGTTTAACCTCGGATACTCAGGGACGTCAGGGATGAGATCAAATACACGTACTCCCTTTGCTACCCTCCGCTTTACCACCGTGTCCAGACCAACAAACGCACCACTCAATATGAACAACACGTTTGATGTGTCGATATTGTATGTATCCGGTCGCGCTACCCACATAACCAGCAGCAGCATTTCATCATTAATAAAGGATGCAGAGAACAAAGTACCACTCACGTGGAGGTGGACCCTGTCCTCTTGCTCCAGGCCTCGACCGTCCCTCTCCGGCTGCACTTGGCGGAGGCTCAAGTGCTCCAGATGACTTCCCCTGAATAGTGACAACAGACCCTTCCATCATGCGCAGTAAGGCTTGTTGTACGCCCTCCCCGCCGACGTCGCGTGAACCTTCGATACCTGTACCACCTGACTTGCGAGCGATCTTGTCAACTTCGTCGATGTAGACGATACCAGTACTACATTTGATCAGTAAGACACAAAGTAGGGACTAGTAAGAATAGGAGGGCGCAAGCACCTGGCTCGGACAGGATCCCAATTGGCTGCTTGTAGCTGCAGGTGGTTAGATTCTGCACTGAAATAGGTACTTCGTGATCAGTACTACCTACCAGTCGCTGGATTGCCATATCGACGTCCTCTCCTACATCTAAAGTGAGGTTAGCGCAAACAGTGACACCGGAGTATGATAGACTAACATCCCGCCTGGCAAGACTGTCGTCAGTAATGTGACAAGATCGAGGCAATGCAACTCGGACCTGCGTGAATGAGGTTGCATCGCTGACGGAGAACGGAACATCAAGCACTCTTGCAAGTGTACGTGCGAGGAGTGTCTTGCCTATGGTCGAAATTGTGAGTGATGTCGGGCCAACGTGACGTGTGAGGGTTCTTACCGGATCCTGTAGGTCCTCTGTGGAATGAGAATATTGAATCAGTGTCTCGCGATAAATTATATGTTATCTTACATTACCAAGACGTTGCTCTTCTCGAACAACGGGAAAGTGTGCCGAGACTGTAGTGGCAATCGGGGTGGCGCAACACGCTGAGGATGCGGTTGTATCTGCGCTGACATGACACCAGAGGGTGCTATCAATCATGAATTATTTTTTGTGTGCCATACTCATTTTAGCAGAGCACATACTATCTAATGGGTTGATTTCGTTCCAGTTCGTAGCATCCTCCTGGTCTTCGATCGCAGCAAGGTTGGCGCGTACTCGATTATAGTGGTTGAACACACTACGCTTCATTATCACCAAATTCAAAAGGCTCGAAGTGAGAAATACACACGCTACCGAAAGCACCTTCTTTGCGTTCTCCTGTCCGATGACGAACTCATCGAGGTATCGCACCAACTACGTACATTGATGAGTCAAGCCCTTCCCGGGATGCAATTCAGGAAACACACCTGTCTTGGAGTTGCGAGCCCTACTGGCTTCATGAATGAGCTCTCATCTGGCTCTTCTCGTGGGATGTACTCATAGCGTGGTTGAGTTCTGACACTGCGGGTCACGGTGAGGATTCGAAGTGAACGGGCATGCCGAGCTACTCCATGACGAGACAGCATTCGAGCTGAAGAAGACGCTGGTAACAAGCTAAACTAGTATACGTGGGTTATGGGTTGAGATGACCTGGAGAATCGTGTGGTGAGACTCGAATGGAATGCGCCAACGCTAACCGACGCAATGATCATGAGTTATTTCGAGCTAGCTCCAGTCAGCGGCCTGCCACATTTGGGCAAATATCACTACCAACAACACCGCCACCATACACCTGGTACTGTCACCACACTACGAGTAACTCCACGTCTCATCATGGCTCGTCACAGCTCACGTTCACCTACGAGATACGACAGAGGCCGCGAAGACAGATATCGCAGTTCACACATAGGCGATAAATGGTCTCCTGACATCCACACGAATCGTGGCCGCGACGAGCATTCGAGACCTGGACGGGATCGGGAAGAAGACAGCATGGGTAGGGATAGAGACAGGGAAAATTACTCGCAGCGCAGAAGAGACCGAACCCCAAGCAGGGACAGAGACGACGACCGGAAGGTAAAGAAGTAAGCCCTGAAAAAAAAAACTGCCCTTAAATACTTCAGCTAACTGGAATCCAGACGGAAACGGGACAGGTCAGAAGAACGGAGGGCTAGAAAGGCAGAGAAGAAAAGGATAAAAGAGGAGGAGGAGGCTCGTCGGGTTGCGGAGCTCAGTGTTTACAGCGCTACAGACAATCCATTTCACGACGTCAATCTCGGGCAGCAATTTCGGTGGCATAAAAAGAATGAGAAAGACAGGAAGCAGGGCTTGTCCTTGGCGGAAGCTCAGCACAGGGACGCCATTCGACGACAGGAGGCTAAAGAAGAACTGGAGCGTTTGAACAGGCGAAGAGCTGAGAGAGAAGTAGAACAGAGGCTTCGGGAGGAGGAAGAGTTGAGGATGCAGAGACTGGCCGAGTCTGCACAGATGTCGGAATGGATTGCCAAAGACGGCGATTTTCAGCTTGAGCAGGAACGCACTCGAGCAGCTATACGCATCAAAGAGAAGAGAGCAAAGGCCGTTGATTTTCTGGCGCTCAATCTCAGGTATGTGCACCCTGTAGAAGAAGGGGAGGAGGAGGGCGCAGACGATGCAGGACTTGAGATTGATCTTGACGAGCCCTACAACATTCTTGACGTACGCATTCTTGATAAATTGGCTGTCACCGGGCTGACTTTTGAACACAGAATCTGTCCCCGGACCAAGTGGAAGAATTGCATGACGATATCGAGCGCTACCTTTCCCTCGAGAATTCTGAAGCTAATATTGATTTCTGGACTGTGCGTCGAGATTCGGTTTGCTCTCCCATGATGTTGACTGACTGTCCCCGCACCAGAATATGATGGTCGTCTGCAAGGATCGTCTGGACAGGATTAAAGCCAGCGAACGCATGGGCAAAGAGGCCGCCGCTGCGGTCGAGGCAGATATAACAGCGCTTCTCTCTGGCAAGAGCTACGAACACCTTACAGCTCTACAAAAGCAAGTCCAAGCCAAGCTCGCGAGCGGAGAACCCATTGATACGGATTACTGGGAAGCTTTACTTAAGAAGCTGCTCGTTTGGAAAGCAAAGGTACTCCCCAAATAAAACACCTGTCTCGGACTTGCTATTAACATGTCTTCCAGGCGAAGTTGAAAAGCTTGCATGAAGTTGTTGTCCGCAACCGATTGGAGCAGCTCCGGAAGCGTCAACGGGACGAGGCCCTTCAGGCCCAGGAGGAATTACTGGCAGGTGTCGCTCATTTAGCTGTGCAAGGCGTGACGGACGCCCGTGTCATCGTGTCCGGTGGAGGTTCAGGCGAACCGGATGTTTCTCCCGAAGACGTAGAACCTTACGACCGTTCCATGAGCCCACTCTTCATCGATATCACGAAGTTGCGCCCCGAAGAGCGCGATATTGACATCGTCACAGAAAAGGATGAGCTCCGAGCATTGGTGCGTCATTTGCGGCGCGTTCTGCCTTTGCTCCACTGACTGTTCACTTTAGTTGGAACAACGCCGCACAGTTGCCGCGTCTCGCTACGTGCCAAAGACTACCCAGTCTGTTGTGCAAGCGGAAGTGCCCGAGGCCGCAAGCGGTGCCGATCTTGCCTCCGAGGCTTTATACAGAGCGGAAGCAGAGAGAGAGCTTGACGAGGAGGAAGAACTGTTCAACCTCGAAGAGGATATCGCTCATACCACGTCCTACAATTGGGAAGACAAATACCGCCCACGCAAGCCTCGATACTTTAATCGCGTGCACACTGGATATGAGTGGAACAAGTACAACCAGACGCACTACGAGTACGTGTCCTTCATACGTTATGCAATTGGGTGTGGATGTGTTGATGTTTCGCCTTGCAGCGTGGATAATCCTCCGCCAAAGGTCGTGCAAGGATATAAAGTATGTAACGTGTTGATGGCAAGGGAGCATAGCCCTGATGTCACGTTTCTAGTTCAACATCTTCTATCCGGATCTCATCGACAAATCGAAAGCACCTACGTACAAAATCGTCAAGGAACCGGGCAACGAGGACACCGTGCTACTGCACTTCAGCGCTGGACCTCCTTACGAGGATATCGCATTTAGAATTGTGAATCGAGAGTGGGAGTTTTCCCACAAACGGTAAGGACATACAATACGGGTGCGGTGTTTATTCAGTGACTGATTCTGTATTTCTAGTGGGTTCCGAAGCAGCTTTGACAGAGGGTGTTTGTCTCTCTGGTTCAATTTCCGCCGTAATGTGAGTGTCCCATCACCTTTGCGTGTCAAAACACTCAGCCGTCTATCAGTTTTATCGCAAGTAGACGTATATCGACTCGTGTACTTGATGTGGATATGTATCACTCATACGCTTCGCCCCCCCAATGTAAAGTTCTCTGTTCTCATGTGCTTTTGCCGCGCTTATGATTTCAACTGCTATACAAGTGCATTAAATGAGGTCTATACTACGCCACATTGGTTTCCACGAGAACGCAACAAAAAGCCCCTTTGTTGAACTTTTAGGCCTTTCGCGGAGATGAAATGAACTCTCAACTATCACTTGATTACGACTTGCCTTTTTCGGACTTCTTCAGGTATCTGAGTGTGGATTAATAGAGGTCCACAACGCGTGATGGGTCCAAGTAACATTTCGACCACTACGCTTTGTCCGGCTTGCCGACGGTCGTCAAACCACTCACTTTTGTAGTACAGTCCACAGCGCTATTGTCCCACCCACTTCCCGCTTTGGTGTGGCGGTAGTGAAGCCGCTTTCTCCAAGGCGAAGCGCCGTTACCACCCGAGGCCAAAGCAAACAGTCAGAAACTTGTGGCATACTTTGTGGGTGTGTACCCCTCAAAGCGGCTGCTGTTCTGGGGACGGAAAAATAGTACAAAAGGCCCCACGGTTACATTTTGTTTCCTTACATTCGAACCGCTGCCACCTATCACTCATCCATCACCATGATATCTACACTCAAGCTCTCGAGGGGTACAAACGAGACAGGACACACCCTTGATCGTCCATTCAAGGCTCCGGAGTATTTCAACAGACCCCTCTGGGTGCTTTCACCGGATCCCGCCACGCTAGTACCGCCAATATTCCTTGGTGATTTGTCCAATGTGGTTCAACCCTGTGCCAAACTAGCAAACGTGGACGATACTGCTGCCGCCACACTTGGTGGCATTCCTGCGGAGGACTGGTTCGTGCACTCAACGGAGGCACGTTCCTATCTCAAGGATCACGTTGACCGCGTTGCCGATGATCACGGTCTTGCCACTTCAGTGACCTGCCACGACGCGAACGCGTGGGTCGAAGGAAATGCCACACAGAAAACGGGATCCCACAGCGCAGTAACCTTTCCGTCCCCAGCTCCCAGCTCCAACACCGACACCCCCGAGCACAACTTTGCCACCAACTCCTCCGGGAGTAGCGTCGTCTTGACCCCGAGCTTTCAAACTGTACACCCATTGCCTGAAGAGGCTATGCTGTTCGATGCCACTGACAGCCGTCAACTGGGCCCGACGCCTGTTGTTCCACCCGGTCTAGGCATCCCATACGCTCCCCTCAAACCCACAGTCAAAGACCACTCGCCAGACGAGCACTCTGAAGGTAGACGACGAACTGGTGAGATCCTAGTTCGTTGCGGAGTCATCGGCGCCCCAGGCACGTCATCGACGGACACCGCAGCGTACCGTGCCGCGACACCGTGGAAGCCTTCCCTATCGAATTTCCTCCTGCGCCTGTAGTCCCTGGTGTCGATGTGGAACTGCGGTTAAGTAATGATTCCGTCTTGGTAAAGGCTTTGGCCAGTTGGGCGGCGGAATGGATGCATAAGCTAGTGCTTGAACCATATCTTCGGCGAGGCAACCGATTCCAGTACGTCCTTGTGGCCTGAAGTATCTATCGTTGCACTTCTGATATTTATTACATCGTTAGGTACCACGGGAAACCAAGTGGCGCTTCTACTTCAGTTGCGTTGCGGATCCGCCGTGTTATCAGTGACATGTGCAACCCAGTGCAGGTTGTTATTCATGCCTTGTGGTTTATTGGCATTCTCGTGGCGGACGATGCCTACGACAAGGATAGGACTCCGTTCTTGGGCATTCCCCTCTTCCGGTACCTCCATAACAATGGAACCTTCACTGCCGAAGATTTTATGTTCCGTACCTTTGTTGCTTGTGCAATGCTTGGCGACAAATCCGTCAATGATTCCACGTTCTCTACCAAGACTTGGTAGGTGATTTAAACAGTGGCCTGATACATCAGGAGCTGACTAGATTCAGGAACCGCCTTACTCGCATCCCAGGATCTATTCTCAATGCAACGGAAACGTTCGCCTTGAAAGGCCTCAGATGGGACACAATGATGACCAACGCCCAGTGGAAGGACATGATCGTCTATCTGCGGTCTCACATCAAGATGGGGTCCCAGTTCGATCCCTTCGCTTACGACCAGATGTCTACATCCGGCAAAATGGCTCGCTTACTCGACGAGTTGATATCGCTGAGCTATGCAGACGAAGATCATGCAGCTGTCGAGGTCGTTCCGCCTGTAATGGAGATCCTTGCACCGCAACCCATCAGGCACTTCTCCCACTGGCAGGTCTTCGAACCTACGGAATGGTGTCCCGAGGATGATCCCATCATCAACCGAAAGCCACGAACTGTTGGAATCGCGCCCGGCGCTGATCATAATGCAGGCAACCTCACGTCTGGGACTACGGCGAAGGATCTCCTTGATTCGATTCTTGGATCCAGTGTGGTTCCTAACTTTACGCATCTTCGGCAACCCGCAGGCACGTCCTTTTATGGTTCCTTTGGCGCCATCGGAGCTCGACTAGCTCACACCGTCAGACTCGCGGGCGTATGCCAGAATGGTTCTTGGTTCCCCGCTCGAGGCTAACAGTATCAATAATCAATTTCCACGCCTCATTTCATTCCCTCGCAACCTGAAATCCGGTTAACTTGAGTCCGGTCTGGCTCTCTCTCGCCATTCCAAGTTTATGCAAGATCCTATGCTTCTCAGTCTCTCTTCTGGTCTGCAGTGTGGAACCTAAGGGACGTTTTCAAGCGGGCTGAAGGCCCTCACTACGCGCTGCGTGGGCGCTCCGAGTCAGGCTTCGGCCATAGTGCAGTTTGGTTTACTTCTACAGTACAGTCGAATCTCACCCACTCTGTCTTATATCGTATCACATTCTACATACTGTACTGAATCTGCTTAGTTTATCGGACAAACGCGACTGATTTTTCCAATTAATTGTTACTTTAGTAAGTTACTGTCTGAGCTTAGTCAGAGAGCGGTGCTGTGTCCTAACTTGAAGTACCCTCTGTCGGTGGCGAGTGCAGTAGAGCACATCTCATCTCTTACTTTGACTACGACCCCGACTTTTGGTGACCTCGTATAATTATGTCCAACGCGACCAATCTTGCAGCCAAGATGGATGTTGATGAGGCTGCTATCGACGAGGGCCTCTACTCTCGACAGCTGTAAGCATGTTATGACAACATTGCGTTCATCGCTCACATGAAATCGCGTATTTATCCAGATATGTTCTCGGTCATGAAGGTAGGTTCCTTGAACAGCATATGGATTGGCTGTGGCTGAGCCTCCTTCCCAAGCGATGAAGAAGATGGCGACCTCGAATATATTGATTGTCGGTCTTCAGGGTCTGGGTGCTGAGATCGGTAAGGCACGAAGTCCCGATGCACGAGGGGCTGATCCTGATAGCATATACCATAGCTAAGAATGTCTGCCTGGCTGGCGTCAAGTCAGTAACATTGTACGATCCCGAACCTGTCACTCTGCAAGATCTGAGCACACAAGTAAGTATCTACCGCTGGTCCCTTTCTTCAAGTTGACAATGTATGACATCACAATCACCAGTACTTCCTTCGCGAGGAGGACATTGGAAAGCCACGAGCAGCAGCTATGCTTCCTCGTATTTCTGAACTCAATGCTTACGTTCCAGTGCGCGACCTAGGAGGACAGGCCGGTCAAGAGATAACAGTAGACCTGATTCAACCATTCCAAGTACGCATATATATATATTCTCTTTGGCATGTGAGCTACAACAAATATTAGGCTGTTGTACTTTGCAACATGTCCTACAAGAAACAATTGGAGATCAATGACTGGACTCACCAAAACGGTGTCCACTTCATCGCGGCTGAGACTCGGGGTCTCTTCGGGTAAGTCTCAACACAGGCCCGCCTTCTCATTCTCATGAATTACTTGAAGGTCGATGTTCAATGATTTTGGGCCGAGGTTCACCTGCGTAGATCCCAGCGGCGAGCAGCCTCTGACCGGAATGATCGTGTCTGTGGCGAAGGTGACTAGTCTCCTGCCGGTCAAAAAGTGTCTCATTATTGATGTGCTCTCCAGGACGAGGAAGGCCTTGTAACATGTCTGGACGAAGCACGCCACGGCCTTGAAGACGGAGACTTTGTCACATTCACCGAGGTACAGGGCATGGAAGAATTAAACAACTGCAAGCCTCGGAAGGTATCTGTGAAAGGTCCGTACACCTTCACTATTGGTGACACGTCGTCGTTGGGCGAGTACACCCGAGGTGGTATCTTCAATCAGGTCAAGATGCCCAAGATCCTTGAATTTGTGAGTGTTGCGTGTACTTTCTGCGGAAGAGCTAACCTTTTGACAGAAATCTTTGCGAGAATCTTTGCAAGCACCCGAATTTTTCATCACTGACTTCGCCAAGTTCGACCGGCCGGCCACACTCCACGCAGGTTTTCAAGCGCTTTCAGAATACAAAGGACAGTACGGATGTCTTCCTCGCCCGCGCAATGTCGACGACGCAAAGAAATTCATTGCGCTGGCGAAGAAAATGGATTCTGACGCCGATGAAAAGGTCCTCGAGGAACTGGCGTATCAAGCGACCGGCGACATCTCCCCGATTACAGCAGTGATCGGTGGTTTTGTGGCCCAGGAGGTTTTGAAAGCGTGCTCCGCCAAATTCCACCCCATGCTGCAGCATCTATACTTCGACTCGCTCGAGTCGCTCCCTTCGGTCCTTCCTACAGAGGCTGACTGCAAACCCATCGGTAGCCGGTATGATGGACAGATTGCAGTCTTTGGGAGGTCATTCCAGGACAAGATTGCCAACCATCGCCAGTTCCTTGTTGGTGCTGGAGCTATCGGATGCGAGATGCTCAAGAACTGGAGTATGATGGGCCTTGCGACCGGACCACACGCGAAAATTCATGTTACTGACCTCGATACCATTGAGAAGAGTAACTTGAATCGGCAGTTCCTATTCCGCGCGAAAGATCTCGGGAAGTTCAAGTCGGAGGTCGCTGCTGCTGCTGTCGCGGACATGAATCCTGCGTTGAAGGGCCAGATTTTGTGCAAACAAGAACCCGTGGGGCAGGCTACCGAGAGTAAGTGCTTCTGTTGATCCACCCCTGCTTAAAAATGTTCACCCGGTAATAGATGTATTCAATGATGACTTCTTTGCTTCCCTCGATGGCGTGACCAACGCTTTGGACAACGTCGCTGCTCGTACGATACTCGCATTTTGACAAACTTGCAATTATGCTAACTTGGGTTCTAGGTGTGTACATGGATCAACGCTGTATCTTGTACGAAAAACCTCTTCTGGAATCCGGAACCATGGGGACGAAAGGAAACATTCAGGTCGTCGTCCCTCACCTCACAGAATCATATTCGTCATCACAGGACCCACCAGAAAAGCAAACGCTCTCTTGCACTGTTAAGAACTTCCCCAACGCAATTACCCATACCATCGAGTGGAGTAGACAAGAGTTCGATGCCATGTTCGTCAAGCCCATAGAGTCTGTCAATCAATACCTCTCAGAACCCAACTATCTGGAGAATTCCCTCAAGTACTCTGGTCAGCAACATGACCACGTCGAGCAGATAGTTTCCTATTTAGTGACAAACAAACCACTGACCCTCGAGGAATGTATTGTCTGGGCTCGTCTTCAATTCGAAGAGAAGTACAACAACGCCATCCGACAGCTACTTCACAGTTTGCCCAAGGATCATTTGACGAGCACTGGACAACCATTCTGGAGTGGTCCTAAACGAGCGCCAGACCCACTCACCTTCAACTCTGCCGATGTGAGTCACCCAGACCAAGTGAATTGAAGAAATAACTGACCAATGAATTCTCAGCCTACCCACCTGGCCTTCATCATTGCTGCGGCAAACCTCCATGCATACAACTATGGACTCCGAGGCGAAACCGACCCGGCTATCTTCAGGAAGGTCGTGGACTCTGTCATCGTTCCCGAATTTTCTCCAAGGAGTGGAGTAAAGATCCAGATCAACGAGAATGATCCTGTTAACCAATCCTTGAGTGGTACGGTTGATGCGTGTTCTGTGACTTTCGCCGCTAACCCAGAATCCAGATCCGGATGATCTCAGTGAATTCGTCAAGAAGTTGCCTCCCCCTTCCTCCCTTGCTGGTTTTCGTCTTACGCCTGTCGAGTTCGAGAAAGACGACGACACCAACCACCACATAGACTTCATCACCGCAGCTTCCAATCTTCGTGCCATGAACTACAACATTCCCATTGCTGACCGGCACACAACGAAACAAATCGCCGGAAAGATTATTCCTGCCATCGCCACAACTACCGCTCTCGTTGTCGGTCTGGTGTGCTTAGAGCTCTACAAAGTAAGCCTTGTTGATATTCACCTTGGACGTTACCTTGACAAAGCTTTGAAGATCATCGATGGCAAGAATGACCTTGAGAAATACAAGAACGGATTTGTCAACCTTGCACTTCCATTCTTCGGCTTCTCCGAACCCATCGCAGCGCAAAAGAACAAGTTTGGTAATACTGAATGGACTCTCTGGGACCGCCTTGAGTTCAAGAACGATCCTACACTGAAGGAGTTCATCGCATTCTTCAAGACCAACCACGATCTTGATGTCAGTATGGTCAGTCAAGGCGTGAGCATGTTGTGGAGCTCTTTCACCGACAGGAAGAAGGTATGCGTTGACATCCTTGGGACTCGTGGATTGGTCTTGACACCTTCTTCAGAGCGCGGAGAGATTACCGATGAAGTTCAGCAAGCTGGTTGAGCACGTCAGCAAGAAACCTATTCTACCCCACGTCAAGCATCTGTTGGTTGAAGTCATGCTGATGGACGAGGAAGGAGAGGATGTTGAGGTGAGCTCGCTTTCTTTTTCAGATGGCATTTTAACTGAAGTCGTCCATAGGTGCCGTTCATCCTAGTTCGCATTTGAATTTTGATGTTCGAAGGGTAGAAATGAAAGAAGCACTTCTGCATGTAATGTACTAGATCAGTAACCAGTTCCTATACAATCCAGTTCTCCCTGTCTCAAGTTCGCATTGAATGCAATTGGTTCGAATCACAAGCGGAGCATAAGATTTGAATAGCATTCTGATAGGGCTGGGGAAGTCTGATCTACCATACTGGCTCCGCCCGGAAGCTGGATCAACGTCGGGCTGCATAACTACGTACCTACGAAGGCACAAGGGGGTGAATGAGAGAGTAAAGCAAGTGAAGGAGCTAAACTACTCGATACGGTAGGGAAGATTATGGGATCGCGGGATGCAGGACGGGAGGGAAATGACGGGAGCACGGGAGGGAAGAATGACGGTGTGAAAAAAATGGAAGGGACCAAAATGTTTTTATAGAGTTACGTGGGGATTTTCTGCATGTTTTTGTGTGGTTTCGTGATGCGTTTTCGATCTTAAAAACGTAGCAGGAAGAAACAACCAAAGCCAAAGGCAGGAAAAGCTATGTCGTCAGAAGGGTAATTAGGTTAACGGCGTGAAGTACTGAATGAGAACTGGATACATCGACGATGGAAACAGTGAACCAAATGGCCGTGAATGTTCAATCCATGAACAGCGGTATGGGACAAGGTAATAGTCCGAGGATATAGTTGGCCTCGAGCGACAGCTGGGTCAGTTCGAAGGCGGAGAACGACTCGCATAAAGTTTACGCGATCGGGATGGATCGAAAGATGATGAAACAAGTACTTGGTCCCCGAGACGGGATGGATATGTCTTAATAACATGGGGACCTGAAATCGTATGACACAATGCCACAGAAGAGAGAAATCCAGTATTCACAAGCCGCGAAAGAATGCGCATGCATGAGCAAGAGAGCGGAGATTATGACACCACACGGGAGACCTAGGGTGCATTAGGGTGGCGAGACGAGAAAATAGTCGCAAGGAGATTCTAGGTGTAAAGAATGCAGGAGCTGGAGCGATTCTTCAGGCTCGTAACCAGGTCGACCTATAATTCAGCGGCGGATGAGGGCCAAGCGGTTGTCTAGATGTGACGTAGCCATACTGCTCTAAGGACGTCCAGGAGGCGGTCGGCTGCGTGTGGTACCCAACACTATCGGATGTCGTGCGGATGTCGCCGCACCTATAATCGAATCCACCGTGTGAGTATGCACGTGAGTGGTTAGACGTGTAATAATCGGAGGCGCAGAAGGGCTGAGGCTGTTGCATCGCAGAACGATTGACAGGGGCCCAATAGGGATAATGAGACATCGATAGAGGGTTTGCCACATCAGGATGCTGCCCAAGTGGAACATAGGGCAAGCTGGCGGTAGGCCAAGCTTGGTACACTGCCGGGCCGACATAGTGCGGCGCAAGGGGAGCTTGTACTGGAATGTAAATTGCACCAGTACGGTCGCTTGGGCGGTATATTGGCTCATCACCGGCGGGGCTCCATTTCGC
Organism: Melanogaster broomeanus; assembly: GCA_014904935.1. Taxonomy (NCBI): domain Eukaryota; kingdom Fungi; phylum Basidiomycota; class Agaricomycetes; order Boletales; family Melanogastraceae; genus Melanogaster; species Melanogaster broomeanus. Next base: position 427,526 of record MU123695.1, on the reverse strand, counting down.
AGGTGGTGGCAATGCAGCACTGGCCTGGTTGTTTAGGGATAGGTGGGAACGGGATGAGACTGCATCCATTTTAGACACGTTACCAGACCCCGAACTGCCGCTACGTGCGGAACTGCCATTGCTCACTCGACGCTTGGGTAAATACTCCTCTCGAAGAGGACCATCCTTGTCCAAGTCAATGTCGAAAGACTCATCCGAGGAAGAGGAAAGTCCGAACTTCTCCCTAAGTCTTTGCTCGACGCCAAGGAACACGGGACCGTTCGAGCTGTACCCAAGGGGCGCCTCCATGATCTCCTGGATGGTTTTCCGAATGATAGACTGAGGATTAGAAGCAGGACGCGAGATGGGTTGAGGGTATGTGGTAGTGGAAAGTGAATGATGGTACGAGAGCAAGTGGCTGAGCCACTGCGACCAGGCAGATGGAGGGATAGAGAGATCGTGTGAGAAGACATCCAAAGCAAAATACTCGAGTTTGTTGAGTAGTTGCACGGGTACGTTGGAAATTGTGTGCCTATGTCCCATGGTGTCAGTTTTGAGGGTGACTCTATTTCCGAACATCTAAGATGCTCACCAAGTCTTATTGGAAAATGTATGATCGTCAAGCCACTTATTCGCCAGCATACATCCCAACACAATGATTCTGAATGTCGCCGTGGCTTCAAGAGGGTCTCCGTCGACACCGTCGTGGGTATCACCGAGTAACTCAACCCTGAACCGCCGCTCCTTCACATGCTCCGGACCTAGACCACCTGCGCCAAGATAGACAGGTAAGCGCGTAATGTACCACAACGCCAAAAGAATTGCAGATGGCTGAAGAAGCGTTGACATCAGCAACGAATGAACTGCACTGGTTAGGTGCAGCGGCGCAGGCTGTCGAAGCTGCGGTGCATTAGTAAGTCTAGAATGAGTCAGTATACAGGCTTAATGGACAGCAAGGCTATTAACGCACGTGTAACGAACAATCGGCTGCGGAAGCACGATGGTATTTGTGCAAACCTTCCATACATAGGAAACAATCCATTCGGCCATTGGTTCGGCAAGTTTCTTGTAAGCCGACGATGCTGTTGGCGCCTGCTCGGTTGCTGTGATAAAGGGCTCCTCCTTGACTTCCACGTGAGGATGGGAATGGAGGTGATAGCACTGGGTGTAGCACTGAGCGCCACAGAGAACTGGATAAGGGAACTGGAACTCTTGCGGTCTGTTGGGCGCAAGGGGATCAAGGGAAACTGTGGCATCTGAGGCGGCAACAGCTCTGTCAACGTAATCGCCGAAAGGTGTGAGTGGCTCCAAGGGACTAGAGCCCATGTCGCCATTCATCATGTCTGGGGAATCGTCTTCAAGAATGGGTGCGAATAGGCCGCCCTCGTCCTCTAGGTACAGATCCGAAGAGTGAGACCACCCATCTAACATCTGTGACGTCGATGTGACGCTCCATGGAAGAGGTTCGACTCCGGTTTGAGCGTGTCTCTTGGGGAGGATCAAGGGGCTTTTGTGCGTCCATATCCAGGTCACAACTCTGCAACCAAGGGGTTCAGGGGCGGAATACACGCTTGCACGTGTTCTCCTTTAATGGCGGGGGCGTTGACCGCACCAACCAACCCGTTACGAAAACCCTGCTGATCTACGGATGCGGGGGGGCTAGAGTCGTTTTCCCAGATGTGGCGAGTCTTGGTCCTTCTCCACGAGGGCAGAGAGTTGATCCACTGGTCACGACTAGCAAAAGAGGCGGGAGGGCCTGTTGGAGACAAGGGAAGGGTGCGCTTCAAATGCTGGAAGACAGAAGAGGGAAGGTTGGTGGAATCTCCAGCCTTGCTACACTTTTGGATAGAGCGCGCGGTAGGCTTAGAGACCGAAGGAACAGGGACTGGCATCTGCAGATGGAGACGGAGAAGGACAGGAGAGTCGACCACCGGATGCACGGAAGCACAAAGCAGTCGGATCTCTATAGTAAATAAAATAGCCCCTTTAAATCAAAGAGCTTAGGAGAGAAAATCGTAAGACGGGTCGTAAAGGGAACCAGGGCACGAAAGAGTAGAATAGGAGAAAGTTGAAGAAACCGAGTGCGGTGATAATGGCTAACGCGCAGCAAAGGCGTGCCTTTTATTATGCTCCGAGTGGATGTCCTGAAGTTGCAGCGGATGGCCTAGGGAGCGGACGGCGCTGCCAGAAACTGTCTGATACTGCGGAGAACGTCTAGTGGAGAAACGGGAGACCAGGGCAAGATGAAGAGAGATGTTGTCGACGTTGTCGGCGATGACGTCGTCGAAGCTTCCTTGTCAATCCCAGCGACGCCGACGTTGTCGCAGACGAAGAGTGGAGCCCAAAGAGAGATTTGTTGGCGAGAACGAGACCGACTGCGAGGTCGATCCACAGCCAAAACGGTCCTAACCAAACCGATTCCCCAGCTATTTTTTTTTGTTATATAGCAGGTCTTGCAAACCAAATTATGTGATACTTTCCCACGATCGAAAAGGTATCTAGTTCCGTTACTACAGTATAAGCCCTCCAGGCCCCTCCCCTGCGCAACGCCTGCCAATGCCATTACCTACTAGCCATTACCAAGTACCGACACTGCCAGTGGCATGGACTGGCGAGTGTATCCCCTTTCACGTACTAGCAATTGGTTACCTCACTCCTTTGCTCTTCACGCATTGCTGTGTACGTCTATCGTGTAGCCGGCATCGTTGGGGTACTGTAATGCATGTGGTGATTCATTTGAAACTGTCCACGAGAAACCCCGTTACTAAGTCGCGAACGTCCACTACGCCCGTAGTGCCATCAGCCCGCATCGCCTCGTCCTGTCCTGCCTAATGTTAACTTAGTGATCACGGCACCGTGATCAGTCATGTCCCTCGATCGGTTTCTCATCACCTTGATTCATGCGAAACCTCCCCAATTAGAAACTCAGGCACTCATCCATCTCGGCGCTCCATTGTTTTTTTCATGAATGCATCATCTCCATCCTCTATCGCTGGCCATCGCCGACGAGTCCCATCATCTGACACGGTGATGGCCCCCTGATATCACTCAGCCACACATCGATATCAGATCATGGATGGTTCGAGGTTGGAGTCCTTGACTCGAGAGTTTGATCGATCCCAGTGTGCCCGGTAATGTTTCCCGGGGTCCGGGGAGTCAGCACACTTCCTTCATTAATTCGTGTGGACGACGGTGCGGTATCCTGTTCCCTCAGCTCAGGTGGACAATCGTTCAAACAAACTTAGCTTGGGAGAGTCTTCATTATCAACCGATTTAAACTGATTTAAGTGGCATTTGACTCAGCTGTGCTATCACGGGTCCCCGGACGTCCCGTATCTGCAGCTATCGTGAATCCGTGAATGAATTTACCACATACCGTGTGACCAGCCATGAGAGATATTGGACGAGCACGTGGTCATGGTCATTGGTCACACTGAAGGTTGTTTGCTCCTGTTTCATCTTGTTGAATCCACAAGCCTTTGACAAATATCTTTTGTGTCATGACGTCCATCTATCGTGACCCAGCTGCCCTTATGAGTATGGTTTTCGCACCTCCGCCTTCATATTCTGGGGGTGACATGCAAGACGGTACAAGCACAGCACAACAGCTGCGGCTGGACTCCATCACATTAGGTCAACTCAGGGCTATGGTCACCTCCGCACCGAAGCCCAAGGCAGGCCATCACGTATTATAGTCCACCATCAAATATTGACCATACGTGTTTTCCCAGCAATCATTTTATGACTTTCGCTACGATGACGAGGATACGGTAATGAATGAAATCGATGAATTCTACTCGTACGTAGAAATGCCTCAGGTCGCCGAAAATCTCAAAGCTTGGCATGGCTCGTTTCCTGGAGGTACGTTGGTGAGCTTGATACGTACAACCCTTTCTAATAATTCCACATTCCTACGGTAGAGTGGACAAGCTCTGAGACCACAAATGCTCAAAGAAAGGCCCATGTGGAAGTGCTTTTAGAAAGCCTCGAGCATCGTGATGCCGAAGTTCGGTTCACCAACGCCCGTCGCCTATTTTACGTGCTTCAAGGTTAATCACGTATGAGGCTTGTTATCCGACTGTTGACTCATGGCGCATTCGATTAGGCACGTTTGCTGAAACTACATCTCCGGAACACCAGCTCCACTGGATTTACGAGAATTGTAAAGTGGTCCGAAGCGCGAATGGGTTGAGTACAATCGTGGAGTCCATGAAGATTGCCAGCCAAAAGCACGACCTATTGTGGTATGTAATATAAACCCGTGTCAATCGCCGTGTCCCTCATCGTACCCGGAACAGTTCGCTTTCAGATGCAGATGCGACGCATTTCCAGATCACCGCCGCAGAAAAGTATGACTTCTTGGAAGAATTCACTACCGAGATATCGGTATATCTTGGGATGATGTACCATTTGATCGAAGTGTTCAAAGAGCGAGATGATTTTGCGGATGAACTGAGTAAGCCACCACGCGACATCATATTTAGACTCAAGCACTAAGTACGTGATCAGTGAGCATGGACCCTCCTTTGCCCGTCTATCTATTCAACGTCGTGTCTGGCTTGAAAGATAAGAGTGCAAAGGGCTATCCAATCAAGAAGGTGTGAATGCTCTGTTCAAGTGATGGAGACTTCCTGACTGGTTGCAGCTTCTCCTCGTCCTGTGGAAGACTCTGCTAGCATGCTGCGGAGGAATAAGGGAGCTTGCACGCGCGAAGATGCTCGCACGGGAGCTCGCATCACTCCCATCGGTGCCCGACGAAGGTGAGTCTACTTTCTCATTCGTTCACGCTCATGCGAGTTTATCTCGTGTACCCTTCCCAGCCATCCCCATCAAATGCACCCCATTCGATCTTGAGACATTTCACCAAGAGACCTCCGTCAAATATCCGACGTTTACACCACCACCACCACCAGTCTCACCTCCCCGTACTACAGAGGCTACTCAAAGCAAACCCACCCTCTCACTTCCCACCGCGAAGTTATCACAGGCATATTCTCCTATTCCAGTCCGCCATCATTATCATCATGATGATTCAGAATATCAGTCAGCGATGCCCAGCGGTCTGAACCAGCCGTTTCAGCAACAGTCCCAAAACATGGGTTTCCGCCCTCATCCGCAGCCCGCAACGCCCGCACCTTCACCGCCACCTTCCCCGAAACCGAAAAAGCAGCAATATCAGACCGATCAAAGCCGACCATTTTTGTTCCCGTTCTCGCGTAAGAATAAGTTTGGCCCCAATAATGATCGTTTGGTTCCCTTCGCCATCGATGAGGCAGACAAACTCTACAACCGGCACATGTACGTGAGTCTCTCACTGTGGCAGATGTGGCGAACCAGGGAAGAATGCATGACCGCTGAAAGCGGATTGGAACATTTGCCGGGATCCGAGGGTGAGGTCGAACTTCCGAAGGTTACATTAGAGGTCAGTGTACCAGTTGTTACTTTTCCATGGATGGTGTTGAAGCTCTACTCCAGGATCCTGAGACCGCCGAGCCGTTGCCTGACGTTGCATTGCTTGATTCCAAAATTGCAGAGACTGAGGCAGCACTCGACGCATTGGGTGCGCAGGAGCGCAGAACTAGGGAGAGAAAAGAGGATCTCATGCGTCTAAAAAGGGTCGAAATGATATATGTAAGACAAACTTGACTGTATCATTGCCAATGACTAATGCCATGACAATTATTAGAGTTCGGTTCTTCCCGTGCTGCCAGGTTGGGTGCTGGTACTGTTGAAACTGCTGTTGGCAACCGTTTCAGCTGGCACAGGCCAGCAGCAAGTTCCTCAGTCATCCACATCATCTGTGTTTCCCCCTGGAGTCCCTTCGCGTGAGTCGCCATACTTTTATTTTCCCGCAGGTCTCATTTGTAATTTCATTTAGCCCATGAACAACCACCACCTCCTCCGCCAACCCTCGATGATCTTGATGTTACCAGACATCGCGAGATTACATCAAAAGCAGTATCTGCCATCCTCTTATTGACGTTGAAATGGTTCAAAGCATCTCGTAGGCCCTTTATTCGTGCACTCCCGCGCAAATACTAATAGTACACGTGAATAGATGTGATGAAGTTTCATCATCTTGGCCAGCTCTTGCTTGATACAAACTGTCTACTCCTCATTTTGAAAATGTTTGGATTGCAAGAAGTATCAGCATCTGTAGTTTCGAGGGCTGATTCCCCTGATCACAAGTAAGCCAGAGCCATCTCCTCTAAAATCCACGACTCTAATACACATCAGTTTCTTTCGGTACTGCCAGATTCACCATGCACGCGTTGCCTCATCCATGCAAGACGAGAAGCCTCGTGCGGCTTCGCACCTTGTGATACAAACTAAGATCTTACCGAACGGGCAGAAACATGAAGAGGAAGTAGAGATGCTCACCGAGTTCTCTTGGCGAAACTTTTTCTCAGCCATCAACTTTGGGAAGATCATGCAGAAACTATCTAAGAGCCGGTCGCACCGTATATGGATGTTAGTTCAATATAAAAGCTCGGTGAGCGAGCAATCTATGCGCAATGGAACACGTGTCATTGATACACCCATCCGCTAGGCTGTGCTGAAGCGAGTGCTTCGTGTACCTCATCCAATGTTGCAACTTCATGTTCTCAAGCTCATCAAGAGCCAAGTGCCGTTCTGCGGTCGCAAATGGCGCCAATGTGAGTTAGAAACCACACATAGTTTGTATGGAACTCATAGTTGCGTAGCAAACATGAAGGTCATCACTTCTATCTACCTCAATTGTAGACCGGACTTGCGCGACGAATGGCTAACTGGCAACGAAGTTGACGATGTCTCCGACGCCCAGGTAGGGCCTACTATAGTTCTTTCATGACTCCCTTACTTACATCGGAACCTAGGCACAAGAACAAGCTCTGCGCCATCTGGTTAAGTTCTGTAAGCGATTCTTTCACTGTCTCACTCCGAGGGGATACTGTGCTCATGGACACGATGATCGATAGACAACAACAAACGCTATGGCACACAGGCCGCAAACCAACACGCCCAAGCCCACCGTCGTTCAGTCAGCATATCCCACAACCTCGAAGGCTTACCTCCCGGCTTAGACCTTGGGAACATGATCCGACCCCTCGGTACTCCCAATGTCGTCGAGGCCGATGTCTTCCCTCCACCTCGATCACAAGCCCCCGACCCATCCATTTTCTTACCATATACTACAGAAGATTTGGCGTTCGAAGATGAGTATGAGGAATACTTGTCGGATCTGGGTTGGTCGGATGAACAGACATCTGGTCCTCCACTCCCTTCAATGAACGCTTCAGCCTCGGCATGGCATCGACTTCCTGAATTCGTGACCAATCTGACGGAGGATATCAGCGACAGTGAAAGTGTGGTGTCTATTGGCGACCTTGGCGATGATACAAGGCTCGAAGGCAGGGAAGATCGCGATATTCCAGATGAGAACCTGAACAATTGGGAGGTAAGGGCCTTGTTCCTGGTTCGACCTGGCGTATGAAAGTTGATCGTGATTGTGATCAGCACATGAGCCCGAAAACTATGGCCGCACTCCCTAAATCTCCTGCTGGAAACCGTCGATCGAGTTCAGGGGGTGGCCTGCGCCCAGTGTTACCCTTCGGTTTGGACGATGGCAGCGCTGTTGCCGCGGACGACGAGGACGAACCGGAGTTAGGTCCCGTGCCGAGGGAGCAGTCAGGTCCCTTTGCTTCGGGAGGTGGGGTGGATGAAGTAGAGTACGCTTACGGGTACGTTTTCTCCGATTATCTAGTAGATTGCAGGTTTATCTTCTCTGCAGTGTCTAGCCTGGGGGCGGAAGCTCGACGAGCTCCGGTACTAAGGAGTTCAGTTCAGTTCCCTTTCATCCATGCTGACCATCGCACGACTCAACGCATCGTAATTTTCCTACTACTGTCAATGTTGCTACGAACTGCATGATGAATATATCGTTGGGCTGCACGGACACTGTGATTTGAGCTCAGTAAGAAAACACGAATTTCGGTGCATGAAAGTTCGATCGATCGATCTTTGAGGTTCGCTGTAAACGCAGTACGGAAGAAACGAAATGCGGATGACAATCATGACATAGCAATAAGCAGGAGAAGCTACTATGTGACACGGGACTAGCAGTTGGGCGAAAGCGCGAATTTTTGGCGACCTATGATCCAGGTCGACCGGTCGTAGAGATGAGCTGCAAGGGACCTCCCAGCTGAAGCGCTGCAGAGATCATAGCTCGCCATGTCGGCAGCGGATGCAACTGGAATACTATTTGGGTCCTGCATACGCGACTTTACTGATAGATCGCCATTCAGCGCAGCCCAGTAAATCGTAACGGAATTTATCCTGACTTTATGGATAGCTTGCCTCAAGAACGGAGATCACGCGTAACACCCGAGATTAGAACCCCTCCTTTTGTTTTTCAATAATCAAAAGGATGCTTTCTGTCTAGAAACCGCCCATGGGCTGCCGGCTTCATAAAAGTCCATCGGATACGTTCCTTCTCGTTTTCTCCCCTTCCTTCACTTCGTCCATCCATCCCTTCGCCCGTCCCAGCGCCACGTTTGTCTCGTATGGACTCAATAACGGCCGATCGAACGCATACCCCCAATCGATGGACAGCCTTGGGCAAGACGTCTGCACGAAGGTTGATATATGCGGACTGAATAGCGATAGCTTCGCAGGGGAGAGCTCGGAGAGCAGGATTGGCATATAGGGTATGGGAACGCGAGACGTCGAGAGCTGGTTGGTGATCGCTTGAAGTTGCTTAAAGCTTACCCTGGCGACCGAGCGTGCCTAGGACAACACCCCATATGTGAGGGAGATGCGCCGGATCAGATATTTTCGTCGCCGAGTCAAGGGCAAGTGAGTCTTGCGATTGCGAGAGAGGCGGGGAAAAGGCAGATATGCTCTTGCGGGCAGATTGGACAGCTTGATCTCTGATGGTTCGCATCTCGTCGTGGTTGTAGCGTTCTCGAGTGAGTTTCTTTGAGTAGGGATCGTACCGGAAAGCAGGGACAGTAGGGTTGGCGATCATGATGGACTCGAGGTGAAAACGACCGTCTCCTAGGTATCTGCACAACGTTAGCCATCAAGATCTAAATCTAAGCTTCATAGACGTACAGTAGGGCATCGACGTCACTGAGTGGTGGAGCTGTACATCCTAAAATTTCTCCAGGAGAAAGTGGTTTTGAGCGGGGTATTGTCGCTTCGTATTTGCCAGTCGAGGCACTGGACGTCCCATCTGAAGGCAGTGCGGGTACCGCAACATCGCCATGTTCCATTGTAAGCTCCTCCTTGAGCTTTTGCAAAGCTGCAACGAACTGAATAGTTGAGACCAATGCCAACCGTGTCGGTTGTGGGGATGTCTGCGAATGTTGGGCATGGCCGTGCCCTGTTGCGTCACTCGGTGACTGCGGCCCTTCGATGCGAAGGTGACGGGTTTTGCCAATTTGATGGCCAGCAGGTATTTTGGCATTAGTCTCTTCCGAGTCCAAAAGTTGATCATGGAAGGTGGCACGATCACTCGGGAAGTTCAGCCGAACTGTTTCGGCGAGATGTACGGAGTCGATCGCTATTTCCACGAATACATAGAGCGTTTTGATGGTAGTTTGATCAATCGGCACTGAGAAAACGGTTCAGACGTCACTGCCTGCTTGTGTGGTAAAAATTCGAACCAAGACAGCTGTGTCCGTAGTGGACCAGCATATCACATCCCAAAGCAACTGCAGTATAGTCGTCGATGCAACACGCGCCATATGTAACATCGCCCATAATGACGGTTAGCGCATCAGTAAACCTAAGAAAGTGTTGCACAGACGTTAGATGAGAGGTGTTTCTGGAAAGAGTCATCTTGCGACCACCTGCGCACCGCTCGATAATATCCGCGATGGTACACGCAAACATCTGGAGTCCTTCTGGCATCTGTAGGGCAACCATTTTTGCTCTGTTCTTGCGGACATGGTGGATCGTCTTGTGAATCTCGAAGGAGTAGTTGGAAGGCAATTGGTTGATGGCTTGGTTAAGGAGAGTATCACAGAGAAGATCGTCTGGAATCTGGTTTGCGATTTGAACTACGGTACCAGGTCTTGACGGCGCAGAAGACTTTGATCCCACAAAACGTTTCTTTGGCTTTGAGGCGCTGTTGGATTTCTTTGGCTCGGGTTGCTCTGCCATTACAGCGCGGTAGAGTTGAGAGCCACCGTTCAGAGTTTAGGGAATCGGACGCATCCTAGTAAGTACCGAGCACGTGCCAGTGGTCGAGTTTTATTGCAAGTTACATATAGGCTCCGAGTCGTGGTTCGTACAACGACTCCGCCAGCTCAGTGGCAGCACCCCACTCGGCTATCCTACAGTCCTTCCTTGACATTCTGCCTACCACTTTCGTGACCATTTTACAGCCATACAACCATCATTGCTGTGAGCTATTGCATTCAGTAATCGACAGTAATGTCACACACCGACACAGGACAATGTGCTATGAGGGGTTCTTGTGGGACCAAGGGCTGGTTCGGACAAGAGCTACCATGCCCATATGACGGTCCAGCAGTCGAGGTATGATGTCTACCCACGGTCAACGATGACAGACTAATGCTGGCGTTTGTCTATTGTAGCCCGAGAACCAGAATGCCAGGGATCTCTTGGTATCCGTTTGCGGTGCCGAGTACGCCGAGGGACCAACTTGCTGCACCTCAGACCAGGTGGAAACTTTGAAGAACTCTCTAGCTCAAGCGGAGCTCCTCATTTCATCCTGCCCAGCCTGTCGAAACAACTTCAGGTCGTTTTTCTGCACCTTCACTTGCTCTCCTCAGCAAGCCTGGTTTCTGAACGTAACCGACACTCAAGTGTCCAGGTCAGGCGAGACCGCGGTCAAAAGTGTCGACTTTTTTGTCGGAGAACAGTTTGCCTCAGGTTTCTATGATAGCTGCAAGAGCGTCCAAGTTGGGGCTACTAATGGATACGCCATGGACCTCATTGGAGGTGGCGCCAAAACGTACTCCGAGTTTCTCAAATTCTTGGGAGACGAGAAGGATCTTGGCAGTCCCTTTCAAATTAATTATCCCTCAACGGCACCTCCAGAGTTCATCCCCCTCGATCCCGTCCCAAGGAATTGTGCAGATAACGACTTGGCCAGTCGATGTACTTGTATCGACTGTCCAGACATTTGTCAAGCACTACCCTATGTCCCTGCACCAGGCGATGGACCAACATGCCACGTTGGTCCCCTTTCCTGCTGGTCCTTTGCCCTGACACTAGCATACGCCATAGCGGTGGGATCATTCCTATTTGGATATGTCTTGCAGGTTACAATTCGGAGAAGGCGCGAGAAGAGATACGAGCGCATGGCTCTATCTACCGATGCTGGCTCCACTACCTTATCCCCGAGGTTACACACCCGTGGCTTGGTAGGAGCAGTATCGCTTTCCCATGATGGGGACGATTCGTTGGGAGCACAGTCTACGGAGTCCAGACGCCTCGGTCGTGGAGCATCACTGCTCGACCCTATTGGGGCGTCTCAGCCACGTCAATATCGCTTGAACACTCTACTCCGGCGCGCGTTCTACCGCCTTGGTTTGTGGACGGCTTCATCACCATTCTTGACATTTGCACTCGTTTTCACCGTTGTCGGCTTGCTTAATCTTGGTTGGAAGAAGTTTGAGGTAGAGACCGATCCGGTCAGGCTGTGGGTTTCCCCTGACTCCGAGAGCAAACTACAGAAGGAGTATTTCGACGAGCACTTTGGCCCATTCTATCGCGCGCAACAGATCTTCGTCACGAGTGCTCCCGACGTCCCCATGAATGACGCGTCCTTCACGCCTGACAGCCGCGCCGTCCTTTCTTACGACCACCTCGACTACTGGCTTAACGTAGAGAGCGAAATTCGTGCTCTCCGTTCTTCTCCACATGGGTATCGTCTCACGGATGTATGTTTCAAGCCTGCGGGACCACGCGGCGCGTGTGTCGTGCAGTCCATTGGAGCATGGTTTGGAAATGACTTCAGTGATTATGACGAATCCACGTGGGAGCGCCGAGTATTACAATGCGCCCACTCTCCCGTCGACTGTCTGCCTGACTTCCAGCAACCACTGGGTCCTCAATACGTACTCGGTGGTGTGCCGACCACCAAGTCATACCTGGAGGCAGAGGCGCTTGTAATCACCTACGTGTTGTCGGACTCTCTGGATGCCGCTGAGCAAGCCAAAGCTATGGAGTGGGAGGAAGCTCTCAAAGATTACTTGCTTGACCTCAGCGAAAGAATACCCATGGACGCTGGCATGCAGATCGCATTCTCCACTGGTATCTCCCTGGAGGAGGAAATTAGTAAGAGCACCAATACAGATGTCAAGATCGTTGTGCTATCATATCTCGCAATGTTCTTCTACGTCTCCTTCACATTGGGTAATGGGGCAGCAGGGCGAGAGGAAGACGGCGTCATGGCTTCACTGTCACAATGGGCTCAGAACCTCCCTTTGTTGCTCAGACCGTCGACCGTCGCATCATCTTCGATATCTGTCGACTCGTGGACAGCACCACGCATCTTCCCTCGTTTGCCTCGCAATCTCTTTGTAAACTCCAAGTTTATGCTGGGCCTATTCGGCATTGGGCTTGTCATCTTGTCGGTGTCTTCTTCTGTTGGCTTTTTCTCCTTGGTCGGGGTGAAAACGACCTTGATTATCGCTGAAGTCATCCCATTCCTCGTCCTAGCCGTTGGGGTCGACAACGTGTTCATCTTGGTGCATGAGCTCGACCGCCAGAACCTGTTTCATGGACCCAACGCCTCAGCAGCATTGCAAGGCGGCAACTTGTGGATGCCACGTTCACCCACCCAATCTCGTCGTTCGCTGTTTGACTCCACTCGGGAGGAGTCCGTTGACGCCAGATCTTTGCCGCTATTCCTCTCTGCGGAAGAGCGTGTGGCGCGAACTCTGGCGAAGATGGGTCCGTCCATTTTGTTAAGTACCGTCACGGAGACGGTTGCATTCGCGTTGGGTGCTTTGGTGCCAATGCCGGCGGTGCGGAACTTTGCGCTATACGCCGCTGGTAGTGTGCTTCTGAACGCGTTATTGCAAGTCACAGTCTTTGTCAGTGCACTCGCGATTGACTTGAAGCGTGTCGAGGTAAATATCAACTACTTCCACGTTGGTTGTTTGTCTCACATCACTGTAGGCTAGCCGTATCGACTGCTTCCCCTGCATCCGCATGCCATCTCGCATCGCGCTTCTCGACGGTCCAGTGGGAGGCAGTGGTTTGGGTAAAATTGCCCGATTCATTCGTCGGCACTATGCACCTTTCCTTCTGCAGCCAGTTGTGAAATGCATGGTGCTGTTGACATTTGCTGGGATCTTCGTTCTCTCTGTGATATCTATACAACATATAGAGCTTGGTCTTGGTAAGTTGTATGCATCAGTTGTCGGCTTCTAGCCTCACTAACAACTTCGTATAAGACCAAAGACTTGCTTTGCCCTCAGATTCATACCTGAATGCATACTTTGACAACTTAGATGTCTATCTCGATGTTGGTCCACCAGTGTACTTCGTTTCGCAGGACGTCAATGTCACCCAACGAGTAGGTCAACAAGAGCTCTGCGGCCGCTTCACTACCTGCCTCGACTTCTCGATTGCGAACATTTTGGAGGCTGAACGCAAGAGGCCTGAAGCTTCCTTCATCTCACAGCCAGCTGCTTCTTGGATCGATGATTTCTTCAAGTGGCTTGACCCCGCTATGGAGACTTGTTGTCGAGTCCGCAAAGCAGACCCTTCAAAGTTCTGCACACCCAGGGACTCCGAGAGACTGTGTCAGCCATGTTTATATGGACAGGTCCCCGCGTGGAACATCACCATGATCGGACTTCCTGAGGGTGAAGAGTTCATGCGCTATCTTAAGCAATGGCTCATCTCTCCAACTGACGAGGAGTGCCCCCTCGCTGGGAAAGCATCATTTGGAACAGCGCTTGCACTTGACGAAACAGGAACGGATGTCATTGCCTCTCATTTCCGCACATCGCATATCCCGCTGAGGTCGCAAGCTGACTTCATCAACTCGTTCGAAGCTGCACACCGTGTTGCGGACGAGATCTCGGAGTATACTGGGATAAATGTCTTCCCCTACTCCCTACACTACGTTTTCTTCGATCAGTACGCCCACATCATCTCCATCACACAAGAGATCCTTGGATTAGGTCTAGCGTCAGTGTTGGTGGTCACCGCGCTGCTCCTTGGTTCATGGAGGGCGGGGACCATCGTCACAGGCGTTGTTGCACTGACTGTCGTGACCGTGATGGGCGCCATGGCGGTGTTGGGAATCAATCTCAATGCAATCAGCTTGGTGAATCTTGTCATTTCGCTCGGTATCGCAGTGGAATTCTGTGCACATATCGCGAGGGCATTCATGAGTGCGGGATCTGGATTGCCAGTGGATCATCCTGCGGGTCAGAAAGAGAGAGATGAACGGATGTGGACGGCTTTGGTTGATGTTGGCCCTTCGGTGAGGACCTTATGTCGGATGGGGTAGATGATGAGCTAATGAGTGATTCTTTCAGGTTATCTGTGGAATTACTTTTACGAAACTCATCGGAATGTCTGTTCTTGCACTGACCCGTTCAAGGCTCCTAGAGGTGAGTCTCACTCACATTGCTTAGGTTTGCTACTAAAAAGTCGTCAGATTTATTACTTCCGCATGTGGCTTACTCTAATTATATCCGGAGCGCTACATGGTTTGGTGCTGCTCCCAGTGGTACTGAGCCTTGCAGGTGGCCCCGGCTTTGCTCAGCCGGAGGCCGATGAGGAATGGATGTCTAATGCTATCAGAAACGAGGTCTGATTATGCGTGAGCTTCCAGCTGTCTTACATCTTCTTGCCCGCAGTTAACGAACCTTCCTAGCCCCTTCCGAAGCTGACGATTCATCATCTGCAAGCGATTAGATTTTCTGGCGGACGGTTTTCTAACACTGTAATATATATACAAGCAGTCCAACGATAATAAACTATGAGAGCGCTTTTGCTTGACTACCAAGATTTACAGCAACTATGAGGGAGACCTGGACCTGCTATCTCGGATATCATCCCTACTGTTACTCCTCCTGCCGCGACTCAGAGATCTAGACCGAGTCCTGCTCCGGCTGTACCTTGAGTATCGAGGAATAAGACGCAGAGCGTGAACGAGAGCGCGAACGCGAACGAGAAGGCGTTCGCGAGCGCGATCGGCTGGACCGCACAGAGTAGCTCCTGGAGCGACTGCGCCGGCTCCTTCCGTACCCTGTCCCACCACGTTCGTAGCTCGGAGATCTCCGTCTTGGTGGAAGGCGGTCCCCGCGCCTGAAAGGCGAACGCGACCGAGAGCGAGAAGGGCGGTAGGTATCCCTCGGAGGAGGCCCACGGCGGTTATAACCCCTTGGCCCTCGGTACGTATCTGTGAAGCGCTGGGGCTCGTATCCTCTTCTGCGCGGTGGTGGGGAGCGTGAGCGCGAACGAGAGCGGGAGCGAGAATATGATCGGCGGTCCCGCCCGTTGCGCACGGGGCGTGGGCGTGAGCGAGAGCGAGCGCGGATAGGAAGGTCAGAGAGTTCCACCTTCAAAACGAGACCGTCCAGTTGACCGCTATGCATATGGGACACCGCCTTTTGTGCTGAAACTGGATCTGCATACTCCAGCGCAGCTTTCCCCCGATTTTGACCAGCTGAACAAAGGTTTGTGAGATAAACAACTGCATAGGCGCTGGGTAGACCATACATTTTGTATAGAGAGGAAGATCGATCTTCACAATTTCTCCATAGAGACCGAATATTGCTTGGAGGTGGGTTTGGGCGACGTTACGAGAAAGGCCATTCACGACGATAACTTTTGCATCTTTCTTGTCATCGTTAATTCCGTTCTCCATGTCTACGTCTGCATCGTGGAGAGGCTTTGGCGACGTTGAGCGACCTCTGTCCGACATTGCTGAACACGTCCTGAACGAACCCGCGAAAACTGAAACGTTGTCACATGGCGTGACTTTATGTGGTAATGCTGTCACGGGCATTGTTACATACATCAAGTACTCTGGTGCTACTCTGTCGAAGATGTAAAATCCACCCCACATGAATTGCAAGCCGAGGCTGATAATTGAAGGTATACACAGATTCGCACTACTGTACTCTATTTTTCTTGTTCGACCGCTTCTGAACAGGGTGATTCTCATCCTTGAGCTCATGAGTTCGCTTGACATGCCGATTCACAAGGTCCTTCCTAACGAAAGTTTGTCCGCAAATGTCACAGCTGTAAGGTCTGTAGCCGGTGTGGCTGGCTTCGTGGCGTTTCCACTCATTCTTGCGGAAGAATCGCAGCGAACTGTGGATCCACTTAGTCAGGGCATGTGACGAAGATATAACTGAGTTCGACAAACCACACAGAACATGCGAACGGCCTTTCCCCGATGTGAGACCCAACATGGACTAGCATATGGTCCCTGCGCTTGTTCCGCTGATCGCAATCGATGATGTAACACCGAAAATCGCCAAGGAGCTCCCCGCGGCCCGAAAGTTTTCCAGCAAAGTGAGAAAGCCATTCCCTATCGATAACCCGCCCAGGGTTCCTGGTTCTGAAACGTTCTGCTCTTGAGGCGAGTTCGTTTAGTTCAATGCCGAGATGTGCGTTCAGTATGGGGGACGAATGGGCAAGGTCTGAGGCACACGGGCGACTTTCGTCAATATCCTGGCTCGAGCTCGGACCCTCCAGTTCGAAGTAGAAAGAGCGTGGTGGTGGTGGTCACCATCAGGGATGCGAACTTCATCGGACTTAGGCAGCCGAGCCTGCGGAGGGGATGAGGATAGCCGAAATCTTGACCTTTTCCGCTTCGACCTCTTGGCCTTCCGGGGAGAATAAGGTTTGGGCGACCATGGCGGGGATGAAAATTCAGGCGCAGGTCCTGTCAAGCTGGACGAAAGATCTTCTTCGGATTTATGCAGTCGAGGGGATGAGGATAGCCGCAACCTTGAACTTTTCGGCTTCGACCTCTTCGCCTTCCGAGCTTTTGGGGGCGAGCGTGAAAATTCGGGCGCAGGTCGTGTTGTGCTAGACAATATATTTTGGGGAACCTTCGGCGAGGGACATTCCTCGATCCTCGCAGCGTTTGTAGAAACCTTATTGCCGAGGGTCTGGATCGGACTTTCTTCGTATGTCAGGGAGATCTGCTCTTGAGGAGTGTTTCTCGCGGCCTGGTGTAGGGATGTAGCGCGGATGGTATCCAATGGATTGACGGTGGGATTGGGTTGGTCCATGGTAAGATATTTATCGTACATATTGATGTCAGGAATTAGTCCGATAGTGTCCATGGTAAGGAGGCCCATATCATCATCCAGGCTGAGCTCCATATGGTTGACACGTGTATCAAGACCAAGCATGGGGATAGAGCCCACAGAGAAGCGAGTTATCGCGGGAGACGGAACCTCGGGCGCAGAAAAGAAGTCGGTTAGAGGACCCTCGGCGCCGAACGGGTTGGTCGGTGGGGAAACGAGATGTTCTTCTCCTTCAACTTGTGTTGCGACCGCAGAGGCTTCAGAAACGGACAGCCGAGCATTGATTTGAAGCTTGACATCTGAAGGGGTTGTGTCCTTGACATAATGGATACCTAGTCCAGCTAGAGGGGGGCGACGCAGATACGAGGGTCCGTCGAGCCAAGCGTTCGACTGAAAATCATCGAAAGAGTCATCCCCGCATACACGGGGGGTATTGTCAATGGTCCTCAATGGTGGAAGGAGGGTGGGGATAGCTGTATGAAGGTTTCGCAGCGCCAGCGTTGCGTGAATAGTTTGAGTGTGGGGAGAGGACATGATTGATACATTACTACAAGTGGAAGCGCGATGGTACATCATTCACGCAAATTATTAGAGGTCAATAATGTAGGAAATGTGTTCGAGAGCGTCGGGAAGACGCAGGCGTTGTTTAGGCTATGGCGGGTCTGTTTCTCAGAATCACGGAACCCGCCCACAATATTGAACCAAGGCTTGCTTGCACTTGTTGTGCAAACCCATAAATATCATTATATCACTCCTCTTTCGGAATGTCGTTATTATTAGTTGGAGCTGCTATGTTTTCGATCAGCCATCGAGTCTTACGAAGACAATGCGTCCACAAACGATTCCTCTCAACCGCAAGGGCATCAGAACAAAAGTCAAGATTGTTGAGCCATGTCTTGACTCTATCCGGAGCCTCCGCCGCCATCGCTGCCTATTTCCTTTGGCCCAGTGAATCCCGCCATGCACCAACTCAAGCCTCAGCACCGTTAAGCCCCTCCCACTTTACACCGGTCATCCTTGTCGAATCAACTAAAACCTCAGCGGACACAAAGCTACTTACATTGTCCGTGCCTCCGGACTTGTTGCCGCGTGACAATCCGGACGCGTTTACACCAATGTGGTCCGTCTTCGTCAAGGACGACGATATCCAAGTGGAGCGTCCATATACTCCACTCGAAGGGGTGGACGAAAATGGTCACATGAAGTTTTGGATTAAAAAGTACGACAATGGGGAGGTTGGCCGGTGGCTACACTCGAAGCAAGTTGGCGACTCCATCGAAATCCGTGGACCTATCAAGACTTGGTCGAAGTCGTTGCAGCGTGGTGACTGGGATGAAATTATCCTGGTAAGTCTGTCTATCTTCCTCCCGTCATTTGGCTACCCGCTAACAGTAGCAATACGTTTCAAAGATCTCAGGTGGCACCGGGATTGCCCCGTTCCATCAGCTTCTGCATAGTATGTTCAAAACACGCGATACTCCCTTCCATGGTCGCCTGACACTACTCCATGGATCGAGATCATTGGCGGACATTCCACCTCCAACCATGATGAACTTTCTAACAACACTCTCCCAGCAACATCCCGACAAATTTGAGCTAAAGCTTTTCGTCAGTTCGGTCGGTGATTCATCAGTCACCCGTTCACCGCACATCGAATCTGGACTCATTGGAAGATCCGCGCTAGAGGATGTGCTGCGGTTAACACATCGCACACCTTGGTGGAAAAGGATATTCTGGCCGTGTACTGCTACATCCGTTGCGCTAGAGAGGAAAGTGCTGGTAATGGTCTGCGGCCCAGAACAGTGAGCATCATATCTTCCGTGAATATCTTCCAATCCTTATACCATCACTAGGATGGTAAATGCCATCGCTGGGCCATACGGCCGCAACTATTCTCAAGGCCAAGTGGGAGGTTTTTTAGGAGAGCTAGGGTTGCAATCTCATCAAGTCTGGAAGCTCTAAAATTACATCCACTCGTCGAGAGGAAGACAATGCCTTCATAACTCTCGCTTGATACTACGGGTGTTAGTTTAACGACATCGCTGCTATCACCCCCACTTCAGTCCTCCTCTCCAACACTAGGATAGTCGGGCAACACATAAATCTGGTGGTAAGTTGTCCATCTCGACGGCTTCACCTCTTTGCGAAGCGAATGACAAATGGCTTCCATAGTCATTAGAGACGATCATCTCTGGTAGGTCCTCGGGGTTGTATTGGGATGTTACTTGGCGCAGGTTGAGGAACATGCGAGAGCCAATAATGACGTTCGCGACCAGGACTACACTTAACGGTATCTCGAATAGAGGAGGCTACGGGGTGAGATGGTAGCATCCGAACATGCACCCGGCGAGCGATTGTCATACTCACATTGTGCAGCCAAATGACACCAGCCATGCTGTATCCAGTGCAAGTTCTAGTGAAGAAGTTAACGACTGTAGAAGAAGATACGTTGGATACCGCTTACACGACGAAGTGAATAAAAGCATCCTTCATTGGAATAATCATCGTCGAGCTCGGCGTCCAATCGCTGATGGCAGTACGCATCTCTGCTACATGTCGCAAACCTCCCGATAAGGTGACCGCGACCAGCAAGCACTCGAATGGCAAAACGGGGATGGTGAATGTGTAGAAGTATCTGCTGATGTCCGCTAAAGAGCACATTGGTCCAGGTACTGCGGCATCGTTTTCTAGAGAGATAAGGTCGCAAAATCAGGGACTGATCAGGGAAGTGAGAGAATTTGAATATCTCACCGCGAGTTTTAGATGTTATTCCCAACATAACCACCATTGCACTCACTTCTAGGGCGAACATACAGGACAAGAAGATAATCCTTCCTTTGCGATAGTGATTTAACGCGTGGCATCGAAACTGAAGTAGACCTTGTAATACTCAAGTAAGTGCGGCAAGGTTCTCATGATAGCAACAAACCTTGTATGGTCCACAGTGAAAATGCAGTCATCCACGCTTGGAATATAATGTAGTTGTCACCTACCGGGATGATATATGTTGAACGAGACAGGATGGAAAGTAGGAAATGCCGTACATCTATATGACGAACATTATTGAGACAGTGACAAGGATGTGGGACTCGTTACTTGCGTCTTCACATGCCAGCAAACCTTCTCGTCAACCAGATAAACAAGTCTTGCTCGAAACACTCACGCTGGAATTTCCGGACGCCTTGGTAAAGACTCCGAAACTGGCACTTTTCAGGACTATGAGCAATTTTGAGACAGAGTGATTCACAGTCTCACATTAGGGTAGCGCCTCCCAGGTATCTGTTCTGATGATGTTGTGAGTATCAACGGCATGCAAGGACAGAAGGAAAGACTCGCCATAAGGAAGAGAGCCGTCTTCCGAGTGAAATCTTGCCGCTGATGCCGACGTCATGGTGTCCTTATCAACACCACTCATAGTGCTACCACAACCCATCACCTACCCATACGAGTACTACCTGCAGCAATTTTCACTTAATGGCGCCATGAATGACTCCTACTTGACTGGCATACCTCCCGGTCGAAGGTCAGGACTGTCGAACCAGATAGCGTCGAGCCTTCCGCGATTCAAGTCATGGGGAAAGAACCGCACCGTAGTCACATAGGAACAATGCCGCTGCTGCCGCTGGTATGGTGTTAGTTTGTGTGCACAATGAATGTAAGTATCAATACTCACCCTGGAACATCTTCGTAAGATGGACCGCTTTCCACTGGGATTCCACATCGGATAAATCCATCGTTACACTGGGCGGAGGGGCGGTATTGTAGGTGTGGTAACGAGCGAGGTCAACTTGAAGCCGGATTGGTCCGCGAGCGCCTACTAGTAAGTAGCAACTTTCAATCAATCAATGGCTTGCCTCATAGTATGGTCTGATCACCAGACAAACAAAATACTGTGTTTTCCTGTACAAAACCGTGACACTCATCTGTTATTTATCATGTTCATCTCAACTCAACTCTTAGCGTACATATATCTGAGTCACCTGGGTCATTGCCAGTGTTCAGTGCATTGTGACTGAAAATCATGTGCTAGAGCTGCTTCAAGTGCCAGGGGTGTTTCAAGGCCCTTGGTGAATGACTGTATGCAGAACCTAGGAACTGGGTCACTTGTTCGAATCTAACCTATCATGGTCAAGTGGTATATCATGACGTTACTCTGGGCATCTTTGAATCGGCATACTCTACAGAATAGCCTGAGCAGGTGCAGGTACTTGCCCCTAGCCACCTCACTGGCAGTGGATCGACCTTAAGGTGCTGAGGCGAACACGAAGCTTAGGCATTCATGACAGTGACGTCGGTCTGTAGGGTGGTGTGAGACGTGGCGGAGATTCTTCGAAGACTTGCATTTAATGTACAGAGTCCCTAGCGCTGATTTACTACGTATTATACATCCTGATTCCTGAACTGCTACTCGTGTGTCGAATTATCTAGACCAATACGCGATTTCCTGTCTGGTCCGATTCCGTATAGTAATCGATATCAGCAGTCAACTACCTCGGTTTAACACCATACTCGCGGCGAAGCTGCCGAGCGAGACTGCTATACAGACTCCAACTCCTCGATGGTCACGGTGAACCTCTCCGTCATTGGGGATGACGCCGGAGATTTCAATAACCTCTGATGGTCAGCCCAAACATCGTCAGAGGGACTCTCTGCAGCTGGCACTGTTCGAGGCTCTCGAATCGCTAGGACTAAGCGCGTGGCTAGAACGACAAGAGAACTTAGGAGGAAAACAGCTGGAACGTAAAAATTCTGCTTCTTGAAGAATTCCATGCATATCAGCACATGCCTGAGAAACCAGCGAGAGGACGCACTGGTACGATGAAGGTGGTCACAAAGGAAAACACCACCCTGCGTATGCAATTATTAGGCATGAGCACATCGGTCAGGGAAGAATACTGACGCGAAGAAGTAAAGCACGCTATAAATGGTTAGCGTCCTCATGCAAGTACCATGCACATGCCCCCCAGTGAATGAAAAACTTGGTAGCCCATGTTTTTGGAGGGCGCGCAGTACCAATAGCAGCAATATCGATTCGAAGACGAGGGTCGGAAGGTAGAGAATCACGATACTCGTCTCCTTTACGTTCGATGAGCACATGTGATCCAAAGTGGTGGCAGTAGATGCAATATCATCTGCAGGCGAGAGCCTTGTTAAGCGAGCTCAGTCCAGAGACGAACTTTACTCACTCGTATGAAAGCCCAGTAATATTGAAGTACTCACCAACTCCGTGAAAAAACATAGAACCATAAATAGAAGCACCTTTTTGGATTGATACGACATCGCATAGACTCGCACTTGCATGATTCCTATGTCAGATGTTAGCAGAACAACATAATTCCATCAATGCCCCGCACCTTGTACTGCCCACACTGAGACGAAAGTGAGCCAGGCCTGAGTGCTCAGAAGCCAGACACCTATCCCCGACGCATCAGTTGTCGCGTGTCATCCAACGGGGAAACTGATTGGCATACATCTATCCACTGTTGAGCATCTCCGACTCCACAGCGAATAGCAAAACTCACGTCTGTATGCAGAGGTGGCACTCCTCAGAACAAGCAACTTGACTATTCCTAACTACTCACCTTAGGACTGAACGAGGTGTCGACATATACTTCACTGAAATCAGTACTGCTACCCCTCATCTGCAACTTGCAAAAGGGGGGCTTACCAACACTCGTGAAACTGTGGAGAATTATTTAACACCGCGCTGAAACATATGGTCGATAACACACACATAAGAACAGCCTCCCCGAGATACCGGGTCTAGAATGCACTTGCTCGACCTCATATAACGGTGTTCGATGCTGTAGGTACTCACCAAAAGATAGAGCGTAGAAATGAAATCGAATTTTGCTCGGAAAGATGGCTTGAGTGATCTTGAGCAACGAGTAACGTGGATATCAGTCGAGCTAGGCTTACCGCTGGGCACATGGGTTTGGGGTTGTTGTTTATAAAACCACACGAGATTGATCTTCGACGTTCCGGTATCAGACAGGAGATGACAGATACAAGATCCAAACGGACCTCTCTATCCAAATTGATGGCTAATGACATAAACGTCAGCGTGACATAGACTAACTCGGAGATGTCCATACCATGATCATACAAGACGAGCACGGTTGTCGCAACTGGAGGAAGATCACTACTAGTGAATCACAGCCTTGTACACGGGAATGCTTACTCACCTTGCCAATATCTTAGTGCTTGCAAAGGATATGCCGAATCCAGACTGGGAACACCAGAACTCATGACGAGTGCGAGAGAAGAGATAAGACACGGAAGTGGACGACCAGGCAGAAGATGTCGGTCAGATGAAAGGGACTGTACAACTGGTGCATATAAATCGGGCCCTAAAGACGCCCAGAGGGTTAACTAGGACGGCCGCCATCCTGTATTTTGCTAGGAGTATCTGTCTTCATGATCTTGTGGGAAAGGCTGTGTTTCCAAGGACTCCTATATTGGTAAAATATACCAGCTATGTTACACGGTCTGTTCTAGAGCTCATGCTTGTAGATGAGTTATCCTAGCATTACTCAACACGCACGAGGTAAGTTCACGTAATTAAATGACTGCTGACGTGCACAGCACGCACTGACAAAATGTCCTCCCGGAAGGCAGATGGAAGTTCCCGCGCAGCCTTACTCATGAGGTGGTTGAATACTGGTTCACAGTGATATGGAGGTAGAGAGTTCATATGTCTTGGCGTCGAAGGTCCAACAGGCCCTTCATGATCAGCTGGACCTCGAGCACTGCGTCGATTGCCGCACGAACGGTATTTACTTGAGCTTGACCTGCGGCAGAAGCAGTGGTGTTGACCTGAGTCGCAGTTTTGACTTCGACCTCCCAGAGTGTGTCGGCATGAGCAGGGATTGGGAGAGATGTCTTCGGGTCAACCTGTGTTAATGCAAGGGCTAAGTAAACGAGATGTGGTGGGGAACACGGGCAATACCTGCTCTTGCTGGAACATCTGGATAATGAGTGGACCACGCCGAAAGGCATATCCGCGTTTATAGATTTGTGAGCGACGCCTGGTTTTCTCTCTATCAGCACTTCCCCCCATAATGTTGCAAACTGGCCATACACGTAGCCAAGCGCACTCGCAAAGCTGAGAGCGTCCCCGATTACTTCACAAATTGCCCACGGGCGAACAGTGGCTTCTGGATGCACGCGTACCGACTCTGGCTTAAGGTACGAATAGAGCGTCCTGAACGAACAGTCGATAAAGGAGCACGATAATGGTCTTGAAAAACATGTAATAGTATGCTTACCATCCACTCTCCTTACCATCCCCAAGCTCTTTCCTGGCCCTTAGCAAAACCGGTTCTTCCCCTTGAGAGCCGAATTGAGCGAGAGCCTGGGCACCGATATGTTCAAATACGACCTCGCGGGTGTGCATAGGAGCCTGCGGACTCGGTATGAAGGGTGAGACGATTCAGTATAGGCTTGAGGTCGCGGGCGAAGAATTCGCCGAAGAGGGCTACTTCGAATGCATGAGCTTGACTCTGAGTGACTGCCGACATAGATCCTGATCAGTACAGCAAGATGGAGTTGGTCAAATATGCCTCGGGTGCAATTTGCTCAGTTGACTTCAGACTTGTGCCCCTTTTTCCTGGCTCTGGACAGTGGACGTTGCTGAGCAAACTGCGGTGCATAACTAGCGTATATTCTGGATTCACCGTACACCTGTACACTGACACCACGCATATCCGAATATCTTATTCTCAATCCAAGTTCAGGCGCCGGAAATCAGTCGAAGAATGGCACTGTCTGCACAGTGTAAGGAAGACGAACTTCGCATCTTGTGCACTAGTGCACCACACCTGCCCGGTACAAATGTCCTCGTTGTACGACCCCCACCTGCTCTCTCCCTTGTTCGCGCCAGCATAAGCAGGACACAGGATTGTACTGGCGAGCGCAATAAGGCGCAATATGTCCCAATGAACGCGTATGGGTGGGGTACGATGATGCGTGACTACTGCTATCTGGAGGAAGTTGGGAGGAGCGTGGGCGAGTGGGGCAAAGAGATCGTCCGGGGCGGGTACGCCATGGAGAATAATAGCAGAGGGAAGGTCGTCCGCGGCAGAGGAAGGCCTTCGAACGGGAGAAGAAAAACGACTACAGGGTGGTCGAAAAGAGACATACTCAGAGCTCATCTCGAAATGCTGGATATCGACGTCGAACTTCTGGCAAACGGCATGGAACGCAGAAAACTGAACCAATCGACGTTCGATCAAAAGTAATGTTCTTGATTCCCTGCTTCACTGGTGTGGACTAACTCTGTGCTATGTGCAAGGTCAAAACGTCCCCACCTCACGATAGAATTCACATTTCACCCTCCTGCGACTTCCGCATCCACTTCGTCGCCACCAGCACCAACACACACCATCCTCTCACACCGAAATCAATTGTCAACGACACTCATTGCTGCACTCCAGCGTCATGCACCCTGGACAGCCTCAAAACCACAAAAGCAGAAGGAAACCGCCCTTCCACATTGGGTACCTGGTCTTGTCAATCCCCACCCAGACGATCCCGAGGGCTTCGTTCCCCCACACTGCTACATACGCACCCGTGTCGACTTTCTGCACTCGATCCACACAGGGGCCGCCCCAGTCCATCCTAATGCCGTTTATTACCACAAACTCGACCCAACCCTGAACCTCGCTGAGCTCCTTCGGCATACCCATTTCGTAGAGTTCCCGACCATTCATGTTTTCGACCCTGATGCGTCGTCTTTCTCCGGAACTGTCCTCGACAAAGCCGGCTCGATAGCTCGACTCTCAGAGGACGAGCAGGGCGGTGAAAGAGCTGCGAAGCGCAGGAGGCTTAATAAGAAGGTGGGGATGGAAGCCATTGCGGGACTGGTCGGCGAATACGGGAGCGAAAGTGGCTCTCAGTCAGAAGCTGAGACAGAAAACAAGCAAAGGTCCGGGCTAGCTACACTGGGAGAGTATTCGGGCAGTGACGACGACGAGCACACACAGAGAGATACTGAAGCTCGCCGTATGCAAGATGGGTGCCAGGAAATGAGCGATGACGAGAGCAGCTCAGACGGAGAAGACGCTCCAGTGGATCCGGCCGTGCTGCTCGAGCTGGTGAAACAAGCCCGGGGGGCAGCAGATGAAGACCTTGTGGATTGGGGAGACGAGTGGGATCAGGAATGACAGACAGTGGTATGCACAAGGATCTATGATTTGCTTAAGCGCAGCATGCAAGTTGAAGTTCTTCGCATTTGGAATGTATTAGCACTCCACAAATGACATACCCCAGACCGTTGAGCGACCCACTAAATAAGTCGCTATCAGTATGCATTGCCCCTGCGCGCTCATCAAAGCCTTCGTTGCATCGTACTACACAAGCTAAGATACACCAATAGTAACATGGAATTATACATATCTAGATGCTCCCAACTCGAAAAGTGGGAATACCGTAGATAAGCGATCAAATGATGACAAGGGACTGTAGTGAGAGAGAAGCTGCAATTTAGATATCATCCATGCCAAAGTCAATCTCCACTTTCTCGCCGGGATTGAAAGCGGGAAGGCCTAAGAAGGAATGCGTCAGTTTTGGCCCTGTCATAAAAGGAAGACAAAACAGACCTAAGTAAGAGCAGCTCGCGCATCTAAAGGCGTCGCCCAAAAAGCAGCTTCCACAGCTACTGGTCGCTTTGGGAGCAGCCTTTGCTGCAGCAGCCAGCCGCTCCTTCTCGGCCTGGCCTGGCCCGACTTCCACAGCGCCATCGGCATCTAGAAGCACGACATTGGCAGTCATCGCTTCCTCTGCCTCGATCTCTGCAAGCCCGCACGAACAATTTTTGCAAGCCTTCTTCCGCCTCGGTGTACCTGCGGTAGCGGGCTCACAGGTTGGCACAGGACGTGCACGGTCAGCGGGTGTCAACAGAGTATCGGCGTCGATGGAGGGTGTAGAAGGCGAAGTAAGTGTCCAAAGGGCCTTTTTAGAAGACTGGCGGGCTGGGTCGGCCCTCCGCCGGAGAGGGACGGCTCCGCTAGAAAGGGGTCCTGGCAGAGCGGTGAATGTCGGATGACCAGGCCTCTGAGCGACCACCCGTGCGTCGTCACCTTCCGGAATGCTCTCTAGGATGGTAAATCCTGCGAGAGTAAGTTCCTGGGGTAGATTAAAAAGACCTGTGGTGAGATTCAGGAAATGAAGTGTGCCAAGGGGGCTAAGGCCATCCCGAAGCTGGCTGAGCAGGGACTGCAAGTTTGGCAAGAGAGCGGAATACTCGGAGGGGGTGAGGACAATATGTATGGATGAATAAGAGGAAGGGATCAAGGTGGTAGCTATTCAATCGGTTAGTTGATCTATTGATCGGACGAGGAAGCAACGTCGTACCTCCATCGACTAGTCTGTCGAGCATCTGTCTCTCTACGTTCTTGCCACTTGTACTTGCATCTAAGTTTGAGACGAGCGCCTGGTATTTTCCGTTCTGCGCTGTGCCGAGAGATCCAATTGCTAGCAATGGCTCTGTCGGTATATTAACTTTGGTGGAGACTGCTGTGTCTGCTGGCTTCGGGGCAGTTACTGCTGGATATACTGCGGTGGGTGCCATTGGTGTGATGTTCACTGTGATGGAAAGCCGAATGTAAGGGAGGGAAAGGAAGAGACAGAAGGCGTAGGAAATACCAGTTGGGGACAAGTTGGGGAGGCTCGAAAGACAAGTCGAGTTACATACTTTCTCCTTGGTAATCTGATTATTCCCCTTAGATTCGGCCGTCGGGAATCGGTCTTGTGATTCCTCTGACCTGGGCTTTGTAAGCATAGCAGTCAGTGACTGACTCTATGTATTTCACGTCCCTGAGGTTGCCCACACCCTGTGTATTCAGGTTACCGCTGCATGGCGGTGGCATGAACCTTGTTCATGGGTATATCTCTACCTGGCGCAGAAGACCTCCTCCCACCACCATTCCCTCTCCCAATTGTTGAACCAACCGTAGACGGGGTCTGCCCCTCCTTAGTTGGTAGTCATCCTAAACAGCCCTGGAAGGGCGGCGGTCGGGGTAGTGGCACCCCCCTGACAAGAGCTTTCGCAGGCTCGAAACCGCCGTTACCACCCCGCCCCCTACTCCACCTCTGGCCCTAAACATCCTGGTCCCTATCTTCGGAGACGGATGACAGATGGGTACCCAATTGGATAGTCAGTCCAGCTACATACACAGCCCAAGCGATGCGTGCTCGTGCCTCGCTCACAGCCCAGCCAGATGTCTAGTACGAGTGTTGGTATATATCAAGACGTAGCATCCAACTATTGAAAAAAAAATACGATATTCTTTTGTAGTATACAGACAGCAACAAAGTATAGGAAAAGTTGAAGACTGACAAATTCAAAATCGAGAAAATCAAGAAAGAGTAGTGTGACACATGCCCCATCATCATAATCTGCATGCTTTACCCTCGAAGTCATTGTTGCATGTCCGGATTCGGCGGAGGGTGAGGCGGCATTCCAGGCGGGGGAGGGTGCATTCCATCGTGGTACGCAGGAGCCATGAGTGCACCTCGGATACGTAAGAGCATCATGCGGAACCAATCTTCATCGGCACCCCCTTTCTCCTGCTCCAAGGCAAGTTGCTGAAGGTTGCTCAACTCCTTCATCAAAGAAAGACGCCAACATAAGTTGCCGTTCTCGTCTACCTCCAGATTATCTATCGGCATAGCGGGATGTGGAGGAAAACGTAACCCCGGAGGGGGTGGCGGGAGCATGGGAAAGTTGGGATCAAAGCTAGTTAACAAGGGTCAATATCATGTTGACGCATAAAGAAAGGGAACGTACGCAGGCGGGTAGGGAGGCGGATATGGAGCCTGTCTGCTTGGACCAGCTTCGTCTGGATGCATCGGCGGCGGCGGTGCCTGTACAAATTGTGCGTGAGGGTCGTTGAATGGTTCGCCCGGACGATAATCAATGTCCTGCTCCTCTTCCGACTGGCGTCCTTTGGAGCCCTTGGGTTTCTTCTTTCTCACACGATGAACGCCCGTGCGCGGATCAACATTGTCGTTGACGGTCCAATACGAGCCCTTTCCGCGGTCAGTCAGAGGGCGTGGAACTTTCTCAAAACATGGGTTGAGAGACAGGTTGTGACGGACGGAATTCTAGATGAACATGAGTTAAGTTAGTTTTGTTTTGTTTTGTAGGTAGGACAAGCAAAACAAGTATGAACACAATCAAATATCAACATCACGGTCGCGTCTCGCGGTGTACAAAGAACGCGGTGAACATGCACATCATAACCCCGAAAAACGGTATTTAGATGTCATACTCACTTTCCAACCCGATGGTGCAGTTCTGAAGTACGGGAACTGGATGACGTGGCATGAGCGCTAACGCAATCTTAGACTGGAAATATCTACCCACTCGAGACTCGATAGCATAGTAAATATCTTCTAGAAGTAACTTCTGGTTGGGTGAACCTTTGATTGCATATCTAGATATCGCCCTCAAGTTTAGTATCGTGGCGAATGAAATGGCGACGAAAATAGAGTCACTGAAAATGAAAAGCGAACACACATACCGAATAAGAGTTGAGTAGGGGTAGAAAGGCTTGCTGCCCGGAGGTCCGTCACGCAAAGAGTCAAGATTAATGGGTAATCCGCCGGTGAGGTCTGCTGGTTCTTGTGGATAATATGAGTTTGCCTGGGCAAGCTCTGCCTCGCCTGGTGGTAGCATATTGGACGGCATTACCGTCTGCTGCGGTTGTTGCGACATAAGTTAACTAGGCGTTCGAATCCGGATGGTTGGACAATACGACTTCGCCGGTTGCGGCGTGCTTGTCGACTGGGACGTTTGGAAGGTGTCGGAAAGGAAACGTTGAAAGGGAACTGCTGTGGCTTATGTCATGCGTGAGAAAGCAGCCCGCGCACGGGCCAGTTTCTCTCCCATCACCCAGGCCTACGGACGATTAGTATGAAGGCGAGCTCAATCGTGGAGAACGTCGACAATGATGACGACGAGAGTGGTAAAGAGTTGTTTGTGCGCTTGCTAACATACAGACAGATACATTGTCCAAATTGTGAAAGACATGGTAAAACAAAATCCAAACCGACCAAGCTCGGATCCAATACACAAACAAAGTCACCGGATGTCAATTTCACCGTGACCTTGATAATCTTCTGCATCCACGAACGCCTGCACCAGAACTTGCAATTTCTTATGATCTGGGCAAAACATACTCTCTCATTCACTAGTGGATTCCCACTGTTTCAAAATGTTCGCAACCCCTACGCTCGGTTCGGTGCCGGTAGCAGTCATCATTTCACGACATCCACAGGCCCGACGTATCGCCCCATTTTGATTCCAATGATTTAAAGTGGGCGCCAGTTTATCTCGAAAGAGAGATATCAAAGATGGCCGAAGCATGTTCGAGCGGTTGGTTACCTGAGCCGCATATCAGCTGTCCTGACCCTCAGTGATTAGAGGTCTATATCTTGTGGTACCTCCGAGATTATGAGATGGATACTCTAAGTATATCTAGGACATCCAATGATGCCGCAATTGTGCTCTTGACAGTGCGAGAGCGACTAATTTATGGTGACCAGCTATTTCTTCGAATCCTGTCAGTTACCTGGAAGAATTAACTTCCTTTCTCGCCAATTCCATGCCATGATGTAAATATGTAGTACTTACATGGTTTGGCGGAGAGGTGTAAGGAAATGGGAAGACAGCACGAATACCCTCTAGATCTATTAGCTTATGAAAACTCTGGCACTAGAAGTTTCACGGACAGATTTGACCTAGCAGAGTCTGCCTCGATCATGATGCATGATGCAGCACCCTAGGCTTTACATACAGGTAGTGAAGTTAGTGAACTAGTCAAAACACTAGGTCATGTGATCTGGTGGAATTTTTGTCTTTTTAAGCTGAACTACTAGTACTCGCTGTATTCATCAACGACTCGTCTGCGTCAATGGCCATGCTACCAACACTCAGCAAGACCTCGCGCTATGCTTCATTAGCTGCCACTGCCAGACGCAGTGCTTCATCGAAGGCTAAATCTCAATCACACCTTGACACAAAGATGCAAGCCCTAGTCTCACTCTATCATCAGTCCGACCGCTTCATCACACCCGAGAACCTTTCCGCTGCAATTGACGAGACATTCACCACCATTACCCCCACTAGCATTGGACAGGATAAGATCGGTCATACAGCCGCTGAACTCGACAAGATTAGGCAGTCCCTACAGCGAAGCCCCACCTTCTTCCTCGGGAAAGATCCTAACCATTCTACGATAAACGACTCTGAAGCGCTGGGACCGGGTTGGACGGACAGTAGAACCAAGAGAACGGACAGGGTTTACCAGGCTTTGATGGGGACATTCAGAGACGGAAAACCTTCTTGGTTAGCGGTAAAGGAGAAGGCTGAGAGGGTAAAAATGGGAACTGACAGGGAAGGTTGGCCTCGCAAGTAATTCGAGGTAAGTCGTCACGTCAGCCCCCCCATCTGTCCTGCTGAGCCTCTCTCAAGGGCGGGTGTACATCTTCTGAGGCGAGTGCCGTCATCTGCACTTCATAGGTCAGGATCTTCGCGACGAGGCGTCACGGAAAGGATGGCTCTTAGAGACGGTTCTTAATACAAGTACTGGGAGGCATTGTACTCGTTGTGGCGTGATCAATCACTCGCACTTGTGACTTGTTGGCGACTTCAAGTTTGTGCAGCAGGATACTATAAATGGTACATACTATGTCAGTGTTACTCATAGCGGGTTTCCCCAATTGAGGTCCAGGAACATATCGACTCGTGTCATATGTGTATTTGGTCAGCCTAACCTATTTAAGGAGACTCATAACATTGTTTTCAACGTCTTTTTATCTCTATGACTGCGCTTGGCAAACTCAAGACTTTCTTCACAGGTCCTCTTCCCGGGCCTCGAGACACGGGGGGAGCCTACGACGAACTCAAGGCTGCAAATGTCCCAGTCACCGAGGCTGACTGTCGCTCCTGCGCCGATCCATGCGATCAAGGTGGATTGCCTCGTCTTTCGAATTAGTCCTCAGTTACCGATTTGCAGATCACGATGACTACGCTAGCAAAATGACCGAAGACTTGGACGCAGAGATGCGAGGTTCGGTGAAGCCGTACAGGCGTCAGGCAACTATCCTCGTGTTGATCTGAGCACATGTGTCACATGGACTGATCCATATCACAGGTCATAATCTCCACCGGCAAAACAGACTGGGAGAAGGAAGTCACGGAGGCGGATGGCACCCTCGCTGCATTCTTGCGCGGTGCCGACGAGAAACTCCGGAGTGGGCAAAAACAGAAGTCAGCCGACAAAGGCGGAGGGACTCTCCCTGCGGGCCTGTACGATCAAAACGACACTCGCAAGCTGACAATTCTAAACGGGAGCCACAAGACGTTCTCCGAAGACGTCACTCAAGAGACGGTCATTGTTCTTCCTGACTTCAAGGTCATCGCCGACGTTCCCCGCTCCCTCGCGGGCGCAGAGATGCTGTGGAGTGCCGCGCTCGACCCGTCATATGGGCGGTCGGGTGCGCAGTCGCGGTCAGATTCGCTCAGATCTTGGGTGTTGCCCTATTCCTGCGTAATTTTGCTCTGTAAGCAGTGATGCCATCTTGTCTGATCTCAAGCTAACCTGCTACTGTGATTAGGTTCACACAAGAGACGCGACAAACGCTGTGCAATTGCCGCTCCAGTCCTCGAGAAAAGTACGCAGGTTCTACCAGTTGTTTTTGAACAAGATTATCTGACATGGTATGATGCAGCGTTCGTCCAGTACCTCGAGAACGAGGGCTGGGAAGCCCATACCGAACTTGAAGATCTTTCGGGTAGTCCCTCTCTCGAAACCTCCTCGGGCATAAACCCTGATCTAGAGATTGAGATCGAGAGCAAGCTGAAGGCCCTTCGAGATGAGCGCAGGGTTCTCATCCTCCGCAACTCCCACATTGGCGGACACAAGTTTGCAGGAAACGTTGTTGTAAGCGTCCTTATGTCACTTCCACGCCGAGTAGCAATGTTGAACTCTCATTCTTCCCCAGATATACACCCCCAGAGGGGCGAGCGTCTGGTATGGGCGAGTTACACCACACGACGTCCAGTCCATCGTGGTCAACACGATCGTTGCCGGACAGGTCCTACCACCGATACTCCGCGGTGGTCTGAATTTGGCAAGGCCAGGATGTAAGACGTTGTACGATTGGTGATCGTGGTAGTGGCAACCAAGCGCCTCCACGCCGCGTGATACAACAAAACCGTCGCCAGTGATGGTGAGCTCGTCTAGAGATTCCCGTAGGCCAGATAGAATTGTATTATTATATCTCTTGATATATGTGGTAGTCAATACTATAGGATGGCGACAATGGAAAGAAGCGTACACACGAAAACCGAATTTAACATAAACGCGGACGTTATGGGGATCGGGAAGGGGGAAATGCTGCATAAGAAAAAAGAAACCAAGAAACGTAAACGTGTGCATATGCGTAAGTGTTGCGAGGGTAGTACATTAATGAGCGAATGCCTGGTCCCTGTGGTCCAAACCCCAGCTACGGCGGTGAATAGTCTGATTTAGGAAGATAAAAAGAAGCAATCAACTACCGTCCGTCCGCACAGAAGCTGAGGTGCACTCATACCACCTAGCCATCAACCACCTCTCTTCTACGATTCGAGTAACGCCCGGCAAAACTTTCTTCATCCTCGAATTCATCTTCGGTTGTTCCCTCCTCCTCGTCTTCAACAACCTCGTCCTCTTCATCACCACCATTCAATACACCCGTCGGCATTACCAGACTTTCCCCACCAGAATATGTGAATCCACGGAAGTTCTCCTGCACACTATTGGTGAGAGGGGACCCAGCCACATCGCGTTTTTTGCGATTCCCAATCTGAATTCCCTGACTTCGTGCAACATTGTTCGGCCCGTTCTGCAAAGCATGGGGGCTGGTGGGCAGGCGCTCACTGCCTAGTGGGCCATTTGGTGTATGCGAGAACGCCTGTGCACCAGCCTGAGTCCAATCTTCACTTGGGTCTTCTTCATCAGGGCTACCGCTCCCATCCAAGCCGTTGCCCACTTGTCGGATATCTGCGGTAGTGAACTCCGGATCGAAGTTCGCCGTGGATTCGTCCGACTCGACGATAGGTTTGAAAGGCGGCGTGACTTGTTTCATGGACAACGCCTTCCAGTCTATGCTTGCAAAGAAAGGGTGTTCCTTGAGTTCCTCTGCATCACGCTGTGAGCCTAGCCTGTGCTTGGGATTGCGGTTGAGAAGCTAAAGGGGGTATCAATAGTACAGACCAGGTATCCGAAAGCATAAGAGCGAGGTACGTACCCCCTTGACGAACATCTTTCCCTCCTCGCTAATCACGTTTCGGGGAAACCTTATCTTCCCGAAACATATATTCTTGTACATTTGTTGGGTGTCTTCGGCGTAGAAGGGACTCCATCCGCAACACATCTCGAACAGGAGAACACCGAGCGACCAAAAGTCGACAAGTTTGCTGTAGCCGTGCTCGTCCAATAGCACTTCGGGGGCAAGGTACTCTGTCGTGCCGCAAAACGTCGTCGTGAGCTCGTCGGGCCGCAGGTCCGCCTTGGACAGTCCAAAATCGCAAAGCGCGACGTGTCCAGTAGCGTCTAAAAGGATATTTTCCGGTTTGAGATCACGATAGACGATGTTATACTTGTGTAGATGTTCTAGAGCCAGAACAAGCTCTGCGATATAAAACCGGGCGCGTTCTTCGGTGAACCGTGTCTCCTTTTGGAGATGCCAAAATAACTCGCCTCCGCTCTTGAAGTCCGTGACGAGGTACAGGTCCGTGTCGGTCTGGAAGCTAAACTTGAGACCCACGAGGAATGGCGACTCCAAAGAACGCTGAAGAATCTTGCGTTCCCCGATCGTATGTGCGACTTCCTTCTTTGCGATGATCTCCTTCTTCGAAAGTACTTTCATGGCATATATGCGCTTTGTGTCCCTTTTTCGGACTTGGAAGACCTTCCCGAAGGTTCCGCGCCCGATGAGTTTCAGGAACTCGAAGTCGCGTGGGGTAAGCGCCCGTTTGGTCTGTCACGTGAAAAGGTTGACGAGAGAATTAGTATTACCGTCGTCAAGAGGCATGATTGCGTGAAGATGGGGCCGCCGTGGCCCGTGAGCGTGGAAGATGGTGGGAATCAACGAGGCAAATTGCATGCCTACCTTATATTGCTCGAATGTAATCTGTACACGCATCTCTCCGCTTACCACCTCATTCTCGAACGGCCGGAGCCTGCGTGTAAGCAACGACGTGAGCAAGGTGGGAAGGTGGTAACAAACGGAATACGCACTTGTACCACTGGTCAACGGTGTGGTCGTGTATCAGTACGGGTTTGATCTGGACAGTGCCAAGGAAGAATTGATCTGAAACGCGATCGTATACATTGAACGTGATCAATGACTCTTCGGACGTGACATCGCTATGGGTGGAGTTAGAGACCAAATATAATCGACGGAAGCACAGCACCCACAAAGACACTTCATGTTTCCACACAGGATTGTGTGGTGACAGGCGTCCAAAAAGTCCTTGCGCGGTGGACAAAGGATTTATCGGTGAAGGAGCCTTGCATGAAGATGAGGCGGACGATGAAGGTGAAGTGTTCGTGCTCGATTTCCCGGGAGGCCGCGATGGACCGATGGCACTGAGGGTTGTAAGGGCAATTGAGGAAGAAGTTCTCGATAGAACTGTGGCAGTCCCCTTCACTTCCTTGTCCATTTCGTCTGTGGGATCACGACTGACAAATTCGTTCTGCTCGAACTGGACCACGACATATGGGCGTGCGTGTATAGATGATACATTGAGTCCACGCGCACATATGAGTTTGACGTGAATTTGGCCCTTTGATGTTGCTGATGGACCAGGGGTACTAGATATCGTGCTCGACGATGCCCTTGTCGAGGTGGATGGCGATGGCGATGACGAATCTTCCATGGAGTCTGAAAGGTGAGGTGATTTTTTGATATTCCGCATGGAAAAGTCTGGCGCATGTAGGGATATTTCAGTTGTAGGAATGCGAGCGGCAAAAGCGCCAGGATGGAGGCGTTAGGGGGCCTGGTGGTGTAATATCGGCATGTGCCGGAATCGCCCCCGGAATCGTCCCAAGATGGTGGATGGCACTAGAGGGTGAGAGCAGTGTAGGTGTTTGCGGACCATTGGTAGACGCCGATGACAGCGATGCCAGCGATGATCTAGGTGATGAAGGCGACAAAGTGGTGTTTGTAGAACTCGGAGCTTCGAATGGATTTGAACGTTCACGGCCATCGGCGTTAGCCCGGGGGGTGAGCTGGTCGAACATGGCAGGCCATAGTTTAATCATGGCTTTCGGACGCGGTAGAAACGACAGCGAGGGCGAGGACAGTGACGAGGAATATGGAAGCGACCACGAGGAGGAAGGTAAAGAGGAAGAGTCCGATGTTGGTTGTACTGGATGAGGAGGGTCGTCGGGCGCAGTTGATCTTTCTGATGTTGGAGCTACTGAAGCCTTCTCCATTCTGATAATTATATACCGCTTTGACACTTGCGCTGCTCAGCTCCACCAGAAGCCCGAGCCACAGAATGTTTCAAAAGACTCGACAACTCGATGAGATATGACAATAAAAGGCCGAGACCTGTGCAGTGTACAGACCTTTTTTTTTTTTTCCTGACCCCCCCCTCAAATTTTTCTTGACAGCATCTAGCACGATCTAGGTTATTTCTCTCATTTGATAATGATCCCGGATTGGCGCACATCCTGAGTAATCATGATGCTGTACTGTACAACCGACCTCGTTTATCCACAAGATAATGGCAGTGCATGGCGTTGAAACCACAAGCGCTGCTAGTCCCAGTATGTATGATTACAACTGTACCGCGTCTATTGCGGTCTGTCGTCGCTTTCTATTAATGTATCTTCAAGCGTGGTGCACTCATCCCGCCCTCGAGATTTGGCAACTTCATCCAAGTATGACCTAGCCCATCGTAGGAATCCCATCCCCCCTCCAACTATTCCTCCGAGCAACATCGCCCGACTACCCGTCCGCCACGGAAGTCGGTCTAGGTCGATATCCAACCAGGTCCAGTGTAATGACCGAGTTAGACACAGAACATCTTCAGCACAACGGGACAAACTTACACACGGTCGCAAAGATGCCTGCCGTTCCCACACCCGCTCCAAGTTCTTTCCCTTCGACCCACGGTTGACCACATCGCTCTAATCCGTCTTCAATCCCAACCCAAACCAGTGCAGTAACTCCCAGTTTCGCAGCATGCAGGCCGCCTTCTTGGAGTCCTGCTGCCATTCGCCGGTAGTTTTTGGTCTTATTGTAGAGATACCACCCACGGATCGTCGAGGGTGGTCGGTGTGCGTTTTCAGCTAGGAACCGCAACGAAGCCCGACGGGAGCCTCGAACTGCCCCAATGAGAGTGCCCATAAGGGCGGCTGAAGCTGGAAGTACAAAATAACGAGAGTGGAAATCGGAGTGACGTCGTATGGCCCATCCTCGTCACTAGTAGACATCTTGAATGAACTCGTGAAGTAATGTGAAACAATGGAAGAGCAATTGGGGGTTGACTTGATGGTTAACTCCGAAACGTCCTCGGCTAACCTTGTGGAATTTCAGTGAGCCAAAGAGTACAACAAAGTTTGCACTGATCAATTTCACGGATCCCGCATCCAGTGGTTGGCTTTGCAAAGTAACTCAAGTAGGAGTGAGTGTACAACGACAAGTTTGACATTGTAATTGGTTCCGGGAGCAATTCGTACATACGTGGCAACAGATAGTATGAGTGTGGTATACGTACACACCAAACGGTATGGGAGCAGGTCCGTGAAAGCAATACAAAACAGTCGGTATGTAGAAGATACCAGAGCAGTCTAGAGATGGGCCTTTTACACCCGTTCTCTGCAGGATAGCGGCCTCCTTCCTCTTGAACTCTGCTGCGCGCTTGTGGAGCTCCGGTGCTCGCTTGAGCTCTCTCTGACCTACCTGCTGAATATGTACCTGGGAATAACTCAAGTTGAGCTCCACATGCTATTACCCAGGCAGTAGTAAGCTCACCGCATCGGGTCCCTACAGAATAAAATCGTCAACCGCAATTCCACCAAAGAAAGGAGACAACACACGTCAGCCAACCGCAATGTCCTCAACTGTGCGAACATGCTTGCTAGCTCTTGGTCCTGGCTCAGACCTTCAGCTCCGAACGCCTGCATCGCGCGATCGACGACTTTGCATGCCATTTCGGGGACCACAAACTAAGAACCGTTTCTGGAAATTTAATACGACGGCCACCAATGGCAATCAACGCACCTTGGCGATACCAATTTCCTTCAGTGCGCCCTTGGCCTGGTATTTATCGATCTAATACGAGCTCTGAGTCATGACGCGAAACCAGGGTATTAGCAAACTCGCCTGAAGGGCGGCGCTTAGCACAAGTAGTCGTGCAGACTCAATTTCGGCGCGGGACTTGGCCACCTCAGCAATCACAGTTCCTGGTGTAGCGTTATCAGCTCAGCCAGAGAGGTTCTGAAGGACATCGGATGATTCACCATGCTCATAGAGGAATCTGCCAAACGTCTTGCGCGAAGGATCTGTTACCCGTTGAATCATTAGATCGAGCGCCTTCGAGGCTGCACCAATAGACCGCATGCAGTGATGGATGCGTCCAGGTCTGACAAAAAAACAATGTTCGATTGCAGTTGCCACGAAGCCAGAAACAACTACCACATACCCAAGACGTCCCTGGATAATCTAGATGATGAATCGTGAGATCCATGTTCGCATTCAACGAAGGTATGGGTTACCTCAAATCCCCTGCCCCATCCCAGCACTAGATTGCTCAGAGGGACTCTCACATTCTCATAGATCACCTCGCAATGCCCTTCCGGTGCGTCATCGTACCCGAATACTTCCATCGGACGCACAATATGAACGCCCGGGGCATCGGCAGGAACGATGATGACACTCTGTTGCTTGTATCCGTTCGGGTTTTCCGGGTCGCTCTTGCCCATGACAAGGTGCACTTTGGTGCGGGGATCACCGGCACCCGATATCCACCTAAGTAACGGAAAGCCAAGTAAGACGCCGCCTATGACATGTCAAAAGGGCCATTAACCATTTGTGTCCATTGATTACAATCTCATCGCCTTCCTGCCGAATGGAAGTTTTAATGTTACGTGCATCAGAGGACGCCACTGTATATGATTCATATTAGAAATGGCACTAGACGGTAGAAGTATGGGGCCGCTCACCAAATCGTTCCGTCATTGCGAAGGCAGAGCGGATTTCGCCGTTTAGCAGCGGAACGAGCCATTTCTTTTGCTGCTCTGGGGAACCATACCGAGCAAGCACCTCTGAGAAGCTCTGGTCATCAGCCTTTGAACAGGATACACAGTAGAGTACATACCCATGTTTCCTGTATCCGGAGCTGAACAATTAATGGCCTCAGATGCCATGTGTCCACCTCTTCCGGTTAGCTCTGCCATGACAGCGTACTGTCATATACGTCGATAGCCGTTCATAAATTCGAATTCGGTGATAGAATGAACGCACCTCAAGATTGGACAGCGGGACGCCATGCTGGGGATAGCGTGCCTTGCTGAGGAAAAGGTTCCACAGCCCGAGCTTGCGCGCTTTCACCTTCAGCTCCTCGACGACTGGCACTACAGTCTTCCACCGTTGCACCGGGTCCTTTGGGATCTGTGCATGGTGAAGCTTGGAAGAGGGGTACACTTCATCCTATGTAGCATATTAGCAAACTGCAGGTTCGCGAACACTCAATGTACTAGACATAGCTGACCTGGAGAAAAGTCACAAGTTTAGCAAGTGTCTCTTTCCCGTAGGGCGTGAACTTGTCCTCGATCTTCAAACTGTTAGCTAGGTGCTAGGTATACGCAGCATGGCACCAACAAGATTCCACGACGCCTCGGACGTGAGTTCGACGACTGGGTGGTTGGTCATGGTCTTGTGTTTGAGGTTGGGAGTTGTCTCAGTGAGGCTGTGTCTACTTTGCCGACTTACCCCAAGAACCGGCTATCACAAATTGCCGACCCAGGCGCCAGTGGACGCACCGACGTTACAGTATTATTATCGTGTTTCAGTACCTATCGTTCCCACTCCAACCAGACATTAAAATAGAAAGAAAAACATGGCAGCAAATGGTAATACAAGCAGTTGGAGGAGCACAACGTTGGCGTATTGTAAGTAATCGAAAAAAAAGAACAACCGAAGCAAGTCGACATCGTAGCTCGACGAAAGAGAGAGTGAAAGTCCAAAGATTAGTGTTGGGTATGGCTGCCTAACATGTAAAGCAACTCTAAAATAGCGGGTGTGCAGTTCAATGTGGTCGTATGGATACAAGCCTTTCGAACGACATGAAATCAAAAAAGGAAGAAAAAAAGGAAGAGGTAATTGAAAAGAAAAGAAACAATTAAACGAGACGTCGTGCTTCTGAGTAACGGTCCAGTAGGCATACGACGTTAAAAACGTTTAATGGCATAAAAGTGGCCGTGATATGGCCCGAGCTGTGAGGGATGCGTTCAAGGGCGTGATCGCGACGGAGACTGCTGCCCTTCGCGAGGCTCTGGAATGACTTCACCTTAGAGTGAACGGCAGTTCAGGGTCAAGCCCAAATGCGCCAGCGTCGAAGGTTTGCCACAGTGAATCTTGGCCACCGCCTACTGAGTAGCCATTCGAATTATAATTGCGGATGTAGTCAAGTCCTAGGAACGGAAGTCCGGGTGCAGAAAACGAAGATGTCGGTGGGGTGGTAGAAAGGCTGGTGTATCCCATATCCGAGGAACCGTTATACCACGATGGGTCCATGTTCGGAATGCTGTTCGTACGTGGCATACGGCAGTGTACTGGGTTGTGATCCGGATGCATACATGTCGGCGGCATGTTCCCCAGGGCTTGTCTCCCACTGGTGGCCACCTGCGGACGCCAAAGGACTATGATGCATCATCCCATAGTCGTAGGGCGATGGGACGTGCAAGGGTGACAATGGGGTACCTGTGTAGTTATATGGCGCGGCACCCATGAGACGAGGGCTTCCCTCTTGCTGCTGAGTTGTTTCCATGGTGGACATGGACGGGGAGGGCAGATCGACGGAAGCTGGAGAGCTGTGAGGGCTGGATTTCCCACCTATCGACTGCGGGCTAGAGAATACGGCAGAGTACGCCCCCATGCTCGAGCCAGGGACACCCTCACGGTCGTCATGTCCTCGCTTGCGCGATGTCGACCGGTTAGCGCTGCGCTGTGGCGCATGAAATGTCAGCAAACATCATAAGTGAGCGCATATCAGCCTTACAATCTACACGGTACGGTGACGCAACAGGGGGCCGCCGCGTGGAATTAGGGTCTCGTGAGCGACTGATTCTTCTGGGCTTCATCTTGAGTGGACGGCTCATGGTCGGGACCTGTCCAGACGAGATGTAACCAAGGGATCGTCTGCCCTCGAGTGCTGCCGGTGCAACAGTTGGTGGCATTGGCACGTCAGTAGCTTGTCTATCAGCATTAGCTGGCTTTCCTAATAGCGTCGTCCGCAGTACTCGTCAACTCAATGAGCAACTCCTTGCATTTACGAGCGCCTGGCCAATGGCCCTCCCAGGACTCTATTGTCGGGATACAGCTTTTGCTTCGTCCATCGCTGTCGCGGTAGGCCCTGGGGTCCGGAGAGTGCATCGCATACAGGAGGATGATGACAGCGGAGCTGAAGAGATGCTGAATGAAGAATGCGAGGTGGTGCGAAGGTGGCATCGACATTGTTAATCGAAGGTGCAAGGTGAATGCATGACCGAGCAGATGAGACCGCCCTTGCAGTGGATTTCGGCGCGACCGATTGATCGCGTCTCACCGGCAAGAAATTGCGATGGAGTGTAGTGAGCACAGAATAGTAGTGACTACATAACACGACCGCCATAGCGTTATGCTTGTCGCGCGTGTTTGTATTCCTGAAAGAGGGGGATAGATCCTCGAACCACCTAGCGAGTTCCAGGTCAAGAGTTTCGACAGAGCACTGCAACTCGACCCTCTTCTCTGGCTCAAGTACTTCTTTACAATTATCGATGGCGTAAACTTGTCGGAGGACCCGCCCAGCGAGTTGATATAGGGTCACTAGGGCAATGGTACCCGACATCAAGGACGGAGGCTGTTGCGAGATGTTGACACCTCTGAAGTACTCCGGTAAGAATTCGTCGTCGACGTCCACCGGAAACTCGACGTCGCAATCGGAGTCCTCGATGCCAAGGGGGCGTCCCAATGCAAGCGCCAGCATGCGGTCCAGACAGTACACGCCCCACCAGATTTTCCGTCGAGTCTCTTTGTCAATAGACGATATGACCAGACGGCGTGGTGAGCGCTGCAAAATCGTTAACACTTGCCACGGGTTTAGTGAACCGTACTTACATGCAAGCCCAAATCCTGCGCACTGCGTAGGGCCTGTCCGACGAGAAGCCAGGCCTGGGGGAGGCAGTTGACAGAACACAGGAAAGAAGACATGAGAATAAAACTTTGCACATGGAACACCTCGATCGACGCATGGCTGATGTAGTGCAGAATCAAGGCCCTGATAGTACCATATCGTCAACCAGACATGTAGTTACCATGACATGAAGTCTTACCTTTCGTAGTATATCATCCCCATGCCACCATCATCTGGGAAATCGCCTGTCAGACGGGGGTCGTTGACCAGGCGTGCGGCGCATGCAAAAACGGCAAAGACAACGGAGATGAATGCAGCCTCAGCTTGGATGAAGGCGGTGTCGCTCCTCCTTCCCATCAGATGTCTGTACCTTACCATGAAAGAAGGCTTATCAAGGACAGGCATCAAAAAGTGGAAGCGCTCGAAATATGCTTCGATCTATGCCAAGACCACAATCAGCAGACGACATCTTATTGGATGTGTATTATACTCACCATCTTATCGCACAAATCTTCGTCAGGGTACTCGACTTCCTCTGGACCGGGAAGTGCGTGTATCTTCCCAAAGAAGACTGACGCTGGGAAATACAGTTTATTTACACTAGGGCCTGGTGCTCGTGGGTCTTCTTCCATGGGAGATACACGGTGCAGAGGATTCGTCGTGAGAGCGCGGAAAGATTGAATCAAGGACATGGTGGAGGAGCCACCTATCCAGCGGAGATGACCGTGTTCGTCCAGCGCAAGCTGTCCGAAGGACTCGGAGACATCGTCTTCCATCTTGATGCCCGACGATTCAGGTGAAGAACTGTCTTCCGTGCGGGTATCCGCAGCAGCTTTCGATGACATTGCGTGCAGGACAGCCGATGCTGGAGGTAGACTGCCTTCCCTGGTGTCACCCAGTGCTGTCGATGAATCTGCGATTGGTGGAAGATTTAAAGAAGGCCCTAGCTGTTCAAGTACGGGAGTGATCTGAGAAAACAATGATTCCATGTGCAAGAGACGCGCTTCAAGTTCTTGTACATAACTGCGATGAAAGTGAGGAGGTCGAATGAACTCGAGATGGCAACGATGCCTTACTGTCTGCTTAAAGCCGCCCTGTCTTTGGTTTGAAGCCAAGTACATTGCGATCCGGATGATTGACACTGTGCGCAGGTTGGTTCGCAGCCATCGCACTTTATTTTCTTGCGCCTGGTATCGATGGCATTATTTGATATAGTAGAAGTGGGAGTAGGATGCTACACACCTGCAACTTTCACATGCCCGCCAGACTCTTCTGCGCTGGAGCTGTATGGGTTTAGTGCCAACGTCTTGAGGGATGGCGTCGTCGTCGATTCGTTTCTTCTTCGATTGGTGAGCCATGGAATAAAAGTCTTCTGTCTGCACACGCTTTGGAGATCCTTGTGATTGGTGACCGTGTGGTCTGGCAACGGCTTCAAGATATCGTCGGACAATAATCGGGTCGGCCCGATACCAAGGATGACCAAGCCGGTCCATTTCTAGTAATTATTACACAGCCAGCCAGCAGTCAGCATCAGCAACCTCAAACCCCGACCATTGCGACTGTGACGATGCCGACCTACCCGCGTTATGTTTTGACGGTCCGTTGCACAGTAAAACAGGAGGTATAGGTATGTATGAGACACACACTTCACTACTTCTTTCACCTATCCTTTTATAAGAACGGCTTCGGAAATGAACGTCATAAATTCTTTTCCTGTGACTCGTTGGTCTCCATCCCGTGTCAGCAATGTCTTTCCG
The DNA here is from genome assembly GCA_014904935.1 of Melanogaster broomeanus. Taxonomy (NCBI): domain Eukaryota; kingdom Fungi; phylum Basidiomycota; class Agaricomycetes; order Boletales; family Melanogastraceae; genus Melanogaster; species Melanogaster broomeanus. The sequence continues at coordinate 383,154 of MU123695.1, read as the reverse complement.
GACAACTATTTCACCCGATTCCGTTCAGACGGCCAAGCCCGGGACGGCATCATAGCCCCCAAGTGAATTGGTGGGTTTCGTGTTTCACCTCATTTGTCAATTCTCCAACCGAGCAAAGGCATTGCCCTTTGACTAATGACCTCGCGATCGGTGACACAGGGTGCCAAGTACTAGCTCCTCGATGATAGGCGGTGGTCCCGGTCAAGTTCACAGTTCCTATTTGAGGAACCGTTGCGCCACGTATGTTACTCCGTCTATCACAATTCCGGCCACATACTTCGAATATGGTCACATAATTTACTCCTGCTCCTCAATATTAAGGAACGTTGCTGCGCTATTAATCTGCTTTTTGTTCTAGCGTATGGCGCAACTCATCTCGCAGTATTGGTCCCATGGAAACTTCGTTCATAACAGGACCGGAAGACATTCCTCCCGAGCACAAATAATAATTTTTGGCTTGGATACATGCGATTCTGGAGCAATTTTGGCGTCATCTGAACTACTGCACGTGTTGAACAATGGAAGTCGACTTAGGACGATAGAAAATAGCAATATGCATCTCTCTCCATCACTCCCCGGAATCCCAAAACAGTGGAAAGGTTGTTTCCATTGGGAACACTTGAAGGCTTATCACGCTAACGACTCCTGATCGTCAGGGTCTTCCATTGGGTGACCTAAGTGTGTCAAGTTCGAGAGCGAGCTAGCCATTTTGTAAGAGGGCCACTCCCCTCAAGACTTCCAGACTCGCTCTTCAATTTATATCAAGTGTCCTGAGTGTTCCATGGCTCTTAAATATGTATAGGCGACTGAATGAGCCCCAGCAGGTTCTTCATCAACCTCAGCCTATATATCTCCGTTTGGTGCGCACAGAACGCCTGGGAGCGATACCTAACATGACTGGGTTGCGCGCAAATCGTATCAGAAGCATCAGATAGCAAATCCCGTCCACATATCACTTCGCCATTGGAAGTTCTCGTCCATTCTCTATTGACACCTGTCTACGCCCACTGCTAAGCGTTATTCACCCCAAACGCCTCCCTCTATTTTGATCCAGAAATATACCCTCAGACGGATTACCCCCACGCTGCGACACCAATTCGGTAGCCTCGACTCGTCGACCCTGGTTGCAGCATCGGACTTCCAAGCGAATATGGAGAGGAGTTCTCCTGACCCCAATGTGCGGTAATGACACCAATCCTGCTGATGAATAGGACAAAAAGGGTTTCAGCTTCGCGAATACAGTGAACAGGTGACACTGGGATTAGTACAGTTTCGAACGCTTGACTCGCCACCAAAAAAAGCTCTAACTTAGCATGGAATAGAAGACCACCGGCGACTTCGTGTGGCTTTGAGTCCTGGGTCTATCACATGAACAACTGGTGAATGATGTCCCGTCTCGCTACTGGGGAAATTCTCGACCCAATATACGCGATCCAAACTCAGTTCCTTTCTGCACCCTGACCGGCCTCACATGCAGAGCGAAGATGGTGGATATTCCTCCCCCCGAGTTCCCAACACTCACCTTCCTCAAACACGTTGCAACCTGTGCGTCGCGGCTGTCCCGCAGACTTGGGACACCATCGACAGTCCAATGGCGGTGTGGTTCAACGGCTATGGCTGGCAGCTCGAGCTCGAGCTTGCTTCACAGCGATGGATAGCATGACATAGTTCCTGAGCTGAGAGCACGTGCATCCTGCTACTTCGAAATTTGCAACTTCTTCCTGAGCTCCATAACACAGACTCCTCGGAAGTGAAAGAGGAAACTAGTCAACGTACAGGTCTGAGAGAACTGCGCACTGTCTCTCCAGCACAAGTACTCGCCCCGCTGGCTTGCGTCTCTCATCGCCGTGGAGCACTGGCAAGCAGCTGTGCATGCCGAAATCCGGGTGATTCCACCTAGGCACCTTGCCGTCGTGAAGATCTACTACTAAACTCCTAGTATAGTCAAAAACCTTAATCTGCCCCTCGTCAAGTCCTCGATCCTTGTGGACTCAACCTACAAAGACAAGATCCTAGTACTTACAGTATTGGTGATAGTGCACAAGTTCGATACCTTTCAGTATGCTGTAGCAGTGCTGTAAGTAAATAGCAGTGCAAATTGATGCAAAAGTACCAAGGCCACGCGCTGTCGCCGAGCCACATGGCACGCGACACACACGCCGTCCATGACGCTCCACGCCGAAATAGCAAAGAACATGTGGGATCTGCCGAGGACACCGTGAACACGAGGGACGGATGAATGCGACCAGATCGGTCGAGGTACATCATCACAGTACTATGTAGTTATACTGTTAACGTTATGTTGTCATGGTATACAAGATTGGAGTTATGGTAAGAACATTGTCAGCTGCACAGGTCGTCTCCATTTGACGCTCGGAAGCGAAGGCCCCACACCAGGCTGATGGTACCATATGCAAGGAACCTGACAAGCAGGGACGCTGTTCTGCGAAAGGAGATCGGGGCGTCAACCAGCCCTTAGTCCCACACTTGCAAAGCCATAATGGTTGCGATTCCATCTGTCGGTACCGTAAGCTGTAACTATTCACTACCGTATCACGATCTCAAATCAGGGTCTGCTTCTCTACCACATCCCTGGATTCCGATTCACAGGCAGTCGTAATAGCTGAGAAACTCACCTGCGTAGTGAAGCTTGCAGGTGGAACGTCACATTTCACTTCGTTCTCCGTCGATGGTTCTACACTAGCACCAACACACGATAAGTGACATTAGTGAATTCAGCAAACCGTCTTCCCCATGGCTGACGCTGAATGTGGGGCAGAAAGAAAGTGGAAGGGACTTGGAAGTTGCAGACGCTGCAGGAAGATGCCGAGCATTCCATGCGGCGACTCCACATGCTCTTTGGGGAGACATACCTATTTAGACTATTTGACAGATTACAGGTGGCCGCTTCGAATATTCTCCACTCCCAATGAGCCAGATTCCGACGAGGCTCGAGATTGGCCTGCTGCCGAATGTAGGCTCTCGATGTGTGATAAAGTGGCCATTTGTGGCAGTGTCGCACAATCAGAGCTCTCCGTCGAGCGGAGTCGTGAGATGTGAACGTGAAGGAAGTTCTTGTAGAAAGTTAGTCAGCCCTTCTGTGTTTCTCGCACCCCGAAAACCTCTGCCGTGGACCACTTGCCGATCCTAACATGCCGATTCTATACAACCTTTTAACTCCTCACATACGGTTTACGGTGCCCCACATTGCATCCGATGGAGGACTGGTGTCCAATGCATTGACGGTAATATCGTATTCGGACATCGTTGTCCCAAAGCTAGCAGTCTTCGAACTGCGTCCTGGCTTGTCATCTAAGTCACGCGAATGCATGACATTACCGGGACACTATAAACCCTGCGCGTTTGCGGGGGAGGCTGGGCGGTCCGGTGCAGACTGATAAGAGGCTGACTGGTGTTGTCCTTGGATGTCCGAGCTGGGTCTCGTCCGAGTTAATCTATCCTTCGTCCCAGATGAACTACCTGTCGGCCCTTTCGGCGATGACGTGCATGCTGGGGCACTGATACCCAGCTGTCCACTGGCATCGACAGGTTACCTGGATCGCATAATCATGATGCCACATTTGACGGTGATACAGGGTGGACAATCTAGTTTTGTCAGACGGTTGAGAAGAATCCAAGTCGTTTGATCCTAATTGTCGAAAAAAAAAAAAAGGTCGTTACTTGGAGAGAGAAATTGGGTTGACATATGGAAGTAGATGTCCTGGGTACCGATACATCTGTTAGCCAAGTATTAGGACCGTGAAGCTGGGCCCTTTGAGGGGCCTAGTGAGTAGACGTCCTTATTTGTGTACCCTTATTTGCATCCAACTGAGCTCTGTCGAGGCAAACTTTCGCTGCAAAGTCTTAGTTAGGGCACGTCAAATGGCGGACACCGACGCGACGCTAACAGCGCTGAATGGGAGCACTGATGCAGTCATCGACGATGGCGAGGAAGCCGAGTCCAAGGTATTCGAGTTCTCTCCATCCTACGTTACTGCACAACTGAACTTGTGCATAACTCTCACAGGAAATCCAGCTCATGAAACAACGTGTGGAGGAAATGGAGCGGGAAGCAAAAAAGCTGCGCGAACTACAAGCCGCAGCAGAGTCACAGAGTGCCGCGGGCGGTGCTGCGACAGATCAGGGCGGTCCAATGGAAACCGAAGAGGAGAGAGCAAATGCAGACAATCGAAGTATCTTCGTTGGTAATGTGAGTTTGGCCATCAAGTGTCGAGTGACTATTCCCTTAATCGTTCACCTCTAGGTCGACTATGGCGCAACCCCAGAAGAAATTCAAGCTCACTTCCAGGCTTGTGGGACTATCAACCGGGTCACCATTCTCTGCGACAAGTTCACGGGACATCCCAAAGGGTAGGGAATTCATCCCGTTAATTCCGGTTCGTTCTGACGAAAATTCCACTTCCTTCAGATTTGCATATGTCGAGTTCGCCGAGCCGGAGTTCATAGACACCGCTTTAGCAATGGATAGTTCATTATTCCGTGGACGGCTAATAAAAGTGAGCATCTGTGACATTCTAGAAAATTGAGGTGGTGTTGAAGCATTTTTTAAAATCAGGTCACAGCAAAACGCACCAATCTTCCGGGCTTCAACCGAGGTCGAGGTCGGGGAGTATACAGGGGTGGTTACCGAGGTGGTCATCGCGGTGGCGGCTACGGGTACAGCCCCTATCGTGCTCGTGGCAGGTGAGTGTTTAGCCACTCCCATGAGGACTGCTCTAACTTGGAAGTCACAGAGGGCGGGGACGCGGGTATTAGTTCAAGAAATGGTACTCCCCAGGTTGCCTCAATTCTGTATGCTCTTTCTTGCATCGCACTATTGTTGAAAAATTTTCTGTTATGTATTGCCTGCTATGTTCCTTGCTTGAATTATAAAGCTGTAGATAATGAAAGGGGTTTACACATTCCTGGTTTGCAAGTTGTGCCATCTTTCATACGATAGGTCTCTCGGTAGTTGCCGGAAATAGAGGACAGACCAAACTTCCAAGTGACCAAACGTGTGCTCGCGAGCTCCTTACCACTTCTCGCAATGGTTTCAAGAGCGTATAAGCCCATAGCGAGGCTAATGTCCTCCAGCGCAAGTTTACCTGCATATCCATTCTCTAAAGCCGCTATTCTCCCAGCCCCACTCCCAATACCCTCAGACCGTCATGACCCTCTCCGCAAAGGCAAAGGTCTCATGACTTTCTTGCATCAAGCGCTCCCAGAGCCTAAAAAACGAGATTGGCTCGCTACATTCTTCTCGCGAAAACATCCCGAACGGCTTCTGCCCGGCTCTGTGCTCACTGTGACCACTGAGCAGGCTCCTGGTATCTTCTCTGGAGTGCTAATATCGGTGCGGAGACGAGGTCCGGACACATCTTTCATCGTGCGGAATGTCATCCAGCGGACAGGCGTTGAAATGCAGTTCTATGTCAACTCTCCATTTTTGAAGGACATTAAGGTTAGACAGAGGGCTGGAGAGCACAAGGGCAACAAGCAACGGAGAGCAAAACTGTTCTTCCTTCGGGACTCGCCTGAGAAGATGACGAGCATCTCGACGGCTGTGAAGGGTGCTAATTCGTCTCGGTCAAAATGATCTTGTGAGTGTAAGAATCGTTCGGGCTATGCTGTATACTCATTTGTTCACAGGTGTCTTCGAGGTGGAACACGAACTATCCGTGCATCATACAATATTCCCAAGCTTAGAATAAGTGTTGAATTCTGGCTAGACATGTTTCATAGGATACTTGCTGTTGAATCTCGAAAGGTTATACGACAGTACATACATCATTATTCTGCGCCCATTGGCAAAAAATGCAAGCAAGTCGGACATGGATTGATTGGTCGGAGTGTCACATGTTGACAGATAGACGCCCGCATCAATTAAGTTAGTCCGCAGTGTGCAATGCGCACGGACTGAGTGCTGCAAAATATCCACCAATACATCTAACGCAGGGCTGCCTCACTACAGCAAGGATGCCTCGCAAAACTCTCCGTAGTCTTACGCTATCTCCAAAGCTCTCATCCTCACCTGGTCCATCATCGCCCACGTTTTCTGACGCAACCCACGCTTCAGCCATGAATTTTGGTGCAGACGGCCCAGAGAAGGTTATCACTCGTGCAAACCTCAAAGCAAGTTTGCAGGCTTATGACGAAGTGCGTACATCAGTCCTTTCTTTGCATGTGCATCTAAGCAGTATTCTTATGCATCACTTCAAGCTTATGAACAACAGTGCAAATTATCGCGCTGCATTACTCCACATGTCCAAAGCCACTGCTGCGTTTGCAGATTCGGTCGAGAAATGTTCAGGGTCCGTCCAGCATACACAGTGGTTAGATGAAATGATGGAGCTGATTCGCCGTAGTTTGAAAGGGCCGACATACGAAGCAGGGACCAGACTTCAAGCTGCGTCAGGACTACATCATCTCATAGGCAATCACTGGCACGTCTTGGTCCGCAGTGTTCCTCATAACCACATATCATTTCCTCTGATCCTCCGTATAGGCTGAAACGCTGGACAAGAGTTTCGAGAAGCCGCTACGGCAGCACTTGGACACCTACAAGACGATAGTGAACGTGTGTTGGTTCTTCTTCGCTTCATGTCCGCTCGAATGATCTCATCCCTTGATCACAGGAACGCTCTGCTTCGTATGAGAAAGCTCTCAAAGAGAAGAGTGAAATCATCCGTCAAACTGAGATGAGTAACATGAATAAAAAACAGAGAAGTGTGTTTACACTCGCGGGTCTTGGGAACTTAGCTCACCTCCGCCAGACCTCCAAAGCTTCCGAGAAGCACTGACTGTCCTGCAGAGGCAGGTAGATGAACTTGATAGCTTGAAGGTACTGCATTATCAGGAAATTATGGAACACGAGGAAGAGGTTTGGGATGTAGTGCAGGCCAAGGTACATTCATCTCCGCGCTCTCCGTCATGCCTAACCCCTGTCTTTGCCTCAGGTTTGCGTCGCAGTGCGTTCCACCATGGACATGTTCGACAGGTTTACCGCGAAATCGTGCGTGTTGTTCCTCGTATGAAGCCGTCTGCCACTTCTCATCTCGCTGTTTTCTCAGCTCCGACCCAATTTTGGAGCCCATGCTTCAGTCTGTTCCAGATCCGTTCGACTCGTATGGACCTCCCCAAGCGGAAGACCAAATATTCACGATTCTGCCACCCCTCGCCGTCATTGCCAACGCTCCTTCTCCTTCACCCAGTCCGTTGGCTAACACACCAGCCTTCTGGTTCTGACGTTCCACCACCCAACAGTATTAATCACTCGTGGACTCCCACCGGCGGCTTCTTTGCGAATACGGCATCGGAGTGGAGCACTCTGTCATCGCCGTCTTCTACCCCTCCGCGCTTCTGCGTCTCCTTCTGCAACCGTCAAGCGCCGGAAATCGCACCCACCTCCGTCAATGAATCATCATCATCATACTCGCAGCTCAGATTCAAAACTTCGCACTGTCCTTTCCGTTATCGATGAGACACATACACGACACGCGACCGACATACCAGAAGCAGGTCGACTCGAACCCAGACCCCCTCTGCCTCTCGAGATGAACGGAGGCTCTTCGTCACCTCCGGGACGGGATGCATGGGGTGGTTTTGGGTATGGCGAATCCCCGTACAGTAGAGACCATGAGCGGGGATGAGACGCCGCGTCATTCTGCTACATTGGGCGCCACCTCACGTAGTGGCTCATATGACCATGATGACGAAGCTGAGCAGAGTCCCATCCCGGACAGTCAATCAGATCACACGATACAGACGGGCACCGAGCGACTCGAACCAGCCTCTAGATATTAAACCCTTTTTATTCAATTTGTTTTTTCGGATTATTTAGTGAGATTAGGGGGACGTATTTCAAGATCTACATATGTTACGACCAGATTCAGAGTTCTCTGTACGAAGTAACCCACCACGTTGTATGAGGTTATCGATGCATAGGCTGGATACCATACTGATATAACACGTCCTTGGCGATGGCCGCTGGGCTCTTGAAGAGAAGATCGGTGCCTGCACCAGTTTTTGGAAAGGCGATGACATCTCGAATCGACTGAGTTTTGCAGAGAATGGACATCAATCTATCAAAGCCTGGAATCCAAGGAGTAGGGTATTCCTTTGTCAGCATTCTGTTTCACAGATACGATATGACAGGGTTCGTAACGTACCAAGAGCTATGCCTCCGTGCGGCGGAGCGCCGTACTTCAGAGCATGCAAAAGGTGGTCAAATGTGGCTTTCTCGGGTTCCGTAAGCTAAGTTCACTGTGTCAGAATCACAAGGGTGGGCGGCAATTCAATACATCGCATCAGTACCTGCAGAACCTGTGAAAATATGTATTCCTGCATGGTTGCATCGTGTATTCTAACCGAGCCTCCTCCAATTTCGACACCATTCAGTACCAGGTCGTAATGTTGACCTCGAACCTGGTCAGTGCGACCTGCGTACATGGCTTCGATGTCTTGCCACATGGGGGCGGTGAATGGATGGTGGGTGCTACTCCATCGACCACGCGCTAAGAAGTCCTTGTCGGGATCCGATCTGGTAAACAGCGGGAATTCGGTCACCCACAAGAAGTGTGGAAACGCAGGAGGAATGTAATCCCCTGAAACGGAATGAGGCGATCAAACGATGACGCTAGCATCAGACATACCAAGTCTTTGCGCCGCCTCAGATAGTCGTGTCCGCACTCGACCCAATGCAGTGGAGCCGCCCTGTCGGCGTGAGAACGATAAGGAGCGGGGAGAAAGCCATGCATACCTCAGGGACTACCGGACGCCGAGATAGCCAGATAGTGTCGCCCTCAGTTGCTCTCAAAGCCTTGTTCAGGGCGACATGGTCTTCGGGACTACTAAACGGCACCCCAAAGGAGGACGAGGCAAGATCATGATCGGACAACCACGTAAGTAAGTTGTCGCTAGTGACCACAATGCGGTCCTATTTGTCGGCGTGTGAATGGTACATTTAGTTGACTCGTTTCGAAACGTACTACAGTGGGCTCGTTGTTTGGATCAAGTTGTTCATTTGCACGGAGGAAGGGTTGACTTTCCGAGCCGCGGACAACCAGGGCCTCTAGCGTTTCTCCAAGGTTTGCAAGCGACGCTTGATGATGAATAGGGAGTAAGGGAGTAACGTCGACGATCTAGAAAATGAAAGGAGTAAATCCATGGGTAAAGAGAGTCGGATGTTTGTAGCACCTCTAGGGTAAAACGAATATCAGGCTTATCCGATCCGTACTGGGACAGCAATCAATATAACCATATTGCCAATAGACGGAGATCATTGATCACTAGCTTACACGTGTCATCGCTTCGTTGTAGGTCAAAACTTTGAACGAGCCTGGAAGGCAAACGCCCTCGACTTGCTCCCAAATGGTACCCATCAGTGACTCGATTACGCCGCGGACCTCGTGACCGCCTATTCGCCAGCCGTCGTTTTCGGAGCCTTGTGAACCCCAGGAGACGTATGCCATCTCCAGATCGATTTGAGTGAATTCGGGTTGTCGATCCTTGCGCCCATCCTCGTCGCGAAAGCATTTCGCAATTTGAAAGTACTTATCGATTGCCCCAGAACAGATGAGTAGCTGCTTTGGTTGTTGTGGAGACTGTGGAAGGGAGTAAAAGAGAGGTTCTCCACTTGCGTGACCTTCCTTCGCAGAGCCGCTGACCCTGCTTGGCACGAGAAACTCTCTGGCACCTTCAGGGGATGATTTTAAAAGGAGTGGAGTCTCGACCTCGAGAAAACCTGGGACATAGTTAGGTTGTGCTCGAAATGCACATGAAGTCACGCACCCTCGCGGTGGAGTGTCTCTCTGACAATTTGGGAAACCTGACTTCTCTTTCGAAGGTTATTGGAAAGTTCAGTCCTCCGTAGATCGAGATAGCGGAAGCGTGCCCTGAGCTCTTCATTCACCTGCGGTATGAACTGATTAGTCACGAAGCTAAAACTAATCAGTAGACCAACCAAAGTCTGATTATCGGATGGATAAAACGGGATGTCAGGAGAGGCGGGGTTGAGAACTGTGAAAGTTTCAACTTGGACCTCGATCTCCCCGGTGCCACCCTTTGCCTTTAGGAGTTATGTCAGGCTTCAGTCTAGAAGAAAGTGTGCTGTTGGGGAGGAAGCACGAACTGACAGGTCGTCGGTCTTTTTCAGGCCTTACGCGTACTTGACCCTCGATCAAGACGGTTGATTCTACAGGAACATCTGACAAAGAGGTCGACTGAGCCCCTTTCCGCAAAGCTACCAATTGGGTGGTTCCAGAAGAGTCTTTGATGGGAAAGAAGGACAGCGCCTTTGAGACTTTGCTTGATTTAGCCACATCAGCTGGAATAGAGACGAGTAGTACGGATATGGAAATTACCGTTCGGGAAGCAGCCAGCCAGTGAGGACGACGCGAGAGCCCGCGTGTGCCGGAGTCAGTTCGCCGCAGGTATGAGTACGCTTAGGATATGGAGCTAGATGATCGGAAGGAAGCAACAAGCAAAGTTGGTGAGTGCAAGGACTCGCGGAGGAGGCGCGCAATGTCGCTGACCGGAATGAGCAACTGCACGGGTGCTGCTGGATGGTGTCTGTGCGTTGCAGAATGATGCCGTTCGAAAATAGCGTGCGTTCGAGGCTCTTGGAGCGGAATGCAGTCTGGTGGATGGTATCACATGTGCAAATGGCAACCGAGCCGACGGGACTAGTGCCATCGTCCGCATTGATTAGGGAAGGAGAAGGACACCGTCGGTATGTACTGAGATGACTGGACCAGGGTAATAGAGACTCGAAAGGGAGCCAGCAAGTACTGTATGAAATTTCGTGGAATAGTTTCGTTACTGCCACGGTGACAGGAGTGCAGTTACGTGATCGAGATCAGTAATTGCTAAGGAACACAAAGCAAAAGCCTCATGCAAACCAGTGCGTTTCCTTCCTCATCGCATCCCTGTTTATATGAGTAAATCATTCTCCAGTTGGCTTAAGTTAACTTAACGCCATGCTGAATCCTCCACGGACTTTCTCAGTTCGTTTCGCTTGCTACTAAGATCTGTCACTGCTTCACACGTTGCGCGCGGCGATCACTCCTCAAAATATTCCAGAAACGCTCCTTCGCCACTATAGACGTACTTATAAAGAGATTCATTTGCAAAGCCTCAGCTTGCAAGTCATCACCAATGTCTTTGCAAGCTTTGCCCGTCGAACTCCTCCTCTCCGTCTCCCACTACCTCGACTCCGATGCACTGTCCGTTCTCGCTCGGACATGCTCTTCCTTGTGCCCGGTGGCACAACGCGTGCTCTATCGTCACCTCTCCATCTCAGCTTGGTCTCGAAACCTCTATGTCGTCATATTCCTCGCCAGGAATCCCGACATTGCCCGCTATGTCCGGTCCTTCCACATCGCCATAGACTCACTTTCCCCCATCTTCCACGCCTTTTACTCCATGCTCGCGAAAGCCATACTTAATATGACTGGACTACACTCCCTTAATCTGCTCATAGACTCCAGCGTCAGTTGGGTTCTAATGGAAGCTTGCAGTCGCACTTCATACCCTCATCTAATGCAATTCACCTGCACCTTCCCATTCGACGACAACGTTGTCAACTTCCTCGAAAAGACACCATCACTTTTAGAACTAGAGGTGGACTCCATCCCAACAATCCTAACGCGTAATTCACCTATCCCATCCCTCCCAGAGTCCTCAGTCCCACACTTAAAACAGTTCATCGGTTCTTCGCGCGCCGCCAGGTCAATTGTGCCTGGTCGGCCAGTCAAGAGTATCCACCTCAACGGCAGCAGCTTGACAGAGGATGACATCCCCCTGCTGGCCAAATCAACAACTCCCGTGGTTGTCTTGGGAGCCGTCACAAACGCGCCGCCTGTACCTTTCTTGGAATTGCTCCATCGTCACCTACCTCATCTTGCTTACCTACGTGTCATGTCCACGCAGAATATGTTTAAAGCTCCCACTGCCGTAAGTTTTGATCCTCCGAAATGACTCACCACCGTACTAATCGCATGTGAAGGAGTTCTATGAACAGGTCGCCAGCGTGCTTGCGTCATTCTCCGAGCTTAACGCGTTCGAACTGTCTGGCATGCACTGGGGCTCGCAACAAAAACGTAACGATGGCTCCAAGAGAATATGGCAGTCGTCTCCCCTTTCAAGTAGAACTCACCCGGATGATGAACTGTTGTTTGGAACAGATATCTTCTTTGCATATTAATTAATCGTAGACACTAATCTGTTGTTTGGTTGTGCAAGAACCTGCTTAGAACATCCGCTTTAGCTCAGGATTCTCCGAAACTTGGCAAATGCTGATACTGATATACTACACCTATATTTCTGAGTACACGCACATCTAATATGATACATATCCTTAACCCAATTCCTCTATTGCCCGATTAACAAAAGATGCTGCGTCATAACAAACCAGAGATCCCTCGTCCAGCTCATTGATGCTAGTATTGCGCCCCCTATGAACCTCGCCGCGACGCCAACGTACTTGTTCCCACTGTGTGCGACTTCGAACTTACGGAACTGCCATCCCCTCGCTGGTTCGTCATCAATTGTAACCTTTTCTTCCAAGACGTTGTATTGTATCCGCCGAAAGTCAAATCCGAGGCCGATCCCGAGAGCTTTGGTGTAAGCTTCCTTCAGTGTCCATATCCAATAAAACCGACGCAGTGCTTCTCCCTGGGGGACGTCTTCTAGCACGATGTCCCGCTCAAGTGCTGTCAGCTAAAGGGTAAAGGTGAGTTGAGGACAAGAGCACTGGAATACCTCAGAACTTTCCTGGCTAGAAACCACATCCACAAACTCGGAAAAGGTGGTTCGTGGTGGAACCTTCAGTTGCATCACGTCGACCCCGATAGTGTAGGCTGGTGGGCCGAGGTCACCCGTCCCGAACGCCATCGCGATGACGCTTTCATCGTGGGTGACGTTAAATCCTATGGGGGGATCGATGCCCGGGGTTGTCTTGAGAAGAAGCTGGATCGATGAAGAGAAAACGAGCATGGGTAAAGGATAAACGCACGCAGTACGGCTTCCCACTCTCGGTAACTGCGAAAGCCACTGCATCTTTTGGTACTCCTCGCTTTCTGAGCAGAACTCGGGGTAAAAGGCCACCGATCAGGAGATCCTTCGGAAATGAAAGATGTACACGATCAGACCGCGAGATACGCGGATACGAAAGGCTGGCTGGCGTACGGCAAGCATCCTCGCGACGATGAAACCGCTTGATCTTCGACTGGGCTGCTTGATCAACTAAAGGTAAAGCGCTTTGGTAGAGCTATTACGTTGGGTAAGGCTAATGAGGATGGCGATCGCGTCTGGATACGTACACTGTCGGGAAAGTCTACTTTTTCGTATATGATTGTCCACACCTGCATGATCACGGCGAATATCCAGAAATTATCAACGTTGGTGGTACCCGCTGACAGGTAGCCGCCGGCACTGTTGCGAACTTGCGATCGGTTACTTCCGTGACGAACTTACCTTCCTCTCCAGGCTCTTGACTTGAATAACTTAATCTCAGAGTCGACTACTGGCAAGAACTTGAACGTCCTGAACCGTTCTATATCGATGTCGGTCCACCCTCATTTCGTGTCCCTCGGCATGTTCATCATCGACGAGTTTACGTTTGCTGATGAGAATGGAGTATCCACTGGACAGACAGCCCCATCTCAGGAATGTAGCGCTCCCTGTCAGGCTACGCGTTATATCTGCACGTGTGCTTACGCCCTGGAACGTTCTGTAGATCGGCGGTGGGGGAACTTACGCCACTATTGGAGCTCGAATATGGTCTGTGGAACCTCCTGCACTGTACCTGCCGCGCTGAGTCCCATGATCAGGCTATCTCCGAGCAACGTCGGAATGATCATAGATCGGGGTGACGACTTTCCACAAGATATCCAAGAGAAGCTTTTATCGTACGGTTCCGACCTCTGGCATTTCCGAGATCATAGCGATTGGGCAACTACTCGTGCTCTGAATTCGTATAGAGGTGATGTCAGAAAGTCTCGCCAACACTTCTTCTATCCGAGTCCACGAGCATCTGAAACTCTGTGTATATAATTAATGCACAGTTTTGGATACCTCACGCCACGAATCAGGTTGACACCGCGGGATTTGCATGGAACGCGTCTTGTGCGGCCCACAACCCTGCATTTCATTTGCTCCCCAACTCGTGCGCTCGAGATAATTTCCGAGGTAGAGCAGCTTGACGGTTGGAAGCCAATCCTGATATACGAACCTATACCTGTAGGTTCCCTCAATTATTGATGCTATATTAACTGGACTGTTCAAATCAGGATAGATGCGTCCCTAAAGAATTGCCTACGCTGATAACAGCCCTACCTTCTATTGCGATACTGAGGTATGTTGCATCTGATTAATTGCGACCACCAGGAAAGCAATGCTAAATATCGCCACAGCCCCAATGCAGAAGAAGCATTTGGTTTACTATCTCTAACGTCACCTATTACGCGGGACACCGTCCAAACCGCGGCAGCCCGCTTCCTTGAACTTGGAGTAGGCGAGTCCGGGAAAGGCCACGTCATTATACGAAGTGGTGCTCTGGGAGCATGTATTGCAGCGCGTGAAACAGGATGCAAATGGGTCGATGCATTTTGGACACCTGCAGACAGTCAAAACGTTGTGGATGTTACTGGTCTGTTGATGCCGACCCGTGTGTTGTCATCTCATAACTGAGTGGTTTTACGAAGGTGCGGGAAATAGCTTTTTAGGAGGCCTCGCTGCCGGTCTGCTGTTGGCGAAGAACGATATCTACGAAGGTAAATATTTGTTCAGGTACTATTGCCTTGTGTCTGACATGTGCATACAGCCGCATTGTACGGATCAGTATCGGCATCATTCGTCATCGAACAAGGAGGTTTGCCATCAGTGTCAGCAAACCCAGATACCGGGGTAGAGGAGTGGAACGGCGATTCGCCTCAGAGAAGGGTTGACGCATTGCGTCAACGTCATTCGACGAATAAATAATAAACTCATTAAGTAGTACTCTGGTGTAGGCGAAAGCAAAGGGATGCAAAATGACAAGGAATGTTCGTCCTCCAGGTGAGCCACAACTTCACGTCGGTGGCTGAGCCTGCTGAGGTTGTGCAAATTTTGCGCGACTCAATGCAAAGAGCTCTTCTTGTTTTGCTTGAAGTTCTTCCGGTGTAAGGCCAGAATCTTTGATTTTGTCTGCCTTTTTCTCCCGATCCTGATGTGTATAGTGCATAGTGAGCACATGGTCAGCCGGAGAACAAGTGTGGTACCTTCTGCTGCTGTTTATGGTCTTTGAGGACATCTTCCACCTCAGCGGTAAAAGAGTCAAATCCGAGACGCTGCAGACAGTGAGTGGGCTGACGCACAGCGTTATAATCATACAACATACATTAAGTGCCCCAATGATATGCTCTGGTGCTATCGTCTTCTTTGACTCCTGCTCACATATCTCATTTGCCTCTGACGAAATCAGATGGATAAACTCTGTAACACAATTTAAAGTACATGAGCATCCTGCAGAAAATACCCGATTGTTGGTGGTATGTTCACCTACACAGCACTCGATCACCAGATCTCGTGTCTCCTTTGCGCACGTAACTTCGTTGGGAAGCAGCTCTGGAACGCAGATAGCAGGTATATGGGTGAACGCGTTCCAAATGCCAGGAAACGTCTGTGATGGAAGGGGAACATACCACTAATCATCTTCGCAACAGTCGCCTTTGGGAGCGACAGATCGTCATCTGCGGAACCTGAACCTATGTGTCCCTCTCTGTCAGACATTTTCTCCGCGATGGATATACAGGACGAAGCGAGATTCAAGTATTCACTAGCCCAGCGCCTCAGTTATTCCCGTTTTGGCGACTAACCCTTTTCGAAGTCCGAAAACACTGGTCACTTACACCGCGACCTCGTACTGGAGTCCATCAGCATCTACCAAAAATGTCGACGGTACATACTGCTTGCTCCTTACTGGTCTTCGCGTGCTGATTTACGAGCAGGTTAACCCAGTCAATCCAAAACCATTCATGCAGGAGCTTACTGGCAAGCTCGTGTTTGTTAGGCTAAAATGGGGACTCGAATACAAGGGCTTCCTTGTCAGTACAGATGGTTACATGAACCTCCAGGTGCGTCAACTTTCCATACTAGATGGGGTCTCAAACTCATCTACTTCTAGTTAGCAAACACCGAGGAATTCCAAGAGGGCAAGTCCACGGGGACTCTGGGTGAAGTCTTCATTCGGTATGTCTGATCTTAGCGTCGAACGCGCCTCTACTCACGACATCTGCAGCTGTAACAATGTTCTCTACATCATAAGTATCATTTCGTCTTTGTCAACGGGTCCCTACTAAAATGGTTGATGTATCCACAGGGAGGCACCTGCAGAATGATCGCGCAATCAGGACGCCTTTTCTCGCATCTCAAAACTCTCTGCCGTGCAAAATGCGTCAGCTGTATCCTGAACCGCTTGTAACTGCATAATGTTCCTACCAGCACTGATATGATGGTCCACTGGCGCCGTGATCGTGGAAGATCTGGTCATGGCTCAGGAGGAGACTTCTGTAGGCTACTATACTTTGTCTCGTATCCTGAAGTGTATAGATGTCATTCGTAAAATCTCAATGCTTGCTAGCTCCAATGTTCTTCTGCGTGATTAACGATCTCATGAGCTTGAAGACGCTGACTCGGAGATCGTCGTCTTCGCGTTTTTTCTAGCAGCTTGGTTTGGGCAAGAGCGTGGCTGTGTTTTCCACACTTGCAAAGTCAGTCGAAGTCACAGGATTGATCATACTTACACCGACGCTCTCACCTCATCCATCACCATCACCACCACCATACTCCCATATTGCAACTCGCAGCGATGGCAAAATCCATACGCTCGAAAGTAAAGCGCTCTTTTCGCGCCAAGAAGCGCGAGACAGGCAAATACGCGGTGGCTGACGCTGCACGCCTTAACAGACTTAATGCCAAGCTCGTAGCCGTCAAGGAGAAGGATCGGGATGGAGATACACCCTTGGATGACGCAGAGGAAGGAGAAACAGAAGGAGATCCTGAAGGTTCGTGGGATTCAGAGATATTATTTACTGTCTTGGGTCTCTTGCATCCGCGGTGTGTGACCCCGCGGGACCTGGCACTACTGCGGATCGGGGAGTGGGAAGATGGACTGCTCGGATAGCTATTTGAATAAGTTTATTTGGAGGACAATCGTTGATATGTACTTTTCTGTGTTTTAGGTGGTGTATCCAAGGCAGCCAATGATGGGAGGTTCGTCGAATATCACGTTCATTCTTTTACCTTCATCTTACTCTTGAAAATCCATATCCTCTAGAGGGAATGGATCTTGACGGAGCAGATCAATCGACTGAGAAGCCAACGCACATTTCGACCCATGGTCATCGCGGTTCACGGCGAGAGGAGTGGAGAAAATCAAAAGGGATGGATCCTGTGCCGAAGCGTCATGGGATGAATCGCCAAGGAGGACTAGCAGCACGACGAAAGGCTGGGAGACCGTCACGAAGGAGATGAAAAACACTGCTGGCCAGCTTCCCACTCCTTTCGTTTCTTTTCCACCTAGGATTCATTTTTTTACTGACTTACAACCATATACCCGATCAAATGTTCGAAATTGTAGGGATAAGGTTGATTCATACGGGGTACGTTGGGGGGTTTCCATGTTGACAAAAGTACCGCTGTGGTACACACTCAAAAAATAGATGTACTGAAGCATCCGATTGCTGTCGTAGTAGCACGATAATATCCGATGAATCCTTCACGGATCTCCGCAAGTGATTGACTAGCAATGGGAATGGGGACAGATGATCATGCAGTTTTCCCTCCGAATCCGTCAGACAGCATATGTGAAGTAGAGGGAGTAGACAGCTGTCATTATCGTGCTGACCATAGGAGACTTGGAATTTTGGGCCAAGCACTCGCTCTTTTGAATTGTGAATTGTCACCAGCCAGCCGTTGCTTGCCGTCCCATGAATGTAAATGTGGTCCAAGTCCATTTGACCAGGATGAACACTTCATCTGAGAAGAGAGGTCAACGAGCGTATCGGTGACTAAGTGAATTTGCGCTCGAGGGAGATTCCATCAGGGAATACAAACAAGAATCCGTCTTCCAAAGTATCTCCACAGAGGACGTATGTACCTTTGTAAAGGCAACTGCAGAATATAGGTTGCGGCCATTTCGCGCGGATCTTTCCAACCGATTCACGTTCAACAAAGGATGAATTTCATTGATAGGAAGTCAAA
Organism: Melanogaster broomeanus; assembly: GCA_014904935.1. NCBI lineage: Eukaryota > Fungi > Basidiomycota > Agaricomycetes > Boletales > Melanogastraceae > Melanogaster > Melanogaster broomeanus. Next base: position 364,914 of record MU123695.1, on the reverse strand, counting down.
CACAGAGCTGACTTTCAGCTACACCACACTGTAGCGTTCCCATCCGCCCCAGCGCTAACTAGCCAGGGCTGTTTGCTCACCCATTTGACCTGTAAGACTCCAAGCCCTTCACTGATATTATGACCTCGGAGTATCTTCAGAGGAACGATCAAGGGATCAGTCATAAGGTCGCTGTAGACCCTGCCGTGGAAGATCTGGATGGATCCATCGTCCGAAGAAGATGCAAAAAGAGGATAAGTTGGGTGGAAGTGAAGCGATCGGATTGCCCGTGTATGATACCTGCAAAGAACGCCGATATCAGCAATGCGTGATTCCCATCGCGAACGGGGCTTACCGCAATATCTTGTATGGCTTATCATTGAGTTCCAGGTCGAACCAGGACAGTTTCTTGTCATAACCCCCAACGATTAGATGGTCCCCCGAAGGGTGAATGTCCATCGAAGATATCCATTTTGTACCTGGCATCAGGGTCTTGATCAACTTTTGCTCCGCTAGGTTGTACACCCGGACGTAACGTTGGGTCTGCAAGAAACTATGATCAGAAGGGGACGCTTGAAACTACTCTTCTTGGCTTACCGCAACGAAGAAATGAGGTTTGATCGGGTGAAACAACACCAGTTGGACAGAGCCCTTGATCTTCTTGAACGGAGCTTGAGAATGTCGGCGGGATACCTGATGGATCCAAACACCACCCTGACTTTCGCTGCTTGCTGAAGAGGGAAAAAATTCAGACATCCTCCATCACACTACAGTGCATAAAATAACCAGACGCACAGACTGTGGCGAGATAGTCGCCTTTTCGATGCCATGTAACTTGGCTAGATAGTCCAGATGCAGCGGGGAGCAAAAGTGTCAAAACTACACCGTCTTCTATCCCCGGGGTGGACGACCACTTGACGGGTGACTGGGTGGCTGGAGGGAGGGTAGCTGGAGTAAGAGTTGACTGCGTCGAATGCAAAATAGCGGAAGGCAAATTGGGTGGAATGATAAAATGCAGTTTATCCTCCCTGAAAATAGATGTTCAGTCGTCAATCTTTACCGCGTCGGACCTTCACGTACGTGCCGACGACGAAATAACTGGCATCTGTCCGTGGACACCACTCCACTGCAGCGACCTTGCTTTTGAGAGTCCACCTCTTCACTTCACGCCCTACATTAACCTCCCACATGCTTACTACACCACTTTCATCGCCACTGACTACCCAAGTACCTTCGGGGCTTATGCTAACGCACCGAACACGCGCGTTTGTGTGCGTATGCTTTAGAGAACTGTAAGTTGGGAAGGGCCGCAAGCTGCCAGGACTTGGCAGTTTGGGAATGAGACTATTCGGGTCAATGTTAAGCCGAGTTCGTTGTATTCTTGGAGCAAGGTAGAGGTCGAGCTGACGATTAAACCGTTGCTTGATGAAATGATCATAAGCTGGTACTAGCCGCAGGGCCGAGTATTTTTCGGGAAGGTAATCACGCTCGCGATATTCGGGGTCTGTGTTCTCCCATTCTATTCGTTCTGCGGCCGTAGGAAGATACTCTTCGGGAGGATTATAAGATTCGCCATGTGTAGGCAAGGGAGGTTTGGGTGCAGGGAGGGGCGGGGGCTGCTTGGAGGATGGTTCATTCCAAATAGCATAAAACTGTGACTTGTCACCAGCGGTTTTGGGTTTTGAACCAACAATGCGACCTTGTCGTATGGCGCGAACAATTTTCATGATCTACCGCCCAGTTCAGTGTTGAGCATCGCATACGAGAAAATGTAATTACTTTCTGCTTCTCCCATTTACTGGGAAGCCATCGACGCTTGGGCTCTGGTGCACCTGAAAGAGGCATGACTTCTTCTTTACCTTTCCCAGTGAACCACTCCGTTGTGGGTTCATATGGGTCATAACCGGCGTCGGGGTTTTCTCCCGCTTGTAATCTGCGAATAATATCCAATTCCTCGGGTGACAGTGGTTTGTCCATTTGAGTGTTGTTATCCAATGCAGAGGTCCTGTAAAATGGTAAATATGAGGCAATCCATGAGACGAACGCACGACGCACCAGGAGGTCGGGTCCTCCACAATTTTTAGGAACTTGTCCAACTCATCTCCTTTGGCCGGCCGGAGAACTCGCTTGCCATTGATGTCGTAGCCAACATGCGGTAGATCATCGTACCAGTGCATTGGAATGTTTCCGACACGGTTTGGGTCCTGAATTGACGGTCGTGTTAAGACAATCTGACAGCCATTGGACACGACATACATACATCTTCTGTGGATGAATCAGAGTCGTAGCCTGGCTCTATCTCTGGGTATACACGTTTTGGGTGACCGGTGATTTCAGAGACAATAGCTTTTGGTTTTGGGAATATGTGTATGTCCGAATCCGAATCTGATCCTGAGGCAAGCCCATCTTCGTCCTCGTCCTCGTCACCACTCTCTTCACCCTCTTCGTCCTCGTCACTTTCCTCACCTGACTCAGTGTCACTTCTAGCGTCAATCTCCGGAAACTCGTCGACTTCTTCGTCCGATTCCGCGTCCCCGTCGTCTCCTCCATGCCCTTCTTCGTCACTCATCATCTCCAACCTGACCGCTTCGGCGAACGCGCTTTTCTGGTCTTCATCGGGTTCCCTTTCCTTCCTCTTTGTCTGTGCTGCACGTGCTGTTCCACGTTCTGCAACAGTCATTCTGTGAAAGGTGAAATTTGGCTAGTTTGTGATCAGCATTTGAAGAAAAACTTGGATATGCATTTGGACGTTACGTAATCACTTATCGCAAAGTTAGTACATAGTATCTCCTACTACAACACTTTGACAACACTACTTACATGGCCACCTTTCTAGTGACTGAGACTTGACACAGTCTTTCACGGTTCTCACCCAAGGTTTTACTCAGGGACAGGGGCTGCTTTGGCGTAGGGCTTGTCTCGTTCATTCCAACAACCCATGATAACCAACTCCCTATAGCCGCCTATTTGGAAAGTTAGGCTACAGAATTGCTCTTATCTCACGTGGTCCCGCCCATCTCAACAAGCTCGCCAATGAGATCAACCAGAACGACGGAGAGGTTCGTCCTTACTCCTCTCCGTCTCCTTTCTCTATCCGTATTCACCATTGAGACCTAATACATGTCATTTCTGGTATCAGGCTGCAGCTTTCCCGGTCTCGGATTACACTCCAGACTCTATCCGTTCTGCATTCTCCTCTTTCAGGTCCCACTTCTCCGCATCCACCTCTCCCCTCCGCGTTGCGCTATTCATCGCCGGGTACGGTATCTGGAAGCCCTTCTTGGAAAGGTAAGGAAATCCGCGAGTCGTTGGACACCCACGTCGTCGCTGCCTTGGCCTTCTCCAAAGAAGTCCTCCTCGAGCTTACGAATAACAATCTAGAGCCCGCGGACGAGGGCGGGTGTGGTTCGAGGAAGAAAGGACGTTGATCTTCACGGGCGCCACGGGTTCGCTCAGAGGGAACACTCTGACGAGCGCATTTGCGGCTGGCAAATTCGGCATCAGTGCTGGACGTACATATGAAACACGGTTCACGCGATGTCGGGTAATCTGAGCGCGGCCGTGAGAACAGCTGAAAGTCCTACACTATCAAATGTTACTTCTTCAAAGTTCCCTTTCCCATCTGTACTTCTCTTGCAGTGGAAGCTGCAGTCACTGCAAATAAGTTCTGGGTTGTGAGTGCAATAGGAAGGCTTTCTATGTTTCTTACAGCAGATACTGGATGGCGTGCTTCGATTCTCTAGGAATCATCCACACATAGCGTTGGGGTTCATTTTATCCGTCAGTCAATTTCGCGTTTTCTCTGTTCCAATTCCCAATGTAATCAAACGAATCTGCCATCAGACTATAATTTCGATGCTGCTGTACCCCTTCCTGTGGAAACCTGTTCCGATCCAGTATTCCTCTGCAAGCTGTGAGCAAGGTGTTATAACGTGTCTACCAAGCTGTAGCTGAACTCCTAGTTCCCAGCGACGCACTCAGCACTCAGTGCGGAAAGTCCAAGTCATAGGACATTCGCTGTACTGTCTGGGAGCTGAGAGTTGGTAGAATTAGGACCAAGGGGCGCGGGCGAATGAGCTGGCCGTTGCATGTCACGGGCCATCGAGTCCGTCAGACATCTGTACGTGCAACGGACCACGGCAGAAGAGAGGCAGTCCCTTCACAGCAGGTTCGCGTACTGCATTTATCTGCGCCTATGCAATCTTGCGTAAATGATATCACGAGGTTGTTGTTGGTGTTTAAAATGCAAAGTAACGCTGACCATTCCGGACTCCACATTGCGGACGGTATTAAAACTTCCCCTGAGTCCGCTCCTTCGCCAACAGTCTCCTCTTCGTGAGATAATGTCCTTCTCTGGTCCGTCCTCCTTTCCTATTCCACGACACTTCTCCTTGAGCGACGCGGCAGGGCCTTCCGATCTGACCTATACCCGCCGCATGGGCCCTTACCTACAGTAAGTATGTATCCCGATGGTAGTCAACCTCGCTCATCAAAGATGTTCTAGAAATGGAGTAGCAGTAACCAATGATCCCTCTGGCCTCGTTACTCGTGCGGGGGCCCTTCCACAGGACACCAGCACTCTAGATCTCAGCCACCTTCTTGGGTCGGTTACCCTAACTTCATCCCACGGCCGAGGACCCAGAACGACACCTCGAGTCCCCCACCTGCAGACGCTCTTACAACTCTTGATTATTCATCAAGACAACAGCTAGCCCCTGCCACTCATGTCTATCATCTCACCCTTCCAGCTAGCTTTTGCCAACTCCTGGATGAAGTTTCCAGATGTGGGGTGTCTCGGGATGCATTCTTCCACGCGCTGACCGAGTATGGCATGTCGTGGTTATGCACCCACCACCCCCAGCCCGAGGATACAGCACCCGCCGTCTGGGTACATCCTCCGGGTCATAATCACCTTTATCCTCAGTCGCTCACCCCGTCACTGGCAGAAACCCCGCTAATACCGAGAGAGCGGTGTTATCACTTCCCCCGCGCTTGCCCAATGGTTTGTCCCCTAACACCCGCGTCCATCACCCGTCCATCCCAAGTCCCATCGACTTCTACAGCAGAGCTTCCCAGGCAATGTGCCACATAATGGTGCCCCAGCCCCCACAGCCTCCTTCACAGTCCAATAACAACTCGAGCGCTACCATTAGCGGTGTCCGCGCACGTCGCTCCGAGGATCAGCTGGGTTGACGAATGGGATCTGGAGAATTCTGACATGCCCGAAGTCTGGGATGCTGTATGTTTACCCTTGCCTACTGGGGAGAGACGGACGGATCCCTGTGCGATCATCTCGCTTGCGGGTACACTGAGCAGCGCCTTGAAGCACCTGCAGAGGTGGCACGAGTATGTCCCCTGGAGGTGCAGGCGAGATGTCTTGTTCTTGGAACCACTGTAAGGAGGGGATGAAGAAGGAGAGCATATGGTCGACATGTCGCCAAGCACGTCGGGTCAGAGGATCCAGTGTTCCGCGTGCGAAAAGACTTACACCAGGGAAGAGACACTAAGAAATCACAAGGGAACTCTGCCTGCATGCAAGTCTGCCACAGGCAGGGTTTTATCTTGGACGCAGATGCCTATACCATGAATAACCTCCAGATCGCCTCTGCAAAAGATGGTGAGGTGCGAATCAGGGGCCAGCAGTGAATGGACAGAATTTTTCAATACCCTTATTCAGGTTCTACGATCGGACAGTAACATGGACATTGACCACTGTGGAACATTCAAGACTAGAATACCTGTCATATGACATAGTACACTGTAGCATATGAGTACACAGTAGTACCTTGTAGCATATCGTGACAGGACACTACATCTTCTACCATTTCGGGACACGTGACGTCTACTAGTAGATCTCATAAGTCTTCAAACTGCTGCCTACCACAGCTCGTGTCCATAGCACTCTCAGGATGGTTAATTATGGAGGAGGTACGTCGAAGAGCCAATCCAGCATCACGCATGAATGACACTCGTGCCGTGTAGACGAAGTTTCTGCACTGGTGGTTGATATTGGCTCGTCATCAGTCCGAGCAGGATACGCAGGAGATGATGCGCCCAAAGCTATCGTGTCCTCCTACTACGGGTACAAACCGGCATGCGAGGGCGACGTTCAGATGGGTGATGTAGCAGCAGAGGGGAGCACAAGCAGAGGGTATAAAACCGAGGAACGACGCGAAGCTTTATCTTGGACAACACGGCCCTTCTATATGGAGACCGGGCATGGAGATTGGGAACCCTTTGCGAGATGGACTCAGTCAGTACACCGAGCTGTTAATTCGTACGGATAGCTCACATGATCACTTCTCAGCATTCGACTTCAACCCGATTCCTGCCCTGATTTCGCATGCGCTCGTCGACGTGATGCGAAGCAACCCGGCCGAACACCCCATTCTCGTCACTGAGCCCGCATGGAACACACCGGCGAATCGGGAGCGTATGGCCGAGATCATGTTTGAAGAATTTCAAGTTCCTGCCTTCTACATCGCGAACACAGGGGTCCTGAATGCGTAAGGCGTCATTGGCCTTTTTCCATGTGTCTAGATATTTAAATCGCCCTTCAGATTTGCCGCAGGCAAGGGCTCTGCCTTAGTAGTTGACGTTGGTCATTCCATGGCAAGTATCACTCCAGTCGTCGACGGCTTTGTCCTCAGAAAAGGTAAGTCGTGTCGGGTGCTTCAGCACGCCACGAGACTAACCAGGACCAGGTCTTGTCTCCTCTGCACTCCCAAAACTCGTACACGCACACGCAAAGCACATCCTCACGAACCCAACACCAACACGAGCAGGCATCGAGTTATATCCCCACCAGCTCATTGCTACAAAAACTGTATGTCTTGTGTTCCTCTAGTCCCCCCTCACGTCTGATTTCTGCCTTTCGTCTTAGCCCGTAGAGCCAGGAGCGCCTCCACAGTTTACACTTCGTGAGGATAGGCTGGCTGGGACATCAGAAAGCTGGAAATCGTGGTATGAGGGTCGCGAGGTTGACGAATGGATCCAGAGTGTAGCTGGTGTTCTTGACCAAGGATGGAACGAGCAGTAAGCCCAAAAAATTATCTATCTTCGTCCCGTCTCACATCTGCGTCTGTGAACAGAGCAGCCGCCTCCCGTCCACCGCGCCAGTACGAGTTTCCAACGGGATACAACGCCTACTTCGGCCCAGAGCGCTTCCAAGTCGGCGAGGAGTTTTTCTACCATTCTCCACAACTAGTGGTAGGTGTCCTCGAACGCATTACCCCGAACGGGGGTCACTAATACAGGCACCTAGGCTCAAAACCCCAGCTTACCCAAAAACATCCCATCGCTGCTCTCAGAGTCGCTGCGCGCTTGCGACCCAGACTTGCGCCAAGTCCTCATGGGGAACGTCGTTCTCACCGGTGGTGGGAGCCTTTTTTCAGGTTTCGCCAATCGACTTGAGACGGAGCTTTCTCGCAACTTCCCCCATGTGAGTGTAGACAGTGGGGTGTGGTACTAATTTCTGAATCTCTATCGCTACAGGTCAAAATACATGCGCCAGGGAACCCCATCGAGAGAAGGTATGGCGGTTGGTTGGGAGGCAGTATCCTGGCGAGCTTGGGCACTTTCCACCAATTATGGATAAGCAAGGAGGAGTGGCAGGTCTGTGCACACCACATCGCCCTCGATCTACTGGTTCTACTCATTCACTTTTGTAGGAGCATGGCAAGGCTATCGTTGGTCAACGGTGTAAATAGGGCGACTGTATCAAACGGCGTCTGCGCTTCTATCTTGCACATATCGTCCATTGCCGACGATAGGTCGTTGGTACGATGGCACTCGAAGCACCTTACAATGTCTTTGCCCATACAATGACCAACCCGAAAACATTGGAAGTGGTCGATAGTTTTCCAGGGTCTCACTACCTATGTAATTCAAGCCGCGCAACAAGCATCTGGGTCCAAACAGATTGAAGTATTCACCAGAGATCAGATAGATCAGTACCCCATGATCGCACCGAATGTGTTCATTTGAACATTGAGTACACGTATGAGACAGGGGGTGAAGACTCGGTTGTAACACTCGGGAAGGTCAACTTCCCTTCCCCTTACCTCGACTTGAAGGGCCTCAATAAAATAAAACACAATCAAAGAAAAAGACGCGAATGCAAGATGTGTGGGTTAAGGGGAATGATTGTTTGGAAAGGATATCGCGATGTAACGGCAAGCGCAGCATGACAAAACCCTCTCATGATTGCTACTAAAAACAACACGTTCAGTGAACTGGGAAACACAAAAAGTGGACAAGCCACATTTGCGAAGGAAAGGCAGCCAGTCGTTCGCGGTGAGTAGTCAACCGTTTCGAATGCAGGCATGGGATATGTAGGAAATGAGTGGAAGGTATTGATTGAGGCGATTATTCGTGACAAGAGTTTCTTCGTGATGTAGGCCAGCAGGATGCCATTTAGCACACCTCCATCGACACCCGGCGCTCACGGGCGTCCATGAGAACACCCAGACCACCGATAGCCTTGCGCCTGACCCTCGTCGCAAAATTCTTGGGGCCAAGCTCATCAGCGCCCGATGGCGGACCCCGAGGCTGTCTGAGGGGCTGACTGACGAGCCTTTGAGGCAGTGGCGACATCTGAGTTTGCACGATGTACGGTGCAGGACGACCCATACCAAGGCCTTCGTACAACTTCTTCGCAGCCTCTTCGCGTGGCGAGAGCGGCGATGTGTCGAGTGAAGACGAAGAATGCGGGGTGGTCGGGTTAGACAGAGACGTTGAGCTCGCAGACGACATCGTGTCTTCATGGTCGCTGCCCGAGTCAATAGCAACAATGGGGTCATTGCGTGAAGCCACAAAATTAAGGCTCAGCGGGCGCGTAAGGCGCGGGCGAAGCTTGTTAGCAGGCATCTGGGTAGGCGGAGGAGATAGACGCTCGCCCGGGGGAGGCGTGATCTTGACACTAGGCGATGCAGTGGATACAGTGCGTAATCCGCTGAGAACAGAGTTGGTGGTATTTCCTCGCCTCCAGGAGGTGGCGACGTCGGACTTGGAGGGCACATTGTCCTTAGAAAGGTTGACGTTGTTGGGCGGTAAGCCACTGAGAGATGTGCCTCCACTGATCACAGTAGTCTGCTTAGGAGGGGAAGAGCTCTGAGGCATAACATCAGGCGTAGTGGGGAAAGCGATGCTGCTAGAAGCTGGTCGTGCGCCAAATCGGCCCTCGAGAGTAGCGGTCATTGGCACATGATCCTCGAGCGAGGGAGCGCCACTGACGCCCAACTGAGCCTTGAGCATCTCAGCTTGACTGGGACGACGAGCCGGTGGCGAGTTAGCACGAATATCGAAAGAGCTTTTCGTGGGGCCGGCTGAGGCGGGGTGGTGTAATCCAACACCGCCACGTCTGGCCTGTTGACGAAGTGCCTCTGCGAGGACCACAGCTTGCACCTGCTGGTTGCGCTGAGCTTGAGCGTTCTGTAGGGACAATAATTAGTATCTGTAAGAACCACTGGGTTGAAGACTGAGTAACACACCTGCAAACGCATGATCTCCAACTGCATCAGTTGCATTTGTTGATATGCGTGCAACTGAGCTTCTGCGGGGGTTACTTGCTGCTGCACGCCGTGGGGATAAGCCGGGCTGAACGGAACACTGTTCGGGTTCAAGCCTCTCTGCGCAGCCATCTGTTGTTGGAATAACCTGTTATTCGGACCATCGACAGCAGCGGTAGATGGACGCGCAGAAGGAGCAATGCCAGAATACCCGGTGTTGTTCATGCCATTGTTATTGTGGACATACAGGTTCTGGGAGAAAAGCTCGGCGACTTGGTCCATATCTTCATCTTCCAGGAAGGGTTGCTGAGCAGAAGCGGATGCGAAGCGTGGAAAGTTAAAAGTGCTGGCTGGTGCGGCAGTGTGTGGGACGCTCATAGAGGTAGCGCGAACGCCGCCTGTGCGAAGACCGTCTAGCAGGGCAGCGCGATGACTGGAGTGCTGAGCAGTAGCCATAGTGAATTTAGACGAAGAAGGTTGAATTTGCAGAGAGCGCTCTGGGGTAGTTCGAGTGGAGGCTAACTTGCTGGAAGAGAGAAAATATTAAGACAAAAGGCGATTAGAGAGGTGATAGGTGACAAGATGATACAGCTGGAAGGAAGGCGCCATACACATGAGTATACAGGGTTACAAATGGCAGGTGGACTGGACTGACTGGAGTGGTATAAAATGGACCGCTTAAGAATCAAGAACACAGGACGAGTCTGTGCGAAGAAACAAGGATGTTCAATCTCTGTGTGAGGAGGGAGGACCGGGGGTAGATGGACGACAGCGGGTTCCGGTTAGCCTTGGCCTGCGAAGGGAACTTGAATATAATATGGGTCAGGGTGAAGACCTGAGGAAAGAAAGAAAGACTATGTATATATGTTTTTTGTTATGAAGATAAGAGGTACTGGAGACGATATAGAAGAGACGAACGAGAAAGAAAATGTCAGAACGCAGGGATAGGGAAGAGACCAAGAGAGACTCTTTTTCGGAGAGTGGTAACTTACAATTACAACGATCAAACAGGTGGCTGTTCTTTATCCACAGTGGACCCGAGTCACCCCTCCCTTACTTGCAGAGACTAAGTTAATACCAGTGCTTGGATCACTCACGTTCACGTTCTGGTACAGCCTAGATCGATGCTGCATGTGAACCTGAACCCGTGAACAATGGACTCATACACGTGTACATACAGTATACCCAAGCCCTGCATTATCTTTTGTCTTCCCGACTACAATGGGAAACTTGAATGCACTAGTACTTACATGGCCATTCTCAAAGGTACTTTTTCGCACTCGCCCGGACACGTGTATCAAAGACTGCACTGCGTATCGGTGTATGTGCGGTGTGAAAGGGATTCAGCATCGTCTACATGTCCAAAGTCATCGTTCCTAAATCCCCCCCTTACTGTAAAAGAACGCATGCGGCTCACCTTCAAGTATAGTTCCCATACATCATGAAAGAACGAACGTATCCCGTCGTCGTTCTTCGTTTCATGCAGCAGGATGAACTTCATGTCTGCACAAACCCTGCCCATGAACGTCTCCTCAAAATCATCCCCGTAAACTTAACTCACTTCCAGGCGTGATAAATGCCGAAACCGTCCACTCGTTGAACTTGTCAACTGATTTCAGATACCTGCCACAGTACCATGGTGACCTTGCATCTCGTTACAACCGGCGAGGCTTACATCGCATTTTCCTTCCGCATCACATCTTCAATCATATCCAGGCTGGCATTGGCAATCATTTGTACCACATGGCGGTCCTGTCCACCTCCCATCCTACCACTGCCTCCTTGAACATGGTGTGATTGAGTGGCGCTTGATGCCCCAGATAGTGCCGTAAGTGTCCCTGCGAAAGCAGACGTAGACCAGGTCGGTAGATTCGACGATAGTGGATAAGATGTCGTTTGAGCCGGCTTGCTAGAGTAGTGCGTCAGGCTGTATATCGGCGTATCCGACGGGGACAGCAGGAACAGATGGTGCGACATCCTTCCCAGCACGGTCAACAGGGGACCGGGTGAGGGTTATAGGCCAAGATGAATCGATGATGCGCGGTCGCGGTTGTTATTCCCTATTACTACGCTGTTACTACACTGTTACTAAGCCTGTCCACAACGACCGTCGCGGTCGAGAACTGCTTGTCTCCACAAAAATTTCTGGAACCCCCGAGTCTCATGTCCAACATTCCTTTGCTACTCTTCCGGCGGACAGCCTTCAAGTCTCTACACAACTCACAATGCAGCAGTCGGTTCTTTGACCCTTCGTTCAGGACTGTCCCTGCTTCTGTACTACTGGTTGGGCAACCTGTGCGCCTGTCAGCAAAACTCGCAACCATCAGTACATCAGCATCTCACTCCGCAGCAACCAAGTCGTGTGCTATTACTGCCCGCAGTGGACTATTCTCCAAATCGTCCCTGGCAGAGTTTCTCCTGTTTGCCCGCGCAGAGATTCGGAATGCAACACATAGAGACGCTCTCCGTTTCCGTGGTAGTTCGGGCTCGTCATCGGGTCGCCCCCTCCCCGTGACTGGCTCGACTCTATGGACAGCAGGATCATTTTCTACGGTATCATCGCCGTCAATGTCGGGGTCTTCTTCGCTTGGCAGAGTGCCATTGCCACATACGTGCGTCGTCCGCCCGGTTTACAGCGTGCTAGACTCACGAAATACCCCGGCAACAGAAGACCGTGGGGGACGCTGCGCTTCTGAGGTTTCTGCGGGACAACTTCCTCGTGGACATGCGAAACATCACCGCTGGCCGCTTGTCAGTGGACGCTCGCCTCCTCGGTTCTTTTCTGACACTAACCGTGCATCCATCAGCTGGACGCTCCTCACCTCCTGTTTCTCCCACAGGGATTCTTCGCATGCGCTATTTAACGGTCTGACTTTCTACTTCATGGCACCTGCTGTGATGCGACTCCTGGGCAACAAGCGTTTCCTTGGGCTCTACTTCCTGGGTGCGTTCCATTTCTTCATTCTCCTCTTTCTGCTGCGCCGGCGGCTTCATTTATAATTTGCGTCTCATCGGACCGGACTCGGCTGACTGAGGAGTGCTTCTCAATTGCTAACAGGTGGGATATCAGCAAGCCTCGCGAGTCTCGCATGGAACCGTTTCTTCAGACACGAGAATGTCTCCTCACACGGCGCAAGCGGTAAGATCGCCTCACCCCATCTATGTCTCAATATCCTTTCTGGTGCCCTACTGTAGCTGACCTCACCTTAGAACATCCCACCTTCTCCTATCCCATGCATCTTCATTGACTTGGATCATCGCTCACCTCGTTTACATTCCTGTTCATCATTTTCCCATACACATACTCACGTGTCTTCGTTACACGCAGGGGCAATCATGGCCACTCTCGCCCTCTACTCGTGTGCCTTCCCTCGCAACACGTTTTTAATCTTCTTCGTCATCCCCTGCCCAGCCTGGGCATTCCTCCCCGGTGTCCTCCTCTATGACGGCTGGCGGAGCTTTTCGGATCAGGTACGTTCCTCGCCTTTCTTGTTTCTTCGTCCCGTGGCTACGGGAGAGAACGCAAATGGGAGATATTGACATTACTCGCCACTCACAGCGCACGACGACCGACTCGGCAGGACACGTCGGAGGACTGCTGCTCTGGCATTGGTTATTTCCTGTGGAGATTTGCTCTTCGTCGATGACCACGAGATGACGAAGCTGCTACTGTGCCAACTGGTGGTGTTGCATGGAGAGACGGACATGTATTAGTCCGGCATAGGAGCATGACGAGGTATACATGCGTGCAAATGGTAGATAGAAAGGAAAGTGACGTTCTGTCACTCTCCAGGATACAGTGCGAAAGAGTCAAGGTCAGGGTACTTAGACAAGAAGAAATAGAGAATGAACAGCGAGTGTGATATATATGCAAGTGAAGAGTGGGACCAGATCTGCGAAAGCAAATTATCTTGCTATAAAAACACAACGAGCGTTAGTAATGGATTTTTTTATGGAAAAAAAAAAGGTTCAAAAACGAACGAAAGCTGAAATCCGTGAATGAAAAATTACAGGTGCAACCACCGAAAATTGGTATAGTATGTTGAGCATTATTCACTGCTCTGTCTCCCCCTTTGCGGCGTGTTCATCATCTTGTCCAGTCTCCCCATCTGGCCCTCGAGCTTCATCATGCCAGCTGTACCAGCAGAGCCAGCAGAAAAGTCGAGCTCACGAGCGCCGTGCTTCTCGAAGTAGTACGTGAGCAGGTTTTTCTTGTTGTCGTCCAGTCCGTCCAGGAGTGCGAAAAGATGAGCCTCGTCGCGCAAGACCAGCTGAGAGGCGATGATCGCAGCGTAAGCAGCCTCGCGAATGACGAGCGTCGAGGTATCATTGAGTGCCTTGATGGGGTCGGCCGTTGTTAAACGCTGTATCGACAGTGTTAAGGAATAATCAAGCTTACGGAAATGAACGTCTGTTTCAGCCGGGGTAATTCTTCTTCAAGCACCTCAGCAGGCAACCTTAAGATGAACTTGCCGAGCGCGATCAACCCAAAGGCCTGCGACCCTGCCTTGACCCCCGCATCCAGTGCAGGTTCTGCAAGAAAACCGCGCAAAGCGCTATGCATTGTCGTGAGGCCGTATACTGGTTCTATACGTGAGCATAGTGCATCACGGATAGTCTTGGTGGCTTCAAGAACCTAGCATTTGGTTAGCAATACGAGAGGTCAGTGAGGAGAGGAAGCATACGTCTATCGCGTTACAGTACCGCACTCTGAATAATGCAGAGAACAGTTCTGATTCTCGGCCCTCGAGGAAAGCCGCCTGGTTCCCAAGGATTTCCCATACTACCATCAAGGCGTACTCCAGTCGCTCAGAATCCTTTGGGGACAGGTACAACATCGACAACAGCTCAAAATATGGCCTGTATCAGACGCACCTTAGTCGAATCTAGGAACTTCATCAAAGCATCGAATAAGCGGTCAAAAGCCTTGTCCTTGCTCCACATGTCAGGTACCAAAGGTGGAAGAGTGCGCGTGATAGAGGTGAACAGGGGTGGACTTGAAGGCAGCCCAAGGCCAGGGCTCAGTGGTGACGCAGTATCAGTAGGAACGGGATTGTTACTGCAGAGCAACGCCAATTTCTGCAAGACGCGAACATCGGCATCGTCACTCTCAAGGGCTGCTATGAATTCATGAAGCTCTTGCACTCGGTCTCCTGGTTCGACGCCCTTGAGTGGTGTTCCATGATCAATTGCTGGCGATGGAACTCAATACATGCTTGCACAGAAGCACGTCAAGATTTACTCACTAGAAGCTCGCTTTAACCACCACCCGTTCTCATGTGTCTGGTCTTGCAAGGGCTTAATCAAAGGATCAGCCGGCTTCCCCCCGTTCGCCGGACTGTTCTTGAACAAGGCAGCCTGTCGGAAGATAGCAGCGCTCCGATTATCAGGCGTCACTGGGGGAGCAAGATTCTTATTGATTTTAGGCACGGAGGGCACCTTGGGGGCCTTCGGTGTGTTGATGTTACTGCTGCTCAGTAACAGCGAAGCAGGGATCGCCGAATGTGCGTTATCTTCCGCATCAGGGTCATTGAGCTCCAATAAACGCTCCGCTGCACTTTGTGCCTGTTCAGCGCGTGCACGGAGCGCATCCTCCACAGGCACCATCGAGGGCTTCCCAGGCGACTCAGAGAGAGTATTTGATACGGTGTTGGGTGTCGAGAGTTCGGACTGCGATGGTTGTTGTGAGGTACTGCTCGGAGGCGGTGGATACATTTTAAACGGCGTGGAGAAAGACATGAGGTTGACGGAGTCATCCATGTCGTCGGAATCGCTGTCATCTGGCACTGGTATGTTGGTAGCGAGGAGAAGAGAGTCCTGGTCATCTACGTCAGGCATAATGGTGGACTGTCTGTTGGGGACAGGTACAGCGGTTGGAGCGGTAGGGTGCACAGGCCTGTGGATTGCGGAAGGACGGTTGGGAGATTGCAAAGGTGGTGCAAGAGGAGAAGAAGTTCGACGCCGCACAGCATCCGTCGGACTCGTAGGTGCGGAATCCGAGGGTGTTCGAGTATGAGAGGTGGTAATGACTGAAGTGCTGACGGATCGTGGCATGACCGCATTGTTGGAGAGAACCCGAGACCTAGGCTGCGTTGGGGGAGAAAGGGACGAGCGAGAGGGTAAAGAGGAGCGAGGTACAGGTGAAGGCGAGCTTCGACCGTTCGCAGATCTCGCCGATGGACTGCTCGGAGAACCAACCCTCTTCGCTGGTGGTGAAGTCGTTACCGCGGAACGCGACGTGGACGTGGCCTGATGCCTCAGGCTCGGAGGCGCATTTGCAATGGCTCTCGCCTTCGTGCGGCTGGCTGCGATCGCCGCCGCAACGCTGCTCTTTTTTACACTCGGAGTGGTAGGTGGTAGATCGGCAATCACACTAGGATCTGGGCATGCCTTTTCCAGTTGCTTTCGCTGCAACTGCATCCAGCGACTCGATCATCACTGTCGCCCTGTCGTGCCAGACACTGTCAAAGACCCAAAATGTCCCTCGAGCGCTCTCCCGAACGGCGGGATTTGGGTCCCCCAGCGCCTTCCTTACGGACTTCTCCAGTAATTCCATTCCACCAGCAGATTCGATATACAATCTTGACCGGTGGCCATGGACCTCCATGTATTGCTTGATGTGCCCAACCATGTACGTTCGAGCCTGCACGATCTTGTCCTGTAAAGAGTTCCATAGGAGAGGAAGGAGTGTACGAGGATGGGGGGAGACGTGCTGGATAACAACCGATACAGTCTGTTGCGATTGCTGGGCAATGATCTTCTTCGTGAAACCCGCCATTCGAAGAAGGTTCGTAAAGAGCATTTCGCAGAATGGATCCATGCCTGTGCCAAGGGCAGTAGCCAGCTCCACGTACAAGGAACATGTATTTGCGGAGACGGTCGTTCTTAGACTTGCAAGCTGACAGGGAATCATAAGCAAGGTGGTGGTCTCGGTAGCTTCCGATAGTACCCACTGTTTTCAGTGACAACTGAATAAACCCGTCCTTGAGGCATTGAAAAAAGACGTCAGGGAATCTTGTGTGAATATCTCCTCTGATCATTCCCCGCACGCGTTGTATCCCCTTATCACGTGCTGCCCAATTGTGCTCCGTCTCCTTGCCCTAATAAAAAAAAACAGGTCTTGCAGCTGTATTCTGAGATCAATGAAAACACACACCTCGAATGATTTGGTTAGGGTTGCGAACTCGTTCTCCAAGTCCCGGGCTGACGCAATCTACAGTACTGGTCAAAAACAGCTGAGCAAGAAACCAGAAACCAGAACTGCTCACATAGGCAGCTTCAACCGTACTCGCACCTTCGCTCGAAGGCTGCGATAGTGGTGGTGAGACCACCATAGCAGCCCTGCTGGCCGGTCTCGAAGGTTCTTTAACATTCCCCTGGCTTACCGCACGAACCATCGGCGTAGCAGCTGGTGGTCCGCTGGAGGCAGCCCCAGCGGTTGGGCGTCGACTTTGCAACATCAAGCTCGGGGGAATATATTCCTTCCTTCGCACCAGGTTCTCCACTCTCTGACCCTTCGCTTTGCGGAGTACTTGCACCTGCGCTCCGACTGCTGCTCATGAGCTTGGTCAGGACGTTATCTACAATTGTCTTCCGGACATTTTTTTTCGTCATCTCTTTCTTGAGGTCAGCGCGTGCCGCATCTGTAACGCCGGGACCCGTGAAAAGCTCGATGATCGAGGGTGTCGCACATGCGCGAACGTTGCCATCCGTGTCTTCCAGAGCGTCGACAAGTAGCGGGAGGAACGATCGGATGGGAAACATGTGATGGGCTCGGCGGATGTTTACAAGGACGAGAATTGACTGTCAGAGATGAATATGTTCGTTGCCTCTCAAAATGGCATGCTGGAGATGCTCACCTGTTCTCGGACTCTCCACACTTTACTGTTAAACCCATTGTCGCGCAGGAACCGTTCAAATATTGAAATGGGAGGCTCGGGGCTTTTGCCACTGACGAACTTGGATGCGGACGGCGATGAACGGAACGCGAATCCACCGATAATGACAAGAGTCTCACGCGCCTTGTCCCGAGCTTTCTCGCGGGCATCACCGAGCCTTTCAAAGACGCCCGGTGAGGGCAAGAAAGCGTTCATGACCTGCCGCAGAACAGAGATTTCATGACTGGAACCAGGTGACGAGGACGTCGATGAGGCTGCGGAAAACGGGCGTGTGCTTGTGTTGGGCGCGACGTTGGGGCGAGATATGATGAGAGGCAGGAGCGGAGGAATGGCTGAGAGTGTTGCAGTCGTGAGGTGTTGATTTGCAATACGGAGGCATGCTTGAGAACGGCGATGAGAGGCTCCGGATCAGCGATCTGAAGTAGGTAGTCATGCAAAAGCTCAGCCAAAGAACAGTAACATAGTCAAAGCGTCGCGCACTTCTATGCCAGCTTCGAACTCAGCCTGTAACTTTGAGACAGCATCGAGTTTAACTTCGACATCTAGAGACGCCGTGAATGAGAATGGGTGTTCAGGACAACCATGCAGGAGAACGGACCATTGTGTTTGCATTGATTTATCAATTTGTCGAGTCGGTCGTTACTCATGATAGTCTCAGAAAGAAAAGAGACAGTGAGTGGGGTTTGGGGTGAAGTGGAAGTAACTTGGACCAGCCTGAGTTCAACAAAAGGTTCGGTGCCGTCTACGACAATTACAACCGGATTATCATGTGGCGGAGAAAAAGGTGGTTTCTCGGGTTCTATCTCAGGGTATTTTAATAAATTGCAGTATCCTGCTCGTTTGCTGCTCGTTGTCGCAAAACTCTGTTTTACATTGTTTTACAAGGCAGAGGTACTCGCGTTCGCAATCATTGATCGAGCACGTCGTCGATTGACTCGATCACATAGATTATGAGACATACTGTACAAGGCAATGCACCGCATTCCAACAAATTCCAACACCAACATGGGGCCTCACGATTTCCTGTCCGAATGTCCGAGTGACTTGCCGGGCTGAATGCGATCTCGAATGCGCTGCTTCTAAAACCAGAGTCAAACCATGTCCACGGTCAGCTCAAAGTTCAACTTACCAGCACTTTGAGTTCTGGAAAGCCACCTTCGACTTTCCGATCCCATATCAGGATGGGAGGGTCATTCTCCACGTTCAGCCACACGCGAAAGCGACCAGCAGTATCATCAGCATTCAACGGCAGAACTGATACTGCCTTGAGGGCGGGAGGAGGAAACGTGAGGAGTAGTTCGGTCACCACCCACGTCGCCCGGTGTAACCTGTCAGATACAGGTTCAACTCGCACTAGTCCACGGTGTCTAAGTAGCGGAAGCGAGCATACCAGCGACACTGGTAGCAAGGTATGTTAATTAGCCTTGGCCATTGGCATTAAAATTAATGAGGTTGAGGCGTACTCTGTCACAAAACTCAATGGTTATAGTAGGAGATGGGAGGGGACTTGGTGGGACAAAGGTGGACGGGTCCAGAGCGTCCGTTACGGACGGTATGGGACAGGACATTGCAGCAGTATCGACGTCCGCCATGGTCGATTCATCATTAACTTACTACGAGCTACGTTGTCGATAACTTATCGGAGTTTGAAGAAAATTGCCTTATCTGGAGTGCGAGCTCGATCTGATCACGTGAGCTGAATCTCCTCTGTTGACGCGTTATTTGGCACATTGCAACGCGTTCTACTACCCCCAGGACCTCCTGAAACCCACTCATTCGACTCACCCTCGTAGACCCAGTGCTAGTGGTAGCCGTATGGATACATCTTCTGTGACCCCAGGCCAAAATGGAATCGACGAGCCAGTAATATGGACTGTACACGGTAGACATCACTCTCTCAGCTCTTGAAATTGTAGCTTCACATGTCTTTGTCCCCAGTCGAAGTTCGCCTTGCCTCAAAGGCACGAAGAAGAAAGGATGTCATACAAGGTCTCGTACGAGACTACATCACCTCGTCCTACGAGCGCCTTTCTCTCCCATCAGTCCTGAACGGCTGGAACATTGATCCAACACTAGCGTCCTCCGTCGAACACATCGCAGTCTCTGAATCGTCCTGTCCCTTAGAATACCTTCCTTTGAACGAGATCTCACTTCAGATCCACACCTATCAGCCATCCGAGAATGACACCGTAGAAGAGTATGCAAATGGCCCCAGTGACGGCGGTGCGGACGTGCTCGCAGCGAGCGTCTGCGAGTTGCCTTGCCGGTCCTGGGAGGGCTTGTGGGAGGGCTTGATATATGCAGACAACATCAAGCTGAAACTGCTTGACTACATACATGCCACTCTTCTGCTAAGTGACGCGAACATCGACCGTAGGTGATCAAGTATCACCCGAGACTGGTACTGACCACCGTATAGTCAATCTCATCTCATGGAATAGGGTTGTACTTCTCCATGGCCCCCCTGGAACAGGGAAAACATCCCTCTGTCGTGCACTAGCCCAAAAGCTTTCGATTCGACTGTCCTACCGGTGTGTGCCCTCCGAAATCTCATTATATTCTGGCTAATTGACCCCTCAGTTATCCACAAGCCCGCATATTGGAGATTAATTCCCATTCCCTGTTTTCTCGATGGTTTTCCGAATCAGGAAAGCTCGTGCAGCGATTATTCACCAATATCATGGGAATGGTCGAAGACGAAGATTGTTTCGTCGTTGTTCTCATCGGTTCGCATCTTTGTTTGCCCATATAGCATGTATGCGTGGACTAACCCCACCTCTCGTCAGATGAGGTCGAATCTCTCACAGCAGCCAGAGCAGGCGCTATGGCAGGCACCGAACCATCTGATGGTCTACGAGTACGTCCTTTTTCGAAGCCTGATTGATCATCATCCTCATTATTCGAGTTTCCAGGTAGTCAATGCTTTGCTTACTCAACTGGACAAATTAAAACACAAGAAGAACGTCTTGGTCATGTCAACCAGCAATCCTCGCCAAAGCCATAGGTTTGTGCCAACCCTCTATCACATGGTATTCGAGTCTTACGCGTAACGCAGACTCTGCTTTCGTCGACAGGGCTGACATTATACAATACGTGGATCTTCCCCCTCGTGAGGCTATCTACGAGATTCTGCGCAGTTCCCTATGTGAATTCATTCTCAAGGGAATTCTGCAAGAAGCGGTCAGTGTGGATCACCGAGGTCGACGTTCGGACATAAGTCACTGACGGCTTTTTACATAGTCCGTCCCCCAGTTGACAGATGCGTTGTACAAGGAAAAGTACTCCAAAACTCGGCCGTCAGACGAAGTCATGGGCCCATGTTACACACAAGAAGATAAGATAGGCCAGACGCTCCTGGAACTTGCTACCAAGTGCAGGGTAAGACAGCTTCCTTCCCTGTGGGCTTGGCGCTTTCTGAATGAAATTCCCCATGATTGGCAGGAACAAGGGCTCTCAGGTCGTGCGCTGCGCCGCCTTCCGGTCCTCGCTCTGGCACGGTACATCAACGCTGGCGTCAGTGCTTCCTGTATTGCCGCGTCTCCCTCTCCCGACGGGCCATCACCAAAGGGCGCTTTTCAGACCAGCATCAATGTATGGTTGGACGCTATGGAAAAGGTTGTGAACGATCGAGCCGCTGAACATGGGAAGTTGGGGTAGGCCGATGAGTACATCTGTGATGTGGGCGATGTTGTCGTGTTCTCTCCACTGCTATGCAAGTTGTTGTGTGTATATTGCTATCGACATTTTGGACCTTCAGTCACACGAGTTCAAGTCGCTGTTTACCACATACACTTGCCGGTGGGTTTCTAGCGAGATTTTGCCCTTGGAGGTGAAAATTAATTCGTATAACGGGAAATGTTGCTTGTCGCGGTATCTAGAACATCCGAACGTGCGATATTGTGGTATCCAATCCTCATCTGTTACTCCACAGGACCACGGCACCCATGAAAAGATGGATCAACTAGAGAACAGAGTCCATTAGCACTGCCGATTAAGTCGGGAGGAATACAACTCACAAAAGCCCAATGGGGGTACCAAGGGCCGCGCTAACACATGATGCCCAGCCGACCAAGTTACCAGTCCCCTCGAGCCTGTTGACCGTCCCAGCTGTCCCTGCGAGCGCGTCCCCGCCCTTGCTGTTCCCGTCTTCTTCTTAACCGCGGCCTCGGATGCACCATTTGGTGACCTTGTGTTCTTGTCAAAGTTCACCATCCCCGTCCAGTGTTCACGCGAGACGACTGAACGAGTGCTCTGAGACCGCAAGTATACGTTCTTCTGGTTCCACACGCGACGTCCGAGCTTTTCTTTGACGCGTTGAGTTTTCCGAGTGAGAGCTGGGAGAACTTGGTCGCTATAGAAAGTTGCAATTTCTTCAAAGTCTTTTCGAAGAATGTCCAAGTGGAGAGATACATCGAAATACTTTGCGGGACGGGGAGAGGCTGGTGACTCTGACGGGGTGGTGAGGGCGGTATCGACAGCATCAGGACCTTGAGACAGCGATGAGGGAGAAGACGTATCGATGACTGTTTTCTGAGTCTGAGTCTGATGGGATAGTAACGGGTCGGGACGAGATGGGTCGTGATCCAGTGCCAAAGGTTGCTGTCCGTGCCGCTGCAACTTTTCCAGCTCCGTGTAATATGCTATGTCGTTTTTCTTCCTCCTATATGTCTGACGAGCAATATACCCCACGAACCGCATCAATTGCATATCTTTATTCCTGTTGGACGTCCCGAATACGGACAAGAGCATACTCCTGTTAATCGCGAACCGGGGGGCCGGCGTCTTATAGGGGGCGTGATAAATCTGTGTCCGGACGGCCCTGTCTGTCGTCCTGTCAAGCTGGAAGGCCTGGAAGAGGTAGTGTCGCGCAAGAGTCGAATGGTCGGCGCGGGACAAGTGTTTGAGCAGGAACTGATAAGTGGTTGAATTTGGCTTCGCATGTGGGGTCTGGTGAGGCTCGGTGGAGGCAGGGTTGACCACACCAAAATCGTCTTCGTCGTCAAACTCCTTGGAGTAGTGTTGACTGGCCAGGGGAGGCAGGGGCTGCGTGAGCACCTCAAAAGCTTGGACGAGTTTGGACACGTTCCCGAACCGTCCGAGCATGTCGATAGTCGTGTTGAGTGACGCGGTGGAAAAGCGCTGGAGGCTGGGAAGTTCTGGGAAGTCGGCGTCAGCAGCCGTGCTCTGGTCCCATTGTATTGGTGGATGATCCGGGTAGTTTAAGTCAATCCCGTATGCATATTTCAGGAGAAATGTGAAAGCAGCTTCGTCCACCGTTTCCTTCGAGATACGTATCACGAGGTCGAGGATGACAGAATTGAAGGGAATATTGAGGTTGCTCATGTCGCTCAGCAACCTCTTACAAGAGGCGGAGCAGTCGAGCTGAACTCTTTCTCTTTGGGACTCGCGAATGGGTAGTGTCAACCGGTGGGCTATGGACTGCAGACAGAGATCAAATGTACGGGAGTTCGGCTGGAGCTTGAGGACGAGTTTGAGCTCGTCGTACACGCTCATGGAGCCAGATAAATGACCGACGGCAGCGAACTGCTCCAAGATGTAGTTATAATCATCTACAGAGGGCTTCTGCACTATGGAACGAATGTTCTGCATGACGGTCTTCAGCCTGGCTTCGTAAACGTGAGGAGATCGAGGACGTGCGGGGCCTTGCATACGACGGGCAGCGATGGGACGAAGAACAGAAGGATGAGGGACGCATTTCCGAAGGACCTTTTGGTGGATTTCGAGAGGGAGGTTGTCGTAGTCTACTGTGCTTGCAAAGTCAACGTAATATGCCCAAACGATGGAAGAGTCTGCGTGATCCTGTGACAAGGCATTCTTCAGCCTGTTGAGCATGCGTTCCCGAATTGCGTCTCGACCAAGATATGACTCGGCATCGAGTCTGTGGGGTCTGCTTTCGAGGACGTCGAATGCAGGTAGCGTGAGGGTGCCAGGGTGACCGAGCGTCGCAGAGAGGTGGAGTGAACACTGGTGTGATGCAAGGCCTCGGGGTATCCTTGCGATCCGGATGTTTGTTATGGACCTCCGCATGATATATGCATCAAGTCACCTCTAATTCTTTGCTCCAGTAGAGGTGTTCTTTTGCACTCACTTGCCAAAACAAATTTTCACACGTGGATTCGTGAGCCTATTCAGGACGCCGATCATCTTCACCATGCATGACCATGTATGGTAGGTCCTCAAGTTCTGCGATTCGTGGAAAAGCTGTCGTGATCGGTAAGGAGATATTCCTTGGGTGCCCGACCATCAAGACGGTGGTGATACAGGGATGACATGGGTCAGTAGTCCAGTAGCGCCTCAGTATACCGCAGCGTCATTTTCAAGATCTGCTTGTGTTTCCGCTGACTCTGGCTTAACTATGATACTATATAAGCCAGTCCTATGCCCGTTATACATCGTATACTCCTTTATTGCTTGTACTTCGAGGAGCTTAGTCGCGAGCGGCTATGGGGATCTGTCGATGGTCAACACGTCGAGACAGAGGTTAGGTGCTACCGAAGTTGAATCATATCCCTGATGCTATGGACGATGGTGTGATCCTGCTTGGGGAGTTGAGTTCCTTTGACAAGTCTAAATCACGTAGCGCCGCATCTGCAGTTACCAGTGTTTCGTGGAGTTAAGCACCAGCTTTCCTGTGGGAAAAGCAAATTTCGGTTCATGATTCGTCAGGATAGCACAGATGGAGTCCGACCAGCGATCAATCGATCATGCACGGTTCTGAAAATATCTATTTGATTGAATGACAAGGCACATGTCTGTTGTAAACACGGTTACGTCGGTATGTTTGACCAGGCTGCGAGGAACTGCCTTTGGCAAACGGATGCGGTACAACTCTAGATAATCTACTCAAATAATCTACGAGATGTTCCCACGAGTGACATCATTTGTACACTCGGCCGATATTCCAACAATGTCAAACGCACAGAGATGCAAACCAGCCTGAGAGCGATAGGCAGGTTAAGTATGCCCTGCACTGTGAGGGCTGTGCAGATCAGTCAACCGAGTCATTGGACACGGAGTAAGTTTGCATCCGCATAAACAACTTACAACCGAGGAAGGAGATTCCCAAAACAGGCATCGGCACTAAGCTGGTCCGTGCGCAGAGTGGTAACCTATATAATCAGCGAGCAGACAATTGAACACCTCATACTTACCTTGATGGCATAAGCTCCTTCAACTACCTGGGCCTATGGGCTGCGGGGACCTTCCATAGCACGGCGACCTTGTCCATTCAGAGGGTACCCATGGTTTGTATGGGCTTCGGCTCATGCACCGTCTCAATATTTTCCTGCTTACCACGGCCACTCTGGCTGGGTAGGCCATCTCTTTTTTGCTCTTTCTGGGTTCTAACCCTAACCCTAGTACTCAGTCTGTATATATATAGTATTGATAAATGATAAATTATGTTGCTACGAATGTTTGAACACACTCATTGGACGGAACTGTCTGCCAGTAAGGGTGGATGTAATGTTGTACCAATTCGCAACTACGACAGCTCGCCCAATCGCACATTTGGTACCATACATTTAGTTTCGTACAGGAAGGAGAACGGAAGCCCAGTAGCAGGAACAATGGCCTAGTAGGCCTGGTTCTCGCTAGACCCTCAAAAACGCCCATCGAATAGCTAGGTACCTTTGTCCACCCGTTGATGCATTCGTGAACAAAGTCCTTCCGAGTCCTTGGTCGATCTAGGAACTTATGAAAGGAGAGCAAATAAGGACCGAAAATTATTGGTATCAAATCAATTTGTTCAATGAAGTGGAAGAATTGGTAACGTAGGCAGTAGCAGTTGTGGTCGACGGTGGCTTGAAATTGCCCCGTTGTATACCCGCGTTTATTCTCGCCGTGGCAGACCAAAGAGTCGAAGAGTTGAGGAGGGCGGGGTGACATATCCATCCAGGTTTACAATATCTTCTGCAAGACGCTTGGCCTCGGACTGAGTACGTGACATCCAGCAGAATCGGACGTCGATCATCCCGCCTTTTGCTATGCAGGCGCGTTGCTGTATTGCTTGATGTGTTCTACGAACGTGGCAAGGAAATAAGATATGCGAACCTTCCAAGTATTTGCACTGAGATCCTCGAGTAATTATGCTGATGAACGGAGTAGATGGTTGAAGACTGAGAGATCAAATACGAATATCTCTCTTTTTGGGGTTCTAACCCTGACCCTAGTTACAGATATTGGCTTGTTTCGGAATTGTCAATAATAAATCATTTTATTGAACCCACTCTAGTTCGACTACGATGGTCACCACATGTCGTCCTTCGAACCAGATGCAGCTTCAGTGAACACACATGCGCCAGACTCACCAAGATCGTCTCAATCGCCCCCACCCTCGGGGTTGCAAGGCGATCTAGAGCTCGAGTTGCATGGGCTTGCAAATGCGTTGTATAACTTGGGCACGACTGTAATCAGTGACTCTACCAAGGAGCGCGATAAACCAGGAGGAGGCAAACAAGTTGGGCTTAGAGTGTATGTATCGTAGCATGCATCCGCCGCGTTCCTCACTCACGGCACCACTTATGCTAGCAATGAGGTTGTGGAGCATCTCGCCACGATCGACGACATGGCGCAAAATACCCGCACTATGATCCCATTCCAAGTATTGCAGGATATCGACAACTCACGAAACCCCATGCAGCTAACCAAGGAAAGGTTAGAAAGGGCGGCCACTGAAAATCAGTTCATGAACGGGAAGATAGCTGCGGTTGACGTGAGTACCCTCGGATCCGAGTTCATGCTTTATTCCTTTCCTGGTGATGACGCTTTGTTGCCTAGTCTTATCGTAGGTTATTAAACGAAGCGCTTGCAAGGAACTTTCCTGAAACTGCTGAGTATCTACACCCTAAACCATTCGTAAAAGAGACCATGGACATGTAACCGCAGTCAGTTGCGCATCCCTGTTATTTTATCAACGCCTTCAATCGGAATCCGGTCCTAATGCCATCATAACCTGTTGTATCAGCAAAGAATCGATACCACTCCAGCACACATCGGCTATTTGGTTACTCCACGGCTCCTCTGAGCGCGGAGAGATCGGCGACCTGCTGTGCACAACGCAATCCTGTCGTCGAGTTACTCGGGCTATATTTCGGAGTCTACGTTGATGTGCGTAGTATCCTATCCGCTGTCCAATTTCTGGGTATCTTGGCTCTGTTCACCCGGCGTTGTTAGCGATCCTTGATGATCAAAGAAACATGAAGGTGCTTGCGGAGAGATAACCCAGTTTCTTACAGCAAGTCTCCCCTGATCTTGCTGCACAGAATTTTTATCCGCCATGAAAGATGGATTTTTTCACGATAGTAAGTCTAGCAACAACCAGTGTGTTAACTCGTCATTCATGATGGTCAAAAGTGTCAGATTCTCAGAAGCCTCGGAGTTATCTACTACGTCCGTGACTAGTGACTTCTCAGTCTTCGCTGGTACTTCTTCCCGGAGTTTGTGGCGCAAAAGTGCCTACGACTGTTGCCATCCAGCGCCACTACAACTTTCTTGTCCAGCGCTCTTAAAAGGCGTTGGTGATATCTTCGCAACCGATTACATAAAATTACTTGGAGTTATCTGCAATTTGCAACATTGGGCTGGCCATGGCTGTATGTGATGCCAACGCCAAGATGATAAAAGAGAAAGAAAAAAAAATCTGCGCAAGGACATGCAACTCTGAGTTCGACCCATTCCGATCATACGATAAACCTGCGAGGCTCGGACACGCACCTCACTCCTCCGCCGCTCTAACGACGTTCTACGTGTCATCGCGTCACCGGCGCGATTATAGAGTAACTAGACTCTAGAGTGGGTCATAATTTCAGTGATGAAAATTTCCTTTTTGTCTATGCTATTAGTATTACACGTCCCAAATTTACCAGGTCCCCGTTTGTATCAGTTCATGGAAAATACCGAGGGCTACCGGGCTACCGGGCTACCACTCTTTCACTTCAAAGTATCCCGAATCGGATGTTTTCGACACTTGGTCGCATCATTGGCCTTGTTGACCATGGGAAGGGGTGATGCGGCGGCGAGAGTAACAAGCCCCGAAATCCAGTAAGGGAAATTTCGAGGGCTTTGTTTTCCGAGGTCATTCTCACTGTACGGATGAAAGTATTTCAGTGCGTAACACGATCCGACCTTTTGCTTTTTGGAGTTGGTAATATCGATGGCCACCCGCGTCATATACTGCCACCATTGCGGCCACCGTCAGGCCCAACAACGAACAGTTATGGACTTGCGTTATCATCTCCTCGGAGCTAGCTCCTTATGGATACGAGGAAAAGGTAACGCCCGTGATGCATGACTGCATGACTGATGCCGGGTCCTAACCATAGGGATTTGCACGAAGCCTTTCTAGCATAGTTCTCAACTGTGAATTGGCTCGAGGCCTGACGCGAAGAACGAAAAGAAGCTTCCCGAGATCGATGTAGGAGGGGATATCTATTAGTCAGGAGGCGAAGAGCTGCCAATTGTAGATCACCAGGACCCCAAGGACACCCATGTTTGTGAACGAGCCAGTTCGGTTCTGAGATGCCAGAGAAACCAAACAGATGCATAGCCACTTATAAGGTGCCTAACGGTCTTGCAAATACGGTTCTCGTGGAAGGTTCTTCGTGGAACGGAGAAGAGAAGCCCCGCCGACGCCCGGAGATCTCGTACACTCTTGCCGCCTTCACGTACTTGACTACAGTGGTGTTCGTATCGTGACGACTGATCGTCGAATGCTGGTTCGATTTCACTTACACGTTGTTTGATTTCCATCATCACGGCAGCGTGCTGCAAAACGTAACCCACAGCACATGAGGAAAGCTATGTTGCGAAAATGAGCAACGAGGTTCGGATTACAGGGACACTCTGTTATGAAGAGCGTCAGGCGAACGGCCCGTAACAGCCTCCCAAGCGTGGGGGCTGCCGGATTCAATTGATGGCAGACCACCTCTGGTCAACCCTTGCGCCTAATCGTGCATGTACTATGGGAATTAACAACTAGGTGGTAGGTTAGTATAGAATGTTCCCATCACAATGAAATCACTGAGCAGTGTGGGGGAGCCCGGAAACATCCAGTTTAAACCGCGCGGCATGACGCGTGATTGTAGACTGAAAATGTCAGGTGGTGGATAGGAGTTAGACTCGGCTATGCTGACTGACAGAGATAGATTCACATTTGCCACAACGGGGACTTTGTAAAAGAAAATACACATTGACAGGGATAACTTACAGTTGTCGCGGGAAGGCGAGCCGACGCCAGGGATCGAGCGTGCGCATGAGTGTAACCGGGTGTGGGAATTCGTGGGCCAAAGGCCACATCCATAGAACGGGAACGCCTGACCCGTCCAACGCTTTACAAGTTGGTATCTGCGGGATGACGTGAATGGGGAATTCAATAAACGGACAAGACGAGAATGGGTATGCCCGTTACGCGAGATCCTTTAGGAGATACTGACTCATGGCTGTCGACGTAAAACAGCAGAATGCACATTTTCGTGATGTGACTCAGGGGATGATCGATGACCACCTGGGCCTGATGAAAATGAGTGTAAAGGGATAGCACAAATCGGTGGAAGATGGCATTCGATAGAATGGGCTGTAACAAACATAGTCAGTGGAGCTTTTCACTACACACAATACACGTGGGTTACAGTACCACCACCCACCCATCAGACATACATTTGATGTATCTCGACACCGTCCAGATGCAGAAAATAGACATTCCAGAATTCTCTGCCGACCATGGCACATCAACATGGCATCCATAACATGATACGCCTCCTCTATCGTTAACCGTATCGACGGAGATAAAACAAGGGCACTCTCACAGATGTACGTACGCATCCTAGGGTCAAACAGTTGCAAAGATAGCGGTACTGATGCCCACCTGGGACGAGTAGAGCCCAAGGTACCTGTGTATTTGGGTATGACAAAGTCGAATGACGGCGATTCAACGACCGTTGGTGAAGATATCCAATGATTGTGAAAGCCAGCTTATTCAATTATCCACATGACACATATGCTTGAAGTTCGTCCCGATCAACACGTCCCTGCTGGAGTGCTTCGCGTCGGATATGCAGGTCCAGTATTGAGATCGCATTGATCGAGGCCTGTAGCATTAGCCGCTACCTAGCTGAACCTGGTAGCCGAGTTACTGTGCTGGCAACCACTTACCCGCAGCTCAGCGCTCAGCATCGACTCCTCGGAAATCGAAAGGCGGAAAAGAGTCGCAAATAAACGGGGGAGGCATTTCGGGGGGGAAAGAATAATTCCTGATCCGCCTCGTGAGAGATAAGATGGGACATTATGGCTCCGGAGAAATAGACGACAGTATTAGTTAAACTGTCACCGTCAGCGATTTAGTGAACGAACAGGGATCATTGTCCTTAGGTTACTTGAACAAAGGTGTTCTATACTCGTAAAACCATCGAAAACCTCTCACGTTGCATCAAGGCGAGGATGAGAGGATGTACCCGTGAATAATTGAATATGACTTTGAACCCGCAAATGAGCCTTGTCATCAATTCGCTGGATCGCGCAGAAATCTTCGCCAAGTGAGGTGCCGACGAGGCAGAAGTGATGTGAGATAGAAGTCCAGCGAAGCTTCGCACGAACGCGGGGGACCGCAGGGGGTTTTTGCGGCAGAAGGCGCGAATTTTGGTAGCTCGACAAACATATAGGAACCTTGGGATAGGGAACTGGTCAGGGTCAGGGCTTAGGCAGAGTGTGTAGTTGCGGGTATATCTGGTATACGGGAGAGCCGATGTATTGATAGAGTATAGCGATATAAAGCTCGTAGCGTAAATTTCCTTCAGGATACAACTGTAGGCACAAGGGCACCCGATCAAACCTGCGGAGATGGTTGAGGCCTGGGGTCACGAACTTCGGACGGCCAGTGCGATACACGTGCAAATGATAGAGTCCTGCGGAGTGAGTGTCATGACTTATCCACAGGGCATGGTCGGGGGATGCGAACGTTAAAGTACAGTTCATTTATGCAAACGTCACCGTCCTCCCAATGTGAGATCATGTCAGCACTAACATACCAACTCATCAGTACCCACAAGACTTAGGGAACAGTCGTGAACTTGCCGTCCGCCTTGGTGAAGATTTTCACTTATTTGCACGAGCACAATATATTTGCTGGTCGCGAACTGTTAACATGCTCCAGTCGATCCTGACGGACGAACTCACAATCCAGTATGTTGTATCTCTATCATCCGATCTTTGACCCGCTCTTTGATGTCCTTCATCCATGATTTCACTTGGTCTCTATCAGACGACCATCTCGCGTGCTGTAGACTTGTCTGCAGCAGTTTCTTCATGTATGCGCGGAGGAGTTCGGTATCGAAAGCAGGCCTACCCGGGTGAGGCGAAGTTGTCTCGGACCGAGATATGGGAGAACGGAAACCAGAGGTTGTCGACATTCTTGCGAGACAAACGTTGGCCAAGTTTCCTCGAGAGTTCTCGAGATATCACAGCAATTCCCGAAGCTTCCTGCAATGGGAGCCTCTGGTTGCACATGTTTGTTCAGCCGCCGCTGTCAATAACACCCATTCACAAGCAGGATAGGAAGACATTCATTGCCTCTACAGTAACTCCTACGTTCACAGGTCGCATAATTTGTTTGTCCTGCTGTCCTCATTGCCCATACGTCGTCTTCTCGCGCTGCCACCATGTCATCGATATCATTCCCTCATGCTGGGGACGGCGACCTCACACCTTCCTCCTCCTCGCTACACGACTCAATGCAGGCGCAATTCTATGCACCCCCTAGCTTCGACATGAGCAGCTCCTTTCAGATGAACCCCCACTCTGCGCACCCGCCCCGCACGCCTCGCGCAAGTACTGCAGCTCAGTCACATTTCAGGACCATGAGTTCAAGCGTCTACAACGAGAAGGCTGAAGAGCAACAGGAGTGGGCAACCGAGAAAGGCGTGGTTGTAGATAACGCTGACGAGGAGGACGAGCTAGATGAGGAGAATGAACGCGTAAAGGAAGCGGAGAAAAAGTTGGGCAGACACGAGGTGTGGCGGGACATGCTGGTCACGAGCAACGGTCGGGACAAGGCATTTGTGAGTATTTCTCATACCATTTATGATTGCAGTCGCATTAACGGTATCCGGGAGACAGAAGCTGATGCAATACACCATCCGTGTATACCTACTCTTCCATACCAAGCTGCTCTTCCGGCACGGCCAGGGTGCCTGGCAGCAAGCACTTGTTCGGAGACTCGAGTCTGCTCGAAGTGGATTTTCTTTTACAAGGTACAATGCATCAGACCCTCCCCAATTTGAATTCTGATCCGTGGTTATTAGAAAGATGCTCATTCTTTTCAACTGGCTCACCCCACTAAGCACCATAATGGCACAGAAGTCGGTTCCCTATTCCTCCACCGGTTCATCTTCGACCCCACACGGCCTCTCTGATACTCTAGCAAAGACGCCAGCATCTCCCTTTACTGGTCCCATTTTATCGCATCGGTTCTTCCGAGCACTGCTTACTGCTCCTCCCCCTGTCCTTCTGGATCTTGTTAATGGCCTCTCGGATGATATATATACAATTTCGCGACTGGGACTCATTGGTCCCAAGACAGGTGCTCGAGCAGCACGTTTTGCAGATTGGTGTTGGCTGTTTGGCACTCTCGTCGGTCTGGTCGAGAATGGTGTTGAGATGAGCATCGTGGATGGTCTGCAGCGCCAAGGTCATTCTTGAGCCAGACGACCGAAACCATTCGCTGACATTATACTACAGTGGAACACCGCGCATACAAGGAGTCGCTAGATGGCGCAACATCCAAATCTCAACCGAAATTAGCCAAGCTCGATGAGAAGGAGCTTGCGAGGCTCCAACGGAACAGCTATTGGCTCCAGGTCTCGCGAGCAAAGCTGATCATGGACCTCATCTTCGTCTGTGAGTGAAACCCCCTTGAATGCATCGTGGCAACTACTGACAGAACTTTTTTCTAGCGTACGAGGTCCTCAGACTCAAACGCTGGAAAAATACTGTCCAGTCCTTCACAGGTCTCGCAGCGGCCGTTTTCAGGTAAATTTTCCTTCTCATTCCCTTGGAGCTTGCTCAAAATTGGATGACCAGCTCCGCGAAACTGTATGACAGATACAAGTCTGTTCTCGTCAACAAGATGCTCTCAAGTAGTGTTTGAGCGAATTACATTCGAGGTATCACATCCGGTAGCGAGAGCTTCCTATGACCGATACTTCGGCTGCGCAGAAACCCATTCTTTCGTCATAGTTCAATGTATTGGGTCCTTTCTTCGGTTCTGCAATAGCTACCAAGCTCATCAGACCTCGCCCCCTATAGTCCATTTCTGTTTGCTTGCCTTCATACCCGACATGTCGGATCACCCTCCTAATCGTATTCCCCTCATCGAACCACTGTATCGTATATACGGTAGATTTTTCCCATCTGCGTTTGGATAAATGACACTTCTCGTTCATCGGCATTATCAAAGGGGTGATAATCAAGACCATGGCCACCAAGAGCCAGATCTGGATGCGGCCATGGACCGGGAAGGCGACCTGGCGTTGGTTATTACCGCGGACGTACGTTCCTTCTGAAGTCTATCGACTTCCTCTTCGAGCGCGTGAATCCTGTCCTTCGCCTCGTCAAGGGCCTTTTCGTGTGCAAGGCTGCCTCGCACGAGTTGTAATCCCTGTATATATCATGTAGATATGGAGAGTGGGCCGTTAATTAGCAGGATACGGGTGTAAGGGAAAGACCCAAGAAAAATGATGCAGCGGATGATGTTGTTTCTCTCGAGAGATGAAGATGACAAAAAATAAGAAATGGAGAAAGGAGCCTCACGATGTACACTGCCGACCCGAGCAATGCTACGGGGATCATGCCAGGGAGCATGGATGCATAAAAGTCTGCATGGCCAGATCGCGGTTTAGAGGCTGGGGTAGTATATGCGCGAGTGTGGCTGGACACGTGCGCGGACCGCGATACGTCCACAGAGGGAGAACATTTCTTCCGGGTGCGTGCACTAGGACGAGTTCGTGGACGGATCTGGTGTGTGTGACTTGCTCGTTGTGTCGTCACGTCTGGAAGCCTGCAGAGATAGTTGTCGGATTGCAAAAACGTGAAGGAAGAGTCGATTAACAGATTCACACAAGCGGACAAGACGTGCGAAAGCGTTGGGTCATGCCCCCGTACAGCTCAACCATCGACTCAGGAACTCACCAGCAGGTTCGGTCGAGTGTTAACGAAGTCAGGGAAAGACAGAATTGGCCTAAAAATAATAGGAACGGTATAATGGGTGCGACCCAGCGCCAGCTCAGTGCCAGGTGCTCCACCAACAATAGTAGAATTGGCCACATGCTCGTATCAACGTGTGACCAAACCAGGATACTAATAACAGTAGGCCCATCTGCAATGTAGCTACCAAGAGGTGTTCCCTTCTGCCTTCGATCCTGTCCTCACAAGTCTTTCAACTGCCTCGAAAGACATTCTGTGGATAAAGTGCGGCAAACGTTAACGTTGCTCAACAAAGTTACTCGACAGCTAGGGGCGAAGGGATAGTGGCGTGTGAAGGTAGATTGTCAATCCGTGTGTGGGGAGTCCTGCCAAGCGAAGCGCTTGTCCATTGCCCCCTCCGTGTCTGACGGTTCCACTTCATTTCACTGCTAGCCAGTGACTTTCTTTCTTTGTCCCCCGCGCTCCTTGCATCCGAATCTTGCCTCCCTTCTGCCCGGTCGCAGCCTCGGACTACAACCCCCTCCTTCGTCATACCTCCAAGTACCAACAAAGACAACCTCGAGAAATGGCAATCAAGCACCCCAGCGATTCCTCAATATCAGACGAGAAATTTGGTGCGCCATTCTCTGTCACCGATATACCATCCAGTTCGCGCACATCCCCGTTCCGCGGCACTCGCCATCCCGCACATTCAGTCATCCCCTCTCGCGTTTCGCCCAGTATGATTGCATCTTCTGGTCGTTCACAATCACTGCGTTATGTCCGTCCAAGAGGACTCCTTATATGGAACTTGTTTAAGCAGTGGTCGCCTCTACTCGCCTATGGCGCCACCAGTCTTGGTTTCGTGCTTGCTGTCGCCTTCTGGAAAACTGAGGTCTTTGATGGTGAGTAATGTTTTACTTATGACCGATCCTTCCGTCAATCCTCGGCTCTTTCGATCCTGCGCTAAACTGATGATTTGTCCTGCTGCGCATTCATGGGCCCCGACACCTTCATCTCATGTGATTTCACCATCAATCTACGCGTCTATTCAACGGAAACCCGATCCGCGAATTACTCCGACATCCACACGAAAGGCCTTGACCAACTTTCACATTGGCTGCGCAAGGACGAGTACTTTGGCTACGCTGTACTTTTTTGCCTCATATTCATCACAACGTTCCGTACGTCCGTGTCTCAAAATAACGCTCTCTCTCGATATTTACTATATCCATCACATTCTTCCCACCTTGGGTACTTGTTGAATGCTTCTATCTCCCTCGGTCCTTCCCAAACTTAACAGCTCCTCTCCCATTGTATTCCACGCTGATCACACTCTCGGGTTACACGTATGGCCCCTGGATCGGCGCAATCATATCTTACACTGCAGCCCTGTCAGGCGCCGTTGTGGTGTTTTCCTTGTCGCGCACTTACCTTCGCGAGTCGATTGCGCGCTGGCTTCAGTTAACGCGGGGAATAGGTCGAGCTGTACGGGCGATTGAACGCAGACCTAAACTGCTATTCCTTGTCCGCCTCGCACCCTATCCGTACAATGTTCTGAACGCCCTTCTTGCCGCAACGACTCTGGACATGAGGACCTACGTTACGTGCACCGGACTTTCCCTCTTCAAAGTGATCGTACACACGAGCATCGGCGCGGGGATCCGCTCTTTCAGCAAGAACAAGGTAGAGGGTGCACCCGAAGAAGAGGAGGACGGCTGGAGCAACGTCTGGACGATCAGCGGGATAACGCTTTGCATCGCACTCTTCATATACCTCAGCTGGGTCGCACGGCGAGCGGTGGATGACGAGCTGGGAGACGAGGCAGAACCATCCAGTAGCTCATCGGAGGAAAGAATGGCATTCCTGCACTCGGACGTCCCACTCGACGATGAAACGGAGCTGCAACCATCTGGTCGCCTCGTAGCGGCATCTCGCTCGAGGGATAACATGTCTATGTCTGAAGCGCACCTCGTCCCGCACGGCCCTAGTCCCGTTGGCGCGGTGACGTGGGGCACTGTTTCAGCGTAGTATGACGCTACTGGCATATCGATGGGGCGCTTAGTGCAGCTTAGAGCATGCCACTTTTATATTACGCACCCCTCTTTCACCCGGGGTTAGCTCGAAGTTACGGACAGTGAACGGCGTACGGACTCGGAAGTATGGACAAAATATTGTGTATTTCTCCCTTTAGACCAGGTGTACTTATGATTAGCAATCACTTCCTTACATCCATCATCTTATGTCTAATCTCTCTTGTCCTAGTACGCATCCGTTCGTTCTTGCTCGCTTGCCCATTCATTAAGTGCACTGGTATTTGCTGTGCATAATTAACGCCCCATAAGTGCCTGGCACTGATATTGCCTGTCCCCACCCGCATAACTTCAGTGCGACAGCTCGCTTTTACAGCATTTTCGCGGATAGGAGAGCCACCTTAGTAGCAGTTATCACAGTTTATCAGTGCCACATTTGCAAATCACCGCATACATATATGTCGTTGGCCTGCCCATCATGCAGACGATGATATGATGATTGACAGGAAGGAAGGAGCCGCAGCCCTGCGGGAGACGCCGTTCCTATACATACACGTCAACGCCACTGAACCTTCCCGTTCAAGTCGTTTTAATGATCACCTCAAGGGTAGCGGCCCTTCCTGTACACGCTTTCCTGACCCCAGTTTTTCCTATTGAACCGATCGTTTATTGGAACGCATGCCCTGCCATTCCCAGGTACCCTTTGAGAGAAGCGAGCAGATCGGCGAAGAAGGGCCTTCTGGGCCTGGCAGTCTGTAAATAAACACCTAGGGTTGGCCGGCATCACGAAACGGCATACATACATACATACATACATACCGTACTGCGTGTTTTGTCCTGTGTACTCTCTCTGGGGGTCTGGATCCTGATTCAAAGACCTTGCGGGTCATTTTTCATCTCCCATCCATCCATGTGCACTATTTTTTCGATCCTGGCCTTTCGCGCGAGCTTTGCTGATATGATGCATGGTGCATGATGATGTGTCGAGACAGCAGTCGGACTTTGTTTATTGGTTTGATTTTTGGGTTCGGTTTGCCTCCCGTGACGTCAGTGCCCGTAATTTCTTTTTTAGCAAAATGTAAGTCGAAAACTAATAAAAACAAGGAAAAAAATACACAAGTGTGGACAAATACGACAAGACAATGCGGATACAATTATAATCGATCCAGTCCCGATCAGAATTCTGGGCCAAGGCTCTGATCAGAACGAGACCAGACCGTATCGGATGACGGGCGCCGGACCTCCTCTCCCTTTTGTTATCTTGTCGGCCCGGATTGTCGTGGAAAATTTTCGCTGGTATGGTCGAGGCTTTGACGGGTGGGAACAAATGTGCTCATCAGGTGAGGAAAGACCCTAAGCGAAATGAACGGAGGGAGAAAAATATGATCGTGTGGGTTGACGGAACCAAAATTTTTCACGGAAACAAAGCCATATTCAAATTATGGCCGTGTGTTTTGATCATGGCTGCACGCCATGCATAAATGAAAACTCAACGCCCCATACAAATATGAAAAGCAACACAGCAAATTGCTTCCTTGTGCCAAAGAGATACGAAAAGATGGATATCAATGAACGGGGTAACGAATATACGGGGTAACCGTATATGACAACCAGAGAGACAAGAGCAGAGTGGAAAGGTATCAAAATGGGAGTGAGTGGATGGAGCTTGATACTACAATGAGATGAGCAAAGGTATACACGACGGAATGGATGAGAGCAATGCAGACAAGGCAAAGAGATATGATTGGTTTCGTGAAAATGAACGAGCGGGCATCTTCCAATTTCGTCGAAGGCTTCCGTCGAAGAGAAGCAAAATGGCAACAATGAAGGAAACGAAAGTTGATCGTGAGGCGAAAGGCAAACAGCGAATGTTCAGCGTCCGGGTTTGAAATAAAGACGGGCGGAATGTACAACAATCGTAAACCGCGCAGTACGAATTTAGAACCCCACCACAGGCGCTGGGGCATCTAAAGTTCGCACATCATTTTTGGTATATTGCGGGGGGAGGTGGTCGTTCATCTGCACGAACCCAAAATCAGGTGAAACTAGTAAATGAAACCCATTCAAGAAACTATTAGTCAGTAAGTCACGCCGTAAGACACCAAGAAATAACGACATGACTCACAGCGGTTAACGTCCGTATCAGCCGCGTTGTATCCATCGTTGAGTGGTGGCGTGTTCGCCTGCGATGACGACGTGTGTGAAGCAGCACTGATGGACGAGGTACTCGTCGAGGGGCGCTGCGCAGAGTGCGTAGGGTGTCCCCATCCATTGCGGCCATCCATCGAATCGATCGATGCGTTGCTGCCGACGGCAGAGTACGCGAACTCGGCTTGGTTAGAATGAAAGCCGTAAGGGTCGACAGATGGCAATTGGATCATGCTTCGCACTCGCGGCATGGTTCCATTGTGTTCATCGGAAGGGTGGGGCGAAGACGAAGGTCGTTCAGACGTGTGGTGTTGTTCGTAAGGCGAAGGA
Organism: Melanogaster broomeanus; assembly: GCA_014904935.1. NCBI lineage: Eukaryota > Fungi > Basidiomycota > Agaricomycetes > Boletales > Melanogastraceae > Melanogaster > Melanogaster broomeanus. The sequence goes on along the minus strand of MU123695.1, from coordinate 326,823 downwards.
TAAGGGCTCATGGCTTGGCTGTGCCGTCGGGGTCGACCAACCCTTAACGAGCTAGGCCCATACTGCTTCGAAGAAGATGCAGGACGTGAGAGCGTGGGCGAGTTTGACCTGTGTGGGTCAGATCCTGGACGAGAGTAGTCGCCTTGATGATAACTTGGGTGGGTAGGCGACTCCTCGTAGGGCAACGACGAAACAGAAGAGATCGAGTACCCGGTGGTGGGACGGCTGTGAGTGTCGGGAGACAGTGAAGGAGGGGTATGATCACTGTGCATAGACACGTTCGAGTACGACGACGTGTACGAAGTGTTGATCGTCGGCGTAGGCCGCGCACCGTAGCCATTGCTGCTTGGAGGGTTCAACAGCGAAGAGAGGCTGCCAGAATGGCTCGATGTCGAGCTGTTAGGAGAGAAGGACCAGTTCTGCTCGGTGTAGGGATACTGAGAAGAAGAGACCTGCGGGTTGTGGTGCGGGTATCCAGAACTAGGGCCCATTGCGCTGAACTGAGTGGAAGGAGACTCGTCAGCAGGAGAGATGGGCTGCAGGTTGTGCCCCTGGTTGTACATGTGGTGGGAGAGAGGATCAGGAACCGTAAGTGGCGGCAATGCACGAGGGTATGAGGTTCCCCATCCTGCTGCACCCGGTTGGCTGAGGGGAGTGAACGAACCAGGGGCAGAGAAGCCACGAGAACGGCCACCCAGGACGCCGCCTTTGCTGCCAATCGAAGTAGGCGAGGTAAGAGGAACAGATACCCCAATCGCGGAGCGCGGAGGCGGGATGGTGGGTGCTTCCTGGGTTTCGCGTTTCCTCGGTTTAGGGAGACGCGGGGGAACGCGGCGTTTGAAATTAGCGACAACCTCTGGAGGAGAATGGCGATTGAGGGTCGGGTGGGCTGTGGCTGTGTATGAGAAGGCGAGGGCGATGTTTGGAGACAGTGACGCGGACTTACACCATGTGCTAGCATCGGGATCATCAATGGCAGGATCAACGTTGCGGAGGTTCACTTTGCGCATGAAACCATAAATCTGTAGGGACATGGGGATGTATTTGGGATTTTTAAAATAAGGAATATGAGATGTGGCTGTCGCGAGGCATAGAAGGAGAGAAGCACGCACGTTTAGTTGCCGGGAAAAGGAAGCGAATCTGGATTGACGATAGATGCTGGGAAGGACATGGAGAGCAAGCTGCTCTGGACGTTCTACAATGATGTGTTCTCCTGCAGGATCCCATCTGATCATGTGATGGTTCTCTGGACGCTCGAGCAAACTAGAGAAGGATGAGGGGGACGCGTTAAGGGAAGGGCGCGAGAAGGATTTGTAAGTGGGAGTCTTACGCGTATAATTTTGTGAGGAAAGTTGCCTGGGGCTTAGTTTCGGATTTTGCAGGTTGTGGCTGTTGTTGCTCATGTACTTTGAGGCTGGGGTGCTGAGAAGGGCTCTCTTCTGTTGGGGAGTCGTTGCTGGAGGATGAGTGGGCGTTGGCAGAGGGCTGTTGTGGGTATAATGGGGCATTGGTGTTAATATGTGGGTATGAATGGTCTTGATGGCGAGACCATTGAGCGCGGTGGTTGTTTGGAGAAGAGGGGTATGAGGGAGCGTAGAGGTCTTGCATGTCGAACGTCGCTGGGCGTAGAGACGGAATGGTGAAAGAGTCGTTGGACGGTGGGGAGAAGAAGGGATGATATGTACTTGAAAGAAGAAGACAGAAGGGGGTAGAAGAAGATGAAGTGGATGTCTGGTCAACACTCTCGATGGATTTCGTTTCGCTGAGTCGTCTCTTTTTCAAGACGAGACGTCGTCGATCGAGAGTGTTGATTTCTCAAACTCGTCTAAGTATAAAATCGATGGGCGGTGGAGAAATCCTCTTTCACCGAAAATAGCCTTACGTTAACTACCTCTGCATTTTGGTGGCCTCAACTTCCTTGTTAAGACACGTACGTAATCAAGGGTACACTCACAAGCCGCGGCCGGGTTCGGAAATGCACCTGCCGTAACATTCATACACAAACATCCCACAATATTATACTTGAATATCTAAAAACAGGCAATTTGCCACTCCCTCGGCGCCGAGGTATACTACGCTTATCCTTTTCGAGTCACTCTCCGTCCACACTTTATCGCGATTTCCATGTGATGCTATTGGGGTTTATTTTATATTATATTATATTATTTCGAGTTGCCGCTGTAATTGAGTCGACCAGATGCGAATCTGTGTCCAAATCTCAGTTTGAATCTCATGTCCCCTCAGCGAGCCATACACGTTGAACTCAGCTGTGTACACCTCTCAACCATGAATCCAACTCCTGTGCTGAATCAACGTTTCCGCATTGCTTTCTCACTGCTTTACCCTGTGCTGCTATCCACGTGCCCGCCTGGCTGTTCATATCATCCCTACATACAGTACTCAGCTCACCCCCCTATGTGCTTTTTTCCGCCATTCGGCCGCCATGAGGTTTAACATGGTCCATTAATACCAGTCCATAACCTTGTTCGAATTGCCCCACACCCTCGTATTTTTTCATTGGCTCGCCATTTGCCTCATCATTTCGACCTTGGCTCACTTTTCGCGCTAACCGGGGTCCCTTGCCCTTCCCCATTATGGAAACCGGGTTGCAAATTGGCTGGCCTTGTCTCTCGCTAGCCAAGTATAGACAGACGTAACTTCGACCTCGACTCGACGTGACGATCTACTCCAACGTACAAAGAACTGACTGCCCCCTCACCGTGTTAGTAGTACATAGTCAGTAGCAGCAGCAGTAGTACTTGTTCGTCTCTCCACGCCTCCGTGGCGATCCACGTATCCCTACGATCACCACACACATCCCATCGATCGCCAGTTTCGCCGTTTTGATCCTACTTTCCTCCGCATTCACTGCGGCTCTATCTCCAATATGACCCGCGTCCCTCATGTAGCTATAGCTTACCCGCTCACGAGTGTGTACATGCTATAACAGCAAGATCTCGTGTCCACACGCTCCAGTCCATCCATCTCGCCATCTACCAGATCAATCAAAATGATTCATACCCCCCCATCCAAACGGCCCATCTCCGAACCTGACACACGGTGTGACTCACAAACGGTCCACTGCGGTCCGTCTTTCCTCTCCAGCTCTACCCAACCCCATCACTCTCCCATCATCACTTTCGTCTCACATCACTTCTGCCGTGCACTCGGGCTGATCCAATTCCATACAGAAGACCTGATGCGGTACTGATCCTGATTTGGTTCATCATTTCACTCCAACATTGAACTCGACCCATCTCCTCATATCTTCGCATAGTCACCCTGCCAATTCATAATCACAGATCCAGAACGATCAACGGCCCTCCGTATGAATATTCATCAGTGCGATTATAATAGACTGTAGCTCGTCAGGTATGATAACACTGGCACGTCAACTAAGGTGACCGAGTTAACGCTGGAATCTTGCAAAGCGCTAGCAGATATGTCCTAAGCAGCCCAATTGTCAAGGAATGCAACAGCAAAAAGAAGTTAGAGATGGCACGGGTGTGTAATGCAAATAGTACAAGTGAAGCAACTTTTTTTTTCTCCAAGATGAAGCGAGCATGAGTCTAATGAGAACGAAAGTGAGAAATGAGGAACAGATAAATAAGAGAAACGACAGAGATCGACCATTGCTTGGGGGAAACCACTGCAAGACGGAATATACAAGGAATAAAGAATCATCCCAGCAAACATGACCAACAATGCGTGCCATCGGTCCTCTATGCGGAAAAGGGTCCAGGTTAGAACGCCACGACAGATGATCACCTATCATGATTCGCCATCGTAGTGTATTGTCACACTGTTAAATGCACCGAATAAATCCCCGTCCAGGGGCGTGTCCAGCCCATCGTCATACCCAGGTGTACCAGGCAGACCCGGTGAAGCCCGGAGGGTACACTGTTCCTCAAGGTGGAGTGAGCTGGACTCCTTCAGGTGGCGGAAATTTACTGCGTCCTGTCCATTGGAGGCTGTCGGGACAATCTACAAACCAAAGGGAGCTTGAGCGGCACGTCCACAACGCAAGATGAAATCAAATCAAAAAAGTAACAACACGTGTGCGTATGTGTATCCATCACCACCATCGCGCTGCTTTTCAGCATCAAACAAGGCAGGATTATTTCAGTGCGCAACACTGTCTGTTGGCCAGCAGCATGACACGCGTCTGAGGGACACCACGTCACGAAGCAATAGGTAGATCAATTTGACGTACCGGTGGTCGGGTGTTGCGCAACAGGCCCCAGTTAATTTTAGCGAACCATTTGTGTTGTTTCACCTCGCTTGCGCCGCTCCTGCTCCCTAAGCGAGTCCGCTCGTCTTTGTCCAGGAGTCGAATCACGATATCTTTACATGCACTGACCAAAGGACTTTCGTCAGCATCACGACACCATTTCCGCTCGACATCAACCCACCTGGATATCTTGGGCGAATCGCGGAAATGTACAGGTAACAACCGAATATTGGCAAATGTATCGTTCCGCTCTTTTCCCTTGAACGGTGTCGTTGCGAACTATACGATTGTGCCGTAATGAAAAATCCGACGGAAAAACGATCGCGAATACGGATTACAGCGGCCCATCAGTGATTTTCCCACACAAGTTTGACAACAGATGAGTAATGTCGACTTACGATCATCTCATGGATCAATATTCCTAGAGTCCACCAATCTACGGCTGCAGTATGTCCTTGGGCAGCGATCACTTCGGGCGCAATGTACTCTGCGAAGTAGCAAGGTTAGCTTTGCTCATAAACGCCACAGAAACCACTAAAGATCCTGACCCTCGGTTCCGACAAAGGAGTTAGTCCGGAAGTCACCTGTACAAGACATCGTATCGATCATAGGGATCTAAAAATTATACAGTGAACATCGTGAAAGTCACGACATGGTCAGCGCAAAAAGGGCATACCCCGTTCGGTTCTGATTGATGAATCGTGGCAGGACGCCCTCCTGGATGCCCCGACTGTTTAGCCAGATCGAAATCTGACAGCATGATGTGTCCAGACTGGTGAAGGAGAATGTCTGTAAAGCGTACGGCAACAAAGTTGTGAGTTAAGCTCGTTTGGTGAGGCATAGAAGTAAGTGACGCACTTTCAGGCTTCAGGTCACGATATATAAAGCCATTGAGGTGTAGGTACTCGAGCGCAGCGACCACCTCAGCCGCGTAGAACCGTGAGCTATCCTCGGGCAGGCATTTTCCGGGACGTGTTTGCAAGGCCCGGAAAAATTCGCCACCCATGCAATACTCCATGCAGAAGTACAGGTACTCCTCTGACTGGAAGGAATGATAGAGCGTGACTATGAATGGGTGATTCGAAGTAGCGAGGATTTCCTGTTCGGTCAACGCTCGCTTGATCTTTTTCCGCTCAACCATCTCTTTCTTTGAGAGCACTAGAATCATAGGTAAAGCACGTGAAGAAACCAGAGAATCGAATCAAGTATACCTTTCATAGCAAACAGCTTCTCCGTTTTCTTTTCTCTGACAAGATAGACACGTCCGACGTCGCCTTTGCCTAACATCTTGACCTTGAGGAAACTCGAAGGACCAACCTCCACCTGCGTAAACCATATTGTATGTAACTGGCAGAAGTAAAAGAACAGGGGACGTACCGATCGAACTTTGATAGAGTTGCTCGAGTAGGTTCGTCGGAAAGCAACTTTTCCCGGACCCTCGGGAGCTGGGTTTGCGACCCTAGTCTTAGGAATACCATGGCCATGATATCGATCATGTCTCGTAGAGCGTCCCCTGGACGAGCCCGAAGATAGGGTTTCTAGCGAATCGTCGCCATGCTCTAAAGAGCTAGATGGTCCACCGGGGACAGGAGGGACTGCCTCTGCTGGGGCAAGCAAGCCATTCTTCGTCGGGGCAGTAGACCGCGATCCAGACGAAAAGAGATGCTTCGCATTCGGGGCTGACGCGACGCGACGGATGAAACGAGTGGCCGAAGCACCCATCGCTTTAGGAGACAGGGCTCCTGAGCGACTCGGCGAAGGTGCATGTGCTGATGGGGGTGCGAACGACTGCTGTGATGCAGCCGCAGTTTGGAATGACACCGGGGGTGGACGTGGAGCACGACCAAGGTTGAGGCGTTGTTTCTCCGATTTCGTCCGCGCACGCAATTGAGCGTGTACGGGGGTACTCGTTCCACTACTTGCTCCGTATAAAGTTTGGAACTGCTCCTGAGGTCGCTGTGAGTGGATTAGAAGACCCCGGGAATCAGGCACAAGATACGATGATTTTGGTACACCTCCCACATTAGAGTCACTCGATTGAGTGTTGGACGAGTTGTACGAATAACGGTTATCATTGGAGTCCAGTGTTGAAGGTGTCTGGATTGGACTGATTGCCGGACCGGTTGGTGGTTTGATGGCCTGGAGAGGAGAGGATATACTGCGGGGGGTACGATCGACAGCGAGAGCAGAACCGTTCACGTTTGCCAGTGGCTTTTTTGATGAGGTTGGCAAGCGGAACACGGATTTCCAGGACGAGTGTGACGGTGTCAAAGGAGTCGACGGAGAGTGCATGACAGAGAACTTTTGACAGAGAACCTGATGAGTTCAGAGCAGTGAGACTTCGCGGTTGATTCGGGATTCTCGATCGTCTAGTCAACAGAGAGAGATGGGAATCGACGACGACGAAGAAGGACGGAGAAGAAAAGGTTTTCCGGCCAAATAAGCGAGAAGGGTATCCAACGGGTGCAACTGAGGAGTTAATAGACTCAATTATTGTCCCTTAAACCAGTAACAGCATAAAACTGGGCTTAGTAAGACGGCAAACGCCACTCGATTTATACAGCACAAGTCACCCCGAATTCAATACAACCGAGTCAAGTCTCTCAGACTCTGCGTTGACTCTCAGAGGGCCTCTTCGTCGCCGTTCAGCACCTTTGAAAGTAGCAAGTGTTCCAGAGTGAGCACGGTGTCCCAGTGTTATTCATGGAACCCCTGGCAGCATAGTATCTGGACGGTGATCGATAAACAATATCTGTCCCATATTTACTTGTCCACATGAGATTTCAGACCATTCCAAGTCCGCCAGGGTCATGATTCAAGAAAAATCCAAGAAATTCGGTGTATTTGGTGCCATTTCAAGTTTGGTTTTTTTTTTGCTTTTACGTCCGACGGTGAGGATGGGTCTGCCGAGTTACGCTTAAACTTCGCCCTGGCCAGATGCTGCCAATTGGCGCTCCAGCCTCCACAGCACTGGCAGGATCCATGCGTTGTATCTGTCGTCTTACGGCAGGAAGATGTTCAATATACGAGTATGCTCGCGTGCTTGACTTCATTAAATGCAGTTGTTCGGAAATAGTTCTACTTACTAGTACATGTACCATGCCTGGAAACTCGGGATTATGGTATCGCTCTCACAAGGACAAGACAATTGGCTTGATTACGTTCCAGTAGAAAATTGCTAAGTACAGTATTTAACACGGATACCGGCATGTATATATATGTACTACGTTGCCCCCAGTTGGATGGTATTTGAATGCGTATGATAAATAATCCCAAGCGCTGAGGAGACCATCGGACAACGTGAAAGGTCGAGTAGCACTGTCAATCTATTTAGGCCAACAGGGTAAGTCATCTACCAGATCGCACGTCGTTTAGCTTCGCGATTCGTAGATCTATATGCCATAGCAAGGTTGTTTGTCGTGCATAACAAGCCGGTAAGGGAGGTCGCTTACAGTTTCAGCAGTCAATTTAGTTATGCAGATCCCCGACCAGAACCACGTGGTGACCATCAAGGGGGTGATAATGATAGCCTCTTCGAGGTTCGAGGCATCCTATGGAATATAGTCCTGAAAGAAGGTGCGGCACAAGTTATCTTGCAGAAGAGTCCGCGCTGGTATGCCCCGTTCCTCTCGGGAACGTAAAGGCCTAGCCTGATGAGCAGATGGCCAGACTGTGTCGAGGACCATCGACCTGTGCACCCATCACCTCGTCACTACTTGATAGCTGCATGCTGTGCTCGATCAGTAAACATTATCGTAAGACTCGGAAAGGAGGCCCACCGTCCAAATCCGACGACGGATGGCACAGGAAGGCGAGTCCAACTCACCTTCTGACGGCGCTCGGCGCACCGTGATCCACTTCACGGGAAGTTCCCGTGCCATGTGAAAGTTTTCTTTACCCAAGTTTGGATTGCGTGGAGAACGGCTTATGAGTTGGCAGCACTATTGAGTATTGCAATTGCTAGACAACCGCACCATAGGCGCTTGAAAGAGAATTCTGCAAGCCTTGACGTCGAGAAGTGCAAGTGACACACCTCATATAGATAGGCGCTCGCTCACCCAATAATCACACGATGTGCCTCCTGAATACGCCAATGCAGTTATGCCGAAGACAGTATAAGCTGGTCTTCCAGATGCTAAGTATCTGAACGTTGCAGGATGGTTCCTCGCGGTGCCTAGAGTCACGCCAGAATGACTTCGCAGAATCCGCGACTCTCGGGATAACTCGCTACCAAAGCGAGAAAAGTCGAAATGACACGGGACGCCGTCAGAAGGGTGTGAACGATTTGAGAGATCCTCTTACAGGTGACTCACTGCAGAAACTCCAAGAATTCCCTCGGGCATATGGGCATTGTAACGGCATCCACGTTTCAGCGTCAAAGTGGCGGTTTCCCCAAGGTTTCCCTGTAGCAGTGTAGCAGTATTTCCATGTAGTGGCAACACCACTGTACTTCATGTTTGTACCACGCGGGGCCGTTTATCTCGGACCCTTGACAGAAGATTGAACAACCGATGTACTTGCGGGTAGCTCGGATCCGGATCCCAAGGAGATTTACTGGCCCCGGAAAGTAAGCCATCCTAGGAGAAAGGGAAAAATTCGCACGCAAGTGTCTCCATGACGAAACCCCCACTTATTAGTACCTATCGGGTCAGACTCGAGTGTTCGGTTAACGTGCGTGGGGAGCGCGGAGACAGGGTGAGCATACTTTGTATACGATGCTGAAGTGAAGGATGCGCGGATGCGACGATGGAGTGCGTGAACACGGTTGGCGGGTGTGAGAATATGGTTCGGGGGGTATGTATGCCTGGAAATATATACCTTAGGATAGAGCTCGTGGTGGGATGAGTGAAAGATTGATTCGGCCGGGCCGTCACCGACGTGAGCGGAGAATGACAAGGGAAAGGTTTAAGCTGCTTTGAAGGCTGGCTTCAACTCCGCAAGGTTCAGCCATATATTCCGATCGCTCAACCATGTTCCTGCGCGTCAAAATTCCCGAAATTATCTGAGACACTTCTCTAGCTCACCATTCAAATACCCCGCCTTACCTCCTCAGATCGTCAGTGATACTGGCCAGTTAACAGTCCCTCTTCCCAACATGTCGTCCAGATCTTCGTCTCCGCATTGCAAAGAAACACAGCCGCTCCTCCAACATAACGACCATGACTGTGACCAGTCATATGACTCTATCCAGTCTGCAGAGACATCCACTCCGGAGGAACCCCCACCGTTAAACGAGGTTTCCGGAACAGATTTCTTTTGGATCGTCTCTGGTCTCTGGAGTGCGGTATTCTTGGGTGCTTTGGATGGTACCGATCAGCTCATCTGTAAACAAAGATCATGGCTCTCAACCTCCTCTTAACAGGCACTGTCGTTGCCACACTTCTTTCGCCTATTGGAAGCTACTTCAATAAGTCAGAAGAATCGTCATACCTTGGCACTTCCTATCTGCTTTCAGTGTGTTGTTTTACCCCGCTATATGGTGAGGCGCAACAATCACTATACCAGAATACGACGACTCTAAGCCCGTATCAGGTCGACTAGCAGACATTTTAGGACGGAAGGGCGCGATGCTTCTCGGGTTGACTCTATTCGGTGGGTTGCGTTGATCCTACTAGGAACGACTCTTTCCTAATCTATCTCAGGATCTGGCACGATCGCATGTGGCCTTGCCCCTTCCATGGAAATGCTTATACTCGCTCGGGCCGTTGCTGGTATGGGCGGAGGAGGGTGTGTGCATTTACAATGTTTTTCATGGATCCACTAAAGTTTTGTTTTTTTGTAGTGTTATGACAGGTTAGATGATGGCTACTGGCTCGGTAGATTATTTTTAACAGCGTCCCTCAGTCACCAGCATCGCCATCACCGATCTCGTTCCATTGCAAGTCCTGACCCCTATCCTCCATGGAACATATCAAACTAATCCACCTCTCCCAGAAAGCACAGGGGACTATACCAAGGAATGACGAACATGTAAGTTGCTTCGATCCTGTGGTCCTTTCTCGCTTATCGAGCATTGCGTCAGCTTGTTTGGCCTCGGTGCAGGTCTTGGCGGTCCCGTCGGAGGTTGGATAAATGATACCTGGGGCTGGTGAGTGGCCTCTAGAGTTCGAACACATGACATGCTCATTTTTCAACCCAGGAGAGCCGCTTTCATCTTTCAGGTCATACTGGTTTCCCTATCATAAGAGCGACATAAGGCTCATCGTTCTTCCTGGGATAGGCCCCATTACTACTCATCTCTTTCATTTTGGTGGCGCTCAAGGTTAACATTAAGTTATCCGATGCTGTGGAGAGCGAGAGCATGTCTTCGAAACTTCGTCGTATTGACTTCGTCGGCTCTTTCACATTGGTTGTTGCTGTCGGAGGAATGCTCTTAGGTTTCAGTCTCAAGACCACGGAAGAACTTCCGTGGTCCCATCCCCTGATATGGGGACTTTTCGTTCTGAGCGCCATCTTCTGGGTGGTGTTCGTGTATGTCGAGGCGCGATTGGCGCCTTATCCTGTCATGCCACTGCGTTTAATAACGCAGCGCACACCACTAGCAGTCTCCTTGGCCAATTTAATGGGGTCGATGACTGCATTCTCCACGGTCAGTGCTCAATACCTGACGATGCTTCCCCTGTGATGACCCTTTCGATCCTCTCAAGCTGTACAACATACCTATGTATTTTTCTGCAGTCAGACTCGACACGTCCACAAATGCTGGTAAATGGATCGAGTTCCTTGCTGATCGACGTGTTTTGATCTCATTCTCGTAGGCCTCCATTTGTTACCACATTCTGTATGGTGCATGTCTCCTACTTTGTTACCTTGGGCTCACATGCTCTAGGTCGCGTTGTCTATAGGCAGTGTATTGGCTGGCTGGTCAGTGTGGTCCTTTCTATTAAGACTGCACTGAGAACTTACACCCATGTAGGTGGATGCGAAGAACTGGGAAGCTCTACAGTCTTACACTGACTTCTGCCGCGCTCTGCGTATTGGCAAGCGTCCTTATTGCCTCATGGAGTGATCAAACGTCGACTTTCCACTTGTGGCTCGACATCATACCGCAAGGATTTGGAATGGCCAGCCTTATCACTACCACGTTGATTGTTAGTATCTCCCTTCTCGTGATTGGAGTTATCTCAGCCTTACGCCATCCCGTGTAGGCGATGATTGCGGGTGTATACAAAGAAGATATGGCCGTCGCAACGGGAAGTAAGTACACTTCCCATAACGGCCGAAAAGGGGACTAACTACATACTGCACAGTCACGTATTTGTTCCGTACCACTGGACAGGTTCTTGGAGTGAGCTTGTCGGGAGCGCTGCTCCAGAGCGTTCTGCTCCACCAGTTGCGGCAGCGAATAACTGGACCCGGATCTTCAAAGGTGGGCGATACTGATATGAACGGCCTAATCTGTATACTAATAGCTTCCCCTGTGCCCAGATTATAGAAGAAATACGGTACGAGGCTTGTGGGGCACTGCCCATGAATGGTCTGACGGGAATCTCGCATTAGGCATTCGATCAGTTCCATTCCAGACCTCAGCCCTTCTCTTCGGAACGCTGCGGTACAGTCATATGCAGATGCATTGCGCGTGGTTTTTATATGTCAGATCGCGATCAACGTTCTGGTCTTCATAGCCTGCATACCCATTGAAGAGTACCCTCTACCGTGCGTCTACCTTGCTCCACAACACTGACTCGTGTACCGCTGCTTATGCTATGCTCATTCCAGAGGAACACATCAGGAACAGGAAGAACACTACCGGCAGCAACAGCAAAACGCAAACGATGCGTAGTGGTGGGAGGGTGATTCTCGTCAGACTCGTTTTCCACTATCCCTTTTCACAAGCACATTTATCACCGTGATACCTTTACGCGGAAACCCCTCCAATTTGTAGTATCAAGTAGAGACGGCTTCCCGATGTGTTCCATCAGCCGTGTTCCTATATACCCCTTCGAAGTACCTGTGTTGCACAGTCGGATTCGTTGAAGACACGTTTGGGTGAGGCTATGAACAATCTCCGCGATGTCGTGGGTTAGCTAGGTCTGTATGTATGGTGTTGGCAACATCTTCTCAATGCTCTGTGACGACTCTCTCCTGTATCCAACGTCTCGGTCTTTTCTCCACTACCGCCGTAGCGCTATCTCCACTTGCCCTCCCATCACTGTCTGCATACCGGCTTCGGTCAGGCCGCACAGGACACGGTAGAACGTTCGACGCAGAAACGGTCAAAACCGACGCAAAGAATGTGAGCCCGAAGAGTGTTGAGATGAATGTGCGGCGTTGTTGGGGTGTTACGCGAAGGATTCTGGGCATTCTAAGGCTGTGGGGCGATAATGGACACATGAGAAAGACCACCTGGAAAGCAAACAACATACCAATTCTTTCCCCATTGCCCGCCTTGCGCATACGCAAAAGTTTTGTTTGAGCTGGTCAAAGTTCAAAGTCCTTGAATATTATTGGGTATGAGCCGGGTGTCGCCGAAAGCGTAGAGAGCCGACGTAGTTTGACAGTTGTTTGGCAAGAGACCGAATTTGACCAGGTTTTGCAAGAACCCCCAGGCAAGTCAAGTCAAGTAACTTGACCTCCTCCGACAATGCCAAACTTCCGCCCCAATATCCGTGTCCTCCGGGACATGAAAGCGCGCGAGGGTGTCAAGGAGAACGAGGTTATTCGCCGCGCTTACCTCTACGTCGCTCGCAACGAGTCGCTGCCTCCTCACATACGGCACCAGGCCCAGTTGCAGCTAAACTCCTTCGGAAGATACACCCGCCCTACGTCTGTGGTCAACCGCTGCACCGAGACTGGCCGAGGACAAGCCGTCATGAGTGAATTTGGCCTTTGCAGGGTGCGTGGTCGGAGTCGCGAGCTTTGACTCTACCGTCGAGTGCTTACACATGCGTAGTATCAATTCCGGCTCAAGGCACTGAACAACGAGATTCCGGGTGTCAACAAGGCGTCCTGGTGATGTACTGCTGCTCATAGCCATTCATTCTCGTGAGGAACCATGCATCTTCTATAGCCCCGCTGTATGCTAACGGTACATTGCAGTCGTCACGGATCCACTTGTCCTGATAACAGAGAAAAATATATTTATGTAATTTACATGCATAGACAGCTCTGCGCTGATTTACCATTTATACACATTGTTCGGGAGTCGATTACGAACGAAGAGAATAGACCACAGAACGTTGAGAATAACGTATCAAGATCCTGGAGACTCGCCCTGAGCACCAATATCAGCCAGGGTGAGCTCAGTCTCGCCTCGCTCGCGCCTCCAGCGGTTGCAGATGTTCAGTGTCGTTTTCTCGATCAAGTAGCTAATTGGTTCGAAGAAACGTTAACAATTACAACGGTGCGAAAAAAAGCGGCACACGAACGAGTATTTTCGCAACCACCATTCAGCCAGCTCCCAGTTACTGTGTGCAAGGACATCGTCGCCGTGGAGTTTGATTGCTTTCTTGTAGTCGAATATGCAATCAGCTAGAGAGAATTGACCTGATCACAAGAGGTTAATATATCACTCGCAGTACACGCAATACGTCTCTTAACCTCGCAAAAGGATAATGCGATCCCGTAGTTCGGGATGAACAATGCGATCAATGACACTTTCTGTTGAGTGTGTCAGAAGGGACGTGCCGGGCAGACCCAGAGACATACCGTGATTAATTGTTCTATAAGGGACAATGAGTTAACGGAGTGATTCGACATAAGGTCAAAATGATGAAATCCACCTTTGAACCAAAGTTGGGCGCAATGAGGAAGGCAAGCAGTAGGCACTATTTCGCATATAGTTCTCGAGATGGTACCTGGAAAAAAAAAATGAGCTCAACTTCCGTACCGTAACCAGGGTGAATGTGTCCCTCACTGGATGAGCTTGATGGCTTCAGCCTTTTTGGGGTCTTGGACCTCCAACATCGCTTCTTCATCTTCTGGTTCCTCGCTCTGTGGACCACGAAGCACGCGGTGCTGGGAGGTGGCCGTCCCATTCTTGCTTGTCGGGTAAGGCAGAGGATTCACCCCTTGATCAACTCCGATACCCATCGATGGGATGTATGACGAGTGGTTACTGGAGGTCGAAGAAGGGGCATAGTGTCCAGGGGTGCCAGAGGGAGTAGGGGGTATGAAAACAGGCGAGTTTCCGTGACCATTACGCAACATGCCAGAAAAAATATTTTCCTGGGGTGATCGTATGGTGGAGGGATATAGTGAGGGTGAGGGGCCTGACGGAGGAGGGAGAGGAGGCACGGTAGTACTCATGGGCATAAACAGGGGATAACCGTCCTGTCTGTCCGTAGAGGTATCACCGCTTGACGTCTTTGATTTCTTTACGCGATTAGAACCAATGTCGTCCTCTGAAGGGCGCTTTGCCGCCGTGGATTGTGAACCCAATATTGAAGACATTGCACTCGATGACTGTGATGTCTTTTGTGAATGTCTACGTGTTTGGAAACTCTCCCAAGCCGTGTCTGTCTCCGCCTTGTTGAGGAAGGCCGTCCACTCATGCATCTCAAAACCAAGGCTCGACACCATACCACCAGTTCCTTCGGCGATAAAGCCAGCGACGCTTTTGAGCAGATTACGTAGAGTGACATTTTCGACCATCAAGTCTGACCGGGTAGATGAAGGTCAGCGTCAGAAGCACTGAAGGATGAGAAAAAACTTTACGGACCCTTGAGGATACCCCTCAAATCAGTGAGAGCCTCATCTTGAGAGCCAGAAAGAAGCTCTACACGGGCCTCGAGGTCGCGGATCTAGATGTGCAGGGTACATCTCAGCGAGGAGTCGGCGGACGCATAATACAAAGCAATGCACCCTTTGCTGTTTCCTCAAGCGAAACTCCCGTTGGGCTATGCGATTCTGGTCCCTGCGTGCAGCTTGGGAGCTTTAGGAGCAAGTTAACGACGAAGGAATATTGAATTTGAGATAGGACGTGCTTTGGATTTTTTTTCCTTCCCGGCTTATTCGGAGCTTGACTTTGATTGTCGTGCTCACCATGAGACTCGATGTCATTGTCAGAGTCCTACATGCACGGTGTTTGATGAGATCAATGACATATATATAATTGGTCAAACACAACACGTACAAGGTCAGCGGAAACACTTCTTAGAGTGTCCTCTGGCATGACGATTTCTGGAACGGGGAAGGAGTTGGTCAGAAGTGCAGACAAATATGATGTTAGCAGCCGTGAGCAGTGTTTTGTCGTCGGGCAGGTTTGTGCGTTGTTCGTTGTGCTGGAGATGGTGCCGGCTGCCTCTCTGACTCATCTCTATCACGTCATGAGCCGTGTGTCTCCGGCTCCGGGAATTGCCAACCGCAGTTGTCGTCGTCAAGTAAGTTACCACAAGTGGCAAGTTACTACGTCGACCAACTCAGCGGTCTCAACAGTTCTGGCACTGAGCGCTGAGCGCTGAGCTCCAGGTGTGAAGAGTGTTGTCATTCAGACCTGAACGAGATCCAGGATTCGATGCTGTCCTTCGAGCTCAATACGCCATTCGACCACCTTCTCGAAACCCTCCCTTCTGTGGGATTTATTTCCTCAGGGTTCTTTTGACTGACCTGACAACGTTAGGTCAGGTGGTCAGGGTCAACAAAGCTGTCCATTTTTTCCTACTAAGTAGGAAGTATGTCTACTCAGGACTTTGACTCCGACACAGCCCCCGACACAGCCCAAGCAGTGACGTTCGAGGGACCTACACTCGGTCAACAAGTTGTGGGGTGAGCAGGAGCTTCTTCCACTCAATCCTCGCGAGACAGAAATATTTTAGAGTTTAAGCTTCCTCCTGCGACATACTGTAACCCGTGCAAGTGAGGAACGTCCGTCGAAAAAAGGTCACCGACCATTCGTGGAAGAATCCCTCGTTCATCTCCGCGTCAACTCACCCTTCAAGGCATCTGCCACCGCCGATCTCCATCTTCCAGCCATGCTTGGTCTGTATGGTCCGAGGTGGTGGTTATTGTCTCGCAACGCGATTCCGCCGATTCCGCCGTTACGATACGGCCCTGCGATCGAGTACTTGCTCGTACGGACGGCAACCACTCACTGTGTGAATGGTTGAAGTGTAAAATGTTTTTGGCTCGCGATTTATATCCCATTCGTTGTCCAAGAATCCTGGCACGTGTATAATCACCATCCCCATTCCCGTTGGACCTGTTGCAAGTTTTTTTATGAGGTGACAGGATTTGCTATACTGTATCGATCAAGAATCGGTCGGGAACAATGTTCAAAATCAGACCCCGAGCCGTGTGCTCCTCGGGTGCGCTTCGTTGGTAAATGTTAGCGCGGCCCAGCCAGGTCCTATCATAGCTTCGCGTTCCTTCACGTACGTATCGACACACAGGGTGCTGTAAGTACGAGCGTCAAAGTTGCAATTTAGGTCATGTATCCACTTTACTCCCTTTTGATCGATAACTTCATTTCTGCCACAGAATTCGGATCAAGCTTAACACGCAAATATAATCGGGTCTCCAGAAATTCGTGCATCTTAAATTGTCAGCCCGAAATGGTCTCTCAGACAGATTTAAAGATCTGCGCGCCAAGAAACGTTGAGTTGAATCTGCTCTCTACCATCTTGGATTTATTTTCATTCAAGTTCATTGACAAAACTTTGACATGACCGAGTCTGACATAGTGCTCCGTTTGGTTTCCAGCACCGAGAGTAATGTAGACATGCGGACCTTCCGGGTGTTGCAGGTTATAGAAAATGCAGCAGAGGAGCTGGAGCTGTACAGAGTAAGTTTCTCACCTTTCGGCCTCTAGATTGAAGTTCGAGCACTGTATCATCACAGTTCTCTCATCCAATGACCGGTAACTCTATAGGCACGACGACCTATAAGCGGAAAAATCTGGACACCCTGGATTTTGAGACGGCTGGTTACATAGAGTGGTTTTCTAGCTCTAATGCTACGGTGTGTTTCGGCGTTGACGAGGTAAGTGCTGGTCATACATGGTATTGCGTATGCTCATTAATCGCGATCCCAAGGTCCCCATCAGGGACTTGCGCAAAATAAAGAATGGGAGCCAGTAAATAACCCAGGCGAATGAGCTTTTTGTGCGTACTGACGTGAGGCGTTCACCCAAACAGGTCCCGGCGGTTCAAAGTTGCTGGAAGCGAGTACAAATGGAAAATTGGAGAAAATGGAAACGACTTGTTCGTGAGTGTACATGATTATTTGGCTTGGTGTACTCGTTGATTTCAGCTCTACGTTAGTGTATTGATTCAAGGGACAGACATGTGGCAGCCTGGTCTGCAGAAGAAAGACTACTAAGGGTGGCTCCTCGTTGTGTCGACCTCCTCGACCGTGTCGTCGTGACATTTTTTCTGAACCTTTGGTTCAAGAGACTTGGACGGTGGTGAGGTAATCTGATATAGCGCATGCGCATCCGTTGTGGTCTAGAGTAATAATTTTGTGACCTAGTGTAGATATACGTAGTCAGTGGTCGTACATGGCCATAAAGCAGTAGTAGTCCCTACATACACCTGACCGGGACAGTCATGTCTTCTATTAGTGAATGATCACCGTGCCTCGAATTGGACCACTGTACGTTGTAAGTTGGAATGTCTGGACACGCAGAAAAAGGTAGAACTCACTTCTTTTAGTCCTCTTCTTGTACATGATACGGTGACCACATTCTCTACAACGGATGGGCTCCCTTGATTTTATCTCATTTTTGGCGCTACAGTCTTTGAGGGATTGTGAGACAACACAATATCGCCAGAGTTAAGGATCCGGTGTACCTGCACAGATATATTCCATCTCCTGGCGTGGAGCTGGAGCAAAACCTCCACCACCGCCAGACGTGTTAGGCTGACTTGGCTGGTTCATCGCTGTCGAAGCAAAAGGTAGATGTTGCGTAGCATGTGACGCATTCGTGACATGTGACACCGAGGTCGAGAACCCGAATTTCATTAAGAATCCTTGTTGTAGTAGTGTATACATGGAAACGGAAATA
Source organism: Melanogaster broomeanus (assembly GCA_014904935.1). Taxonomy (NCBI): domain Eukaryota; kingdom Fungi; phylum Basidiomycota; class Agaricomycetes; order Boletales; family Melanogastraceae; genus Melanogaster; species Melanogaster broomeanus. The sequence continues at coordinate 308,650 of MU123695.1, read as the reverse complement.
ATGGAGTGTGCGCAGCCTTGTATCGTAGGACGTTAATCATGGTAGCAGCCTGTTGCTTTGAAAATGTCAATGGAGCGATGGATACTGTTGCAGGGGCTCGAGGGTTGCTCCCATTTAGAATGGGGACATGTAAGGATTTCACTGCACACGATCTGGATAACGAAATCCCCAGTATCGTGGACGTGGAGGCACAGCAACGATGGTGGGGTACAGTACATTGTTTCCTGTGCATGTGAGCAGTACCTCTTTCATGACCATGATGAGTGGATAACGTTGTGGTACAGGTTCGGACGTTCGGAGCCGGGGATGGAAGAAAGCCGTGAAGATCGGTATCGCATTTTGGCAACAGGATTACCTTGCCGACGAGTTTGTTCCTATTATACCTGTGCAGGTCTGGGCGACTTACCATCCAAGTCAAGGGAAGATTACTCTTGTGGTGACGGTTCATACGTTCATACCTGACAACCGTGGGCCGTATCCAAGGCGCCTGTCTCTTCTCTTACTTATAACTATGCCCATCCCACTCCACATCCCTTCCAAGACCGTCCTTACGACCTCCCATACTTCTCTCCACTCCCCCCCAAATGGCTGCCCTCCCACCTTTCATCGAACTCATGGCTTCCCTAGGTATCAACGACCGTGAGCCTACGCACTCTCCTCCCCACATCACCCCAACACGTTCTCGCTCTGGCTCCTGCTCCTCCATGTCCTCTACCGCCAGTTCAAATCTTGCTTCTGGCCCCATATCACCGTCTTCCGAGTCCTTCTCTCGGGATATCGATGTCGATAGGCGCCATGCCTCAGCCCGTCTGCGAACAATCCGATATTCGCCCTATAACGCCGCTAGCGTAAGTGGTTTCCACCTTGCGCCCATTATGAAATCTCTTAGCACATCCATAGTCTACAGCTAGGCCAAGTACAAGTAGCTCCACGTCATTGGCTCCCTCAATCGAGGAGCAAGAAAGCGGCCGCAGAGTGAGTCAACCAACGTTCCCTCCGTGATCTACTCCGCTGATTCGCACCTCCCAGTCCACCTCCCCGCGCTCGTCTTCTTCGCCCCATCGGAATAGACCTTCTTCCCTGCAGTTTGCCAAGAATACAAGGGAGCTACATGCCAGCACTCCAATCTCGTCATATGTTCGTCGCAGAACACCGCAGAATTCACCAATAGCGGCAACCTTCCCTCATCGGATTCCATCCGAAAGGCCGGAAACTATCACCCTGCCATCTCTCCTCCCTGCTTCTATTTCTCATTGATGGGCTCGGTTCTCCCTTTTTTTTTTTTTTTTGTAAGGCTTATCATTGTAGGTCTTTGTCCTGCTTGTAAAATATTTCTTCTCAACGAATACGGAAAAACGGACCACCTCTACCTACTCTACTCCTTGCTAAAGTCAGCGTACCTCACACCTGACCATCATACACATCTTACCGCAGACAGACTGCCTCATTCTTCGTCTCGTTAGCCGTGGACTGGATACGGACTCCTTACTACACAATCGTTGGATCTCACTTGTACATCATCCATAAGTCATGCGTTCTTTAATACAAAGCGACATTGCCAAACATCGCAGACTCCGCCAGCAAGGTCAATCATGATCATCTTCTTCAGCGCCGGGGCAATTCTCCTTTAAGGCGCGTTCATCTTCATACTGCGTCCCACACCAAAAGCAGTATGCATGCTGGTCTCGAAGGTACGTAAGGACCAAACTCAGCCGATCTCCAGGCTAAGTTCAGAAACGTCAGTTTCGTGACGGTGCGCAGCTCGACAAAACGCCACTCACCCCCAAACGCAAGTAATAAGCGGCTTCTTCGACCGCTTCAGGTGTGAAGTCCTTATGTTGCGCTGTCGTGGGCTCCTTGCTATTCTCGATCAGGGCATCGTCATCTTCGTCATCAGAAATCGGTCGCAAAGCATCTGCGCGCATCTGATCGCGTAAACGGGTGGCTTCGGTGCTCCTCCCAAGGACAGAAATCGGGGAAATGAGCTGCGTGTACTCCGAAAGAGCATCTGTCAGCCCCTTGGGAATCGAATCAGCGTCGTTAGGATTAAGCCAGAGAATATTGAACTGCGGAGAAGTACCAAGAGGATCAGTGTGAACTGGAGTGCATCATGTTACAACAGTGCTTACTGTAATCCCCGCCTTCTCGTCGAGGGTCAGACAAGTCCGCTGGGCAGGAGCCAGCCGCGCCTCAGCGCGCTTCTCTTCATACTCCCGGCGAGACCGGTCTCGAAAGTTCTCTTTACTCGCGTCTTCGGCCATCTTGGCCATTTTTGCGAGGCGGTCGGAGGCGCCGGGAGACCTCGCGCGCTTCCCCAATCCGATCCCTCGCTTGCCTACAAAATAGGATAGATGTATATGGTGCACTAGAAGAAAGCGTAGTACGAACGAACCTGACCATTCATTCAGGGGCAGCGGTTCTACTCTATGCATCGACTTCCTTGACACGCCTGCTGTTTCGGAGGACGGAGAAAAATCTCTTGTTCCGTCGTCTGTATCGACAGACGGTCCAGGGAGTGGGGCTGTCTCCTTTGGCGGGCTGTCATCCGTCATCCCCAAAGACTGGCCTATCTTGAAGCCCATTTTCATCATGATGCCCAGCGCCTTGCTCTCCCCCCCATCCTTGTCTTCTTCTGCCCGCTCGAAGAGGCTCGTACTGAGCCCCTCTTCCCTGGATTCCTGTTCGCGCTGACGCCGGCTCTTGAGTCGGTTCTGTTCGTTCTTGATGCGGCTTTGTTTCAGCGCCTCTTGCCGTCTTTGAGCGTACGTCTTCGGTTTAGAAGACGCAGCGGCCGCCTCGACGAGGAACTTATCGGACAGATAGTCGTCTTCTTCATCTGACATGACGCAACGAGCTCAAACATGTGTGCATAAACACATCACAAACAACGTGCTCACCCTTGCACAACTAACACGTTTTCTTTTACCGTCGTTGGGCGTGTAAGGGTCATCAATTGCCATGAAAAGTACGTGGTAAGAGCCGCATGTAAAGTTGACCAAAGCGACCCTACAAGTTTGCTAAAGAAAACGGCACCAGACCGCCGACAAAGGGGAATGAACTACTTGACTCGTGGAAAACGCGAGAAAGCTTAGTAGGAGAACAGGTACTAAGAAGTCACGATGAACTGGCACTGAAAAGCGACATGCGTTAAATATGAATGAAGTCAAGGGGAAGGACCTGGGTGGTTATTGGGACGTGATAGGATGCATTCAGGAGGCAGGAGCCTCCTCATAGAGCGCGGTAGCCTGAAATTCCTCATCCCTTGGAGAGTTGACAGCGACTTTAACAGCGATGGGGCGGCCGCCAACATCCTTGCCGTCGACAGCCTCAAGCGCCTTTTTCTGTTCTTCTTCACTGCCAACATCGACAAAGCCATAACCCTTGCTCCTCCTGGGATGTCCCCACCGCCTGCGAACAATGCGGGCAGAGACAACGTTGATGCCGGCCTCGGTGAAGAGCGCGGACAGACCCTCGTCATCGACGTTGAATCCAAGATTTGCGACGAACAGCATCGTCTTGGAGGGCTCGCCAACTGGGTCCTCACCGACTGGGCGGGGGGCACGGGGTGCTCTGGGCTTCCTGGCGCGAGGTTGCCTCCTGGGAGCGGCATCAGTAGCATCCTCGGCTGCAGGTGCTTCCTCGCCAGCCTCCCGGGCAGTCTCGCCATCAGCAGGAGCAGCCTTACGCTTGGGCTTACGCTATGAGACACATTACGCGATGAGCCACGTGTAAAGGAAGTGCACAGCGAAAAATTTTACATACGCTGGCCTTTTTCTTCTTTTTCTTGGGCTTAGCTGCTTCATCGGTGCCCAAAGCAGTGGCGAGGGCGTCATCGGTCTTGACGTCGCCGTTCGCCTCGGCCTCGGTGACCTCACCTGGCACGGCCTTGCCACCGCGCCTGCCTGGTCGTCTCTTGGCCTTCTTCTCCTTCTTCTCTTTGTCCTTTTGCTCAGACGGCTTGGCAATCTCGACGATGACCTTGCGGGTGTCTAATTCCTCGCCGTTAAGAGTCTCGACTGCTTTCTGAGCGGCCTCTGGGCTGGATACGGCGACAAAGCCATAACCTGCGGATCTGGTACCACGCAGGATAACCTGTGCAGAGATGCTACGGATACGAAACGGGATGAGTGGCGGGACCAAGTTGTGTACGCGAGGGTTGACTTACATGTCGCTCTGTACGGGCGCAAAGAAAGTCCGCAGCCCTTCATCCGTGGTGGAATACGCAAGATTGCCAACGAAGACCTATGTATTTCGAGAATCAGGAAATTGATTGGTGATCTGTGGGCAAAAAGGCGTGGTGTGTACCTTGAAAGGTGATGCTTCTTCGAAAACAGAATCTTGGGTAGCCGGAGGCACGCCGCTTTCGGTGACTGGGGCGGCTTGGGCGTCGGACATTTTGAGGGGATGAACTAATGGAACTTTGGGGAGGGATGAACGATGGATGAACCGGTTTCTTCGTGTCAAACTTGAAGGTTAAGGAAAAAAGAAAAGTCCAGCGGAAGAGTGCCCTTTTTGTATTCGGAAATTACTTGTTACACAAACAAACACGAGTTGACTCCATGACATTCACGTCAATTTCAACCAGTAATACTGCATCTTTATATACATAATCTACAGAGTAGAGTTGGATGGCAGCTAACTGAGGTATGATCTGGCCGCGAACGAAGGTGCCAGTCACTGGGCGTGGTTGATGCGAACAGCACTACTAAGTAAGTGGTCCGGCGGGATTTGATTCGTGGCTATGCATCACAACAACGTTAACCATGGACCCTGGCCTGCCTGAACAATACATACGTATATGATATGATATAATAATGAACGGTCCTCGTTGGCGTAATAAATCTCTTGAGGTTCGTTAGATATGCTGCGCTACATCATAGCGCTCGTCGTCGCCAGCAACGACGACGGGAGCCAAGCAGGCACGAAAATGTCAAGCACACAGTAGCTCCAACTGTAACCCGTTGGTCCGTGCGATTGCTTATGTAAGTATGTTCATAAAACACAATGGATCTCTCATCCGCTGTCGTTGCAACTCCATCCTTCTCGTTCATCATCATCAAGCCTTACGGCTACGCCGCTCTTTTCATACCACGCTCCCTCAATCTCCGTGGTCAACTTCCCAGCTGAAACCCGCTATATAACCACTTCCAAGCTCGATCCCACTTCTTCGTTATTACCCTTTCTTCGCCAGGTTAAAAAAATGACTGCGCTTAAGTTGCTCAATATTTTGGCATTGGCTTCGGTTGCGATTGTCGCACTTTCTTCTGCTCCAGTACAGGTAAACGCCCTCGTCGCTGACCGCTCTCACGTTGTTCGCCACATTCGCGGTCACGACGCCGTTGCTAAGCGGAAGCGCGACTCGTCAACCGCTTGCAAAGCTAGGCCCACCTCTTACATCCCGACTTCTACCCCGGCCGCAGCTCCCACCCCTGCTACGCCTACTCCCGCTCCGCCCACCACTACAACTTCGGCCACTCCTGCCCCCAGCCCCAGCTCTGGCGGACAGAAATGGGGTCTTGCCTGGGCCAATGGTGACCAGACTTGGTTGGCTAACTTCGCTCGTCCCAACGTCGGATAGTAGGTAGTGATCATTGAGCCTTGGCGACGGTTACTGACGATATCTGTCGTGCCGCAGTATTTACACTTGGAGCCCTTACTTGCCTTCTGGTTATCAGGAACTTGGTCTCCAGGGAATGCCTATGTTGTGGGGGTGGGACCAGGTTACCGACTTCCAGAACCTGGTCGTGAAGGGCTATGCTAACTATGTCCTTGGCATGAACGAGTGGGTATACATGAGTTGTATCTTTGTTTCCCCTCCTGATGCCTTGGTTAGACCTAACGAACCCGGCCAATCGAACATCAGCCCTTCGGATGGTGTCAGCATGTGGATGCAGTACATCAACCCTCTCCAATACGAAGGGTACTACCTGATCTCCCCTGCTTGCACCAATTCCGACGCCGGAACTACCTGGTATCAACAGTTCTTCGCTGGTTGTCAAAGCGCTGGTTGCCATGTAGGTCGCTCGCACAACACTGACCAATCAGGTGGCTTAAATTACCTTTCCAGATTGATGCCATCGCTTTCCACGCCTATACAACTGACGCCCAGTCTGTAATTGACTATGCTACTCAGCTCCATAACACCTACAACATGGACATCTGGATCACCGAGTTTGCCGACCAGGTAACACCTCGTGCTTTATACAGCACAGGGCACTGACTGATGTGATAAATAGAACTTCAGCGGAACTGGTGATCAGGCCACCATGGATGAAGTATGGGCCTTCGCTGGTACGATGATTAACTTTGTCGATAACACTTCATGGATCAGGGCTGCGTTCCCCTTCGGTAAATATAACCTCAATCCCCATTTACCACACAGCTACTGATGATCCCTCTAGGTGCCATGAGCGACCTCCAGGGTGTCAATACCGACAACTCTCTGCTCGGCAGCGACAACTATCCTACCGACCTTGGCTACACTTACTTCGGCTAAGGGTTTTTGGAGCGACTTGTCTTCTCATTCGAATCTAACTGGCTGAACTACTTGATCCATGATACCCACTTCGTAGACGCAGTCACAGGATTACCATTTATACACTCAGTACGGTGCATTATTTCTTACCTAGCTTCATGTGGTGTGCTAGATGCGCACATTGCCCACTCTTGTTGAACAAGATGATCATATGACAGTCTACAAGTTGCATTTATTCATGTACGAGCTGTGCTTGAACTGTGGGACCAGTGCGAACAAATTGCGGGGCCCGTGCTAAAATTGCTAGACATGGACTGAGTAGCATTCTTTTGTTTCCCACTCGCTTCATTCACATAAAAAACGTACTCATGAGAGCGGGGAGCGAAACGCTGACAGATTTGAGATACGCCATCTCATCTCCCTGCAGAAATGGTCAAGCACCTGCCTCCTGTGGTTAAGCAGCTCTTGACATTGCGCAATCCCAATGCATGGCCCAGTCCTCCTCTAGAGAGGCTTCACCGCGTGTTCACAAGTACGTTGAACGAGGCCAAGCAACGGAACGCAGAGAACGGCTGGCTAGTTCTCTCAGTGAGTACGGTCCTTCCTACCGATTGAATTGGCAACACCTTCTAGCCCCATTGAATCCGAAATGACAGACATGCACACTCCTTACCACCAACAGACCGTCATCCGTGGGACACCTATATCGTTTCATAACCAGGAGCGATTCCCGCTTGCCTGAGACGCGAAGAAGCTTCATGGAAGCTGTGAACAGAGCTGCCATGATGCGGGAGGCCGCATTGAAGAGCGTTATCTTCGTTGGCGTACCTCGAGTAAGTCTGTGCGAAAAGGGCGTGAGGCTTCGAAATTCTGGCGAGCTGATACAATTGATATGTGATTTAGACGATCCTGTCCTTGACGGGCTTAAAGGACGCGCTTGAAGACGACGTGTATGCCGCATTACGAAAGAGCCCGATCAGGTGAGAACGATATCTGGGCAACGCACCACGAGGTACTAGCATTTTCCGAAAAAAAAAAACCACACAGGGAGGCGAAGCCGGAGAACATCGAGGCAACCGTCCAAAGGGGGATGGGCCTGTGGAAGTCGATCTACGAACCGCATGCTGACAAGTTGTACAACAAATTAGGGGCGCTGCATCCCGATTTCATCAGTGGGTGTTTTCATTTCCCCATTACCCCGTGGTCTTTCTTATCTTCCCCGATGTGACAATCGCATCGCATCGCCTTCCCTTACACGACATGCCTCGAGTTGATGCATACTAAATCTGTACCGTTCATTAGCGTTTATCATACAGGCCTACGGCACGGTGCTGTCCCCTTTGCCGCGAGGTGACCTAGAGCAAGGCAATCTCACTCGGGCTTTGGGTTCGGTTGTCGGTATCGCTACCCTCCGAGCCGAAGGAAGGGTTGGTCCACAGCTTACGAGCCACGTGTTTGGCCTTCTCAAAGCTCGGGGCGAAGTGCCTTTGAGCGAGGAAGACAAGTACCTATCGAGCGACGAAGGCACGGAATGGGTCATACGCAAGGTGGATGAGATCATAGATGCTGTCACGGCGGACGAGCAGGAGGTCCTGGCAAAGTTGTAGGCACGTTGTTTGAAGATCAATCGGATTGTTTGCATGTTATCAGCCGATTGATCACGTCGCGTTTCATCTTGTGAGACTGTCATCGCATCAGAAGTGCATCGTGTTTCCGCACGTGAGGTAAAAAAACGTGTATTGCTGTCATGATCGTAGTCGCACGTCGGACTTTGTGAAAGAACACCGGCTCTTTCGGGTGAATTTTTGTACATCTGCGGATGAATTATAGTACATGTGCACCAACAGTCACGATGGCCAGGTATGATGAGAAGATGATCTCTGTGTAATTTACAAAGTGAATGCAGGAGATGGACTGGGAATATCAGAGGCCAAACGCCTGACAGAATCGGTAGAGCATAGCTGATACCGTAACCGTGTCCATGATGGGTGGGTGTGTCTGTGGTCAAAGAGCATGAGCACTGTGACACCCTCGTCAGAATGAAGACTCACTATTGTTGCCGCACCCGCGTTCCGAAGGAAATGCAACTCCCCATATACATCCCCGATCTGATACCGGGTTGGCCTCGTGGGGCGGAAAAATGCAACAACAGTGCCCGCGGAATCCTCCAGCTGTTATTGGGCCCATAAGCGTGTGCGAAATCTCGAAGATCGTCTAGAGAACATACCACAACATCAGGACTAGTAGAGGACGGCCGCCAGCGATATTGCAAGCCGTCGGGCGCATTAAAAATTCGTGCGCCCTAGATATACGATGAGCGTCCTGGTCGATGTACACTGCTGACGCGACTTACCGGGTAGCGTGTATCATGGCGGACAAGGTCGGACATCGGGACCGCGTTCTGTGAGATACAATCTGATCAGTCAATATCCACGGGTTCTTGCTTATGCTTCACGTCACCTTGCCGATGACCGCACGTCCAAGGCCTCCGTTGGAAGCCCATTCGAGCTTCGCCACACGGTCTTCCCTGTTGGTACGTACTGCCCGCCATAATGTAGTAGTGCTCTGCCCGCTAGGGCTCACTACAGTCTAAGTAGAGCGGTCAGGGGCGTCGGCCAGAAGGTGAAATGGGATCACCGAACCGAAAAGCGGTAGAGAACACCCCATGTGTTGAAGAGTTGACTTTCACGGGGGTCTTGGTTTGTCCAGGACAAAACGTCGTTCGTTGAAGATGACATTGTGAATGTAGGAGGATCGCTGCGATGTTCTCTGAGGAAGAGGGTGATTTGCGCCAACTCTACAGAATATCGACCTCGAACGAAGGGCCCTTTATAGGGCGAGTTTCCAATAACATTTCACCAAATCGTCTTGTTTTTTTTTTGCCGTGTGGCGAATTTATCGACAACGTGGACAACCGACATTGTGACAAGATAAAGGATGGGTATAAGGCAATAAACGTGTCGACGAGAGAAGCAGGACTTCATTAAGTTGCCTGGAGTTTCGTGAGTGGAGTAAAAGTCCGATGGCAGCAAGCCAGGTCGAGGCCGACATGATCGAGGAACAACACGCGTTAAGCACAAGCGCTGATTCACCCATGAGACGTGCGGATTGGCGTTGCATGGCACATTGGGTTTGACACGAGACTTGGCTTCCACGAGGACGAAAAAAGCATGGCTGGCATGCTATGAACAACCGAGATGTTAGAAAAGACTTCTACCATGAGAAGCGTGGGCAAGAATATTCAAAGAGCACAAATCACGGCAAAAACAAGAAGACACGCCAGACATGCCAGAGGACCTTCACGCGCCTGAGTAACTACACGCGGGAAGGAAGCTGCTGCAAATGGCAGGAATGGGGAGGCATAACGGCGAGTGAGAAGTGAAATAAGAACGTGTCCCAGGAGCGCGGGTTAGGTGCGGTAAAACTGGCTAAGTAAAGCGTGTCAGCAGCATGGCGGGATTCCGGGAGATGCCTTTTGGAGGAGAAAGGTGCACGAAAGTCTTGGACGATAAGGATTTGTTGCGCATGACCCTGCCTTGAAACATGTAAACATGTCCTTGACATCTAAGGCCCAACATAGATCCCATCGATTAGGAAATAGCACCCTCTATGAGTGGAGTGCTTGCCGCAAGTAGGAAACCTCGGTATGCGAAGACCGGAGACTCGCCCTTATGGAATCGAAGCTTCATTACGAAGTGAATGAACTTAACCTTGCACAACTTACTTGACAGACTGCCCATGACGCCACCGCGCTTGTCCATTAATTAATGTTCCTCGATACACGATGTCGGTAAGGATAAATATGCGTACTGCTCAATTATTCTAGCATGCCTTCGATAAAGGGCTATCTACGTCTGGGAAACCGGGACAGCGTTGACTCGTGCCAGAGAAAGCATCTCGTGTTTCGATATGACGGTCTCTGTTACATCCAGATCGTTGTGGTAAAGCCAACGAATTGACATATTGGCAAGCTCGTACCTTAATGAGCGTCTGTCTGGATGACGGCCCGGGTCACGCTACAACCTGGAGTCCCAAGGTCCTTGCCGTTCCGACCACAGTACTTGCGATCGCCTCCAACTTGAGATGCTTGAGATGATCATCCCTTGCCTTGATTTTTGCGATTTCGTACACGTGTTTCAGACTAATAGTGCCCGTTATCTCGTGTCCGGGACGAGCGGGTCCTTTCTCTAAACCGGATACCTGTTTCAAGAGGTAGGTCGTTGGAGGTGTTTTTGTGACGAATGTGAATGTGCGGTCAGGCTGGACGTGGATCATGGTGGGAATTGGGACACCGGGTGCGATGTGCGCAGTTCTGGCGTTGAACTCTTTGCAAAAGTCCATTGACTTTACTCCACGAGCACCTAGAGCCGGACCTACAGGAGGACTGGGAGATGCCTTCCCGGCACCAATCAACAAACGCTGCACAACAGTTACTCATTAGATAAGGAGGGGAATTGCTATTCGAAAGATACCAACCACTAAATGAACTTGTCCTTTGGACATTGCTACAAAATTGGAACTGGGAGGAGGACAACTTCCGCAACCGAGGTCAAAAAAGAGACCAAACAATGGTCAACAACCTTTACGCGATGTGACGCGTGCAGTGGGTAGATGATCACAATCACATCATGTAGATTCATACCAGCACTGGCAGTTACTAACAAACAGAATCGCACAGTTACTCTCGGAACATTCGCGATCAGAAACTGTTCATGTCTAGCCGGGTATTACCCAGGACCGTGATTTCTTAGACACCGCCAATCTACACGCTACACGCCTCCTACTGTCTGGAACAGCCCATCTCTACCCAATTTCACCTCAGCCTTTCGGAAATCTTGGATCAGTCATTTTGCAAAAAGGCCATTGGTATCTTGCACAAATCATGCCGTCCCCTGTCCATAGAGACGTCATCCTATTGCCTGCATGTGCCAGGGCTAATAATACTGAACGGCTTCTGTCGTCCACCTGACATCCACGCCCCTCTTGCCACTTATCGCACTAGCCCAACTTTGTCTATCCCTTCTGGAAATGAATGGTTCGCAGCCTCCTCACCCTTTTCGCCTTCGTCGCCCGCAAATCTGTGTTCTTCCCAAGATCTGTACGTCAATTGCGTGTTTGTGCGTCATGGCCTGACCCCAAATTCCCATCCTGTACGTCGCCACACCCCCCTAACTTTACCACATCAACACGCATGCCAGCCTCCTTGCTGCAGCATCGTTATTGGGAACTACGATGGTTCCTTGGTTTTCCCGTTGCAATAAGAAACGCTGATCGGCTTGTTATATCCGCGCTCAGGTAAACTCATCACACAACAAAATCCTAAGTAGCCTTTCTCGACGTGTGTACACTTCAGAAACCTCGCATTCCTGCTTATCTCACCTAGATTCGCATCGCTTCTCCATCGTTCACAAGCAGATTCTCTCACTCTAGCACCGCGCTATCAGCGTCATTCTGCTTATATTCTCCGCGAGGACGCTCATAGCGGCTAAGGTACATGTGGCTCTGGTCACGGACCCCCGGCGGCACAAGATGCCAGAAGCTATACCGGTTGCGACTCTTAATCGCAGCCTGACTGCTTGGACGCCCACCTGTGATCCTCACCGGATTATCTATTGCCAAGACACAGGGCGAGTGGCGTGTGGAGCGATCACCTGAATGTTATGGCTGCGATCAGACTGGCACCGTTGTTCATGCCCACCCCGGTTCAATCGAAATGCAGAGGTAGCCTCATGTGTAATGACGGGGAGTCACATCGGAGGAATGGTGTCTGGAGCAAGGTCTAATCTATTCTGATACCATGCTTCGCAAAAGACTGGTGCGAGTAAGATGTAAGCTTGTTTACTTCCGTTCTCCTCGCAGGCGGCACGTATCAGACTGAACGAATCATATTATCTCAATCACCATCTGATAGATTTGGGGTGTTGGCCAGATGCTCGTGTTGTGACTAGCCTTCACATGGGCATGCTCAACTGTGACCACAATGACTGCCCACAAGGTCCCCAAGTTCCGGGACAGCACACTTCCACGAATCAATGGGTCAAGTAATTTTCAAAGAATGTGACAACTCCTTGCCCGAATGTCGCGATGTCCGTATCAGCGAAGACAGTATGCACGACCTTCTCAGCCCGTCGATATTGTTTCCAGACCATCGCTTCCTTTAGGCCGATGTTTCATTGTAGTCCGTTGCAGGTGGTAATCAAAGAATCCATACCTTGCTATTGCGAAAGTCCCATAGGAAAACCATGCCATCTTTGCCGCCTCTAGCAAAGTGAACAAGATTCGCACTACCTCGGGTATGACTCGGAGAAATCTTGGCATCCGAATTACGATGACCGAAGCTCAAACATGGTTCACGGTCAAAATCTCCCTTGCGGGTATCGTATAACAGGATCTGACGGTCCAGATGTCGGACCTTGCAAGCACTTTTGAGGATATCACCTCCGAAAAAACAACCAAACCACTCACTTCAAACAGGGTGACATATGCAGCATGTGGGTGGACATGAATCTGTTGGATTTCATTGGAGAAAGGACGAGACACCGTTGTATTCCGGTTAAGATCCGTTATGTGCAAGGTTTTCTGGGTAGATGACAGGAGGGAGGTATCGCGATGGTGGTATGCAAGCGCCGAGACACAGGAACCGTGCGAAACAACCTTCTCGCAACGGGGATTGTGAAGTTCTGTGACACTGGCCGTCCAGCGATGGACGGTTCCATCGTGGCCACCAGAGAAAAATTTGATGCGGTCCTCCTCAGCATGCATTGCAGCGAGGCAGCTAATGCCTCTGTTGGGCGTATCCTTGTAACGCGGCCCACTATTGTGTGGTGATCGTGTGGCATCGATCATTTGCGGTCTTCCCTGCTGATGTGCAACAAAGACACTTGAGCAGAGGAACGGACAGGATTCCACGTGCATACCGAGACAGGCAGGAACGAAATTTGATGTGGCCCTTTATCACAACCGAGGACAACGGTGTCACCAACTATGCAAACATCCTCCACATGACGAAACACTCCCGGGTTAGGAAGTGAATGACCGGTGATTCGAAATCTGTTGCAAGACGTGAGCTTGGAGGGACAGGACAGGCTGCCACTCACTTCTTCTTTCTCTCTATGAAATGACAGTCACCTCTCATGGTGACTGCAACAAACGGTAGATGGATGGACTCGGGTATCAAAAGCCGCCGTGACCGTCCGTAAACTGTATTCGGTAAGGGTACTCTTTTGAGTTGCGCCTCAGCAGGCTGAAGGTCCTCATCTTCGTCACTGTCGTTGCTCGTACTAGAATTGGTTGACTCTGAAGAGTCTCTCCTCGCCCGGTTGCGCAGTGGAATTGTCTTAGCGACCGCTGGTCGTTTGCGCGGGGGATCACGCTCCCATGATCGAGATTGGGAACTGCTAGGCCGCTTCGTTCTCGCGAGCAAACCCCTGATCCGTTCCAGCGACGGCAGCGATTGTTGCGGACGAGAAACTGTTCCAGCGCTCCCAGTATGAACCGCTGAGCCCTGGCTTAAAGGTCTCGGATTCTGAATCGACCTCTGAACGATATCGGTGCCCTCGACAATGCCAGAGTCCCTGTTTGCTCCACAGTCCTCGAGATCGGAGGTCGTCACCTCTGTGTCGTCTGAGTGCAAAACTCCCCATTCTCCACACAATGCGGCTGCAGCATCGTCTCTGCTTGACTGAGCTGGGGGTCGATGGGGTCGGCCGACAGACGTTGGACGAGGCCGATCTTCTGGATGTAGTCCCGGAGTGACCGCACGAACTGAGCTGGTTGAGTTATTCGAGGAATCTTCCACTTTGTCGCCAGGGCGGTTATGCTGAATCCAGGAGATGAACTCGATATCTGGGTCCGAGTTCATGTCCTTTATCTGAGACAAGGAACCATGATCAAATGGCGCAGCTTGTTGCACGCTATCGCGAAAATCACATGTATTATCTCTTCGATCCTCGTCTGAATCGATGATGATGGCGTCTGAGGCAGTGATGCCCGAACCACCACAAGTGATTGGAGCAGTCGAAACGCGAAGCTTTTCGTCGCTGTCTTCCTTAGGCACTTGATACGGAGCGACATTTTCGCGGAAGGGCACAATGAAAGAGTTACTATCATCCTTCTGTGACGACACGAGTGAGTCAGAGGCGCTGGAGGTTTCGCCAGACTGACTATTCGACGAGTCCGACTTGACGCGGACCCTGATTGCAAACGTGAGCGGATGCACCACTGGAGCGTGTTACTTGAAGTACCAATGCATGACTATTCCATCGTTACTATCATACGCCGCATCAGCATGACGTTCGAGAGGAAGACGAGTAGGTACAGGACTTACAGGATGACAGGTAACCCTATCACGCGCCTGCCTTGTCGGCTGAGAGTTTCAGTACGCTCGCGGGTGACTTGCTCGAAGTACTTGGAAGTCAGGCGATTTACGTTGGCGGAGGATGGAAGGGCAATTCGTTCAACCCCATGAGTGGCTGTGAGTGGCAAAGGCGGAGGGAAAATTGACTCCTCTGTTTTGGCTCTCTTGACGAATTCCGGGAAAGAAGGACTTGTTCTTTTCGAAGTAGAGCCATAGTTCATGTCAAACTGTCGCAGAGCTTGTACAGCGCGTTCTCACCGCAAACTTGAAACACACGGAAGCGTAGCACACCATATGTAGAAAAACACAAATAACTTCAAACAACTTGGTGTCCTATCTCGTTCCACGTCCTCGATATCCGGCACTTCCCAGATTCAACACGATTCGTCTGTTCTACGAATGGAAGATGCTCAGCCAAATGAATTACGCCTGTCCCTCAAGGGGTGTACCACCGTTCCCGTAGTACGAAGCACCCACCACCACCTCGGTGACCGCCCTACTACGCTCCGTGGTAGAGGGCGCTGGCGTGGAAGAGGGAACTCCTCCCCCTTCTACCCGGGACGGCGTCTCGGGACACCATCGGGACCACATCCACGTGATCCCCGACCTAATCAATTCAGCCCACATGTATCAAGTACTGGTCGTGGCTATGCTGCTACCACACTTCCCCCACAGCAGCACCATGACCCGAGACCTTCAAAGAGAGCCAAATTGGAGATGTCCGAGTCGGCTCCCGTTCAAACACGTCCCATGATTTCCTCGAGGTCTGGTAGCAATGGGGAGGAAAATCCCAAGCGGGATTCTCGCAAAGGAGTACCCAGCAACCACGACGCACGTCAGACGTGGACTCCAGCCCAGAAACAATATCCGGGGACCGATCGACATCCACCTGGGTCCAGGTACTTAGACACTGAATATAGTGGGAAGGCCGCTGAGCGGACAGAGCGTCGTGCAAGAGGTCACTTGGACATTTTCCTTGCATTCCGGTCACTAACATTCTACTTCCTGGCCTTAGAACGCGAAGCAAAGGGCGTTCAACGTGCAATTTCCAACATGGATTCCGCAGGCAGTGGCGTCAGAAAGCAAGGAGTGATTTCTCCAAATAAGAAGGGGTCCCTCACTGAAGGACGCGATGGCCGGTGTGGGATTAGCAAGGCAACCCGAACTGATCCAATTGTCGCAGAGACTTCATTGGTCTCTACGCAGCACAAAGACGCTGGTTCCGACCGAGCGCCGGCGGTTGCTGTTACATCTGCCCCACGGTTACCCATCACCGAGTCCCACCAACCCTCTGCCGATCGACCACCTTCCCGAATTCAGGAGGGAGGGAAAGTTTGGAAAAATCTTTCGATCCAGCGACCTGTGATTTCGATTCCTACCCAACCTGTAATGAGACAGCAGATAGACATCATCGATTTGACTCTAGATTCGTCCATTGATGTTGTGGAAGAGCGTTCTGCTCGATGGACGACGTTCCGATCCGGTACCCTGAATGTGCTAATACCGCCGTCCAGTAGTGCCTCTTCAAGGTCTCCATCGTCAGGACAAATACGCTCAGGCTCGCGACCAAGGATGCATGAACCACCACCGCAAGTCGAGAAGTACGGGAGAGAATCTACCATCAGTCGCCGCGAGCCCATCCAAGGTTCGGCTAAGCCGAGGGTTCGCCCGCGCCCACGAAGCCCAGCAGGAGATTACTCAGGGGAAGCCAGCAATTTGGATGCGCCCCTTTCTGACCTAGTCCATCGGCATCGCGGTCCGGCAACGACCAGTGCTGGTCACTCGCGGGATCATCCAATAGTTCTTGAAGACGTGCCAGCTATACTCTCACCCACCGCTGAAGACGCATTGGTTCTTGGTGCCAGCCTGGCGTGTAGAAACCTACGCTTACCGCTCGGCTCTCACGATAAACCCCGTCGTGTGTTGCACGACCCCAGCTCCATACACATTGTTACTGCACACGGCGTTGTTGACCAAGTTTCGGAGATAGGTGGACTGAAGTTATGTCGCAATATTCGGTCACCCGTCCTACCGTTAGGAGAGTTCGTTGAGGACGCTTGCATACTATCTCTCCAGGATGCATCTGCCGTTGTCCTTGCTCACTCGCGGGAGGAGGACCAGCTCACCTTACTCGCTTCAAGGTATGGTCAGGTAAGTGTCACAATCTATTCCCGCACATTGGCCCTAACATCGTCATGGAGGTTTCACAACCTCGCACGCTGCGCTATGATTGGAACACCGCGAAAAAACCGGGTGTAAGCGCTCTGGCGGCATTGATGCAGCCATTGAAATTTGCAAGCGGCGGCCACGACCATCAGGTACATATCTGGGATGTGGCGGAAGACCTTTCAGGTGCCTCGGCCACTAAATTGGCCATCAAACATACCGCGATGATCAATTCACTACTACCCATCGTGGATACCAGCCATAAACTCGTCTCCGTAGGGGCGGATTGCAACATTCACTTGTGGGACATGTCTGCAGAGCGTGTTGCACACTCTTTCAAGACATCTAGTATACCTTACCATGCGCACAAGACTGATTCGCGATTTTGCACGTTGCTCGAGGTACTCTTTACAATCTGTGCGTTGTTGTAGCTGCTGAAATATCTTTTAGGTTGCCCACCTTGAAATGCAATTTGAACTCCGTGACCTTCGCATGGTTCCGGAGCACGCGGTACAGAGGTTTGGATTTAACACGGAAGAAAAGCATGGACGCTTCATGAAAGGTAAGTTGGTTTGCTATTCTAAGCGACTCTTCTGATCAAGCTCGGCTGCAGGGGACACATGGTCACACTTCTTCGTCTGCGGAAACCGGAATGGTGGAGTACGGCTTTGGGATCTCCGCAACGTTTCCATACAACTACCACCCGTGAATATTACCCCTTTTTTGTCCTGACCTGTTTGTTCATTTGTCCATAGTTCCAGTGCTTCGAGGACCCTGTCGTACAAGTCGTGAAGAAAGGGTCACACGTCTTAGCGTGTTCAAAGAAGAACGAACTTGCGCTGATCAACTTCGAAGTCGGCTAGGGTTGGATGGTACTGTATACCTACATTGCCTAGCATAGGATCTGTTTATTCTGTCATCTCTCAACTTTCACTTGGTCTATGTATCCACCACCAAACGAAAATGCAAATCCCGTGATACAGATATGAATCAATATAATTATTCACGTGACTTATCACTGATCTACTAAAACGTCACTGACGTTCCGAGTCCTCGCTAAAGGCTCCTCTAACATGTCGGAACGTGCCCGTCGAGCCGAAGCAGTCGATCGAGCATATACACTCCAAGTAGTAGAAGGGTCCAAGGTCTGTTTCTCACAACCAGGATACCGATACCCGGGAGACTGACACTGCAATCGCTGTAGGCTGCAGCCAAGACAGGCGCGTTCGGTCTTGGGGTTGTCACCCTGGCTCACTACACATGGCCCTTCTTTAGGTGGGTGCTTTCCCCGTGCTGTCTGTAGTCGTCTCGATACAGGATTTTGGAAACAGGCGTCAGACCCTTCCATTCAAGACCTTTTTGGTGTCTCTCAGTGAGTTTCTTAGGTAAATGTCGTAGCACTGCTTCAATAATTCTCATCTCCCACCCAGCTGCAGTATTTGGCCTTGTCATCGGAGCAGACAATGCTCTTCTTTCTCATGAAGTTGAATTCCGACGGTCTGAGCAAGCGATTCGTAGACTAGCTACGTTGGACCTTACTCGCCAGGGTCTCGTGCCCACGGAAACAGCAATTGCTCACTGGCGAGCAGAGAGGGCGAGACAGGAAGCAGCAGCCAACTCTTGAGACAGTTCCTGCACATGCTTCAGGCACATGCGCTACATAACATTAAGATCGAGATGAAGTATGACAGGTAGATGCAACGAGCCAGATACAGCATTCTATACAAATGAAAGCAACTGCTGGACAGGATCCATCAAGGTCCAAGGATGACGAAGTACTTACTACCAACATGGGTATAAACGTTTGCGTTAAGTGAGTAGGAGTGATGGATACATTGTTATGGTGGGTATGGGGTTTACTGTCAGTCTCCATGAACAGGGGGAGTTGGCAGTGGCTGGCCGTAGTTAGAATACGGCTGACAGGGTCTTGTGTGTGGTCCTGCAAATTGTGGGTGGCTCACAAAGGAGGGTAGAGGTAGCTGTGCATGCTGAGGCATATCCGCCGGCGGAGGGGGTGGCAACGGTTGATATCCAAGTTGAACTGGATGATATCCAAGAGGTGGTTGAGGTAAGCTGGGTCGTCTTAAAGAGGAAGTGCCATGACCTTGAGATGGAGGTGTAGGAAGAGGAGGCGCATAAGAGTTTGTAGACTCAGATGGGGGTGGAAGTCCAGGAGTAGAAGGTATGCGGCGGTAGTTCGTAGGAACAGCGGCAAGGTTTGGCGGGTAGGAATCGCTGCTTGGGAAAGTTGCGCTGGCGGGTTGGCTAGGGATTCGTCCATCTAGTTGCTGAGGGAAACTTGAGGACGGTGGAACAGCCACAGAGAGGCGACGATCTCTTTGAGGTTGACCAGGTTGTGGCAACGGTCTTGATCCGATAGTGGAGGAACTGGGTACTCTAGTAAGGGGCGGGTAGTCACGAGGTGGTGATGGCGTAGTAGGAGCATATGCTGGATAACCCTGAGGAGGGGCTGGATGAACTGTAGGTGGTGGGTGAGGATTTACATATTCCTGCGACGGAAATGGAACGGCCTGCTCGTGGGACAAAGGGGGCGGCTGATATGGCTGATAGTTGTGTGTTTGTGACGTATGATGAGACATGCGATGGGAAGTAGCACTTAGTGGTGGCGGAGGTGGCGGAGCGGTGTAAGGGGCAGGGGTTGCCGCCACTGGTGTATACGTAGGGTGTGTGGGATGATGATGAGGGGAGTAGCCTGAAGGCGTTGCGGGATGGGGAGATGGTGGAAGGTGGCGTGCAGGTCCCTGCGGAGCGCAGAATGTCGAAGGTTCCGACGAGTACGATGACATTCCTCCGTAGGTGGTCGGGGCGGGAGTACTGGGCACAAAACCTGACGACGTTGGCATGCTGTACCTTGGACCATGATACCGAGCAGGAGGCGGATGAGTGGGGGCAGAGTCGTTCTCATACGGGTTATAGTACGGAGAAGGGCCGAGACTGAGACGGGATGGAGGTGCCGTCGGAGTGATTGCAGTCTCATAAAGTAAATCGGATCCATCCCCCTGACCTTGCTGTTCATAGAACTGTGAATTCTGCGACGGCAATGAATGAAACCCTGTAGATGTCGAAGGTCGCAGAGTCTGGTTCACAGGCTGTAGGAAAACATTCGTTACGTAGATGCAAAGATAGAATGCGATGCAGAACTAACTGGATAACTTTCCCTCTTTCGATGATCCATCACGCCAAGCTCTGCAAAATCATTGGCGGTTTGATCGACCAGTGACATGCGGCTCCTTTTGTTCATAAGGTGGTGCATACAGCTCCGGACGAGAACCAGAGACACGAAGAGACGATGGCAAGGAGTCCAGATGGTTGATTTCCGAAGCTACTACCGGAAGGCGTGCCTCGAGAGGGGTCGAGTGTGCACTGCCATTTAGCGATGGCGAGCTGCCATCTGCAGGCACAAATGATCCTGGTCCGCCGTAGTTTTTGTTCGATATTGTCGGCTGTCGCGAGGACTGCTTTTCTGGAGGGGGCTCCTGAAGGTAAAACTTGAGCATAATCTCTAGACAATCTTCTTTCATAACGCACATTCGACCAAAATGTCAGCTCGAGGTAGACTTCGCCTGCGTACTTGTCCTTGTTCATCAGCGTAAACCACTCTACCGTGGAGGATCAGCACGATTGATCGGGATTGACATGGGTGCACTTACCATCCGTCTCACCCTTCGTTAGGGCCTCTGTGAGGTCAACCAGTGCCTCGCCGATGAAGTCCGGGTCACGCGCGTCATCCGCGTAACATTGCAGTCTCATGAAGTTCCCGCCCTTAATCTTTTTGGGACCCTTCTTCTTTGGTGGCAATGGAGGGGGGATGTCGCTCCCTGGCATAGATCGAACAAGCCCAGCCTCTACATCTTCGTATATGGAGAATCGGAACTCCTCGTCCCACTCTGGATGCTGGCCACCGCGCTTAATTACTTTCGTTCGTTTCTTGTCCTCATTCAGTGTCACCAGGCAATATGGTGCTTGCTTCCCTATGTGTCTTTTGTTTGGTAGATTTTTCTGTCCAAGTTATCAGAGGTTGACCAGAAGATTGAACAGGCAACCGTACCGCTTTGAGTACGACAACGATGAGGGTTCCGATCTCACGGGGCGTGAAAGACATGTATTGGACGTCGTGCAACGGGGGGACAATGAGAAAAATGAAGAATGAAGTTGTCTTGCCTTGTATTGTGCAAGGAAGAACATCAAGTGAACATGAAAGCAGAAAACCTTGGAACTTGCTTCAGAGGAGTGATTGCTGTGACCTGTCCGCGAAACACAACTTAATTTCAACCGATGCTGTGGCTGTGTTCAGTACTACGACTGGTCTGTCCCACATTCCATGACCTTCTTAAAGCCTTGAAATATCTACACAGGTACACGGGTAACAACTAGTTCACACAGTCGCCGTTGCCACTGCCATTACTAGTATCCCCTCGAAGGTATTGTATTGTACAGGAAGCGCATTGTGGCACTATTTAGAACAATGCCACTACATTGGTACCATGACCCTACTGCCCAGGGGACGTAAGGCTCGTTGTCGTGAAAGATGAGGTGAGGCTTGCGCTGAGCCAGGTCTAACATCATCTCGCCAAAGTAGCTGTTGGCCCACGCAAACCATGGTCGGGTATAGTCAGTTTCATTGTAGATATTGATAGACTCGTGGATCAAACCAAGTCCTGCCGTGTTCTACGATGCTGCTGTCAGATAACAGCCTTAAATCGCATTGAACGAAGACCCACGTTGGCAACCATATACAGTGATTCCAGAATTTCATCGTCGTCGTTACTACCGAAGATATTGGAGATTTGGGACATTGGCCATGGGTTCCATGCATCGATGTGGGGACCGCTGTCACCACGGAGTAAGATCATGAGATTCACCCACAGTGTAACCACATACTGACCCGATACCGCTGAAGTTTTGGCCCTTGGCATAGTAAGGGTTCTGACGAGACATCAGCATCTTCTTTGTCTTGACGTAGGCAGTATCATTCCTGTCGAGGAAGCCGAGGTAGGGAAGGGAAAGGAGAGACTTAAAGGAAGGGTCTGAATCACTTTACTTCGAGTGAGTGAAACCACTCACGGGAACATTGGCGTCGTCCATCATGTAGCGGGAACCCAAGCCTTGGACACAGATCAGTTGCTGAGTCGATTACATTCCATCTAACCTACCGTTGGTCTCGTATGCGAACACACCGTCGAAACCCTTGAACCTGGGACGTCAGTCGCACATTCACAAGCACGGTATTAAAGCGTACAGCATGGTCGTAAATGGCTTGCTTGATGCTCTGACTCCATTGCTTGGCCTGTGCACTGACGTTGGGCACGAACTTGGCATCGTCGAGAATGATTGCCAAGTTAGCGAGCTCAACACTAAGCATAGCGTTCGCGGGCGTAAGAAAAGCTGGCAGGAGTTGCAAGTATATTCGAGTAACTTTCAGCAGAGATGTTTCAATTCACTAACCATAGACGGATAAGTCGTCGGAGGGGCGATGGCTGGTTCCAACCATACCGGTATAGCCCTTGGGCTCGCCGTTACCACCATTAACGACGGGACCGGAAAGGGAGCCAGGAAGTCCAGTCCAGTTATAGTATGAGACGAAGTCGAAGTTGGCATCAAACGAGGGCTGGGACTGCTCATTCATGACACGGAAGATTTGGTCGATTGCGGACAACCCTGTGGGGCGTGAGTATTGGACCATCGTTTCCAGAAACATGGAGAAAGGCTTCACAGTTGTCGTTCATCATTGACGCATCTTTGGTGGCTTGATAGTACGACGCGGAAAGTTTGATGAAACCGCACAGCGAGTCGATTTCGTACTATGTACGACATCAAGGTTCGTAGAATTCGGCTTGTCCTAGCAGCAGAACGTACCTTGCACTCAAACACGGTTTGGTTGTTGATAGGACTGGCAGTCACACGAATAATCAACACCCCGCCAATAAGGCACCTGCGGAAGGTCACTCACGGATTGACAACTACATCGTCAGCCCAGTCGTTGTGAGAGGGAGGCAGATTACTCTCTGGAGGAGGCTGGAAAGCGCCACAGTAGGGGTACTCGGCAACATATCGAGCTTCGTTATTGATGACTGCCTTGACAAGAGTGGCAAGTTCTTGATCCATCGAGAGGAGAGAGTGATAGTGAGCAAACTGGAGCACGTCTATGAGCACGAAATGAAGTGCCTGAGGGTTGTAAGGCAAACCTGATTACCAGTGTCCCGGAGCCATTGTGCACTGCCAGAACGATGATCAGTTGAAGATTCATCTACTCTAGGACGCGTCGCTGAACAAACGTGATGTCTCCAGTGATGATGAAAGCCAGGTTTTCTTCCTGTTCGCCAGTTAGCAGTTGACATCCGACCTTGACTGCCAACGTACCTTACTGAAGTACTTGACCGTGGTATCTTTTAGTTACGATCAGTCACGGCGACCTGCGACTTCTTGTTCTTATGTAGTCAGGACTCACCGAGGGTGTTTGGAAAAGTATTCTCAAATAGACGGGCAAGGTCGGGGTCCTTCAAACGCGACTTCATGTCCGAGATAACTTTCTATGGACTTCTGAGTGGATGACTCAAGGAAACGTGTACCTGTCGTACCTCGACCGACGTGCTGTTGAAAGTACGGCACGCTGGGTCAAGCCGCATGTATGGTAGGCCCAAAGGCCCAGCAGAAGGGTTGCCTTGAGGTATCTAGAGTATCATCTTCGGACTCCAGTTCCCATGTAAACCGGGAGTATGAACTTTACCTGTGCGTAGGTGGTGTAATCTGGACAGCCTGCCTGAGTAGCAGCAGCCATGGAAATGGCAGCGGCTATCCCTCTGAATCCAAGTCCGAGCTTCATACTTGCAATGCTCCACAACTGGTCCAAGAGAATGTAGGGCGAACAGCTCAGTGATGAGCTGGACCAGAGATCGTTTATGAGATCTGCCAGCAGCATTATATAAATGCGGCCCGGGTCAGTGTTTGGTAAATAGATGAGAAAGCTCGTCACCAGATGCCAACAGACCCGATGCCGGCAGGACATTGCCACCAGATGTAGATTCGGAAACATGCATGGGTCACTGGACATGGTCAAGGGACACGACGGGACCCTCAGAGGAGGACCACTCCGAATTAGCAGTCCCCGTCATATGACCAAGTTTGTAGTCACTTGGGAGTTGGAACCGGAGATGGTAGAATCAGTGATAAATCAACTCTAACAATAATGGAGGCTACGAATGAGCGACAAAAACAATACAGTACGCGCATATGCAAATCAACAAACAAGACAAAAAGGAGCGCTCCGACAATACCGAAATGCATAGAGTACCATAAATAAACAGGAACACCTTAGCAAGTAAGAAAGGAAGTCCTGGGCAATCCTGGGAGAGTGGAGGCTCAACGTTCAACGTTCAACTGGCGTCGACGGACGCTAAGTGGCGCAGATAGCTTACCGAGTAGTTAAGATTGGGCTCGTATTCCTCGGTAGTTGTCGCCCCGGCAGTGCGGTAGACGGTCATTTCTCCGTTACCGGGGGTGTGGTGCAGGCTTTTAAAACCGCGGTACCCGTCGACCTTCCCAAAGTCGAGGGTACATATTCAGAACCCTCTCGGGTTCCAGAGCGATCTGATTCCAACTGGCTCTGACCGTCATCTCCACCACCCCCTTCTGGAATAGGTGCAGCTCCTCGATCTTCCCCACCTTCGACGACCTCCACACTCTCAATTGCCCTATCATCATCTCCACCTTCTAGACTCAGCGGTTCATTGGTTTTCATACTGTTGGTCGTCCATAGGCTCTTGCTCCCTGTGCTCATCCCAAGAACTCTCGCGCTCCATCCGCTGACTTCACTCCCCCAGCTGCTCCTCCTCGAGCTTCTGGGTCTGAGGGCACGCAAACTGGCACCCACATCCCGCTCCCCGTCCACGTCCAGGCGGTCGTCATCACCAAGGAGGAACTGGCTCATGTTTTCCCCTTCTGCATCGCCAAGTACACTGCCGCCAAGATGAGAGATTGAGTCACCACCGCCGCCTATCATTCCAGACAACGTGGCAGACCCCATTGAGCCAATGGTCATACGAGAACCTGGTATCGCATAGGCAGATGAAGCAAGTGTGACGACAGAAGCATTGTCAAGTGGCGGTGAAGAGGGGCGTGGATTATTTCGTGGATGATGCGCAGTATGGAGAGGTGCCTGTAACCCATGAACATTGGATCCCAAGGGACCCGGGCCTGAAGAACCGAGGTTACCGTGCGTCATAGATGACGGAGGACGGGATGAAGGCTGGAGGGAGGACGGAAGGGCAGAAAACGTGATGGATGCTCCACTGGCTATTAAGCCACCATTGGTACCCGTGGACGACGAACGAGCATGAGGCGTATGGCGTGGTGCGGATTTGGGATACAGGAGTCACTGGGACTTGTGCGATGTGCCCAATGCCTGCAGGTGCAAGATCAATACTGAGGACGGTAGTAGGCTTGGTACTGGCTGCAATGCTCCGAAATGTTCGCGATTGGGATAGATAGGAGGAAGAGGAATGTGAAAGAGAAGGTGATGGAGGCGCGCTGGGAGGGAGTGGGCGTAACGATGCGTCCTCATCAGCTTCCTGGGCGCTTGCAGGAGACCACATCGAGTCACGAGCCAGGGATGATCGGCGCATGGAGACATCTTCGTCGTCGGAATGCTGGAAGACATTTTCAGCATCAACGTCGTTCAGAGAGATGGTCCGTCGTTGGGATGGAGCGGACGGAGCACCTCTCCTATGATTGCTGATAACCGGCCGCTGACCTGCAGTTTGAGTGGACTGTGGCCACGGTGAAGAAACGGATCGTCCGTTGGGCCTCGACGCGGGTGCCGCAAGACGACTCTTGCCATTAGGGACAGCTTTTTGTTGACCATTTAGATTGTGCCCGTCTGGAAGTCTCCTTGCCCTGACTGTTCCAGCGAGCTTGCGCTGAAACCAATTGATGATGGGTTTGCTGGAGCGGTGTGGTGTTTTCTTGGTGTACACCTGTTCCTCCACGAATGGCTGCTTCGACGGTGCTGGAGGTCCGCGAGCAACCGTCTGCATTGGTTCCTGCTTTGCCTTTAGGTCACTTTGGCCCTGATTCACAAGCTTGGGTGAAGGTTTCTGGGGGGGCTCGTGAGAGGTCATTGTGGTCGAGGATGTTGGCGGTGGTGTGTTGGAGTGACAAGCCTTCCAGTGCTTGATGAGCGGCAGCACAGCGTGGCTCCGAACCTGGCTCGGAAGAACAATGTATAAAGTCGAGCACTTAGGGAACTTGTACTAGTATGGAACGAAAGAGATCTTTGCGCACTGGCCCAAGGCACAAGGCAATGCAGCGATGCCACCTGCTGGCCTCTCGCGGATGCAATATCATGATTTCGACTCGAGACTCGTAAAAGTACATTCGTGACGAATTGCTACAACATGATCTTCAAGGAAACCACAACTTTACCATTCCGTCTTCTTTCCCATCTTTGCAGGCACAACTGGTATCTTGCTCCCCTTGTACCCGAAACCATCCAACCATGGCCAAACTGTGGTCCTGCGGTCCTCGAATGTAACAATAGCGTTTCCTTCTGCAACGTCAAGGCAATATCATCCAGACCGTTCAATAAACAGTGACGTCTGAAGGGATCCACAGTGAAGGAGATCGCTGGCTTTCCATTCGCCCGTCTCACTTCCTGTTTCTCTAAGTCAACTTCAAGCTCCACGCCAGACTCGGCATCAGCGGCGAGGATCTTTGCACTCCTCATGAGAGAGCAGCAAGAGGGAGCATCCCGTTTTGCATAGCGTTGCTCCGGAAGATCTCACCGAAACTTGGTGCTATAACGCAGCGGATCCCGAAGTCATTTCTGTCACGCAAAACCATTAGTTCATCAGTTCACGGGCATCAGGTAGAAGTGCGAAAACTCACAAGCTCCACGCGGCGTGCTCGCGAGAGCTGCCACAGCCAAAGTTTACCTCGCTGACAACGAGGATTTTTGCTTGGTCGTATGGAGCGCGGTTCAAGACAAAGTCAGTCTTTTCCCCTGTCTTGGGGTCAAAGCGGAGGGCGTAGAATAGCGCATTGGAGAGGCCAGTGCGCTTCAGGGTTTTGAGGAATTGTTTAGGAATGATCATATCCGTGTCAACGTTGGCCATGTGCAGAGGTGCTGCGATACCTTTGACGACGACGAACTTTAGAACTCCAGAACCCGAGGAAAGAGGAAGGGAAGTAGACGATGCGCCCGATGCGTGAGTAAGAGGCTGAGGCTCAGGAGGTGGAAGAACGGGGTCGCTCATGAACTCGAATGCGCTTGTCGACTTCAGCTTGGGGGCCTCAGCGGTCTTGTCCTCGGCCCCCAGGAATTTCCGCACGTCAGCAAGTTTTCCTGT
Source organism: Melanogaster broomeanus (assembly GCA_014904935.1). NCBI lineage: Eukaryota > Fungi > Basidiomycota > Agaricomycetes > Boletales > Melanogastraceae > Melanogaster > Melanogaster broomeanus. The sequence continues at coordinate 281,289 of MU123695.1, read as the reverse complement.
CATAGCCGCAGCAGCTGCCATAGCTGGACTGACAAGGTGGGTCCGCCCTCCTGCACCCTGACGGCCTTCGAAGTTGCGGTTGCTCGTGCTGGCACAGCGCTCGCCTGGAGCAAGCTGATCAGGATTCATAGCCCAAGCACATAGAGCATCCAGCTTCGCGCCAATCGAAGCCGGCTCGTTTGAAAGATAGTATCCAATCCCTCTGCCTCCGCATGTTGCTTGACCAATCCCGAACCAGGAACAACCATGGCCTGAACATTCGGCGAGACCTTGGCGCCGGGGCCAGCGGCTAGGACGACTCGAGCAGCAGAGCGAAGGTCTTCGATACGACTGTTGGTGCAAGAGCCGATGAAAACCTTGTCCAAGACAACGTCTTCCATGCGGGCATTGGGTTGCAACCCCATGTAAGCCAGAGACCGCTCTGTGGCAGCCTGTTTGGATGGGGTCGGTGCATGGTAGCAGGATCTGGGACGGATCCAGTGATAGGAACAACATCCTGAGGAGAGGTGCCCCAGGTTACAGTCGGTGGTATGTCCGCGGCATTGATCTTGATCTCGATATCGAATTTTGCGTCGTCATCGCTCTTGAGAGTGCGCCAGTAGGCCTCGGCGTGATCCCAAGCCTCGCCCTTTGGGGCTAAGGGACGGTTGCGCAAGTACTCAAATGTAACTTCATCCGGTGCAACCATACCAGCCCGAGCACCACCCTCGATACTCATGTTGCAGACGCTCATGCGAGCCTCCATGCTGAATTTCCGGAAGACAGAGCCAGCGTATTCGATGACATGCCCTGTACCTCCAGCAGTTCCAATAAGGCCGATGATGTGCAGAATTACGTCCTTCGAGTTCACGCCTTCCGTCAGTTCACCGTCGACAGTTATGCGCATGTTCTTTCCCTTGCGTTGCAGTAAGGTTTGGGTAGCTAGGACGTGCTCGACTTCTGACGTCCCAATTCCGAATGCCAGGGAACCAAACGCGCCGTGGGCTACGTAAAGGCATGATCGGTAGGTGCAAAAAGTCAAAAACTGGAGACTTACTGGAGGTGTGCGAGTCACCGCACACACAGGTGATACCCGGAAGCTAAGGGGAAAGTCAATACCACATCCGGACAGAAATACAAATTGATCTCACTGTGAAACCTTGTTCGGGCCCAATGACATGTACGATTCCTGGAGGTCTCTTAGTACAGAAGTTGCAGGAAGAGAAAACTGCTTACCCTGACGCCGGTCCGCCAGTCCAAAATAAGTCAGTCCAAATTCTTTAACATTTTCTTCAACTGCCACGCATTGTGCACGGGAGTCGGGTTCCGCTACAAATGTACCGACTGACTTGAAGTTTTTACGCGAGATCGTACTTGGATCGCTTCAGGATTCCATGTCACGTCCGAATGATCGTAATCACTCACGGGATATTGTGATCTAGAGTTGCAAGAGTGCAATCTGGCCGGCGGACTTTCCGACCGGCAGTCCTCCTACGCGTGCAATGAGCACCTACGTCGTTACAAACGAGTGGTAAACCTACAATCCCTCGAATGCCTGAGGGCTGGTAACTTCGTGAACAAGGTGACTACGAGCCAAGATTTGTTCCAGTCAATGCTCTTATAAGTCCCAAGCACATACCGATCGATGTAGATAAGGGCTAGTCCATCTTCCATGGCATCCCTGGGGACACAGTTAGCTCTCGATCCACAGAGAGTTCTCAGTTATGAGCCTCACACGACATGATCATCCCAGATTTTATCGTACAAAGTGCGCGGGCCAGTGAGGGGGCTGGCATGTTGTTATAGATGTTTCTGATACTGATGCAGGGACAAGTGGCAGGAGGGGATGAGTTGTTCGGTTAACTAGCGATCCTGGCTTTTATCTAAGGCCACTTGCAGATGACTTTAACACCCCAATTCGGCCGACCAGATGTCGGCCGATTGCCACAGAATGGAATTGTATTATTTTTAACAAATTTTAGGAACATCCCGAATTATCCGGAACCTGCCGAGCGCTGCATAGTTTTTCAGCCACAACCATCCACGCGACAGCATAGACGGCAGGCAAGCAAGCAACCCCAGAGTCCCCAACGTCCACGCCATGGCCAAATCCAAGAAGTGCGCACGTTCCGTTTAAATCCTCTGATATCCAGGCTGACGCCTTTCCAGCCATACCAACCACAACCAGAACCGCAAGGCCCACCGCAATGGCATCAAGAATCCGAAGTCTAACCGGACACGCTCCATGAAGGGGGTATGTACTAGGACTTGTTTTACGCATGTTAATTAAATTGACCTATTGTCTGGGTAGGTCGACCCTAAGGTGTGCTACAGTTATTCGCTTGATAGGTCAGAATTGTGATCCTGATTCTTGCTGTACAGTTCCGCAAGAATGCCCTCTACGCACTTAACGGATCGGTAGGCCGATCTACCCTCTTATCCTGTACTCGTACTCATTGATATACAGCGGAGAGCACGCGCGGAGCAATCAGAAAGTGCATCATGATCTTCCTGGTTCCCTATTGCTCTTATCGCTGCTGTGACGACGAGGGGTCACATGCAGGTAATCACACTCGACACATGTATCGCCTACCATGACTATGCAGTATGGCTTAGGGTCATGAAAATAACTTTGCATCGCACCATTGTCTGCATTACATTTCTGAATCTGGTGTAAGAGACCGATGGCCCAACTTCTCCCTGCGACTGGCCTGTAAGTTCTTCGCATTGCGTTCCAGAGCAGCTTGCAATCTTGCGGCCTGACAACATACAGAAAACTTAAGGCCGAATAGACGAGTTAATCGTGCTCGAGCGACTTACTGCTGCATCTTCTGGCCGTAGCGCTCCTTTCGCCATGTTGTGTTTGCCATACTTTGAGCTTTTTGGGTCGTGTCGTTTGAGTTTTTTTCGGACCTGCACCTTGCTCCAGCAGCGCCTCGCACTCTTCCTGCGTTGCAACATAACCCTGGAGCAGTGAAAAGAACTTGTGACGTAGGACAGTCTTGATACTCTCGAAAGCCTGTGCACTATACCATCCATCTCGTTCCTGCAATGAGTGAGGCAGGAAAGCGACACCAGACCTAGAAACACTCACATCACAAGTTTCGCGTAGTTCCTCTTCTTTTTCAATCATATCTTTTAACATGGGATCATGTATGTCACACAGCTGGAAAGCTGCTGTCTCCCCGATGAGTGTGATACCGTCGAATATATGTGAGTTCCTGCACAGAGTGGATTTAGGTATCTCACGAGAAGGAAGAGACGCTACTCACCGCCGGTCAGCGTCCATCGCCTCCTCTTGTTCGAATCGACCTGGTAATGTAGGTGGCAGCTGACCTTCCTTCTTGTCGCCTGGAAACAATAGATACCCGCGACATGGGATGATTCGCATTTCGGAAATAAATGCGTTGATAGCTGTATAAAGTTGTGAGGCAAAATGACCATCTGATCTGCCAATGTATGCTTACAATCGAGCCTCTATATCTTTTCTCGGGTCATACTTGAAACGAATAAGAGTATCCCGCCAGGGTCCGTCATGGAACATATAGCACACAAGCGGAAGCAACAATTTAGAACTGAAGACCTTCAGCTAACGGCCCAGCGGACGACACGGAGAGGGGCATACTTGTGTATCTCCCTGACATCCGTAGGACTGAACTGATTATACAGGGCAGCACGTGTCCAAATCGGACGGTCTTCCACTAACTAGGATGACCTTCAGTCGAGAGTCCAATGAGGAAGGGAGGAAGGGCCTAAAACCTGTGTGATCCGTTCCAGAAGTTCTGGATTGACTTGATTACGTGCCTGCTGAACGGCAGGGATTGGATGTTCAGGGACCTGTGGATACGTGTAGGATACAACAGAGAATTCAAGAGAACAGCGCTGACATTTGGATCTGCGAAAGTGATCGTCGCAGGACCGTAACCCTTCCATCGTCCCCTGTTAATGAGCCGTTTGCGTTCCTCGCCTGTTTCTTCATTGATGACAGTCGTGACCATTGATGCAGGGTTTGGTTTGAAGCTACACGGTGTCAAGCCCGGATAAGATAGAAGGCTACACAACTCACTTATAGTTCTGAGGAATGCCCTGCCGGCCGAATATAGGCGGAGGAAAGAGCCTCAGATTACTTCGAGTAGCAGAGGTAGCTTGTCCGCTTTGCCTGGCGAGCTCGGGGTCGATTTGAGGCTGGCTTCTTGTCAGTGGTGAGACAACATAGTCTTCCTTCTCGTCGGGTACCGTGTACTTCCTGATAGCATCGACTACCAACCAATTACGATTACAGGTGAAGAATTCGAAACGTGGCCCCTTACCGTCCATTCTGTCCATGGCCAGTCGTAATTGCGCGACAGGGTCCGACATATCAGGTTGAACTGATAATCCGCCATGCCTACGCCATGGTGAGTGCCCTCACTGGCTCAGCATCAGGTCCAATAACGCATGCGACTCACTGCGAAACCGAGCTGTCTTCAAAGTAACCCCTACCGCCTCTGCAGTATATTCCCCAATAATACCCTCGAGATGCCCATCACTGTTCACTCTCCGGCGCTTCCGCTTAGTGACCTTGATGATGATATTATTTGTCCCGACGACATCTCCCTGGTATCGGATGTGCATATGGGTTGCCGGGTCGCAGGTTTAGCTCTAGTAAAGCTTCGTTCTTTGCAGCTGTGCGCTTGAATGCGTTCTCGAGACTAGACGGGCCTCCTAGGTTGCGAACTGCGAGTGCTACAGAGGAAGGTTGCACGTAACCCGGGTACTCGACTGAGTAGAAATGGGTGGCTGGGAGTAAATGTTCAGGTGCTTCCGAAGTTGACGACTGCTCATCCATGATGGAGTTATGTAGCGGTTTGTTATCTCTGTCGATGCACAGGAGAGCTTAGAGTGATGGTGGATGTCATCCACGTTTGGGCGATAGGAGGGCGAGTCCCGAAACGGTTGCGTTGACGGTGGTTTTGTTCTCTCTCCAAATGCTCAAGTATTACTATTATAACATTCAGGTAGTACCTAGCTAGAAATTATACATAGGTACAGGTCTGACTGGTTGACCTTCAAGAACTTGACATTGACGTCTCTACAAGGTAGCTATCTCGATGCACGCTTTATTCGAACACAGAAACAGTCTGCGGTCACGTTCAGCTACTATCAGGCTTCTTCGATAGGGACATTAACTCCTGCATAACGTCCTGCGAAGTATGAGCAACCGCTCAATACATGGTGTCAAGCATTGAACTTACCTGTGAGGTCAAGTCAACACCAGCATTTTTCAATTCGTCAACGACTCTTTGAGCTGCATTTCGAAAATCCGAGTTTGCTGCCAGTCGGAACATCTGCATAGTGGATGGAGGACCTGAACCGGCGTCGATTCCTGTAATAGACCATGCTTGTTTAGCACACCACGGTGAAATTAGACCAGGAGTTGGGCAACCTTTCTCTTTCATGAGCGCTGCAAAGTCTCGCAATGCCATCAGAGCCTCTGGCTTGTCCGCTATTTTCTGGAAGATAGATGTGTGCTTGAGATTATCCAAGAATGTGTTATTCTGTTCTGTTGCTTGTACACGAGGCGTGAATGAAAATGGTCGCTGGCGCCGCAATCCTGTCAACGACGGTGGACGAACTGGTCGTCGTGCTGTCAATGCAAAACGTCTAATGGTGTTCATGGTGAGGAGCCAGGGAGTATCGACGTCCCATACACTTGCCACTTGGGGTAAAGTGACGCGTGTGAAGGAAGTCGACAACGCCACGAACGCGTTACGCAAATTGGTACTGTACATAGATCCAGACGCGTTCTAGTACTCCGCACTTCTCCAGCATGGACAACGATTATTTCTCCATCGACGGGATTCTCGCAGAGAATCAGGTAGGTGCTCTGTAGTCCAACGCGCCATATTTTTCTCAGATCTCCTAGAAAATACAATGCACCTTCAAAGTGGACATCCCTGACATGGGATATCTAGGCGGGGGTTCTGATCGCGACGTATGCTCACATCTACCACACAGCCTGTCATCGTACTCAGAGATTGAAAAATGGACAGATCAAAGGCGTCGACTAAAGTGCCAATACCGATCTGGCTGGCATATATCGTGCTTTATTCGTGAGGTCTCCTTACAACATTGCAATCGTTTGGTCACCCACCAATCCCAAAGAGACTGGGCTGATCTTACCATTCCCGTCCCTTCGGTCCAAGAGTGAGAAACGCCCTTAAAGCAGAGCCTCGAAGCGTTAAGCTCTCCGCGCTCGTCGGAGCAGGTGGGCTGTGGTATGGTTTCGGGAAAATGATCATGGACATGTGCACTTTGTATCTTCACGATGTCACACAACCAGGCTAACACCATCCCCTAGATTAAGCGAAGAACAAGCGAATGGAATGTCAGAAGTCTTGACACAAGGTATGTACAAGTGCTGTGTGTACAGGGCACCAGATTCTGATGGGCCAAGACGTTTCGCGGGCGCTTAACAGAGGTAATCGACCAAGCACAGCACTTTGCGACCCTAGGCCCCACAGGAGGAGGAGGACCCTCAGGCGATGCGACGCAGTCGTTCCGAGAAGGACTGGACGGGACAGAAAGAGAACGTGAAGTTGTGGCTCTTCTTCCACGGTGCGAGGCACTGACATATTTCTAGTATTCTCACTAGCGCAAGAAGTGCAAAACGAACGAAAAGCTGGTATGGAGGGAATGACAGAACACGCCAGGTGAACTTCTTTGAAGAATATACGGGATCGACCACACCGTACATACTGTTAACGAAGTTGTTCTCATTGGACTTTCTTTTCTGCGACGTCCTCGGATGTGACGGGAAGCCTTTTCAATTCTTGTACGAACCTACGACAATTTTAGTACCAAGTGACGAAAGGAAAAAGTGTGCTAATGTACCATTTCACGCTTGCCCATAATGCGACCTCGATTGCCATTAGGATGAAGAAGTGAACATTGCCATTTGTTAGGTATGCTGACCAGACGAAGACAAGAAAGAGTAGAGCAAAGGCACAGTCAACTCCAAGCAGAAACGTAGGATGTAACGAAGAGCCTGGCTTCAGTATAAACGAGTAGAATCCAGATGCGCCAGCCTCAGATTCGGACGACATTTGGTGACCACTGACCACGGCCTCTTGTGATGGCAGGAAAGGAAAAGTCACTCGAACATTGAACAAGGTGTAGCATTAGTCAGCAGGGTGTTCACTACAACACCATTCAAGTTGTGTATGTTTCCTGAATCCTGATCGACCAAGTGTTGTGTTGCTCCTGGACTCATGGTTTGGAGATTCCCAACAGCGATCTCTCTTTGCATGATAAGTAAAGACCGATAACGCTCTGATTGGGAGGAACTAGAGGAGAGATCACAACCACCCTCCATTCTAAGACCAGACAAATCTAGTGGCTTCATTACAGTCATTGAACCCTTTGCCTGGAACCTCCGACCACCGCCAGGACATTTCGCTTCCTGAACTATCCCCAGCACGGCACAAGATGAATGCTGACGTACGCGAACCCAAATCGGCTGGCTCGTGGGCTGGTAGATAGACTTAGGAAGTTAAGAGCAACAATATAAACCACACAGACCTTGAAAGGTCCCCCAGAGTTCGAAATACTTCTGGACGAAAAATAACACGGACTCTGGTCTAGGGACATCGTCTGGTCCATCAGGTTCGTCAAGGGTGCTCCGGGGCAGCGCGCGAAGCACGGGAACTTGAGTTGATCTAATTTAGAGTCGAAAACAACAACAGACGTGGGTGACGAGCTGAGCCTGTATATATAGTCTGTCATACCATAAAAGACACATCAACTTACGTGGGATTCTGTGAGGACAGAAACTCCGCAATTGCTAGTGTGTGGGTAATGAGCAGGAGGTAGGAAGAGATCGTATGTCTTGCACAGACAACTCCAAATGAGATCGGAATCTGTTTGGCACCTGTTGCAGATACTTACGGGTCGTCTTCTTCCTGGGACAAGAAATACGCAGAAGGTTCATGCAATATAAGTAGAGCTGGCGCAACATCGATAGTTGCTTTTGGATCAACCGGAACAGATGCCGAGACCTCATGTATGCGAAACATTGAAAGCATTGCAACGAGGTGCTTAGGACTAGGTGGGTAGCTGCATAATAACAAAGTTACTGTGGGCGATTGAACAATACCTGATCAAATGATGATGACGAACAAGATGTTCACCCTCGAGCTTATGCTTGCCATGCTGCCGGTGCCGGAATACGATTTTAACCATTGGTCATTGTATTTTCGAAGACCATCCAAGAACAATGGACGAGACGGGGTGAGTAGGATTGCCTTGTCTGCCGGTGCCATGGAAAGGCACAAGTGAATGGGGGCGGAGGGGTGGTAAGGACCATACATAAGAAGGTTTCTGAATCGTGGTAGGTGAGGTGCTGGTTCGGGAAAAAGACGCATCGTGATAGAAGACAAATGGAAGAAGTGGACCTAGTACAGTGTACAGGACGACACTGTGACTAGTGAAGTGATACTTAACAAATTGACTGCATTTGTCGGTGGTGTTCACGGAACGCGGTTGTTGTCGTCACGTGGTGACTCTGAGGGTACGCGTCAAGGATGTTCTTGATTTCAATCTTGGATGTGAACCGGATATAACTTTTCTCGTAAACTGTAGTGCCAAAACGTGTCCATGGACGCCCCCTCATAATCCTGTGTACAGTATGGGCGGCCGGAGCGTTGCGCTGACAACGTTGGTGATTATCAGAACAGCTTAAGAAACAATATGCTATCCAACCGTGGTTGGACAGCCTCGAGGTATATAAACCCTTCCACATCCCGCACGTACCATCGATCTTAATTCTGATCCCCATTCACTAAAACCAAAGATCTGATAATAACTCTCATGCCAGCACTCTCCACAGCGACATGCGCCTTGCTGGGCGTGTCCCAATTTGTGCCAGTTCCATGGCTGGCACCTGTGGCTGGACTGGTCACTACCCTCATAACAATGATCGACCAGGCCAAGACGAACAAGTATGATCTCTCTGCGTCTCAGTGGGCTGATGTTAACCATCAACACCAGAAATGCGCTGAAGCAGCTTTTGGATAGGTGCTTCAGCTTTCTGACCGTTCTTGGAGAACGAGGCGACGGCGCCTCGGCGCTGGAACAACAGAAGTTACTTGCTGGTGCTCAGAGGTCCATGTCCTCTCCATACCCAATGCAAGTGTTGTTTCTGATGATGTGATTCCAGCACACTCCAGAGCATTGTCTCTCGCATGGACAAGTGGTGTTCGAAAAACTCATTCAAGCTTTTCGTGCATCAGGCCGAGCTTGCTGCTGCTATCCAGGACTGTCACCTTGAAATCAACGATAGCATGACCAAATTCCAGGTATATCTGGCCTATGACATACTACATGAACTGGCTGATCATTTGCTCTAGCTCACTGCGACCTTGGGCTCTGTAGACTGGCAGGCCCAGCTCACGGCCAACAATGAGCGCGACAAGGCTGAGATTATAAACTATTTCTCTGATATTCAAAATACCGAGTCGATTATCCTAATGACTCAACACCGGCAAAGCGCCGACGTAAAGACTATCATGGAGATGATGCAACAGGTAAGCCAAAAACGTGGATGCGGAACTGTCTCCACCGACGTGTTGATACTTTGGACTCGTCACAGAATTTCTCCTTTAGTACGCCAGGACTCGGAACAAACCTTTACCGCATACAGAAGTCCACTGGCAAATTACTCGTCAACATGGATCTCCGACGTGGAGAAGTACGTCGAGTCGGCCAGTATCCCGTCAGCGGGTCAGGTTCCATGGACATCTGGGAGGGATCGTATCTGAATGAAGAAAAGGTCGCAATCAAGATCTTACGTGCCATTCATTCCACCCCAAGAAGTTTAGAGGTACGACCCAAAGTGGTAATCTGCGCTGTATTGCTAACTAGTATTTAGCGATTCAAGCGGGAGGTCGACCTTTGGAACAAGGTGTGGGAGATTGATCAAGGACGTCACATTCTCCCTCTTTACGGATTCTGCCAAAGCGATGGGCCCTTCCCGTTTGTCGATCTATTTGCTGAAATAGCTTGAGCTGAGCCCGCGATAGATACGTGGTCAGTCCATGGCAACAGAATGGAACGGCTGAAGCGTATGTTGCTGCTTTCCCCTATGTCGACCACCGTGCTTTGGTGAGCCTTCATGGAGGAATTGCCATTAACTCCATGTACCTTACGCGGCGATCTCACAGATTCGAGGCATCAGTGCGGGTGTTAATGTCTTACACACCATGAATCCACCGATTGTTCATGGCGACTTGAAAGGAGTGAGTGCCAGTCGATTCAAGCAGAATGAAACTCGAACATTTTCCGTAGGCTAACATCATGATTGATGCTGTCGGAAACCCACTCCTTGCTGACTTTGGTTTCTCGAGAGTACGTTACACGCATGCACGACCAAAGTCACGTACTTCTGATACTGACCCTTCTACATTAGGTCGTGGAGGACATCACTGGTGTCGCCTTCTCCCAATCCGCTGGGTGAGTAAGACATTGCGAAATTGCTTTTGTAATTTCTAACATTTCGCGCTAGAATTTCAAACTCCCAAAGGTGGCTTGCACCTGAGCTATGCCATGACATGGGCAGGCTTACAACTGCTGCTGACGTCTACGCATTTGGGATGACGATCTTGCAGGTGATTCCGTTCCCCAGCTTTTGACCCGAGTCCATGTTCACCTGGACTTATTGCAGCTCATGACACACGCCACACCTTGGTGCACAGTTAGACACACTACACAGGTCATTATTAAGGTGTCTTCCGGTGGGAAGCCCCAGAGACCTCGCGATGATGCGACTATAGCGAGGGGTCTCGATGATCATCTTTGGGAAGTCATGCAGAAGTGTTGGGACGAGGCGGACAAGAGACCCACCGTGGCAGAACTTATGCAGACGCTGTGAGGTCTGGAGGACAATGCAAGATTTCGAACCATGCATTACTTCAACACCACTTAGATGTACTTGCTCTGGTTGGAACCTTTTCACAACTCTACTGATGTGATTTCCTAAGTCCTCCTTGTGTTCCCAATCCACCTGTTTGCCAGTCATAGGAGCATCTGTTGGTGAACAATGCATCCCTTTGCGTCTTATGTTCTGCGAAGTTACAACAGGCGACTGGGTGGAATGAAAAAAAGATAATCTCTATGTTAATTTGACCAGGTCTTCTAACGGTATGTCTTCATGGCTTCCCACAACGCTTCCTCAACGCTGCGAGACAGCTATACTGGACTTCAATGTCCTGCGCGGGTTGCGTCTATCAATATCCAAGGCGCCAAATAGGCTGTTCAGCACGTCGTATTCCATGACCGCGATGCCATCGCTCAGTGGCTCGGTAGGATATATATTCACCTCGTGTGAGCTGGATGTCAAAAGCTCAGGGAACGTCCGTTTCAAAGACACAATCGAGCGGTTCAGAGTGTATGACAAGCCTCGAAGACCAGAAGGAAAGGAAGAGGAATGTTACATAAGAACAACAATATAAACCACAGACTTTGAAAGGTCGCCCGGAGTTCGAAATACTTCTGGACAAAAAACAACACGGACTCTGGTCTAGGGACATCATCTGGTCCATCAAGTCCGTCAAGGGTGCTCCGGGGCAGCGCGCGAAGCACGAGGAACTTGAGTTGATCTAATTCAGAGTCGAAAACAACAACAGACGTGGGTGGCGAGCTGGGCCTGTATATAGTCTGTCATTTACTATAAAGGACATAACTTACGTCGGATTCTGTGAGGATAGAAACTCCGTAATTGCTAGTGTGTGGGTGATAAGCAGGAGGTAGGAAGAGATCGTATGTCTTGCACAGACAACTCCAAACGAGATCGGAATCTGTTTGGCACCTGTCGCAGATACTTACGGGTCGTCTTCTTCCTGGGACAAGAAATACGCAGAAGGTTCATGCAGTATAAGTAGAGCTGGCGCAACATCGATAATTGCTTTTGGATCAACCGGAACAGATGCCAAGACCTCATGTATGCGAAGCATTGAAATCATTGCAACGAGGTGCTTAGGACTAAGGGGGTAGCTGCATAATAATAAGGTTACTGTGGGCGATTGAACAATACCTGAGCAAATGATGGTGACGAACAAGATGTTCACCCTCGAGCTTATGCTTGCCACGCTGGCGGTGCCGGAATACGATTTTAACCATAATATTGGTCATTGTATTTTCGAAGACCATCCAAGAACAATGGACGAGATGGCGTGAGTAGGATTGCCTGGGCGGAGGGTGGTAAGGACCATGTATAAGAGGGGTTCTGAATCGTGGTAAGTGAGGCGCTAGTTCGGGAAAAATGCGCATCGTGATAGAAGACAAATGGAAGATGTGGACCTACATCATGTACAGGACGTGTGACTGGTGAAAGTGATAACGAATGCTGTATGGAACGCGGTTGTTGTTGTCACGTGGTGACTCTGAGGGTACGCGTCAAGGATGTTCTTTGATTTCAAATCTTGGATGTGAACTTGATGTGAACCGGATATAACTTTTCTCGTAAACTATAGTGCCAAAACGTGGCCATGGACGCCCCCTTGTAATCCTGTGTACACTATGGAGCGTTGGCGCTGACAGCGGTGATTATCAGAACAGGTTAAGAAACAATATGCTATCCAGGATCGGCCACCACCGTGGTTGACAGGACAGCCTCGAGGTATATAAACCTTACCACATCCCACATGTACCATCGATCTCAGTTCTGAAACTTCTGATCTTCATTCACTAAAACCAAAGATCAATAACTCTCATGTCAGTACTCTCCACAGCGGCATATGCCAGCCAAATCTTCCTGGGTGGGGCCCAGGCAGCGTCCCAATTTGTGCCAGTCCCATGGCTGGCACCGGTGCTTGGACTAGCCAATAGTCTCGTAACAATGATTAACCAGGCCAAGGCGAACAAGTATGATCTCGTCTGCGTCTCAGTGGCCTGATGCTTAACCACCAAAACCAGAAATGCACTGAAGCAGCTTCAGGATAGATGCATCAGCTTTCTGGTCGTCCTTCAACAACAAGGCGACGGCGCCTCGGCGCAGGAACAACAGAAGTTACTTGCTGGTGCTCAGAGGTCCGTGTCCTCTCCATAATACCCAATGCCAGTGTTGTTTCTGATGATGTGATTCCAGCACACTCCAGAGCATTGTCTCTCGCATGGACAAGTGGTGTTCGAAAAACTCATTTGAGCTCTTCGTGCACCAGGCCGAGCTTGCTACTACTATCCAGGACTGTCACCTTGAAATCAACGATAGCATGACTAAACTCCAGGTATATCTGGCCTATGACATACTACATGAACTGGCTGATCATTTGCTCTAGCTCACTGCGACCTTGGGCTCTGTAGACTGGCAGGCCCAGCTCACGGCCAACAATGAGCGCGACAAGGCTGAGATTATAAACTATCTCTCTGATATTCAAAATACCGAGTCGATTATCTTAATGACCCAACATCGGCAAAGCGCCGACATAAAGACTATCATGGATATGATGCAACAGGTAAGCCAAAAACTTGGATGCGGAACTGGCTCCACCGACGTGTTGATACCGTGGACTCGTCACAGAATCTCTCCTTTACTGCCAATCATAGTACGCCAGGACTCGGAACAAACCTTTACCGCATACAGAAGTCCACTGGCAAATTACTTGCCAACATGCATCTCCAACGTGGAGAAGTACGCCGAATCGGCCAGTATCCCGTCAGCGGGACAGGTTCCATGGACATCTGGGAGGGATTATATCTGAATGAAGAAAAGGTCGCAATCAAGATCCTCCGTGCCGTTCATTCCACCCCAAAAAGTTTAGAGGTACGACCCAAAGTGGTAATCTGCGTTGTATTACTGACTAGTATTTAGCGGTTCAAGCGGGAGGTCGACCTTTGGAACAAGGTGTGGGAGATTGATCAAGGACGTCACATTCTCCCTCTTTACGGGTTCTGCCAAAGCGATGGGCCCTTCCCGTACGTTGATTTGTTTGTTGAATTGGCTTGAGCTGACCCCCGCGATAGATACGTTGTCAGTCCATGGCAACAGAATGGAACGGCTGAAGCGTATGTTGCTGCTTTCCCCGATGTCGACCACCGTGCTTTGGTGAGCCTTCAGGGAGGAATTGTTATTAACACCATGCACCTTACGCGGCGATCTCACAGATTCGAGGCATCAGTGCGGGTGTCAATGTCTTACACACCATGAATCCACCGATTGTTCATGGCGACTTGAAAGGAGTGAGTGCCAGTCGATTCAAGCAGAGTGAAACTCAAACACTTCCCCTAGGCTAATATCATTATTGATGCTGTCGGAAGCCCACTCCTTGCTGACTTTGGTTTCTCGAGAGTACGTTACACGCATGTACGATCAAAGGCACATACTTCTGATACTGACCTTCTACCTTAGATCGTGGAAGACATCACCGGTGTCGCCTTCACCCAATCCGCTGGGTGAGTAAGACATTGCGAAATTGCTTTGCAATTCCTAACATTTCGCTCTAGAATTTCGAACTCCCAAAGGTGGCTTGCACCTGAGCTATGCCTTGACAAGGGCAGGCTTACAACTGCTGCTGATGTCTACGCATTTGGGATGACGATCTTACAGGTGATTCCATTCCCCAGCTTTTGACCCGGGTCCATGCTCACCTGGACTTATTGCAGCTCATGACACACGCCACACCTTGGTGCACAGTTAGACACACTACACAGGTCATTCTTAAGGTGGCCTTGGGTGAAAAGCCCCAGAGACCTCGTGATGATGCGACTATTGCGAGGGGTCTCGATGATCATCTTTGGGAAGTCATGCAGAAGTGCTGGGACGAGGCGGACAAGAGACCCACCATGGCAGAACTTATGCAGACGCTATGAGGTCTGGAGGACAATGCAAGATTTCGAACCATGCATTACTTCAACACCACTTAGATGTACTTGCTCTCGTTGGAACCTTTTCACAACTCTACTAGTTACGTAACGATGTCATTTCCTAAGTTCTCGTTGTGCTCCCAATCCACCTGTTTGCCAGTCATAGGAGCATTTGTCGGTGAACAATGCATCCCTTTGCGACTTATGTTCTGCGAAGTTACAACAGGGCGACTGGGTGGAATGAAGATAATCTCTATGCTAATTTGACCAGGTCTTCTAACGGTATGTCTTCATTGCTTCCCATAACGCTTCCTCAACTCTGCGAGACAGCTATACTGGATTTCAATGTCCCCCGCGGGTTGCATCTGTCAATATCCAAATCGCCAAATGCGCTGTTCAGCACGTCGTATTCCATGACTGCGATGCCATCGCTCAGTGGCTCGGTAGGATACATATTCACATCGTGCGAGCTGGATGTCAAAAGCTCAGGGAACGTCCGTTTCAAAGACATAATCGAGCGGTTCAAAGTGTATGACCAGCCTAGAAGACCAGAAGGAAAGGAAGAGGAGTGGCTTGCTGGCGAGCGAGTCGAGACACGGGGTGAGCATCTACTCGCCACTTCTGGGCCTATCATGTTGCAACATGAACCGACTGCACCTTGACCATAGACTATCTCCTTTACGGACGCTTATACCTTCCCACTGGTCGACTGGATGCTCTCTATTCGACGCGTCTATCTCCCACTGTGCAAGCGCTGGTCGCTGCCATCTCGGACCCGCGATCGAGCCTCACCGGGGAGAGAAGAGCGCGTGGAGATAATGTCAGCAATATCATGTTCAACTTGCAGCACGACATCGGCAAATGGTGTTCCGAGTACACATGGAGCGCGGAAGACGGGATGTTCGGCGTGCGGGTGTTGCATAATTTTGGCAGGGGCAGTCCAGTCGAGCCTTCAGAAGACCCCAGTTCCTCGACTGGCCCTCGGCCGAAGCGTGTGGACGAGGAGGATGCTACTGGAGGTGGACTAAAGGGACGCGTTTCTGCTGGGGCCGAGTTTTATGTCAGTGCAAAGGAGAAGAGTGCTGGAGGTAGTGCATCATAACTCTTGTAGTCCAGAAGTCTCTGATATCTTTCCGTAGTATCCACCGGGATACGATTTACAACACTCCCTGACGCAACACCTCCTTCGTTCCAAACGCCGTTCAGCTTCGTCGTCCCCCCTATCACCCACTTCATCTCGCGGGCCCCCGTCTCAACCACCCACCACAATCACGGCCCTATTCAACCCGATGATTGGCCACATCTCAGCTGCATATGCCGCCAAAGTCTCCCGAGACCTTTCGCTGTGCTCACGATTTGATTTTAACGTCTACAGCTATGATAGCGAGTGGACAATGGGGGCGGAATGGTGGATGCGTCGATCACTCTCACAACCTGTGTCCCAGGACCACGCTATTAATTACCCGGAGCCTGACCAGGACCAACCACAACAACAGTCAGAGCCCCCTACCTCGACGTCTGATATCAGAGGAGTCGTGAAAGCCAGGATATCAACCAACAATGTGCGCCATGTCCTGCCAGCTCTGTGCTGTGTCTGCTGACCTCTTCCGCAGACTGTCTCCTTATTATGGGAAGGACGTCTGAAGAAAATGCTGGTCAGCTTAGGTGTAATCTCCGACCTGTCCAGCCGGTCGAAGCCAATCAAGGGCATTGGACTCGAATTGTCGTATTTCAGCACAGGGTAATGGCTGGACGTCGACCTTGAGATCATACATTATTTCCTATAGCTTACGGGACATCACTTTTTTTTGGATAACACTTTGCATGACAAAGCGCAACGAATAGTAGGCTTGTAAGGTATGGTACATACACCTGAGTTCATCGAGAGTACGATGCAGGCATGAAAACGAGTACTACTGAGAGGGGTATACGTGCAACGCTAGATTTAGCCGAGATTCACTTGTCCGACCAAGCAGAGTTGACTAAACAACGAAAATATCCAAGACAGACAAACATTCAAAACAGTTTATATCGGTGAAATATATCCATATAGATCGGAGGGTAATGTGCAAAGAAGTTAGTGGGACAAGACACGACATGACAGTTCAGGATGCGATGGTAGAACCATCTGTTACGGCAATGGCTTGGGTGCGGGTAGCAGGCCCATGCCTACCCATGGCTCGGGTCAGCCTGGAGATTGCTTCATCGGTTATGACAGGACGGGAAGCATGAGGCGGCCGCAAACCTGCTCCTCCTGCAGGTGGTGTCGAATGATTGCGGACATGGGTGTGAACGTGTTGGCCAAGAGGCGAAGAGGCTCCTGATCGACTAAACCGATGAGATGGCACATTCGCAGGGGCAGTATGCGGTTGGTAAGAAGCTGGACGACCTTCAGTTTGCGAGCGAGAATGTGTACGGGACGTAGCGGATACAGCCTGGCTGGACAACAGATTAGGAGCCGAGTGGGACTCTAGGAGGCTGGGTTTGGGTGCATGGACGGAAGCATCTAGGCCCCGCTCGCTGGAGGAAGTATTTGATTCTTTTTCCATCGCGGCGAGTTCCTGTGCAGACGGTGCATGGAGCGATTCAGATAGACCCTCATTTCCTTTCGTGAGCCCTTCCTCTGCAACCAAAGGAGAAGGTTTTTTGGGAAGGTTAGCGGATTTAGGAATCGATCGACGTCGCGCAGGCAGGCTCTCAGTGGTTGAGACGGGTTTGGGCGGCAGGGGGTGGCTTAAGCAAGGCTTGACATCAGGTTGGACGGGCGCCGGTGGTGGTTCCGCAACTACAGCTGCAATAGTTTTCTCTGATGCGATCACTGCGATAGAGGGTGCGACGATCTCTTCCTTCGCACTACTAGAGGGGGCGGTAGGCATGGTCCTGCAGCTTCCGGATAGGTTTCCATTTCTTGTTGGTCCTCATGGTCAACTTCTGACTGAGGCTCTGGCAATGGTTTCAGAGTATCCACCAAGATAGGGGAAATCTGCTGGTCTTGGTCCCCACTATTGCTCGTGTTCACGAGTGTCGTGGTGACACCCCAGTCGTCGAGGTCTGGTAGGGAGTCATCTTCATCGCCAGCCCAATCTATATGACTGCCCGGAGTCGTCGGTCGATTCTTATTCTCAGCCATTGCAACAGCCCTGACACGTTCCACCAGCGCGTCGACGTCATGGCGGATTTCTGCTTCGTGAGCAGCTGCTAGGTGCGGCGGGAGATCCTTGCGTATGGCAACTTGAGATATGGGTGTAGAGCCGCTCCGTGACTTTTGTACTTTGATAGGCTGTGGCAAAGGTGGCTTCGAGCCGCTGATGGGACTTTTTCCTTGCTGTGGACGACGATGACGAGCGGCGGAACGAGAGGGTGTGGAGGGAACACTCTGAGATAATTCTGACGTAGGAGAAGCCGGAGCGACCACTAGGCGGGAACAGCACGAGATGGTCTGCGAGATCCCGGCTTTGATCGGCCACCGCGCTCAGCGGACCCATTGGCAGCCTTCTCTGATGCACCATTTGGCTGTGCAGAGGAGGGGTTTGGCGCTGAAGCCTTGCGCGAGACAGGAGCTTCTTTTTTGGACGGAGGTGCAGCGGACGGAAATGGTGTACTCTCGACTGCATCTGTCTGGGCCTTTCCGCCCCTTTGGCTGAAACTGCCCTGTGGACGAGCTCCGCCCCGACCACCTCTGGTAGCCCCCCCTCTTCCCCGACCGATTCGCGGAAAGCCGACCCTGGCTCGCCAGTCCTCGAGGTGCCCCAATCTTTGGTACGAGGGCGTGGGCAGTGGGGTTGCCAGTGGGACTGCTTGGTACCGTTCGGGATGTTGGTGTCGCCATATCTCGATCCTGGCAAAAATTGGGAGGCACCGACTGGTTAAGATCAGGTGATAACTGTTGGTGGTACAGCTCAGTTTCTGCATTCTGACAGTAATTCCGCTGAGACTGACGGTGAAATTCGGAAAACAAACGGATCTGTAGTTTTTCTGCACGATTGTTCACGGAATGATAATGGGTAGTGGTTTTCGAAAGGCTGGGTTGAGGACAACGAGTAAATGGGTTGTCGTGCTTGAAAGCAGTCACGGTACACTGTCAACTTCTCCTTTTTTGAAACCAAACATAGCAAAGCAGATCTCTTGCTCAAGTCACAACACAACGTACAGTACTCAAAAGCGTCTCCTCGCGCAACACATATCTCAGACATCCCTCTAACATGTCTAAAGCATCTCAACCAGAGCTCAAGAAGGTGCGTACCATCAAGTCGCTGGACCAGGAGATGGCTCAACTACCACATCGTCAGTTCATGGACAAGAAATTGTTCGTCCATCTCCAGGGCGGTCGTAAAGTCAGCGGCACTTTGCGCGGCTACGATCTTTTCCTCAACCTCGTCATCGATGATGCCTTTGAAGAGACTACGCCTGCCCAAAAACACCCAATTGGTACAGTGGTACGCTCTGTCGTTTTCTATTTGTGTTTTTTATATATATATCTAACTTCCCGTCCCCCCAGGTTATCCGAGGAAACAGTGTAACGTCAATGGAAATCTTAGAGGCAATGCGATAGGAACTTCC
Source organism: Melanogaster broomeanus (assembly GCA_014904935.1). Lineage (NCBI taxonomy): Eukaryota > Fungi > Basidiomycota > Agaricomycetes > Boletales > Melanogastraceae > Melanogaster > Melanogaster broomeanus. Next base: position 261,915 of record MU123695.1, on the reverse strand, counting down.
CAGCTAATATGTCTCATCCAAACCCAAACTTTGCTCGTGGTAAAAAGATGGTGCGTTCTACGCCTTGTCCAAGTGTAATTGTGAATACGATGCCTTGATGTACTAGCCAGTCAATCCGTACGACTACATCAATTCTCGCCTTCGCCCTGCAGGCCCACGCGTCCGCGGCTATTGATGTATTACCAACCGACCTTGTTGTCTGTAATTCTGCATATCGACTTGTCAATTTAATTGTACGTTGAACTTGCATTGTTGTAATATGACTGTCAACTCTCGATCTTTGCTCGATCCCGCACTGTTTGTTGGGGTCAGCCACGATGGACCCTCGACTTGCGGGCTGCACAGAACTCTGCGATGCGGCTGATGACTGACATGCCACAAGACTCGCATCCCCCTCCCTCCCCAGCGCGGCGCGTGCTCACTTTTCTAACGCAGGGTAGCAAATTGGCCGAGCAAACCCACACACCTACAGGATCCTGCACGATCGCATGTTGGCAGCAAACACGAAGTGTAAGCGCAGAATACGTCTCTTGTCAAGTGAGCTCCATAGTACTATCGATGGATCGGCACTGATGGTCTCGACAGGCGAGAATACGGATGCTGAGACGTTAGTGTTCGATTCTGTCAACCTTCAATCATCCACTTCCATCTGCAAGGATCAGCCAACATTTCACCAGCATAGCGACTCGAGGATCTTAGCGCAAAGGCTTGGAAGGTTCGCGTATCCAATTTCCTCGCCACGCCAGTAGAACACATCAACGATACAGCGACGGGCCTGCATAGTGAGATGAGACGGTCGATGTCCAATTCTGCTGTGACGGCTGTCATGTACTTAGTTCGAAGCCAAGCGCCTTGTAGAAGACATTGTAAACCGGGATGAATATGTCACCGTCCTGACTTCAGCAATTCCGGTTATAGTGTGAAGCAACAACTGTCTTACTTCGACTCTTTGGTCTGCCTCGGGAGAATAATGCAGTAGACTTCGAGGCAACTTCAAGTCCATCGACCACACTGCTCTGCATCTCTACTGATGAACAATGATGATACGATATTATTCTTATGCTCCTTCATATGTTCCATGCAGACTCGGAAACTTGTCACGATCATCACGTGACAAGTACCGATCGTATCGATGTGTTGATGATCATCAATCTGCACTTTTACGATGTGTATATGCATCAGAAACACATCACTACATCAGTTCTTGACACGTTCAATTGTATGTCTACATACTGAGTTCGTCATGATACATAGTGCAACCAAGTGCAAACATTCATATACCAAAGTGCAGGACAGCCACCTATGTATCTATGTATAGACATGGTGCTAGGGTTAGGGTTAGAACCCAGAAAGAGCAAAAAAGAGATGGCCTACCCAGCCAGAGTGGCCATGGTAAGCAGGAAAATATTGAGACGGTGCATGAGCCGGAGCCCATACAAGCCGCGAGTACCCTCTGAATGGACAAGGTCGCCGTGCTATGGAAGGTCCCCGTGGTCCACAAACCCAGGTAGTTGAAGGGGCCTATGCCATCAAGGTAAGTATGAGGTGTTCAATTGTCTGCTCGCTGATTATATAGGTTACCACTCTGCGCACGGACCAGCTCCTGTGTCGTTACCTGTTTTAGGAATCTCCACTTTCCCCATTGGTACGAGTCACGCGTAATGTCGCTTACGTCATACTCTCTGGATGGGACTCGCGCTACCAGGTAATCCATTTCTCCGTCTACCCCTTACTCTTCAGCAGCGCAATGAGCGGACTCGCGGACGAACTTCTGGCGGATCTTGACGCTCTTTCTGATGACGGAGGTGAAAACTACGAAGAAGAAGTTCAGCAAACCTGTGCGCCTACCGCGAATTCTGCACCCAACGGACTGAAGCGCAAGGCGGAAGATGATCTTCTTGACATGTCGGACGTTGAAGGTGAGGATGGCGAGGATGCAGAAGGAGGAGAGGGAGAGGGAGAGGGAGAGGCTTCTGGCGGAGGTCTTGTGCTTGAGGGTGGTATGAAGCCTGCCGAAGAGCTGGACGCAGAGGATGTACAACAGATGGATCTGGGCGGAATAGAGGACGTGAACTCGATAGCAAAGCTGGAAGGAAGTAAGAAAATGACGGATATTTTGAAGGTGACTACGTCGTTCTGTGCCCCTGCGTGCAGATTCTGACTTCGCTCCCAAGGACATTGAGAAATACAGAGCAAACCCCAGTTCAGCAGATGCCATGTCATTACCTGCACATCTGAATCCAGAATACACCCTCATTGTTCACGCAAATAACCTATCTGTTGATGTTGACAATGAAATCCTTCTCGTGCATAAAGTACGTTATCTGTGGCATGGTGTTACATTCTTCCATTGACTTTTCTGCGTAGTTCATCCGTGACCACTACGCTCCCAAGTTCCCTGAACTAGAACAACTAGTCCAGGACCCCGTTCAGTACGTCCGGGCTGTGCGCATACTTGCCAATAACGAGGTACGTCAAACTGCTCTATAAATCAGAACGTGTTCCAATGTCATGGTCTTAGGATCCTACGAAAGTTGACCTCACTGGCGTACTACCTGCCGCCGTGATCATGAGTGTTCTGATCACAGCCACAACTAGCTCAGGTCAACCTCTTTCGGACGCAAAGTGGAAGGCTGTTGAACGAGCTTGTGATCTCGCTGACCGACTGGAGGAAATACGCAAAAAAGTGAGCGCTCGTCTTTTCCCCATCTAGTACTCTGCCTCATCGACGACTCCCTGCAGATATTCATGTACGTCAGCTCAAGAATGAATGTTCTTGCCCCCAACCTATCAGCCATCGTTGGTACTACTACAGCTGCGAAACTTCTTGGGGTCGCTGGTGGACTCGGCCCCTTGCCAAAATGCCAGCCTGTAACGTTCATGTGAGTCGTACCGCTCATGTTCCCACTCGCTATTAGTTGACCATATTACACGCTATCTTTAGCTTCTTGGCGCTCAAAAGAAGCTTGCTCTTGGGTTCTCGTCAACTACGCAACGGCGACATACCGGTTTTGTCTTTCAATCCGATTTGGTTCAGCAAACGCCACCAGAATACCAACTGAAGGTCCAGCGAACAGTAGGCGCCAAATCCGTGCTCGCTGCTCGTATGGATCTTGAACGTACTCGCAGAGATGGTGAGCACGATTAATACATGGCCTTCCTCGCACTGACGTAGCATTCAGGTTCGTATGGCGAGGACCTACGGGAGAAAATCGAGAAGCATATAGACCGTCTTGCAGCTCCTCCCCCAGCTAAAATTACCAAAGCACTCCCTATTCCCAACGACGGACCGAAGAAGCGAAGGGGAGGGAAACGGTTTGTCCTATTATCCCATATTTCCCCTTTTCTATCGAACGTCACAATTTTTTCTTAGGGCGCGCAAAGCTAAAGAAGCCTACGCTCAAACCGAGCTGCGCAAACTACAAAACCGCATGGCATTCGGAGAGGCCGAGGAAGAAGTCGGCGCGTTCGATCAGACGAAGGGCCTTGGCATGATCGGTGTTGGTACTGGCAAGGTGCGAGCTGGGATGGGAGAGGCCAAGAGTCGAGGTGGGTGGTTGCCTCGTGCTATATGTAGTTCATTCTGTTGCTGATAACACGACATTAACAGCGAAAATGTCGAAGGCAAATAAGCTGCGGACGGCCGTCCTAACGCGTGCAGCGCAAAGCGGCTCAGTGTCACAATCAGGAACTGCTACGTCGCTGACTGTGACTCCAGTGCAAGGTTGGTTTTCAGGCTATATTTGTCTGGGGCTTCGCTTTACACGACTTGACTCCCAGGTTTCGAGCTGACCAATCGCTCCGCCGCCGCTCAGCGGGTCAAGGAAGCCAATGAGCGCTGGTTCGCCTCTGGGAGCTTCTCGTTTGTGGGACAGAAAGGAACTGGGAGTACTAAGCCATAGAGAATCGGACAGCACGGAGGCCCATGCCAGATACAACCAATAAATGCATTCTTGCACGATAATACAGAAGAGATGCTCCTGCTGCCATACTTTGAGAATGTGAAAAACATAAGATGCACATGAGATGAATGACGAGAAATGCATGAACTACGAAGCCGTGACCTATGAACTACTACGAACTATGTGATTGGCCAGGATGAGCAGTGGCAAGAGTCTGCCCTGTAACAGCACTCTGTGTCACGTCTATAAATCCCGCCTGTAAGGGATCAGAGAGCTTGTTGCGCTTCGTCCGATAATCCCGAATGGCAGAACGAATAGCATCTTCAGCCAACACTGTGGGAAAGTGAAATATATCAGATAGGGAAAATGCACCGAGAAGTGAGAACGCCACACTTACTGGAACAGTGAAGTTTCACAGGGGGGAGGCACAATTCCTTGGCGATCTCCGTGTTTTTGATTTTCCCAGCTTCGTCGAGAGAGAGACCTTTCACCCGCTCGGTCATGTACGAGCTGGAGGCAATGGCACTTCCACAGCCAAAGGTCTTGAACTTGACATCACTGATGATGCCATTCTCATCCACACGAATTTGGAGCTTCATTACATCTCCGCAACTGGGTGAGGGGAAGTGCGCAGTGAGCGAACGTACAGGGTGAAGGGGAAAAATGGTCACTCACGCAGGTGCCCCAACAAGTCCAGTACCGACATCGATATCGTTCTTTGGAAGCGAGCCCACCTATGAAGAACTATGAGCGTGTTTGCAGACGAGTCGACGAGTCAATGAACTCACATTTCTTGGGCTCTCGTAATGGGAGATGACCTTCTCGTGGTATCCACGAGCGATCACAGGGGATATACCAGTTCGCGACGCCTTGGGTGCAACAACGGCGCTAAAGACAGACCTTGAAAGTGCTGAGCGGAACATGGTAGGCGATGATGGGAGCAAGTAAGGAAGGTAATTACGGGCGACGGAAGAGGATTGGTGCCGTCGGAGTCTGAATTTACGTCACACGCTCCCAGCGACTGATCTTATCTGACAAAGCCATCACTTACATAAGCAACTTATCTGATAAGCACCAACTACCTGCCATATATACAGCCTCATGCGCAGGGGGAATAAGGTTCCTGGGTCGTAGCTACTAACTATATAAAAAATAGGACATTCTGCAAGGAAAACAGCCTGCACACTTACAAATATTTCTACCAATGGATCACTTGCCTTTCTGGTCAAGTACTTCGGGTGTGAAAGACGGACCAAATACGTCCAAACACACCCCATCACTTTCACCTACGACGACATGGTGTCTCTTGCTCGGTATATTCGAAATATACGTAGAACGGGCATAAAGCAATGGTGGCATCAGATGCAGTACATCGGTGATGCCAAAGCCGGCGCGCTGATTGGCAAGTGACCAGTAAGTTGGCCCTCGTAGCTCATAGTTTTTGTCTAACTCGGGCAGGTTCGGCAACCGGTACTTTGAGAACTTGAACCCCGAAGACGAAGTTCCAGGTGCGTTGGTCAGCTTGCATACATGTCTATTAACCACTGATTGTGTCCAATAGGTCGCCACCGATGGGTTGACTTTGCGCAAGTCCGTCACAACCACTAATCCTGTTTACCTGCAAAGAGTTGACACGAATCATCCGCTAGCATTACGATAATGCGTCGCAGGTGCCTCCTGAGTGGCATTCGTGGCTCCAGCATATCCGACTCCAGCCCCCAACAGCGGATGAAGTCATGAAGAACTCGTCGCCGCCATGGAAGGCGGTAAGTCTTAAAGCTACTTTCGATGAATATCAAATATCATGGATCTGAGCCCCTTCACCGGCAGCCATGGGTAGAAAACTTGACTGGGACGAGGGGCGCATACCGGTCGTACAACACGGCTGTGCAGAAAATCAATGCTTGGGAGCCTAAGATCGCACCCCGAGAATAGGCACTGTCATTGGATGTTGTGACATTGTAATCCGTTCCTTCTAGATACTGGGTAATACACCTCATCTTTACTACCTGACTTTAGGAGTTGTGATGAGCACCAATGACATCCTCAACGACATACTCGGCGATAGCAAGGCTAGAGGTAAGGCCAGGGCTCTCAATGCCCATGAGGCTGACCATCAAACCACTGTCGCTCCCATCTGCGTAATCCTTCCGTATGACGAAATCTTGGAAGCCTGAGACCACAAGCTTCGGTCGAATACCAACATAGTCCGGTCTAAATCCACTGAATGCAACTCCCGGTAGATACTGCTTCACCGCCTTATGCATCTCCTCAAGACGCGATTCACTAGGGACCAAGTGGTCCGTCCAGAAGTCAACATTTTCCTCGTTGTAGCCGAAGTCCGATACATTGGACGGTGGCGAAATCCACTCTAAGTCGGGACCGAATCGGACCTTCCCTTGCAAGTCAAGGGTTAGGTGTGTTCCGAGAGATTGGAAGGCATGGGTGTTGGGCCCGGTTTCGGGGCAGGGGTATATGAGGTGACTGACGTTCGATATGCCCGGACCACTGTACGCTGCATAAGAACCGCGCCCAAAGTACATCGGTATGCGGGATGTTTCAGGGAGAATAGAATTCAGGATAAGGTTGGCTGACAATCCAGAAGCATTGACCAGTGTCTTCGCGAGGAGAGCGTCTCCGTCCTGCGCACCCCCGGTTATGGTTTGCACTACCCAGCCGTCATGGCAGGGCGACGTAGGGGATGCCTCAGCACCCCTGTACGGATCTACGCGAACGACGCGCGTGGAGTACACGAGCTCGCCTCCTTCAGACTCCAGAATGTCTTTCTCGAGGCTCTCCACGAGAGAATGGGAATCCACAATGCCAGTTTCTGGGCTCCACAGAGCGCTGGATATGTCTTCTGACAGATCAGGTTCAAGTTCGCGCGCTTGCTGTCCGCTAATGAGGGTGGTGGGAAGTACGGGCTCGTCTGCAAGCTGTGGTGTCTGCGGCGAATGTCGTGGCCACATCAGACGGTGTGATTTCTCGAGAAGTCCTTGGATATACGGACGCTGGCTCTCGCTAGCGACGACGAGCTTTCCTGTTTTGCGGTACGGGATGTTGTACCTGTTGCATCGCTCATACATGAGGTATCTTCCGCGCAGACATAAATGGGTTTTCAAAGACTCGGGTGGATAGTAAAGCCCTGTGAGCAAAAGGCGTGAGAAGCATGTCCGAAGGTTCTGGTCCCCGTGGAATAGGAATAATACCTGCATGAATCACTTCAGAGTTTCGAGAACTGTTGTAATGCAATGTTGGCATAAGTGTGGACGAGGCGCTCAGCGCCTGGACCATACCTCGTCTCCTCCCCCTGCACGTATATGCCTTTCCACTAAGTACGTTGACTTGGATGGAAAGCGCTGGGACAGCCTCTGCGCAATCGCTAAACCAACCACGCCTAGAAGTAGGTTCCCTGAATACATGCCCTGTAATAGGAAGGCTGTACCATGACGCACCTCCGCCGACGACAAGGAAATCGACGGCTGCATCGGGACTCTACCCCGGAGAACGTCAACGAATGCAGCGACTCGGATGTTGCTTGCAGAGTACAATCCTACCTTGAAGCCGAATTTTCCTGTAGAATTCAACGCAGCTTTGAGTCCTCGTACAGCTGGAGTGGCCATCTCGCGAGTGTTATGAAGTAACAGAAGGAAATGAGGCAAGAAGTAGGGTTGCGACCGCGAAAAGAGAATTCATGAGAGCCAGTATAGTCACTGGTTCGGTTCGGCTTGATGAGATGATCGGAATTCGGGATCTTGTAATCTTATCTGCGGCGTTGGTCGAGCTAGTCACTTACCGCATCCTGTAAAGTAGCCACTGACGGATGCAAACGACCCACTCAACCATGACTTCAAGGGAAACGATTGGGCCCCAGCCGGCGCAAAGCGACTTCGAGGAGAAGCTGAAGTCGTTGGAAAGCCTCCCGTTGTTCATGAAATCGTTGCCGAGCGAAGACCCAAGTGACGTTGCGCTTCAAGCACTACAGAGCCTCGTATACGATGGTACACCAGATGGTGGGTAAGAGTTGCACCTGATCAGAAGTTCACGCCATTGATGCTTTCACAAGAGATCGCCCAGAATTTTAAGGAGCAAGGTAACGACTACTTCAAGGGAAAGCGCTATCGAGAGGCCATGGGTTTCTACACTCAAGGCCTTGATGTGAAGCCTACGGATACCGCAGTACAAGAAGCCCTCTACTGTAACCGGGCAGCGTGCAATCTCGAGTTGAGTGCGTGACGGAAGCTTGTCTCTCCCTATACACTAACCCTGCGGCAGAAAACTACGGTTCTGTACTCAGGGACTGCTCAAAAGCATTGTTGATCAATGCCAACTCGTCGAAAGCCTTCTATCGCTCGGCGACGGCGCTACTGGCTTTGGATAGGCTTGAGGAGGCCCTAGACTGCTGCAATCGATGTTTACTCTTTGATCCTCGGAACCAAGGTGTCGAGTCTCTTCGGTCACGCGCGGAGAAGGCAAACAACGAGAAGACACAGAAAACGCGAGAGAAGGAGGAGCGCTTATGGAGGGAACAGGAGGAGAAGCGGCTCCTTCAAGTAGCCTTCAAGGTAAATAGATCTGGGATATGACTTGTATCACCGGCTTTAATATGCTCGCTTGACAGGAAAGAAATCTCTATGCAATTAATAACACCCAGGGCTCATCAGATAACCCATACTTTCCGCACTTCGACCCGGACGATTCAACTAGATCGACGCTCACTATACCAGTTTTTTTCTTGTACCCTCAATACGCGACATCGGACGTCATTGCCCATTTTGTGGAGCAGACCACTTTCTCCGCTCACATCTCTCAGATGTTCCCACCACAAGCGTCTGCACCCATCTGGGATGAGAAGAAGGAGTATACGGCCAGTAACCTCGTGGTATATGCAATGACGCGTCGAAAGCGCCTTCTAAAAGTCGGGAAAAAGATGACGCTACGAGACGTATGCAGGGCAGCAGGAGCGAAGGAAGGGGAACCTGTTGATGGATTGGAAGTGAAAGACGGATATTTGACCTTTGCGGTGCTGCCGAAGGGAGACGAAGAGCAGAAATGGGTGGATGAATTCAAGCGGACCAGAGACTGCACATAGCACCTGACAGTACTTATCAATAATTGAATGCTATGGTTCATGATATAGATCTTGGGGGTCGATAGCCTTACATCGAGTTGAGGGGAGGTCGAGCTTCCGAAATAGGATATGTGTGGCTCACCAATTGGTCGTGTTTGGCAGGGCGAGGAGACGGTCTACACAACAAGACTCGCTGCACGAAAGACATCGACAAAGGCGTCAAGCTTGGTGAGTACCATCTAGATTCTGTCAGGACATGAGATACAGTTGGATGGACCTGCTGAACGACGAGGAGCTGCGAAATACCGCAAGAAATGCTCAGATTCGCTGGATGTGCACTACAAGCACTGGATGCTGACCATACAATCTCATCACTAGGCCTCTACTCTTATCATGTCCGCCAACCACAAGATCCTCCGTACCGCCAACGCCCCCCAAACGTCTCCAGACGAGACCGAAACGAGCGTTGCCCAGGCTTTGGTTGACCTGGAGAACAACGTTCCTGAGCTCAAGGCTGAGCTCCGTGCCCTACAAATCTCTGCTGCCCGCGAGGTCGATGTACGAGGTGGAAAGAAGGCTATTGTGGTGTTTGTCCCCGTTACCCAGTTGAAGGCGTTCCACAAAATTCAGCAAAGGTAGGATAAATGCCGATAACCTACACAAGTATTGATGTGTAATTGCTTGTTGAAGACTCACTCGTGAGCTGGAGAAGAAGTTCTCCGACAGACATGTCGTTTTCGTTGCTCAGCGCCGGATGCTCAGCAAGCCCACCCGTAACTCGCGCGTCAAGCAAAAGAGACCTCGCAGTCGTACGCTCACGTCGGTCCACGAAAAAATCCTCGAAGATCTTGTCTTCCCAACCGAGATCATTGGAAAGAGGACGCGGGTTGGCATTGATGGCTCGAAGCTTCTGAAGGTGTATGTGTTATTTGTTGCTAGGGAGTTATCCGAGGCTCACGGATTGACACAGCATCCTGGACTCAAAAGACGCCACATCACTGGAGTACAAGTTGGACTCATTTTCATCAGTGTACCGCCGTCTGACTGGCAAGGACGTAGTTTTTGAGTTCCCGCCCGCCAACCAGGAGTAGATTATGCATAGGCATACGCCGCACCATGACATGTTTCGTTATATATCAAAATGCTTCACCATGCCTGTTATGTACTCCTCGGATGTTATGCCACGAGATGAGTGCACAGGGAAAACCACTAGAATGGAGAGCCCAGAGCGGAATCGGACTCAGGGAGCGCCCTGAGGTACGAGCTGTGCAAATGAGTAAACTTGTTCCGGTTGGAAAGGAGGTCGCTGCAGTGGTAGATACACTACATTTGAGCGGTCTGACGTCTTGGACGCCCGTGCGGACCCCGCTTACTGACACACAGAGACATGTTTAGATTGGCTGGGCATTTGTGCCAGGGACTGTTTTTGATCTCGGCACGTGGGTCCGCCGTCGCGTCAAGTCCCAGTTCTGAGTTCAATTCATTTCACTTCTCTTCTTCAAGTTCTTGCGCTCCGTCGCTTGTCTTTCCTTTCCTCCTCTCGCCCTCCGTGGCATCTTTGCACGCCGTCAACATCGCTCTGGATGGCGGATCATGAACCCATGGACCCGTATTCTAGGTGTAGGTTCGAACATGGGATAGATGCCAAAATAGTCGTTATGGGTAATACAGGTTCGTCCTGCACAAATCTTACTGAGTCGACTTTTTCGGCTCTGATGCCAGCGAAACTTACTCGATGACTGGAAAATTGTCTCGTCTGACTTACATAGGTGTCGGCAAGACTAGCCTGCTCCATCGGTATACTCAGAACAGGTTTGATCCCAGGAACACGACGTCCACCACCGGTGCTTTCTTCGTTACGAAGAAAGTGTATGTTGACGGCTTGAAAGTTCGCCTCCAACTCTGGGATACTGCAGGACAGGAGCGATTTCGAAGCATGGTACGCTTGCGGGGTTCCCCCAGGTCAATCTGACACCGCCAGTCGCTCACAAGGCTTCTAGGCTCCCATGTATTATCGAGGTGCCAACGCTGCCCTCCTCATGTACGATATCACGAAATCTACTACGTTTGATGACATACGGGGTTGGCTGGAAGGTCGGTGAAGACTCGAAATGTGTTCACGTCTCGCTGCTAAACTACTTCACCCAGAATTGAAGAAAAATTGCCCACCAGAGCTCATCATTTACATTGTCGGCTCCAAAGCTGACCTACATCACCAACGCCAGGTCACATCCGACCTTGCACGATTGTCTTTGCACAACTGGTTCCCCCCACCGCGACCCCCATCACCACCACTACCACCACCTACCCCTTCCACATTATCATACATCCGCCCAAGATTCACCTCATTCACCAGTATTCGATCTGCCCCATTGACCAGTGCACTCCCTAAATCGTCTCCTCCGCACAGCGCCTCGTACACCGATGCCACCGCCAGTGACTGCACTAGACTTCAACGTAGCAACACAAGCGGCGGCTTCCCACAATCAAAGACCACTAGTGGACTAAACCTGAACCGATCAAAGACAACAACCGAATCTTCCCGCTCCACCCAGTCACGATTCGGTTCCCATTTCGGAAGATACGCGGGAGGGGTGAATGAAAATGCTGAGACGAGTAGTAACAGCTTGAATGAAGACGAGGAAGATGAGGAAGAGTGCGAGGAATGGGGACTTCACAAGGGGATGGAACTCTTCGAAGTGTCTGCGAAGGACGATCTCGGTGAGCTTGGGCGCATCCTACATTTCTCCCTTCGCTTGCTGACCGTTTGATTGCCATTCCGCAGGCATCCAATCCCTTTTCGATTCTGTGATTGGAGCGATAATAGATAGGAAGGACGTCATCGAGCGGGAGAACGAGCTCCGAAAGCGTGATAGCGTTCTACTATCTTCGGTTAATACGCCTATGTGGGGTGCTCAGGCTGATGAGGAAGAAGCACGAGAAAAGGCACGCTCTGCCTCTGGAGGTTGGAGCTGTTGTTCTTCATGACAATTTCCGGGTACTGTTCCCTTTCTTTTGCTTCCTTGGGTTGGCATTCGGCCCGTTCTCCGCCTTTCCACTGCCGATACTACTCTATTCCTCCCCCTATGCCTCTTGTGCTTTTCCCAAGCACTCCACTTGTTATGTTACCTTTATGATTTTTTAGGCTCATTTTGATACCATCACCTCACCTTCGTCAAGTTCACACATTACTTTTTTTACTTCTACTATTATTCATTTCTGACTTATCTCTTCATACCATATATACTACGATAAGTAGATACGGATTGCCCATGTGTCCATATAGTCAATGCATCTTTTCTCAAAAGATTCCTCCATCACTTCGTAAATATCTCTCTGGCAAAGTGCCAGTCAGCCATGGCCGTGCTTGCTAAGCGAGTAACGGCTCCCTGTCATGTTGTAGACCATAGTAGGAAGGTCCTGATGCCGTGGCGCGTTAGTGAATGTATCACCACCAACTTTTATAGGTACTTTCTGCCCTCGGCATCCCAACTCTATTCCAGATCACAGCTTTATCGAATATCTATGTGAATACATCTCGTTTACAATGCCACCGTCAAATGCATCTGTTGTAAGTTATGAACATTGAATGTCACACATTGTCACGTTTCATCACGTGGCGTTTGTGCGTGCTGTCTGCTACCAAGAGACTACCGAAAGGGGAACTTGTGAGGAGATCTCTTCAGAATGGAAGGCAGGTCGTAATCGGAGTGTGTGAGTGCGGGATAAGCCTCTTGTCCCTTGACCGACATGTCCCTCCTCCCCATCGACCCCGCGGGAGGTCAGACAGCAGTTAAGGCTGACAAGAAGACCTGTACTCCGGAACATTGCTTTCAAGCATTCGATACCTTGTACTGTGCCCTCACGGATAGCACACCTATACCCCCTTCTTTCCCAGACGAGAAGTTGTGGGTAGTTGCACAGCATCCTTTGGATCGGCTCCCTGACATGTACACCGTAGCCCGCTTTTCGTGACCTGGAATTCGAGGTCTTCTCGTCCTGGACGTGCCCCGAGACTGAGGGGCTGCATAGGCAACTTTCAGCCTATGTCATTGCACGAAGGTATCGCAGAATATGCCTTAATCAGTGCCTTCGAGGACGACCGCTTCAGAAAGATAGAGGAGAAAGAGCTTCCTTCACTCGAATGCGGGTTCGTTGGATCTCTCTCTCTATATGCCCTCGTTCGACCATTGACCCGGTATGGCGACATGTCGCAGGATCTCTTTGTTGACTGATTTCGAGGACGCGTCGTCCTATCTGGACTGGACTATTGGCACACATGGAATACACATTAGTCTCCCGAATCCATCAATATACCCCACTTCGGATTCGGCCTCGGGCGCGCCCTCCCCTTTCTCCTCCTCCTCATTTCTGCCCCGCTTGACTTCTAGACAGATGCTCACAGCTACTTATCTGCCGGACGTAATGCCTGAACAAGGATGGGACCAGAGAGAAGCCGTCGAGAATGCTATCAGGAAAGCTGGCTGGGACGGGGTCATCACTGAAGATATGCGCAGAGGCATCCGCCTCCGAAGGTATCAAAGCAGGCGATGTGTGGTCGGATGGGATGAATACGTTCAATGGAGGAAGAACAATGCAGATGAGGATATCTGTTAAACCAACCAGGGACTCTCGCCAATTTGCCACAATTGTACGATTTAGCAACGGGAGTGTGTATGTACCAGTACTGAATTTGTAGTGAAATAGATATAGGCTCGTTGTAGCTATCGTTCTCGGTCCCCTGAGAGGTAGATGGCTTTCCGAATTCTCTCCAAGCGGCCGCCCCATCCACCCCCGTACTTGTCCTCAAGCTGCGCCCATATTTCGCGTAGCTTGCCGAGGTCATTCCCACTCGTCCTGCCAAACGCAACTATTATCCAATATACAGTTCTTTCGCTGGGCTTGGGGACTTCCGGGAGCTCCAAAAACGCAGTAAATACAGTTTGTAGATTCTCCAGGTTCCAAGCAGCCAGAGCAGACGGTCGTAGCGTAGCGGTAATAAATGACTCCTTCGCATGTTCATTTGGTTTGCGCGCATGACGGGCAAATCCAAGAAAGATCGCCCTGAAGGCCTCCATGGAAGGTTGATATCGTATCGGTTCCTGTGTTGCCTCACACACAGGGAGCGGTTTTCGCGGTTTGGGGTTGAAAGCATGTCAACGAACACGTTTAGGGCTTTGATCAAGTCACCGTGGTAAGCAAGAGCCTGGATCATAGTTGTATACGTGATTCCGTCGGGTTCTAGGCCAAGGGGAACATCAAGCCCTTCGACATCTCGGAGATAAAGAGTAGCTTCATCCACGTCGTCTGCGCCAAAGTTGGGCTCTGGCTCGACGTTGTTACGGAGGACGCGGTAGATGGTTAATGCAACGTCCAAGTGCCTATTCCGCGCATAAGCCCACATGCACGCGTTGATACCATCCAAACCAACCTCCAGACTCTGCTCTTTCATCGCCCGGAGGGTAGAGCGGACACCGGACATCTCATTTCTGTGAGTGTAGTAGCGGAGGAGACAGAGATGTGTAAAACGATTCGGTGAAAGACCTGACGTGCGTAGAAGGTTTGACGCGTGACGGATAGCATGCGGTGAATTGGAACGACTGGCGACGGAGAGAAGTGTGGTGTATGTCCAGATATCTGGTGTCAGGCGCTCACCCAGCGAATGCAACTCTGCATTAAGAGTCTCCCCGCTGGACGGAAGGCCCTCTAGTGGCAAGACACCCATGCTATTGTAGATGTTGAGCGAGGCCTTGTAATCCGCCAAGCCGGTCTTCCTCCATTGCTTCCCGGCAAAGTCTATCAGTGCGTTCCACTCCCACACGTGAACACGACCGCCGGTCCTCTGGAGAGTCGTCAGAACGGAGGAGAGCTGAAGGAAAACTGTGCGTGTTCGGGGTTTGGTTGATGCAAGAACGCGGGCCAGGCGGTGGAGATGGCGGTATGGTATGACGGTTTCCTTTGAGGACCCGCTGTTCTGCGAGTGGTGGAACAGAAGTTCCTGATATGCTCCCCATGCCTCGGTAGCAATGTCGGTTGTGAGCATAACCTGCAGGAGTTCGTGGCGACTTTGCGGTGCGCTGTTTCTGGCACGTTCCGGATCTTTGACAGGCTGTTCGGTCTCCGGTACGTGTGGAGGTCCCTGGCGGTCTGGCGCGTCTACGGGCGAATCGATGGCAGCGAGCGGGGTGTCGTTGTGTTTGTTTGCATGCAGCTCCGGTAGCCCCAACAATGTAGATGGGCGCGCCAAGGGAGTAGCTCCATCTGAGGAATGGGCACGAGGTAGCGGACGCGAAGTCCCAATAACGCTCGTCGTCGGTGCATCGCTTGCGCTGTCTTCCCTCCCGGGCACGTTCTGTTCTCTTTCCAGCACTCTCAGACGATGTGCCAACGTAGCTCTTCCACGTGCTTGATGGCCACGGGCTGCAAAATGGCCGCGCATAAAAAGCTGCTGAGCTTGACGAAGCTTGCATGGTAGATGCGAGAACGCGGGTGAAAATCCGAGGCCCGACGTGGACCCTGCAAGCATAAGTGTCCAGTGCAGTCATCCTTGTGATGCCAATCAGTGTCTTGTTATGCTGTGGAAATGTAAAAAAAATGGCCCTACCGCGCCTGACACTGTACAGGGTATTGAGAAAGTGAAGTTTGTAGCTCGGAGTGTATAGCATCAACAAAAATTTCGTAAGCACTCCGGGGTTGCAGTCACAACTAAAATTCCGAGTCTACGCCGTTTCGCCTTATTACTGGCGTGTATGGGCGCTTCAGAGAATATTACAATCGATATCATTGATATGCATGCAAGACTGATGGCATTGGGCAGTACCGAAGCATAGCATACAGGAGGACGAGTGGTAAAAGAACATAATGCCTAAATGGTACGTGAAAAATGCAATCAATCCCGGGCCTTGAGCGTTCCCAAGAACGCAGCTTTTTCTTCGAAGGTTTGGAAGGAACCGTGCTGCGGCGTGTCGTGAGGTAGAGACATTATCCAGAGATGGGCCACTTACACCGAACTTGGACGAGGTATCGATGAACTTGAGGTCAATCTTTTCGAGGTCCCGACGCGACGTGTGGGTCATCAGCGACTTCCGGAGGGTAATGACACGCTTCTTGGTGCCAGGAACTGATCCCTTGAGCATCAAGAAGTCGTTCTTCACCACACCATAGTGGGGGAAGCCACCCATCGGCGTGATCGACTTCTTCGTGATGTCCGCCTCAGTGGAAGCGTTGGACTCGTCGGTTTCAAGGCCGATGCGGTAAATCTTCTTGTTGAGCTCGGTACGGTGGTGGTAGCCGTCTACAGGCAATTTTTATGTCACCTCATCTTCAGTTTCAGACGAACTGATATACGCACTTTGACCAGCACGGGCGACCGAAAACATGACTTTTGAAGGGTGCCATGCACCGATACAAGCAACTTTGCGGAGACCCTTGTGAGTCTTGCGAGGCAACTTCTTAGTGCCCCAACGGTGTGTAACACCCTCAAAGCCGTGGCCCTTGGTGACAGCGATGACATCTATAACCTCATCCTGCTCGAACACCGAGGTGACCTCCACTGGCTTCTCAAATAGGCCGTGCGCGTACTCGACCTTGTCAGCAATAGAGCCACCGTTAACTTGGATCTCCATAAGGTGGGCCTTCTTCTGGCTGAGACCGGTCTTGCGGATCTGGGTGTGTGCGAGGACACGGACAACAGTGCAGTATTTGCGAATGCGTTCAAGCTCGCGAGCAGTAGACTTGCCACCGTCCTCGGCGTGCTTCTTGGCGTAGCGGGTGAAGGCCTTCTTCTTCGAGCGGTACCAGTTCTTGTAGAAGCGACGTTTGAGTTCGTCTGAGAGGTGAGATGCCCAGACGGTGGTGAGGGTGCGGAGACCACGGGGCGTCTCGACATAGCCGACAACACCGACAACGATTAAGGGTGGTGTCTCAATGATCGTGACCGCCTCGACGATCTCACGCTTGTGCATCTCTGTTGGTAAAGGTCAGCTCCCCCTTCCTTGTTTGTATCTTCTTAGACTTGTGAACGTACTGGATCCTTGACGGTCAAGATCACGGACAATATGGGTCATACCAGCCTTGTAGCCCATGAAGGCAGTCAAGTGCACAGGCTTTTTGGGGTCATCCTGAGAGCGCAACTTTAGAGCAATGGCAGAGATGATCGACAATGTGTACGAACCCTGGGGAAAGACTTGACCTTTCCGCGATGGCGAGCAGCACGCTTACGGGGGAGGAAGCCGAGCGAGCCGTGACGGGGAGCTTCGTACTGCATGATACTTTGATAAGTGCTCCAGGATTTCTCGACATCGGAGGAACATGACGAACCTTACGGTGACTACGAGGCAGAACTGAGATTAGTATTCTTCCTTTTTGTATAAATACACGAGATATACGCACCTCATCTTGAGGGATCTTGAGGACGGGACAAATGTGAGTGCTCGTCGTTGGACAGTGTATGGTGATGCATTTGCTGGAAGTTGCCGACACGGTGGCTGAGTAACTGTACAGTTACTTTCCATTTCCCACTTTTGGACGACCCCTGTTTTTCGAGATTTCTAGTCCGCTACTTTCCGCAAAATCAAACTCGATACAGCACATACATACTCCTTCTTTCGACTGTAGAGCTTTATCGTGGTGGTGTTTTCCGGCGTCGAGCCCATCTCCGTGGTGGTTTGCCTCATCTGGGTGGTAATTAAGGTGCTGGTCACATCGATATCGCTCATTAATGCGCTCATTAGTGACAATCCCGTGCTGTCTAAACTTAACCTTGAAGATGTTTCGCTCTTTATCGTGACGACATATTCCTCTATGGGAGGGATGGGTCAATATAATAAAGGTCCCATGTCCGCTCAGTGACCATGCAGCACTGGTACCATGCATCGACCTTTCCCATGGTTCGTACATCCCCAAGAGATGTTCCGTTCTACAATGCCGCGATGCAATAGTGTAATGATTGCGTTCCAATTCATCGATGACACTAAGGTTTGCGTAGCATAGGCGGAAATTCGATGCTCTGTGAACAAACACGAGAGTGTAATATAGTATCAGAGGATTGACACGCGAGTAGATATCTGCGATGTTTTACTGTTATAGAGATAAATTTGCAGCTTTCTGATGGTTTGGAGTATTTAGGGTGAGGAGGAGAGGAATGCGACGCGACGGGTTGATTATTACCATAAACGCGCTTGGTCACATCGTGAGACGTCACACCTGCC
The DNA here is from genome assembly GCA_014904935.1 of Melanogaster broomeanus. Classification (NCBI taxonomy): domain Eukaryota; kingdom Fungi; phylum Basidiomycota; class Agaricomycetes; order Boletales; family Melanogastraceae; genus Melanogaster; species Melanogaster broomeanus. The sequence continues at coordinate 243,733 of MU123695.1, read as the reverse complement.
ACGGTGATACCTCCCAGCGAACAGTTAGCTTTCAGAACTGCCAACGCAGCCAACATCTGCACCCCGCAAGATGCCTGCCACGGATGTTACTACCAACGACACGTCGCCGTCCTCCCAGCTACCTATAAAGCGCTCTGCATTTGTCTACGGTAAGCGGAAGAGCCTGCCCGTCGACCAGCATGATACCGCTGGAATTGGCTCAGAGTTGGGCTCTACGAATGAGCAGACACTATCGTACGAGTACGAGGACACTCATAAAGACCACACGGTAGCATCGGAAGGGCGGCGGCCATCACCGTCACCGCCAACACCCTCATCCGAGCATGGTGGTGATGGTCCCGAGGCAGCGCCAGCCTACCAGTTCGATTTTAGGCGCCGGATGCAGGAGCTAGACGAACAATTTGACAACGACAACGATCCTGTCGCACAGCCCCAGCCACGGAAGTCGTCGCCATCTCCATCTCCGCCACCTGAACAAAGCAAGACCGCTGATCTTTCCCCAATGAAAGACGTTCAAAGCGTCGCGGTGGATACCACGCCCCTTTCTCGTGGCACGGGGTATTCCTCTAATGATCCGTTCAGTGGCTCACTGTCACCCCTTACAAGCTCTTTGCCTGTTCCTGTTCCTTCCGACGAAGAGCAGAGAATCGAGTTCCCTATTGTCCGCAAACGTGGGAGAGGACGCGCGAAACACGCCGTTGTGTCTGATTCGGAAGGAGAAGAACCCAGCAATTCATCTTCCGTTTCTCCTGTCCGACATAATATCACGACCCCTCACCTCCGTTCACCTCCAACACCACCCACTTCCGAGTTCGAGATGCCGTCAACAAAGAGGAAGAGCGACAAAGCGAAGGGTAAAGCACCCGCCCGGGACGTGCCCCCGCTTCGTTTTGACAGTGAAGCACCTTCGGTCAGCGCCATTTCTCGCAGATTGAACAAAGGGAAGCGAAAGGAAGGTTCCGCTCGCCCTAAGACAAAGGTAGCACCACTTTTCTGACACCCAGGTACAGTGCATCGATTGCTAACCTTGGCGATGGCAGGCACCGACAAAGAAGGAACGACGCCAGGCTGCGCTAGAATCCTCTCGGATTGCAGCCAGTCGCCCCGTGGAGATCGTGCGCACTCAAGAACCAAAGCACACGTTGACATCGTTCTTTGCGAATCTTCAGTAGGTTTCGTTTATACTGCAATTGAATACTCATGCTGAAGGTCTACCAGGCACGGAAATATTACCATACCAGCTCCTCCACGTACGGAGTTGATGTCGGATCCCATTGAGAAATTCTCATCTCCAACTGATGCCTCGAGGAAAATGGGACATCTGGAGAGTGCGTTTGGGGCGCCTACCGGACTCTTGGCGGCGGCCTCTGCGGTTGGCATTCTCGGAGAAACGAGTAAACGCCCCTCTCCACCTGTGAATCCCAAGGCACTTCCTGCAGTGGCAGACTCCTCTGATGACGAGATGCCCGTCTTAACCTCCATCATCCAACAGGAGCAGCGGAAGCGCCAAGCAGACGAGAAGCAGCAGAGGTTACACGCATTCAAATTAGCCGCATTGCAGCAGGGCCATACCAGTAAAATGTCCGACGTGGACGGGGAAGACGACGACTTGTTAATCATCAAAGATGACATGCATGTTGTTGCTCGCGAAGAAGCTGCCCAGCGCAGACTAGACAAGGCTAACGGTAGCCCCGCAAAAGCAAAGTCAAAGGTGTTGTCCATGGGTCATCGGAGTGTTCCTAAATCGTCCAACGCTGGCTCGGGAATGCTTGTACCTCCCAAGCTCTCGAAACAGACTCTCCAGGAGTTCGCTAAGCCATCCTTTGCACGTACGGGAAACGATGGCAAGGATCTGCTCAGCAAGAAGCAACTAGATCGGATGATGATGATGCAACACGAGCAGGAGAAGTTGAAGGTGATTAAACAGCACGAAGAGGAATGGATTCATAAGGGCGGGCGGTTGTCGCGCGATGACGCTGCGGAAGGCGTGCAGACGTCCTTTTCTCAGAAACTTGGGGAGTATGCTGAACAGGGTCTCAAGGCTGTGGACGCTGGTGATGCTTCGGAAGGGGACGACGAATCAAGTACCGATGAGAGCGACGAAGATTACACACCTGAGCTGCGAGGCTCGGCTAGCCCTGAGCCTCTGGATGCAAACGAAGAGGTTAACAGTGACCGAGGCGACGAGATGGAGGCCTCACAGAGCACAGAGCCACCTAGTGACGATGAGGACGAGAGCGTCGTACCACTCAGACGCAAGTCCGGCTTGCGCCGTCCTCCCCATGTTGTTCTCAGATCTGACGATGAAGAGGAGCAATCCAACCCTCGCGTCTTGGTGCCGAACTCGTCCACTCTGGATATTGGCCTGGGCTCACAAGCAACCAGTGCGAATCGTGATCCTGCGTCCTCAATGGAGCCCCAGACAGAGGACGACAAGGAGAATAGTGCCAAACTCATGTACGACGAGGACAAGGAGAACACGGCCGTAACCCATTCGCCGTCATTGTCACGATCTGCACTAGGCTTGAGACCAAGATCCACTCTCGGCCTTGAGGACGACGTCCGGAGGAGTTTGTCGCTTTCGTCATTCGCTGACTTCGACGACGTGATGGATTCACCTAAGGAGGACAGATCGCCTCTGAAGGATATTTCGAAACACGATGAGGACCCCTTCTCATTCTCCCCTCCTCCCAAGTCTCGCTTCACCGAGTGTCTTCTTCGAAGTGCAGTGGCCTCTCCCCCCCGTGTATCGTCCTCGAAACGGAGCCTCGGATCGCCGCCAGTCTTGCGAAGCGAGCGCATTGGTCACTTAACTCAGTTTTCTTTCGACTCGGAAAATGATGAGAATGTCGTATCTGAGTTCAGGCCCCCAGCGCTACAGCCTTCATTTTTGGACAAGTTAAACAACCAAGCTAGTCCTGAACCGTCATTCGCTCCAGTAAATCCTCCGCCCAATGGCGGTTTTTCTCAGCTATTCTCGGTTAGTTCATTATTGTTTTCGATGGCCGCGATCCCAATTTGATCCATCACGGGCTACTAGGATGAAGAGCAGAGCTCGAAAGCACCCATCAGTAGAATACAGGACGACGAGCTGTCGCTGACGCTCGATGTTGGTCTCAAGCCTGCACTAGAAGTCAGTGGAACCCTTCGACGGAAAGCTGACAGCATCTTCGAGAAGGAGCAGGAATATGTTGTCGCAGCTGCTGTTCAGAAAAAAGATGGACCAAACGAAGTCCTCTATGTCAACGACCATGGGTACGAGTATAGGCAAATCCTACAATGACTTCGACCACTAACAATGACATGTCCTCGCTAGCTTCCTCACGCAAACGCGTCCCGACGAATCCAGTCCTCAGGTTTATCGTATGACGCCTTCGCAAGCCTCCAAGTTTATTGGGACTCAGGTCCGCTCAAGACAAACAACGGATTTACTCAGCGAGCGCCGTCCTCTCCGGACGCTCTCGTTTGTTACTACCCAGGAGTTATCTCCTGAACCACAGCCACTACGACGACTACGCAAACGTAGCGCCTCACCATCAGAGCACAAAACTCGCCGACGTAGCCCCCGTCCAATCGCCGCTCCGGTCACCGTCGTTGCTGGACCTTCTAAGCTGAACGCGTTCGACGTCCTTGGTAAAGTTCCAAAACCGACATCCAAAGCACACAAAGAAAAGCTCCAGAAGTCCGAATTCATCGCTGCTGAGGCTGAAGAATCTGACGAGGATGATATGTTTGGCTTTGGAGGGGGGAAGAAGGATGAGGAGGAAGAACCAGACGACGATGACCAGGACAAGGTCGTCGAGGGTCTTGTGGATGACACAGTCATGGACCCCGAAGCTGAGGCAGTGGACCTTATTCAGGAGAAGTACAGGTGAGTTTGCAGTTGTTCTGATGTCTCCCAAGCCACTGATGCGGTGCCTACAGGGAGCACGAGGAAGAAGACGACCAGCGGCTTCAGAAGCTTCACCAGGATGCCGTTGAGGGAAAGTTCCGCATGAAGCGTCGCGACCGTGGTGTTGGCTTCGAAGACGACAGCGACGAAGATGACGACGAAGAGGCGCGCCGGATACGCCAGCGGATGTACAAGAAACGGAAGATTGAAGGTGATGATCTGGAGGCCCTAGGTCGGTGATTCATTGTGTATGAACGATGCCGCCTTTGACCTTCAAGATACAGGTCAACATGAAGAGACGCGGGCTTTCTATAACACGTACCACCAAGACCTTGTTGACGAAGATGATGAGTTTAGGCATCTGCGGGAAGATGTTGTCATGGCCGAGGTCGATCCCGAGGTTGACGAGCCCGAGGAGAGGGAAACAGTAGCTGTGGACGAAATCCGGCAACGGTTGCGTGAAATCGCTCAAAACAACACGGTCAGCGCCTTCCTATACGCCTCTAGGTATCTCTAAACTGGTTCACAGGAGGTAGAAGCACTGGACCCCGAAGACACGAGTTGGATTGACCAGTCGATGACGAACGAGGACGACGAAGTGCTCCGGGTCAAGGTCAAGCAGCATCGACCGAGCAAAACCACGACCCGTCGTCCGAATATCGGTCAGGTAGACTTTGATGGAGAGGTTCGTCCGTTCTTTCCCGCGGAAGTCTCCATGTTTGAGCTCATAAACATTGTTCAGAGGCCCAGGCGACACGGAGAGAGCGAGCAACAGCGGAAGCAGATGCTTTCCTGGGCTAAGGATCAGAGTCACCAGTACCAGACCACAGGACGGTCAGGCCATGGCGCCGCTGTCACAGGGCACGCCAAAGTTAAGAGTGGCGGTGGATCACTGAGGCCAGCACAGCCGACGGGTTCAGGAGCTGGTAGTGAGATACGCAACAAGGTGTCGAAAGCACCGAGTATGCTGTCGACAGTGTCTGATAGAAGTGGTAGATTTGCGTAGTTATAGCGGACCTTCCTTTCGATCTTTGGTTCAAAGCGTTCTATTCTGTACTTCGTTCATATTCTTCGATTATTCCATTGTAATCAGCGACACCCCAAAAAAATGCAAATATGCACAGATTGAATGAGACAATGATAGAAGTCGTGACGGAAAAAAAGGTATCAAGAACGAGATCTAGGGGATATACGAAGGGGTATCAATGCAATAAATAGCACTAAGTGAGTAGATACAGCTCGAGAGCTGGAATAGAGTCGTCATTGTAAGGTTATTGAATATGGGCGGAAGTCAGTGATGCTGTTTGCCTGCAAAGGATCTGCTAAAGCGGACCCAAGTCGAGCGCGGGCGAGCTGGTTGGATGTGTGTGAAGTTTCGTGATTGACGTGCGGGCGTTGGGCTTCTGCGCTTGCGTGCGTTGGTCTGTATCTCGGGAGACGTTGGTGCTTGGGCCAACGGGAGGTGGTGCGAACTCACTTTATGTCTCAGCATGATCAATTTTGCCATGCACGCTGGTGGTCCTGTCTCTCTGATTGGATTTCCTATATGAAACGCGAGGTGAAAGGTGAGATATGTTTAAGCGGTGAGGATGAGGGCACATACGAGATGCGACCAGGAGAAGACCAGCCTCGTGAGCGTCGAGGGTATCATCTCCGTCGGTGATTAACTTTCTTACTGCCGGGGAGAAGAGACATAGCAGTACGATAGCGGAGAGGAAGGTCACGAGAAACACGGAGAACATGAAGAGGCCGTTTGGGAGACGGAAAGCGGCGCAAAGCACGCAAAGCAAGCGTTATCGTCGCACGTCGTGAAAGAGGGGCACTGGGGGAGATGGAGTGGTCGAGCAAGGTACTGCTAGTGAGTGATGTCGCTTGTGACCGTAATTTTGTTGGGTATAGAAGTGCGATACATAATACCGCTTAGTCAGCACATTTCGCATGATGCCGGCAGTAGTGACTGGATTAGGCAATCAAGTAGGAGGGCGGCACTGCGACCCCGTGCGTGTTACATCACTGGCGCCAGCTCACCATCGCACTACTTCAATGGCCCAGCTACTGTCGTCCGCCGTCATAACAGCAACAGGGCTCACGTGCAAGGCCTTCCTCAATTCTGGCCTTTGTTCCATCACAGTTAGCAACTTGTCCGTCCTATTACACGCCCTCAGGAGCGAACAGAGACGCAGTGGTCAGGGCGTGGTAACGGGTACGTGCCGCGACGCCTCGTGCCTGTTCACGTTCACTGATAGCAGCGTCAGTCTCAAATCATCTCTCCACGTATGGATTCTGCCTATTCTGGCTTCATTTTAGCTTTACATCCTCTTCTAGCCTCGATGATCCTGTAACTTGGGGTATATTGCCTACCGAAAACTATACGAACCCGCGAACTATACGATGGGTCTTGGGCGCATCAGACATCATGTTCACCAATCCGTCAGTCGAGCGCATAACTTCCCCAGTTTCCCCGTGCTGAACTCCTCGTTTGGCTAGGAAGGCTCTTCTCCGCCTTCTTTCGTCAAGGTCAAGTGATTGAAACCTTCCGAGGTAACGGCATTTTCCAGCCTGCACTTGATGCAGCCATCCATAAGCTAGACCAGGGACATTGGGTTCGTGCCCATACTCTTGCACTCACTACCAATATCAACCATCCAGCAGCTGCATCTCTTTGGCGAGGGATCCATACAACAACCAGCCGAATACCCACTGACCAATGGTGTCACCCACCTACGGCGATTCAAATGGGGTGTGTGCGTGTCCAACGCCGATCAGCCACCTTACCCGTTTACTGATGCTGTTCTGACTGCTGTTTCAGCGGTCGCATCGTAATGGAGACCAATGTTCCACCGCTAATAATACCCATGTGGCTGACTGGTATGAATCTCCTACCCCATGTTCTTCCTTCTTTGACGCATATCTGAAAACACCCACGTGTATAGGCTTTCGATAAACTCATGCCGGAGCGTCGTCCGTTCCCCTACAAGTACTTCCCAAAGATGGGCGTCAAACTCGGTGTCACATTTGGTGATCCAATACCCCCCAAGCAGATCGTGGCTGCACTGGGTATTCTTCGACGGGAAAGAGGGTCATCTCCGCATCCGGAGATGACGAAGAACGGTACACGGGATAGTGGGCCATTGAGCAGACCTGGGCTTGGCGACGGTTTACAATTAGGCGGTTGGGTTGGAGAAGCCGCTGCCCGAGCGGGGGAGGATCTCGTTGCAGAACTCGAGGCTGCTGCACGACGACGGCAGATGGATGAGGTCCGGAGTGAAGTGACGGCTATCATCCAGCGTGCTGTTGAAGATCTGGGAAGGAAGGTGTGCGGTGATAAACTGGATCGTCCCGTTACCCATCCACGCGGAGATCGGTGACTGTCAGTCTGTCCTGAACATGCACAAGATTTTATATCAATATACCCTGTGAAGGTAGCAGAATAGATGGTAATTTAATATGATCGATGGTATGTACATGGGAGGGAAGGATGAAACATGCATTGAGAGGAAGCTAGTAAACAAGAGGCAGATTGTGCGATGGCATGTACCTTCAAGCGCACTCCAGGAGGCTGCCGATGGCGGTCTCTCCCTCATAAAACCACGCGGCCAATACCTGCACACATCCCTCATCAGTAATCGAACGTAGAAGGTAGTCAGTATGCTCACGATCATGACATAGAATGTCAATAACACAAAGCCCTCTGCCCAGTTTGTCTTCGCATCTGCTGTCACATAGTTGACCAGGAAGCATGCCCCGAGGAGCATCGCCACCTCGAAGAAGTCTGCAATACGAATATTAACGTAAGAGCACGTCACAACAAATAACAACTACAAACCGAACAACAAATTCAAAGGTTTGCCCGTCCACCAACCGAGAAGGGTCAGGACAGGCAACCAGAATAGTAGGAACTGGATACTCAGGTCAATGGCCTCTGCTTTAGCGAGTGTTGCCGGCGGCTCAGGTTCTCTGAGCTTGAAGAAGTAGCCCGCACTCCGATGAAGGAAATATCCAATGGCGACAGCACCATCAGCTGAGAATGAAATAAGTGGAAGGAGGATGAGCCCGAACCACTCTGAGGTGACACGACTCCTTTCATTGAGAGGTTCGATGCTATCCACGAGCTGCAAATCATCAAAAGGAGTGTCACACAAATCAGTGGTGTCGCCAAGTGAGGGTCACTCACCCACTCAGCAGTGGCGGCCATGATCCCAACGTTGAGGGCGAGGAAGCACAGACAAACCCATTGGTTAACTTCGGGCTCCACGCTTGCAAGCTTGGCCTCTTCGTCTTTGAGCTCCTGGGGTGCGTCGGGGTGGTTAAGCATGTTATGGCCGTCTCCCGGGGGGTTGTGATAGAAGATACGAGAGGTGATGTAGCTATTCATGCGAATGAGTGTATGTGTAATTACTGGTGCAGAGTAGCTGAAGACTTACATCAAGAGAAGGAGGACTGCAAGGCCACGACTGATCTGCAAGAAATCATCTCCGGGTATGGGAGTGGTTGTGGTTCCATCGGTGGCTGCATAAAGTGCAGCTGGTAATAGCAAGGCCAATACACTGGCAGTCACATGAGTATGTGAATGCGGGAGTGATCGCGTTGCACTTACCCAACTGTCAGCAGAGTGTGATTAAGCTGAGTGTGTGCAGGGTGCAGATCTTGCTCCCATATCCGAGCTCCGCCAGTCATAAAGGCGGCTCCAGGAACAAGGAGAAGATGGAGTAGAACAACACCTGAAGAACGCACAGTGAACACGGACACGAGTTTGTGCAATGAATTCATACGTACCGGTGACAGTCGATTGCAACAATTTCAACCTGGCAGTTTATAGTAGTCGGTGCTCCATTCCATTAGTATTTGGGAAAATAATAGCACGCACTCGCATTTGGTTAGTAAGATGATTGCGAGGGTGACTTCTACAACGCTGCACCGGTGGTCAGTTGAATGAACCTGGAGCTGATGAACGCTCTTACTTGTTGAGCGTAATTGTCAGGAGGTTACCTATCTCTGAGCCGAGGTACAGTCTCATTTGTTCTCCATAGTAGTCGAACAGTGTTTCATGAGGTACAATGGCGAGGAAGCAGACTATGCAAAATATCTCAGATTTGCATCAGGTCGTATGACGGTTGAACTCACGAGTAAAGACGATGCCGTAATGGACGTGCTCGTCGGACAAGTGTGCCCACCATGCTACGGGCGTCAGAATCAATAAGATGTTAAGCCCTGTGAAACAGGGGTTCAGCATAGAATCATGAATACATCATAAAGTGGCGCTCACACGAGCAGGTGTAGATGTTGTAGATACTTCTCCATACGCCCACGTTCTTCTTTCCTTTGCGTCGGAATCGATCCCAGGGCTTCAATACGACTTCCGTCAGTACCCCGTTTCCACGTCCGCATTCGTCCCAGTAGGATATGGCGGGTTTTCAGACGCCATGGCTGGGGGGCGAGAGCTGGAAGGGTTTGGAAGAAGCTCGAGGGTGTCAGTCGTTGGAGAGTCCGGGCGGTTTATACGCCTGCTCGAGATGCTTGCATTACGGCCGTTTGACATAGTTACGTTTGATTACTCTCCTTGAGAATGGCGATAGAGCTATACCGAGATACGTTCTAGCTCGCGTACCTTCAACGTAGTCTCTGAGGCCAATGGACGAATACAAACTTCGGTGGGGGCGAATAGGTGATGGGAACTAACGTAGCATTTTATTTCATCGTCCGTCCGAGCGCTCAGGACACGCGGCAAAGATGATGGAACGGATATGGTGCGATGAGGCTTGGCAGTTGCACCCCGGGCCTATTCACGTTGCCACGCCGGGACATGGCTTCACCGGTGGCGGTGGGTGGAGTCCTCCAGTTTTGTTTGCTTCCGTCAACAGCCTTCCGAGTGGGTGTCAAGCAACGCCTGACGAAACGTCCTCAGGCTGTACGTCTCCTAGAGCTGCCCATTCCAGGAGTTAGTACGTCGTCGCCTACGATTTCTATCAACGAGCCCCGGGTACCTGCTTCTGCGCCTTCATACTTACCAGTCACAGCTGTCCATTCCAGGCTTCGTGTTGGTGTGCCAAGCGAGACGGCAGTAAATGGGCGGAGCCGGGGGCTGTGGCTTCTAGAACTTGAGTTCGAGACTTCGAGTCCATGGTGTATGCAAGGTCGTAAGTTACTTGAAGCGTTGTTCGGTTGCTGGTCAGACCGGTCATCACCCGACAACATTCACGGCGTACAATGAGTTACTCGGGCTCGGCATCACACCTCTCTGGTGCGTTCGTCTCAAAAGGACTCCACCGCGACAGTCCTACATTTCTTCCGCGAGCCTCAGCCCAGCTTGCCATCAGTGCTGCGTGCTGGCGGCGAGAACGAAGACAGAAACCGCTGCGGTGGCTGGAGCACATGAACACGACGCACCAGAACCTCGAGACAAAAGCAAAAACAGCATATAATCTCAACAGTCCATGTTCAACCAAAAAATATGGTACTGTTCAATGCAACCCCAAAGACGCTGATTATCCTTACTACGTATTACAATACCCATATCTGCACGTATCCTGGCTGATCGAGTTGGTGTCGTAAAGATCGTGGACGAAGAACTCATGATTACTCTGTGTTCACCTGCGAAGAGAGAAAGAACCATCAGATTGCGGGCAAAAAGAACGTGGACAAAAGGCGCTGACAATTTCTCCTCTCCCTCCTCAGTGTGGTCCTGGAGGCGATAATAGATCATCGGGGCAGCGAAAATCATTCCCGCAGCGCACAAAACCCATGTCGAAATGAAGATGTTCATGTAACTGTAAGTGACATCAGACGACCATCGTGCGCAGTGCCAATAGAGGGGATAGGACGTACGGAACCGAGACAGCATCGGTGTGCCACACGCCAGCAGCACCAGCAGATTGGATTGCTTTGTCTATGAATCATGAATATCACCGTCTATCTAGCAGCGAGAACGAGTGAACTTACAGAAGCCAATGAAAACGGCAAGTTTGGCAAGATCGTTAGACATGGCACCCAACAGCCAGTATACGAAGGTCTGCCACATGGAGTCCAGAAGGCCACAGAAGATGTACAACCAGACATGCGCCGGGAACGCAGAGTTGCTTATATCCATCTTCGATGCATTGACAGGTGCAGTGGCCCGGGTGTAGGTCCTGCGATTTCATAAGGTTTCGATGTTTCCAGGATGACGAAAGAGCCTACGCACTTTTGATAGAAGTATGCCCAGATGTGGACGATGAAGACCATGGCGAGTATGACCACCCAACCGACCAACGCGCGAACTCGGCGCCTGAGCTTCGTGTGATCAAGGATGAAGTACCCTAGGAAGACAGACCCAAAGATCTGCGCTAGCCAGTAGACGAATGCATTGAGACTACGTGCACGGATGTCGAAAAGCGCAGCGTTGTAATCATTTTGTTCTGATTGGGTGAACGATGCTCAGCTTATGCCACGAACTACCACAGTTAGTTGACTCACGCCAGGTGTAGAAGTAGTTGCTCGCATAGAACATTGGGAACAGTAAAACAATCCACGGATCAGTTTTGAAAGCAACATAGAGGCTGTAAAACTCTGTCTTCCAGGATGGGTGTTTCTGAAGGTTGACTTTCGTGCCGTCTGTTCGGATAATCTTTGCTGGATCAGCCATCAGGGGAGCTAGAACCACTCCGATGAGAGTAAGAATCAAAAAGCCGATCTGACGCATGAGAGTAAGTATTGTAGACTTTTAAGAAGCAACTTGTGGCTTACATATGTCCCATTGCCGACTTGATAATCGAGGATCAGATTGACGGTTGCTGCACCGTAATAGAGAGCTCACCTGCATTGGACTGATGAAAGATATTGAATTAAAGGCGCGCGAGTCAATAATTTGTGTATAACTTACGGAATTGTCAAAGTTGGTTCCGAAGGCGACTGCACCACCGACGACAGCACCGAGGTTGAAAATTGCCCAGAAGATACCGATGAAGAGACCCTTTTGGGCTTCGGTAGGATAGGCCATCATCATGGAGCCTTGGGCGGTCCACAGTAAACCTGCACATACTCCGAGGAGAGCACCCGCAACGATAACGAAGTTGTATGCACCGGGATGAATGTTATCGACCCTAGAGAAAATGGAGATTAGCGTAGGACTGTGACAGGAATGGAGGAATCGTACAAGAACGAGGCGATGTAAAGGGAATATCCCACCGTTCCAAGGGAGAGTGTCAAGCGAGGACCAATGACATTGTTGATGGTACTGTGGTAACGTTCGTTATTGGTGGAAATCAGATGGAAAAAGAAGGACACTAACCCGGAGAAGAAGGCGAAGAAGGCGAAAGTGGAGTAAGTGGCGGTTCCGGCGTTGGACTGGGCGGTGGTGTTAACTTGACCACCTCCACCGATACCACCGAGGGCGTTAAACATGCCGGGGCACATGAAGCAGACGAATCCAAGCATGGTTACTTGAGAGTAGGGGTGGTAATAGATACCCCTCCATCCTTTAGGGCGTTCGAAGATCTCGTCGCGTTGAGAGCCTGAGTCCTCGCTGCTTCCGACTTCAAGCTGCTTCTCTAAGACGTCCGCCATGTGAAACGGAGTGTGTGTTGGGGCCACGGAAGATCCACCCCGCTCTTTGCAGCTGGTACTTATGGGATGCGGTGTTATCGTTTGGCGCTGGGTGACAACCGTGAAAACACATGGTTGAACTTTTAAAATGCAGGCACTGATGCGGGCCTAAAAATACGTGTGACCAAAGCTGATGCCGTCCGAGACGGCATTTGGTAATTGAGGAGCCCGGAGTCTACAAACAAACGCTGCGTGTAAGTACGAAATCTAACAAGACGAGCCAGCATCGCGGACGAATCGTGGTCATAAAGTTTCATTCAGAGTCGATTCAGCATGCATATGCCTCCAACAGACTAAGTGAACCTGGTACATTCCCGGGATTAGGAGGTGGGGGTCACCAGATAAGGCAGATGTCGGATGATTACCCGAAGCTGAGTCACTGCCTCGTGAAAGTGTCCTCGTGGCACTTGCTGGTTGTTGCTACTCGCCATGAGTGACATCGTTTCCAAGAAGCAAACCCCTCAAACTATATAACAATGCCCTTGGCCACGACCGCGTGTTTACCCAGAATCTTCCAGAGTGTGGACGAGAAGAAGTGAAAACACTTGTGGTAAGAACCTCCGAGTCCTCGTGGAGTGACAATGCTATTTGCAGATCCGTTCCCGAAAGGGAACTGCTTATGTCTATGTTAGCCTGAGTTCTGTGACATAAATAGGGATTCAGAACACCGCCAGCGGGGTATTCGGATCATGTCATGATAACTATGCATGTGTGAAACATACTTTGCTGAATGCCACGAGGTTGTTTGGAACGCAAGGCTTTGCACAATACATGTCAACATGACACAACAATCACTATTCCTGTCTTTTGTGCAGGCGTCTGAATAAGACAAGCCTGCAACAACCAGTTGCAGTGCGCTCGTCCTCGCTGTTCTCCACCTTCACCCCTTGCGCACATGGACGTCGTCGACAGGGTTAACAAATGCTTAGAAAAATGGTCAAAGGGAGGTGAAACTGAATGGTATGTCTCACCTCCTTGTATGTGGCGTTCCACTAATTATCCCAAACGCAGTCGAAATTTCATCATTCCAGCCCATTCAAATCCTGCAGACACTAACAATGCTGGAACACTGACAACTGCGTATCATACCCTGCTATTTTCTGCTCTGAACAGTTGGTCTCCCACCATCCTCCTGACCCCGCAGGGCTTCGTTGCCTTCGTTCAGTCTGTGCTACCCTATTTGCCGTCATCGTCTGCCCAGGTTGGCCGTCCACCGAACAACATTTTATTCGGAGAGCTACTTGTGGATATTGTTTGGTCTCTCGACGCACAGCTGGACGAGCTTATGGTGGACGCCAAGGCTGTCGTGGTAGCCCCAGAGCAGTTGACCGACAGCCAAAAGCCCAAGGACTTGTCCAAAGCTGCTCAGATCAAGCAGACCGCTGAAAAAGACAAGGGGATTCTCACTGACATCGTCAAGAAACTTCTGGTGAGTATCAGCGAGCGAACAAGTCGTACACACACTCAGTAACGCCGCATATCACTCAGTTCGCTGGGCTCATCGATGCAGCCGTATGCCGGGAACGCCTTGATTTAACTCTTCTTGCCAATATTGGCCTCATATCCGACAGGTCTTCATTTGATAAGAAGGAGATTAGAACTAGAACTGGCCTCTTGTAAGTCCAGCGTCAACTAGGGCGTCCTGTGTGGGACTGACGTACATGATTCTCTCCGCAGCTATAAGCAAAACAAGTTCAACCTTCTCCGCGAGCAGTCCGAAGGTTATAGCAAGCTTTGCGTGGAGTTGATGAGTTCTCTAGGTCCCTCTCACTCTCCCCAAGATGGTAGACCAGTTGAGAGCATGGCATCCATACAAGACCGTTCTCGCATGGTATGGGACAAAGTCATGAGCCTCATCGGGTATTTTGACCTCGACCCAAATCGCGCGCTGGATATTATCTTGGACGTCCTAACAGTCAACATCGCTACCCACCATACTTTCTTCCTTTCCCTCCTGTCATTCTCGCCGTGGGCAGGGTTATATAGGCGACCCATGGATGACAAGCTCGAGACTCCGATGTTACTTTCCCCCTCTGTCAACCAGTATCAGGGGAAATCGTTTGATGACGTTTTGCAAATCGCCGAATTGTCGTCTCCAAGCTACAGGCCGAACGCAGACACACCTGGCCTCGAGTCCCGAGTGCTTGCTCAAGTACTAGGTTTCAAATTCGCCCATTACCAGGTCTGCCACACACGCTGCTGCACATATTTTTCGTCTAACAGATCGCAGGGTCCTGACGCTCACGAGCCGTCGCAAAAGAATTTATATCTCACGGCGGCTATTCTGATTCGCGAGGGGTTCGTTTCCCTTGAGGAGCTATATCCACATGTGGGTTTGTTCTAGGTCATTGTCTACGCAGACTCACGTTACGCACACAGCTTTCACCTTCCGATGACGACATGGGATCATATCATAAAGATTATATGGAGCAAGTGCAACAACGGATCGCAGGAGCCAAGATAAGTCAACTGGCGATGGCTGCCCCGCTGGAATCGACGAACTCTGGATCAAAATCACGCTCAGAACTGGCAGAGGAAGCCAAAAAGCCTGCAGCTTTCAAGCCTCCGGCTCCGAATCAGAAGGCAGGGCTCGTCGGTGCCTTGCTTTCTGTTGGTGCTTTACGCCCTGCTTTCGCCATCTTGACCAAGTTCCCGTGGCTTGTAGATGCCCACGTCGAACTCGTAGATCTCGTTCTGCGGGTTCTCAAGCATTCCATTGCGCCTATCTATGATTCGACTTTCGTTTTGAAGGAGCGGAATCCTAGCTTTACGCAGCCTCGTTCTCGATACGGATCGACGGGCGTCACCGCTACCCCTATCCGTAAGCCCCAACTGACCTTGATTGCACCGCCACCTCCTGGTACATCTGCGACGGAATTCGTCTTCTTCTTCCCTGAGTGGTCGGAGAGGGTTCCGCTGTCAACAACGTACGACGATCTGGTACACGTCATCGAACCACTTATGAGCTTCATCGGCCTACACATCTCGCGTGATCCTTTGTTCATTTCGAAAGTGACGCGTCTGGGAAGGTCGCAGTTAACATCTACGGCGAGTCTGTGATCCCTGTCGTCGTTCTGTGCATTAACCTTTCTTCAGACCCCTCTCGATCCTGTCACTAAGAAGCCGAGTGGGGAGCCTGACCCTAGCAATCCCGTCCGCTTGTTCTGGTACAAACTTCTACGAGTATATTTCCTACCCGCTCTTCCTCTCATTCGAGGCAACGCTGTCTGCACCGTCGAAATCTGGAACATTATTCGCCAGTACGAAACGACCATCCGTTGGAAACTTTATGGTGAATGGAAGACAAGCACATACAACTCGCATCCAGAGCTCCGCATACGACAAGTGCAAGCTGACAGGGAATCGAAAGGTATCTTGCGGAGGTTGTCACATAACACGATCGACACCCTATCCGGCACGGTCGCAAAGCTGGCGCACTCGAATCCCTGCATCTTCTTCACGAACGCAGTCAACCAGATAATGGCGTATGACAATTTGGCGAATGTGGTGATCCAGGCACTCAGATATGTAACAAACATGGGGTTCGACGTTTTGGTCTACATTATTCTCGATGCGCTCTCGAATCCCCACAAGAACAGGGTGAAGGACGATGGTGTCAACATCTCAGATTGGCTGCAGAGTAGGTCCGTCTGTATTATTGTTGGGACATCGTACTGAACAGAAGCAGGCCTTGCGTCGTTCACTGGCATGCTATTCCGCCGCTACAGTGCTGACTTGTCTCCGCTGCTGAGGTACGTTGTACATCAACTGTACAACGGCCAAACGGCAGAGATAGTAGTCCTTCGGGAACTTATCTGGAAGATGGCTGGCATCGAGCCTCTACCTAGTCTTTCGGATTCGCAGATCGCCGCTATGGCTGGTGGTCCTGCACTGCGCATTGAAGCGATTGCTTCGACAACTCGAGGTGCCCGTCTGGATCCTGGTGATGCGGTTCTTAAAGGTCCCCAGCGACTGGGGAAGACCCTGCTAGAGACATCACTTGCATTACCCCTTCTCATCCAGGTCGCGCAGCAGCGTCAGTCTTGCGTGTTTAAAGCTCCAGACGCCCATCTGAAGTCCCTGGCAAGCCTCTTCGATACCGTAGGTTGCGCGTCATGTCGTCATCGCATAATCGTCTCAAAATGGCTTCACCAATCCAGACACACGGGGTGCTACTGCAGTACCTGGAACTTCTTACATCTCCGGCTGTGATTTTACCTGAAGACTACGCGAAGAAGATCCTGCCTCCACTTGCTGACCTTGGCGAGCTGTACGGGATATCCGCCCCAATCTGCATGCAGATCATTAGGCCGATGCTTAATAACGTTCTTTTGGTAATTCTTTATTCAGATGTTATTTTCCGGCGATACTAAATAGTTCCTAGAAAACGGCTTTGGCGATGCAAGAGAAGGAACGTGTCGCAAACGAAGAGGCCGAGAAGCGCCTAAAGGCTCGCTTGTCAGCGAAGCGCGACCCGTCTACTGCTGTATCACGTGTGGAATCACCGAGTGGTGCCAATACACCGCGGGATAGTTCCGAACAAAAGCCGTCGACAATTGAAGGCATAGAGGATACTACAATGGATGTTGATCCGGAGACAACCACGCCAACCACAGAGGTTTGTAGATCAACGTTCTATTGCATTGACCAACGGCGAACCGTGTGTTGCTTTGTAGAGTCCTTGGATACCCGAATTGGAGGCCCTTTTCGACGACGTGCGGACGATTGCGAAGAGCAACGCGCTTGATGTGATTGGGTACGTCCGCATGGTATCAAATTAGGCACTCCACTCAAGCATGGATTTCACAAGTCCCGGTTTTTACTTGACGTTTTGGCAATTGTCGATGTATGATCTCGCTCCACCAGCTGCAAGATACGACGAAGAAGGAGCTGCCCTGCGTACTCTCAGTCGCCAAGAGGACGCCAAGTATATCAGTGCTGATCGTTCCTCTGACCGGGCGAAGAGGCTAACAGCGAGCTCTCATCGGGCGCGACGCGACCGATGCAACGCCTTCGTTAATACGTTAGCTCAAGAATTCAAAGAGCAGACTGCCTCGAGGGTCTTCACTTTGAAGCGTCTTGCACGGGAGAAGCAGCATTGGTTTGCTAATGGTGAGCTACCTCTCGGCTTGAGAGACTCAGGCATCTCATGCCCCACCCAGTTGAACACCGTTCCGCTGTCCTGGCATCTGCTATCATTGAGCACTGCATACAACCACGCTGTCTCTTATCACCCATGGACGCCGACTACTGCGCGCAGATCATTAAAGTCATACATACGCAAGGAACTCCTGGTTTCCCCACGCTGATGTGCTACGACAAGGTAATTGCTAGGGTTACCCCATCACCTCGTGACTAATATCCGTGTAGCTGCTTGGGGATCACATCAAGACAGTGATTTTCTCCTGTAGTGAATATGAAGCGAAGAACTATGGTAAGCATTTTGTGTAGACATCGCGTCACCGCACGGAAATTTAACCTTGCGTACAGGGCGCTTTTTGTTAGGAGTTCTCACGGACCTCTGGAAGTGGGCACAAGACGAACAACTCTTCGCCCAAGATAACCGTACGAAGTCTGGTGGTAAAACCATTTATCTGCCCGGCTTCCAGCCACGTTGGACCAACAAAGATCCCGCGAGTATCTCATCGGAAGATCTTCTCTCGTGGTCGGGTTTTAAGCAAGTTTTACGAAAATGGCACAGAAAGTTGGGAAGAGTAGGTCATCTAGCACCATTACACGCTTAGAAGCACTAACATGTCCCCCACAGAGCCTCTGTAGCTGCATTGAAACCGGAGAGTTCATGCACGTTTACAACGCCATCATCGTGCTGAAGGAAATACTCCCTGTCTTTCCTCTTGGTGCCGTCGGTGAATATGGACCCCTCATCGACAACATGATCGACAAACTAGTCGAAAATGAAGAACGCGGTGATCTTAAGATCCTCAGCAGAGCGTGAGCTATCTTTCATTGACTTTGGTGCAGATTCTGACATTATAGAAGTTACTCTGCAGCTTTGAAGAAGCGTGAGTCGCAGTGGGCTGTTCCACGGCAAGCAGCACCCAAGGTATAAGACCCGTAACGTGTCAGTTCATCTTACTGAGTCCTTTTCCAGTCCAATGGTATTACTATGTCCCCAAAGCCTACTACTCCACAGCCAAATGGCCTCCCAGCGCCTGTAACAACCGATTCCCGCCGCGAAGTCAGCGCTCCTGTCCCAAGTGCTCCCTCCGCGCCCAGGGCTCAGTCATCCAATGGCGCGCCTCAAGTTACTGATGATAGACCATCCACACCAGCCAGTTTGGCCAAATTGGCCATTGAGAGGTATGAATATAACCGCTATACCTTTTCCTTCTTGATTGAATGGTGTCAAATATAGCATACCTAGGCCCGAAAAAGTCAAGCGGGTCAGGCCGGATAAGGGCAGCGAGTCACCAGCGCCAGATGGCGAGAACAACAAAAGGCCGGATGCCATGGATGTTGATACTGTCCCAACAGCGCCGAAGGACGGAAGGTCGGCACCTTCTCAGCTAGAACAAGCTACTTCACGCTTCGGATCCCGTCCACTACCACATGGTCAGAGTTCCTTGCTTCTGACTCCTGTTGACGCGTGGATACTAACTGCTGTTCCTACAGAGGTTCCAAAACCTTCCAGACTAGCCAATGCGGCACCCAGCCCACGAGAACCGCCCAAGTCACCCCGGCAGAGGCTCGAAGACAGACAAACCCAGGCTGACGGCATGCCACCTCCGATGGCTCCCAGTCAGACGCTATCGGCGCAAGAGCTCCGCGAAACTGCCAAGCAAACGATGGGCCAACGTGCATCAGAAAAGGCTGATGATCGGAAGTCTGTCGGTGATGCACGTAGCCAGCCTGGTTCTGGAGCTCCCTCGCCATTACCACGTCGGCGAAGCCTGTCTCCTGCTCCTCGGGCTGGTACTAGAAACCAGAGTTTGGAGAGCCGAGGAAGTGGGGAGCGCCGCTCTGACCGTGGCAGTGGTGACGGCGATCGTGCGGATGAGAGGCCTTCAGACCGAGAAGCGCCTAGAATGACCCGCAAGGAGAGTAACACTGCTCGCGCTCCTCGCAGCGAAAGGGTTCCGTCCCACCGCACATCAGCCCGAGAGAGCGATCGGGAGAGGGACAGCGACCGGGAACGTGACAGGGAACGTGGTCGCGAAAGACATGGGGAGCGCGAACGGGACAGGGAGCGTGACAAAGAGCGCGATAGAGAACGAGAGAAGGACAAAGACAAAGACAGGCGTGATCGTGACCGTGAACGTGACCGCGGGGATAGGGACAGAGATCGCCATCGGCGCGACGACAAGGATCGAGACCGCGAATCACGGAAAGAGCGTGATAGATCCGGTCAGGCTCCTGCGCCAGCAGCCGCCACTGTTCCACCCGACACCCGGAGTCTCCCCACCCGACCCTGATCCAACTCGACACCGCACCACAGCTCAGGGTGGTGATGACGCCCTCGGCAAACGGCGCCGTCCTACCGATGACGATGTCAGTTCCCTTTTCGGCTTTTCATGTCGCCTACTGATTTCCTTGTACAGGCCGATCGAACCTCAAAGCGAAGCTCACGCAAAGATAGTCATAGGGAGGATCGCAGTCATCGCTCAGAGAAGGACAGCCATGAGCGGCCACGAGAACCCGATAGGCGCCGGACCGAACGTGAAGCGTCTGAAGGAGACTCGCGCACACCGATTGAAAAGGTAAATGTTTGCCGATTGTGTGGATGCTATCTTGGTTCTGACAAGACCGCTAGCAGCCCAGTGACAAGCGGATACCTGATGGACCCAAAAACCTGCCACCAACCACGCCATCGGCCCCAAGGGCGATGTCAGCGGCAGATGCCTCCAGGGGTGGGAGCAAGACAGATCTTGCTGCTAGCCGAAGTGGCGGTGACTGGAAAGGACAACGTGACCATGTACCACCAGCCTATCCGGCTTCAAGCTCTGGGGCGTGCCCGACACAACTCCAAGTTTACGTGCACGGATAGGCGAGAAAGAGGCTCCTCGCTCGGCTCCCCAGGCACCCACGGCATCGTACCGTGGTGATGTTCCGCATAAGGATGACGACCGTGATAATAGAAAACGAACGCTAGCTGGTGAGTGATCAGCTGAACACTTTCAAACGTAATTATACCTTGCTAAATTTTCACATAGATCGCGATAAGGACACCGGGGAAGCAAACCCAATCCCGGGAGGTGATCTATCATCGCAGCCTCCCAAACGGCCTAGAATCATTCGTAATCGCTACACCCATGGCGTAGCCAAGAGGACACTTCCTATTGACCCCCAAGCTAGCGATAAATCACGATCGGCGAGGAAGGACTAATTTCCACTTGTCGCTGCTGCTTCTCGTGTTTCATAAATTCAAGTATCTATCGTTACATATACATATTGCATCTGTTTAGCTTACTGTAAATCGATGCTAGCTTGTGGTGCACTCTACTTGAAATAGGTTGAATTACATGGCTAATACAATCGTGGGTAACTCCGAGTTGAATCGAGATCAGTGGTAGGGAGGAGATAGAGTTCACCTCTTGATTAACGTGAGGAATTCCTCGCGAGTCTTTTGTTGTGTCCGGAAACAGCCCAACATACATGAAGTAACGGTTATAGAGCCAGGTTTCTGCACGCCACGCATCGTCATACACATATGGCTGAAGGAGGCAAACATTGAGCGCTAGACCATCGAAGCGACAAATACTCACGTTGCTTCCATGACAGACTGCAACTCCACGGGGCTTGATGGCTTCCTGGACCGCAATCGCAATCTGTTTGGTCAGCCTCTCCTGGACCTGAAGGCGGCGGCTGAAGGTTTCGGCAATCCGTGCGAGTTTAGAAAGTCCCAGGACAAGCCGGTTCGGGATATAGCCAATAGCGACCTAACAATAAGGTCGAGCAGGCGATTGGTGCGGGTCTTAGTAAGTAACAGCGGGAGGGACATACCTTTCCTGTGAACGGGACGAGGTGATGTTCACACAGGCTTGAGATGTCGATGTCACGGACCAAAACCATCTCGTCGTGGTCCTCTGCGAAGACGGCGTCGTTGATGACATCTGCAAGAGTGGTGGGTGTGGGTGGGGAGGAGGAGACGAAAAAAAAAAAAAAAGGGAGCCTACCTGCCAGGCGTTCCTCGTAGCCCCGGGTCATCCACATGATCGCTTGTGCATATCGTTCGGGGGTTTTAAGCAAGCCTTCACGATCTGGATCTTCGCCGATGCACTCGAGGATTGTGCGAACGGCAGAGGTCATTTGTTTCTCACGAGCAGCACGCTCTTGTGGAGTGGCGAGGAGACGGGAGACGGTGGATTTGGCTAGGAAGGCATTGAGTACGCAGGTGGATGAAGGGACGAATAGTAGGGTGCACCTGGCCAGCCCAAGCCATGCGGGTCAGGTAGTGGGCTTCCCCTCTCAGCGGCACTTGTGACTGGGGTGGATACACCAGAAGGAGGCCGAAAGCCGTAACCCTCGCGAACATGAGGCCTAGGAGAACGCACAGGAGTGGTCGAAGGTGAAGGGTTTGGAGAAGCTTCCGCCGGATCTGTTTCGCCCTGGGAGATGTCGTGATGGGACGAAGTGCTGCCATTTGAGGATTGAGGGCTAGTGGATTGTTGGTCAAGCTCCAGCTGTCGTAAGCCATTTGACAAGAGTTCGCTGTGAGAAGAGGGCATTTTAACCGAAAGGAGACCTGCTCGAGGTATTGAAAGAGTAAATGAAAGAAGGGACTGCTGGCAACTATGAGAGGCACATTCGATGAGAGAGATCTATTAGTGAGAGTAAAAATATGAGAAAAATTGGTGAAATTGGTGAGACACTAACGCGGAAGGGGGATATCTCGTGGGACCACTAGCGAAGTGGTAATACCAAGTAATGCTGGTGCTAGTAGCCTAAGGCCCTACGCTTGGCTGCGGACTAAGAGGATGAACTTCGGATGCTCAGGCTTTCCAGACGCCGGAAGTCAGTGCCAGTGTCGCTGTCAATGTCACAGCCAGCCTGAGTGCCAGCAAAAAGGTTGTTCGCCTATAAACGGATATCTGTAAGGGAAACCGGCAGTGGGTAACGCCGAGCTCAGTGAAAACACACGACGGTGCTAACTTGAACACGATGGGAGGGGGATTTGGTGAAACCGATTCCTAGGACTACTCCTTCCAAATTCCTCAGGCTGTTGTTTCCCGTCATGCTCCAATTTGCGTTACTGTATCCACTCTGATCTGGTGGCAGTTCTAATTCGCTCTTAGGAAAAGCTCACGCAACTCTCGCTCTTTCATTCCTAAAATGACCTAAAGTTTCATAAACCTACAGCATCTTTTCTTTCTTCTCTCACTTGGATGTGTCGGGACGCGTCTGCCAAACTCGTCCTGCACCGCACCATACATCACCTCGGATCTCACTCGCGGTAAGGCGGACCTACTCATCTCTACCGTCACAAAAGGGCATCTTGACGTCAACCACCGAGAAAGCTGTGACGTCTCCGTCCGTTCTTATACCCTGGTCATGTCATTCCCCGTCCTAGTCTCCTGCATCCCTCACAATGTGTCAGGATTTAAAACCTTCTCGCCACCTCAGGCGTTGGTCTTCCCCTCCCAATCCTAGTCCAAACCCAAACAGACATCGCCTACTCCCCAAATCTCCCTCCGCGTCATCATGTCGCTGCTTACAGCAGGCTTGGCTGGCTTCTCGCGTCATTCCCCGGAAGAGAGGCACATACCTTATGCCCGGCGCCCAGCGCCCCGTCAACGAGACCAATCTCAGACTTGCACTCACAATCTCTCGCGCATGCGTTCTCGACTTGTTGTCCACCTTGTGGACCTTGCATCCTGTTCGCACATCCCTCATGCTGGTCCTCCAAATCATCCGCGGACTTTTCCCCGCATTTAGGGGTTATTCTCAAGCAATGATTGTCGACGAGGTGCGTACCGCAAGAAGCATTCCTTATCAGTTTGGTTTATACATAGAGCTACAGCTGCAAACCTTGGTGTCCTCAGGATGTTTCTCTTGGTCTCGGCTTCTGAGACTGCTAGTTGCCGAGATCTTCAGACGGGCCGCCGAGACAACAATTGATTCATTTGCGTAGGTCCTAATATTACCATAATATCCGCTCATTGCTAAGGTCGTCCAAGCACGTCAAACGAGAATATAGTCCACGAATCTGCCCGCTTTTTCGTCGAATACCAACAAATTGCACAACGCCTGCAGCTCGATATTCCCACGCTCGCCGATCCCGTCGTACGGGACTGTCTCCAAGAATCCGATCTGTTTGTTCGGTCTTTTAATGGGATGGGTGGTTTTGGACTCCTCTCCCCCTTTGACTTCATACAAATATTTGCCCTCATTTCTGAACTGGCATCACACTTATTGGTCCTCTTGTCCCTAACGGGTGGTTCCTCGAACCTGGGAGCATTGCTCCTGTCCCTCCTATCCGCTTTAGTCCCTCCGCTCTTGAATCGGTGTATGGGCGCCCAGTCAACCCCCGATATGACCTACACGTCTGACGAGGCTCGCACCGCGGAACGACAAGAAAAACTGCGAAACCTTGCGTATAATGACTCCCATCGTCAGGAAGTGCTCCTTTTCGGCCTTGGTCCATGGATTCTTCAGTCCTGGGCAAACGCTCGAAAGGCCATGTTGTATGACGAACGAACCTCACCCGCGAATCAGTTGACTTTGTCACAACTACTGAACCAGATCAATGTTTCTGATCTTCTGTTTGCCCTACAAAATGTGAGCACTCAATTCACTTGACTTATCTTTCTAATTTTTATCTTTCCACGGCAGCTCCCTCTTCTTCTCATGCTTCAGTCTTCTTCCGCGTCCCTAGGGTCATTGGCCCTGTACCGGAGCTCAGTCCAAGCTGTGGTGTTTACGTCCGGAAATCTCCTGACCACACTACGCATGGCGTTCCAGGGTATATTCTTGATGGGAGCCTTCTGTGCAGCCATGAATATCCATCCCGAGCTAGAGCCGGTGGAGGAGGATGTCATAAGTTATCCGAGCTTACCCAGTGGGATGAGAATAGAAGCCAGGTGTCTATTGTCATTTTTCCACTTCATTGACCGGCTCTAACTCCGCAATAGGCACCTGTCATACACTTATCCTGGTAGTAAAGATGCCTCGCTGAAAGACGTCAGTTTCAGCCTGGAGGCCGGAGAATCCCTAGCGATCGTTGGGTACAACGGATCTGGCAAGTTCCGTGGCCAATCATACAGGTCTAGCGTTGACTTGACTTGTTCCCGACTAATAGGGAAGTCCACCCTTGCGAAAGTTCTACTGCGAATTTTAGATTTCGACCAAGGTGATCTCCTTGTCAACGGTGTCGACATCCGACAATTGTCGCCGACAGAGTATCATCGCCATGTTACTACTGTTTTCCAAGGTTTTTCAAAGTTCAACTCGACCGTTAGAGAAAACGTGGGCCTGGGATATGTGCAGAAGCTGCAGTCACAGGCAGCTATTTCCCGTGCCAACTGCCTAGGTGGGGTAGATACGTTTCTGGACACACTACCCAACGGTTTGAAGACGAAGTTGGACGCTTCTGGATGTGATAGTATGCCGTCCTCCTACCCAGGTGCTTCCAGCTATGGGATAGCCTCACGGCAGCATCATGGTTTGTCAGGTGGCGAGGTACGCTTGCTGTGCTCTATCCATCACCATTAGCGTTCAATTGACTTCATCTTACGGCAGTGGCAAAGAATTGCCATTTCTCGTGCCTTCATGCGAGCAGATCGACCAGAAGTCGACCTTCTGCTATTTGATGAACCCGTGAGCAGCATGTTTTTTATGTCGTCATGCCTACATTGCTCAAAGGACCTTGGCAGACATCTTCACTGGACGGGCACGCACAGAACAAAATTTTTGATACGATCGACGAAGTCTCGCGATCCCCATCCGGAAAAAAGACGAAGACCGTCATTTTCATTACCCACCGACTTCCCACCGCACGTCGCGCTGATAAGGTCGCGATGATGGAGCAAGGGGTACGTCCATACGGCCGGCCGCCTTCCGTTTACGTGCAGGACTTTAATGACCGTGTACAGACAATAACAGAGTTTGGCACCCATGAAGAACTAATCAAAAAAGGCGGCTCATACGCCGCATTGTACAAAGCATGTGTTTGATTGGCGCCCCCTAACTTTCGTCGAAAAACCGCCAAATTCATTACTTATTCACATTCGTTACAAGACCCGCCACAGCCATCCCAACAATCATAAGCGGTATTATTGTATCTTTTCGATTTTACTTTCCAGCTATCGTACTGTAGATCGTAGAAGATACATTTCAAATTTAATCACTTGTCGAATGGTCCATGTACACTACTGTGCCATCACGAATATAAGCATCAACATGCGCATTTTCTGCGGAGTGAACAATAACATTAGACGGGCCTCCGTGAATGCCCACTAGGAGGCCAGCATCTCGAACGCTCTGGATGAGCGAGGGTACTTGCAGCTACAGCATACGAATTGGGGTGACGTGAGCGTGACGAAAAACGGCAAAACAGCAGCACTGCACATTACCAGTAGTCCGGAATCAAAGAAGACACCCAAAAGGTTGTTCATTTTGGCAAATTCCACACCAGCTGCCACACTAGAGGAGTAGTAATCGTCGCTCGCATCGCGAAGGTCAGGGTTGGGCGTAGTCAACCTAGGATCCTTGCTAGTCTGGCCGCATCTGGACGAAAAGAAGACCGGATCTAATTTTGAAATAACGTTAGACTTGAAATGGATGTGATGGCGGAACATCAATGGATTAGGAGAGCTTTACAATTTGGTTGCTTCCAGTTCAGCGCTGCGCAAACTTGAGGAGAAAATGAAGTGAAAGCTATACGTCGGCGTGCGAGCGCTCCACCAAGAGATGAACATGTCTGTCTTATCGTACGAAGGACGGCATTGGTACATAAATCAGCATCCAGGTGATGCTTGACGTATTGATTTGATATTCGTTTGGTCGAAGAAAGCGCTAGCTCGACAGTCAAACCTAAATGAACCGGTAAAAGCTGCGAAATGACATGAGATAGGAGTCCTGGATAAAAATGTGTGAAGCCCCGTACCTGCATGAGGCGCGAAAGCGGTAACATCAAATACGGTAGAACTTGGTACCAGTCCTGAATGGAAGTCACCCTCCGAATTAGTTGTTCTCCCCTATCAAGCCGGTCCGCAAGGGCCTCGAATTGCGCCACAGTGACATCGGGAACACCTAGGTCGAAAGACGATTCTGGTAATAACAGTTCGTTGTACAGCACAGGTTGAAGATCTCGCGTGACCTGGACAACGGCATGAACGTAATTCCCAGATAGAGAAGATAGTGTGACTGTGTGCATTGGAGAGCCGGGCGTTGACTCTATAGATGGGGACGTGTGTGTGGAATCTAATGATCTAGGAGACTGTCGCCAAGGAACAGTGGTTTGTGGGCCAGGGTTCAAGGAAGAACCTTGCGGTAACGTCAGGGACTTCCAATAAGTTTCAACAGCCCCACCGACTTCTAGGGTGACACCCTGGAACGGGGTAATGACGACTGCAGAGAAGCTGACCTGGTAATGTAACAATTTATATCTGTCTAGCTTGAGAACCAGCTAGGAACCTACCTCGCCGATGCTGTGGAGACGATGGTCCAGGATAGGTAGTATGGTGAAATCGTCACTTGCTGAGTGGAGAATAGACGGATGAGCCACAGCACGACCGATCGTCTTCGTACCGAAATTCGGGTAAATCGAAAATTCAAGCGTGAGATCACTCAAGCTGGCCGTCTGGAATATGAATGTATCGTGGCTGTTTGTTTGTGGTAGTGACATGGTGAATGGGGCAGCGTTGACCCCGGGTCCCGCGGTGATGACCATCTTCAACCGGTTTGGGGAAGGTAAGGATACGCTTTGCGCCAACATGGAGTCGGATAAGCGAGGATGAAGTTTGACAGCTTTTCCAGTCCTTCCCGAATCATGTGCAGGTGGTAACCCTACAGTAAGCACTACCAGATAGTTCTTATCAAGGTAGTTGTGGCCGTAGACTCGATGTGGCATGATGGGCGGAGGTAAAGATAAAGACGGGATGGCATCGGGCTCGTCGACTTGCATTTCCGTCGTAGCTCGAGGAATACCGGATGTGGATGTGCGGTTGAACGAAATGGTTCGGGGCACTTTGGCTACCGCTTCGAATAGTATATCGACGCATTCGCGGTGCCCATACCAAGCCGCATAGTGTATTGCCTGGCGACCAAGCTCGTCCGTTCGCTCGACACGTGCGCCGGCTTGGATAAGGACACGTAGGCATGGAGCGTGCCCCTTGCGCGCGGCATGGAAGAGTGGTGTCCACTCGTGATATTTGTCTGGGACATCCCATCCCCCTTGATTTAATAGCAGCTTGCAGACATCCGCATAGCCTTCTCGAGCAGCGAGATGAATGGGATACTCTCCGTTGGTATTGACAACACATTTCGCTCCTTCCTTCAGCAGCAACGAAACGACATCCACGTAGCCATACTGACTTGCCAGAGATAGGGGCACCAGGCTGGAGTTGGCGGACGGGGACCCCGGCGCGATGCACTGGTCGCATAACAAAACCTGAACACAATCCGCGCTACCTCGGAGTGTCGCGTATACGAGGGGACTGCAATTGTCCACGTCAAGAACATGCGGTGGCACACCGGCTTCCACGAGTCGCTTGCAGACATCTGCATGGCCATGCATAGCCGCGTAATGAAGAGCCGACCGTCCGTAAACGTCTAACTTTTCTCTCTGTGAACCTTTCCCAAGGCAGAGATTCACAAGACGTAGGGCACCCGCTGCTGCTGCCTCGTGAAGACACGTCCGTCCATTGATGTCATCGATGAATGCGAAATCAAAGGGGGCTTCCATGGTGGCAAGGATGAGGTCCGCGAGCTCAGGAGGCGCGTCAACGATGACCTTCCAGAGCACGCGGGTGACATTGGCCCCGACTCCGTCCTGGGAGCCGAGCATATCAGAATGTCGCACGAGAGCCCTGATGGAGCTCTGATCGGAGTTTTCGACGGCCTTTCGTAAATCAAGCTCAAACTCACGGAATGGGCCGGAGTGCATGTTCCGCTCGATGTTGAGCTGGAGATCTAGAACATCTTGGGCGGCTGCTCCCTCGAATTGGAGCCCAGTGGAAAGATCCGTGAGGGCTAACAGACTTGCAGCCACGATATCAGAGAAATCTGCGATGAGCTGGATATTTTATCAGGTAAGGTGGGCAAGTAGCGGAGGGGGGCCCAATCACCTGTCTGTTGAACACAGGTTGAACCTCTACCTGCCTCGCGAGATAGAGTTCCTTCGTGGTGGAACGGGAGCGTTTGTCCCACTTCTTTAGGATCTTACGGAATCCCGTCCCATTCATCTCGACAAATTGCTACAGGCGTCGTGTTGGCGACCATCTGAGAGACATAGTCGAGGGAACTTACCTGTAACTTTCCGAGATCCCTTTCAAGTAGACGAAAACCCTCTGCCACTGCACTCCATTCCACATGATTCAGTGCTGAACCGTCGCTTGAATCCGGAAGATCCCTCAGGGCCGCTGCGCGACGCTTGGACAGAAGGGTCTCGAGACGCAGCTTTAACTCTGCCTCTTTTTGGAGGTAGAAGGTGTTGATCTGCCCCAGGTGAGTATACATAAGCTTGATATGGACCAAGGAGCAAGAAAACTGATTCACGTGCCTTCTCGAGCTCCCGTTCCAGCTTGAAGAAAAACGCGGCCTTATGAGCTTGGAAGTCAACGCCCCGGTCATCATCTTGCCTGAGTGAAGACAGGATAGGTAGTTGGTTAGGATCGTCCATTTGGAATGAAGACGTTGGGGTGTCGCGAGTTGTGGAAGACACCACGATCCCTGTCGGGTTGAAGAGATCGGCAGGTCGAATACCTAATGCTAAGGCAGCGGCCTCCGACGCCGGTCGATTAGCGGCCAAGGAAGATATGATCTTCTTGAGGAACTTGTAATCGAGATAGTACGCAGACCATCCCGGGACCTGTTCTGACTGGATCTGCTTGCCAAACTACAGAGATCGCAACGAAGGTGCGATGCGATGAGCAAAATTAAGCCCTTCTGAACAGTCTCATGATCCTGTTGTGGTACTGACCTTCATAACAGTTGATTATGTGACTTGTGTATACCACGTTCGTTGTGAGATTGTGAATTCCAGTGCTTGATCTCCTCAGACCATGTTGGTTATTTTCAGATATCGCAACGGCGGAGCGATAGACAACAAGGTGTTCGGATGTCACCAGCTCTCCATAATGATCATGATGCACGTGCGTCTAATAGCTAGTACGCGTAGCAATATTATGTAGCGTAGACGTCCAACTATTACTATTATTCAACACTTTGAATGGAGGTCACTGCTTCCAACTCCCAGCCAGATCTTGTCCTTCGCGAGACGTCGCAAACGCACATCGAGAAACATCCGTAATCGAGCGCGCACGCTCCACAATGGTAAAGATATGATGCAATTGCATACATATGTAATGAACGGGAACGCTAGAAGACGCACTGACAAGCAAGGCGACGAAGGAAGCTTTATAACTTGGACCATGCTCAACCATGCGGGGATGTTTGTGACTGACAAGTGCGATAAACCAATAATCATTGGACTAGTGTATTTAGACAAGTACTTTCCTCAATTGCCAAACCTTCGTTGCTGACAACGTCACCGGACATTTTCCGTGCTGCTCGACATGATCGAAAGCACAGCGGTAGCAAAAGACGTAACCAGACGGCAAAGCAGTAGCGTTATTGATAGAATTTTGACACAATGGACAATGCCCAAACGTCGTGCTATCGACCGGTATTCCATCTGGGTGTGGTGGAAGCATTCGAGGGGGTGGGACAGCCGGACCAAGCGGAGAGCTTGATAACGAACGTGCTGGGGACCCTGGCGAGTACCACCACTCCAAAAACTTGATAAAGAAGATCGTGGTCGGTAAAAGCAGTCTCAGAGAATCGAGGATCAGTCGTGGGGCGTTTATGAGAAGCTTATAAAGTTGTTTCACGATGCCTCGCTTAGCCTCAGGGACAGCACCCTGCACTCCACTGGCCATAAGCTACCACGATAGGATCAGGGTTGAAGGAGATGTGGCAGAATGGATGGATGATCCACTTACGAAGTCATCCGCACTCAGCCTGCGTAAATCGATACCCACCCACGCTAGCCAAGGTCGGTAGAAAGGTGTACGATCGAAGAGATACGCGATATTATAGGCGAGTAGCCACACTTCAAATGAAGTGTTAAAGCCACGGGAATATCTTCTTATAGGCTCGGCGCAAACGTCCTGTGAGGGTCTGTCCAGGCCTTATCAGCATAGTCCGTTTTTGATTCACGGGAAGTCTGACATACGTCTCCTGCGAGTGCTTGTAAATGTCGACCACCTCCATCATCTTCTAATATATCAGAAGAAATGCCACCTCCCAACTGCTCATAGTAGTCGTGAGCTTTCGCTCGAAGATAAGGAACAGCGACCTATATTAACTCAGTAAATAGCTCGGAAATTACCCGGAGCCAGTCAGCGCACCAAAAGGAAAAGTGACCGCGATAGCTCTCTACTCCCGAGCTTTTCCCCAGCGGGTACGCCGCCTACAGCAGCAGTTGCTCTGTTCGGTGGATATCCAAGCGTGCCTACGCCGTTTCAGACCATAGAAGTTCTCCGCGAAAGACGCGTCTATGGACCGTTAGAAAGTCGTTGATTATGGATGGCTAATAGTGCTCACTGTGTTTGCGGAGATAATGTCGTTCGACGAAGAACATGATCATTGCATAAAACTCTTCATGACGATTCACAATTCGAATGAGGTATCGCGGGTATCGTTGCGCAAACACCTGAATTCATCGATTTGAGATGGATTGTGAGGTAAATTAGCAAACGAACGGTGCTTACTGCTAGGACGTACTTGAGTGCTGGCTGGAGAAGATCTCGGAGCTGTTCTTGGGCGACGAGCTCGAATAGCGACGGCTTCAGAGGGTCACCGCCCATGTCGTTGAAGAACTCCATGGTTTCACTAGCTTGTTATGGACGAAGCAGTGAGTGTTTGACAGCTAACTACCTGGCAGTAGTACCAGTAACTGGAGTTACGAGTAGTATATGTATGGTTCCCAGCTCCAGCACGTGAAACTTTACTTTTGTCATGTGACCGTGGGTTACCTCAGCTTCAACTAGCATGTGTATTAGGCATCTTGGATATGTACGCATGTCTTAAGATGTCTTAAGAGGCTCTCGATACTATGTAATGGCACAGAAGCTGCTGGTCGTACAAGCCGATTAATGTGGTCTCTGTGTTACCTGTTCACCGACCATCCCAGTCCCCCGGTTAAGTGTGTTCACACTCATCTACCTATTTCCCTCTGACATTCTGCAAGTAACGGGAATGTTTCATTCGCTGCCGTCACGCAGTTGTGTTTGGCTCTGGAAAACCCAAAACACTAATCTGGAATGCATATATGGGTCTGATAAACCGGGTTTGTATTACCTCGGGTTGTCCATCGATGCTGGGGAGGGGGAACGAAATCGATCGTGTTGGTGCGCCAGTCAATGCAATGATTCGAATCTGAGTCTCCTGATCTCAGGCTGCTGGCCTTCAAGCTTGATGCGTAACCTTTATAGTCGATGTGCCTGTAACCCTGTTTCGAATAGCGACGGGAAACAGGGTTGCAGCGAGACTGCCACCGGTGCCGGTGAATCCTCGGGCTGGAGGCCTGCTGTGTTGGAGACAACTACCTGCACATGCGATTCAAGGAATATTTCAGATAATATTTGGTTGTGGGTGCGCGGAAGCTGATCACCTTTTTGTGATCGCCAGCGCTTGGGGTAGCGATGATTGTTTATTTAAACGCTCAATGTTCACCTTTACTCTGTATACAATTATAATGAGTTGTGTTTTCTATTGTGTTGATGCGGTCACGTATACACAATTACCTCACTGCATCCCGTCTCATGGTGATAATCCAATATTATCCATTGTCAACCCGAAGGCCATTGTGCCTCTGGTGTCCAAACGTTGTTGATATTCAATATTCAACATTGAGAGAAGGCTCCATCCATCCCAGCGTCCGTCATCTCTTGATTTTCTTCCCTTGTTCACACCCCAACATATTAACCTGATTCCAGTCACTCAATGTTCTCGTCAATTCATGCGATGATTCCCTCCGACGCTGAACTCGCAAACCAAACACTAAAAGAAGAGAGTGGCTATCGCTTCTCATCCTTCTCAGCAACCGACGCTGTCACACTGGGTCTCTCCCTGCGTAAACGCTTCCGGGGGAGCTCTCGTCATGGAAAAGGCAAAGGCATGGTGATTTCAATACAGACGGTCGCTGGACACACTCTTTTTGCATGTACTGCGGGCGACTTGGGACACCATTCTGGAGAAGGGGATGTCAGCTTGGATAGCTGGGCATGTTTGGAGAGTATGGTTGCGGTTGTGAAGAGGACGAGTCACTCGAGTTATTACGTGGAGAAGGGTATGAGTGCGACCGGGAAGACGGCAAAGCAGTTGGGGATTGAGGCAGAATTCATGGTTCGCGGAGGAGGTCAGTGCCAACGTGTTACTGTCATGTGTCGTGTGCGCTCATCGTCTGCATCAAATATCATCATCAGCCTTTCCGATTTGGCTGGAGGTGAGCACACAACTTCTGTACATCGCTGATGCAAACTTGAACGAACTCGGGTTGACAGAATGCGCCCTGTTGCCCAATTGCAATAGTAGCTTGTTACTCTGGTTCCAGTCAGGAAGATCACAGAGTGTGTTATTTTCATTTCATTCGTACTCTTCATTACTAACAAGCGGGAAAAAAGCTCGTAGCAACGACCATCCGCGATTTCTTGCTCAAAAAACAAAAGGAATCGACAAACCCGAGACTGTCCGTATCCTCTTCGATTCTCGCTACTGAAATGCCAGTCCCAACACTGGCAAATCAGGAGCCTAGGGACAGCTTCGCGGTAAGCTCACACAGCCAGTCTGAGGTTCGATACATTTACCAAAAGAAGGCATGGGGTGGGGAATTGGCGTCTGAGCACATGCGGCCTCACACGCCTTTCGACGACGAACACGATTTGTGAGTCAATATACCATCTATTACGGAGATAAGGATACGGAGTGGGCTTGTAACATGAAGATAGATAGGTAGGGACGCAAATGAGGAACAGGAAGTCCAAGCACTTATTCTCGTTCCTGCTGGTAAGGCAGTTTAAGCACCCGGATGCTCTCTACGAACTACATGAGGTAGGACGAGGAGTATAAGATAACAGAACGCACCATGCCTGAGGAATATTTGCCGTTGACTAGCAGGGGAAGAGGGGTTCGCGTTTGGGTCGGCTTCGCGCAATTCGAAGTTAGCCTCGACGTAAACCAGGGTGCCTTTATTCAGAGTCTGGAGGTACTGATTCTGGGCGGGATTGAAGGAGGTGATTTGATGCCATGTGGTTGCGCTTTCCATCCGAGCTGTAAAAACACCAGCTGAAGCTGAACAAATTAAGATATGTATGGGGAAAGCTTACTGCCATCGGGGTTAGGAGGTGGAGGGGGGTAGTTGGCTGTTGCGACGGTGTATCTGAGGAGAGAGATGTTGAGGTGGAAAACGGCGTAAGGAGATGACAACTCACGAGACAAATTCCTTATCGCTTTTCGTGGTGCGAACCTCTGGCTCTCTGCCCAAGCGTCCAACCAGAATGAGTTTAGAAACGTCGTATGCACGCGACGGAGTGGTCGAGAAAGCCTGTCCCGAGGGTGAGGACCACGAACATGAACTCGCGACGATGACTTACGCGACGATGAACACCGGAAAAAGCGTGTCTTGTGGCGGCCAACATTGTGAGGAGTGAGCAGGAAACAGGACGCGAGTAAGTTAACACGGTGACGTTGAAAGAGGACTGGATCGTTGTCTTTAAAAAATCAGAATTCGTGACATAAGTATCCAAGAATATTTGTCTGTATTTGGTGTAAAGTAAGATTGGGTTGAAGAAGCTCGTAATAATCTATCCGACCGAATTCAACTTGAACCAACTCATATTCCTCTCACCATCTGCGGCACTGATCTGTATAATTTGTACCTACTAACATGTCACGACATAGACTTGTACGAAATCTCAATATCCAAGGTGCGTTGCGATGACTCGCAATGCCCTGTTTCCGCTGACCCTGCTGCGATCAGACGAGTTGGACGACGACGCCCTTTCTGAGGAAGGAGAGGACATGACCGACGAACAACATGGTATACATATTCAGTCAGAGACTACTGTATGGTCTGAGCCGATCTACAGGTCAAATGGAGAGTGCATTTGAGCACATAAGGGCTGTCGTGGGAGACGAGGCCGTTTCGGGTCTTGACGATGCCATCATCAAGGACACGCTGTGGCAATTCTACTTCGACGTAGAAAAATCAGTTTCTTGGCTATATGGTTCGTTGCACCCACCTTGAAAATGACCAATTTTTCACAGTTATCTTTGCAGAAGAGCAAGAGAGGAGAGCCGCCGCAAAGGAACGCAAAGGTAGGCCATCCCTCGTCTGCTTATTTTAGCGTAGTTTTGCTTTTCTTTTCCCTACATAATGTTACTTCCCCCCGTTCTAAATTCCGCTGGTGGAACCGCTTTCGCTGCAAGGGACACGACGAACAGGAAGGTGCATATCGCTGTCCATACGTTCCACCTTCGCTGTTCCACATTAAATACTGTGTTTATTGTCCTTTTACCAGTGGAACGTGATAACTATGGTGTACCCCTTTCCCCGGAAGGACAGCCAGATCGCCTTGGTTCTCCTCATTACCCTACCGGACCAGCGGGATACTATCCGGAAGACATGGATCGTCCACGGGTTCCTTTGATTGTGTTGGCACAACAGGGCCAGTACCAGCCAGATTATTATCCAGCGCCTCAATATCTCGACTATGATCAGGACATGGAACCAGACGATATACCACTGGACTTTATGTCGCCTGCCGATCGTAACTCGCGGCTCAGTACAATAACTGAACTTACCGAACGTACCGAGCCATCACGCCACTGGCCTTCTAGACAGCAGTTGGTCGCAATGAATAATCCTCGTGCGTTGTCCTCGAGCGAGACAACGTCGTCATACGGACAAGTCATCGGTAAGTTCCACCACACATGTTTTTAGTTGCCCGTACATTCAATATAATTGCAGATCGGCGCTCTGGTGCTCTTCTAAGCGATAACCATCAATACCCACCTACTGATCCGAATGAGATCCCCCCTTCTCCATCTCCTTCGGCTGTGCGAAGACTTTCAATCTACGACTCTGCACCTTCGCTTCGCACGCCAACGGAATCAGAGGTTCAATCTGAAATGCCCATGTCTCCTCCACGCGGGCCCAGCATATCTGCGCCACCGACTGAAAATATGCCAGACATCCCAGATTTCATGTCTAAGTCAAGCAAGAAGCCGCCTGTTCCACCCGAGAAGGACATCCCACCACGCGCTGAACTTCCAAAACGCTCCAAGCTGGCAGAGCTCGCAAGCTCACGCGCTAGTATAATCTCGAGTTCGCGATCATCGGATTTAGAATCTACCTCCGTCCTCACATATCCGGCTTTACGTCCAGCTGCTGAATCTCGGCTTTCGCTCGCTTCACGCGCGAGGAGCGTCAAACCATCCTCGTCAGAGGTCTCCGAGAAACCCTTACCTTCCATCAAAGTGTCTCGCACACGGTCGGAGGCGTCGACGCCGTCAGTGAAACCACTATATACACCTTCGGAGAAGTCCTTGCCGTCAGTCAAGCCACCATCAACAACGACATCCTCCATGTCTTCTCATGTGCGCCAGGCGATACAGACAGCGATGGAGCTGGAAGCCCACGATCAGGAGATGACCACAAAGCAACGCACGGAGAGCGTGTCGGATACGTCCTCGGCCTCCACAGTCAGGCAGGCTAAACCTCTCTCGCCTTCCTCCTCGAGTCGCTCGGCTGCTACTACGCCGCGTTCCGTTGTGCGCAGTGAATCGGATTCCACAGCACGGCCTCAGTCCAAGCTGGCAAAGCTTGCTCAAGCGAAGGCTAGTGCTCATGCCGTCATCCCCCGTATCCCTAAGTCTATCCCACCTACCTCTCCACCAAAAGAGCTCCCAAAATCTCACACGGAGTATTTTGTTCCCATCGCCAACGGGGCAACGGCCACGACGGCCATAACGACATCGTACCATTCTCTCCAAAGTCTATCGGCTGCTCAGGTGCTGGATCCCGTCCCATTAGTTCAGATGCCAGGCGCGGAATGCCGACCATCCAAGTTAGCGTTGAAGGTGAAGAAAACGCAAGATAGATCCTCGTCCCACTCAAGCGCCACCGATGACGAAGGTACACCGTCTCCACCACCGCTCTTCCTGCCAAAGTCAATTCGTTCTCGTGCGTCACCCTCGGCATTCGCTTCCTTACTTCTCAATGATTCTCTAACGTCCCTCGAAGACAAGGACAAGCATAACAAAACACCCAGGTACGGGAGAGAAGAGCTCAATCTGGTCGAAATGTACCAGGCTTCGCTTTCCCAGAGCAAATCAACCCTTGGGCTCGAGTCACCGCAGCAGCATAAGCGGAGTGTCGCAGAGCCCCCTACTTCACCGGACTTGAGCGTCCGATCTACTTCCTTCGCATTTGACGTTCCCAGCCCGGACGATCTCGTCTTCAAAGCCCGTCGTGGCACCGCCTTGGAGCAGCGGCGGTGAGGCTCGGCACGATTTCTCGTTCTTCACCCTGCATTTCTGCCTTCTAAGTTTATCGATTTCCATTTCATCTCCCTGTTTCTACGTTGCTGATGTTTGTAGATGTAGACTTGCTGTTGTTATTTTCAATGGAATAATTTAGCTGATTTCATTCTCTACGACGATCACTTCTGCAGCCGCCAAGGAGCGCGAGAAGGCGCAGAAAGCTGCCGCACAGAAGAAGACATCACAGACGCCATCCACCTCTGGGTATAACACCCCAACTCCAGGGGCAAGGACACCCGTTGGTGCGCCGACTAAAGCGTCGTCGTCGAAGGCAGGTCCTACTGTGCAGTCGTCGAGGAGATCAGGGGCGAACACCCCCGCGAAGAGTGGAGGATTGGATCAGAGGCTGCTTGATCTCACGGCTTTGAATTTACAGCCTAGCGAAGAGTCTCTGAGAATAGACGAGCCGTTGCCTAAGATGGAGATGGGACGGGAGAAGCTGTTGATAGAAGCGACAAAGGTACTCGAAGCCTCTGGTGAGAACGCCAAGAAAGGAGTTAGCTTGGTGGTCATCGGTGGGTTAAGGGATATACTATAGCGCTTGTGCCTCTCATTGTGCTTTCAGGACATGTTGATGCTGGAAAGTCGACGCTTATGGGCCGACTATTGTATGAGCTTGGACTGGTCGACGAAAAGTCACGCCGTGCAAACGAAAGAGAGAGTAGCAGAACCGGAAAAAGTAGCTTCTGTTGGGCTTGGGAGCTTGATGGGACCGCTGAAGAGAGAGAACGGTTCGTAGCCTTTTTGTATCCAGTCCCCCCTCGCTGAAGCGGTTATAGGGTATCACCATGGACATCGCAATGCAGTCCCTGTCGACAACTCATCGACAGATCACGATTCTGGACGCACCAGGACACAAAGACTTTATTCCGAACATGATATCTGGGGCATCCCAAGCGGACTGTGCCCTTCTTGTCGTTGACGCTACCACAGGAGAATTCGAGGCAGGATTTGACCGCGGCGGACAAACTCGCGAGCACTTGGTCCTCGTGCGGAGTCTTGGAGTCTCGCAAGTAATTGTTGCCGTGAATAAACTGGATCAAGTTCGTTTTCACAACACTGACATGCGTATGTCTATGATACTGATGAATATTACTCCAGGTCAATTGGGAGCAGAGCAGATATGACGAGATATGTGAACAATTGAGGACCTTCTTTACTCAGTCAGGGTTCCACTCCTCGAAGACAAGATTTGTGCCAGTTGGTGCAATGCTTGGCGTAAATCTTGTTGAGCGCAAGGCCCCTGAAGCATCTGCGGTATCAATGTGGTATAAGGGGCCCACCTTGGTAGATCTTCTGGGTAAGTCTGTTCGACTCCATGTTACACTTTATTCATCACACCTGCTCCCCAGATAAGTTAGAGCCTCCCGTGCGGGACATCGCGTCGCCTCTGCGACTACCAATCTCGAATGTCTTCAAAGGACAAAGTTCCGGCACCGGAGTAACTGGTCGGATATGCGCTGGTCTCATCCAGATTGGGGAGCGGGTGCGAGTTCTGCCCGGAGATGAAACCGCCATTGTCAAGTGTAAGGGTCACGCTCAAACAACTAAAACTTATTTCTGATTACCCTGTAGCAATCGAGGTCGACGAAAGAAATTTACCGTGGGCAGTGGCGGGAACCAACGCAACACTTCACCTGACAGCGATCGACCCTATTCATCTTAACATCGGAAGTGTCCTCTGTCCACCAACAGACCTCGTTCCTCTTGCTATCTCTTTCAGCGCGCGGATCATCATCTTCGACATTCAATTGCCCATCATTAGTGGTGCATCGGTATGTGTATATCGTTGCTTAGAACAGAAGTTCCTCGAATAGAGGATAACTTACTATCTAGGTCGAGTTGTTCCATCACTCGCGAGACGTTCCTGCGACGATCTCGAAGCTGGTTGCGACGCTTGATCGGGCGGTTGGTTCTATAGCGAAGAGAAGCCCGCGGTAAATTACGAGTCCTTTTTTCTGGTGTTGACATCTCCTAATGGCTATGCTTGTAGTGTCTTGACTAAGGGAACATCTGCCGAGATCGAGATCACTCTGCGAGGGGATACCCTCTCCGGACCTGGCGCCGTCGCGAGACCTATTCCTATTGAACCGTTTTCTGTCAACAAGGATATGGGGAGGATTCTGCTGAGACGGGGTGGGGAGACGATTGCTGCTGGTGAGTTTAGCTAGAATGCTCTCCATCTCTAACAGATGCATTCATGCACGCGGCAGGTATCGTTCTCGAAATTCGACAATGACTATTTCCCAGCTGAGGTCAACAAAGAAATTATCCGATTCCACACATTATGTACAAGATGCAAGTAGGCTACATGATGCGGTAAATCCTTCCCAAGGCGAATCATGAGCAACCCGTAGGTATGCCAAGTCTAAGAGATAGCGATGAGATAGCATGTGCAACAAAACTAACGTGAGGGCATGTCAGGTCATGAAAGCAGGGGAGTCAGCAGATTCGCGATGAGTGAGAGGGAAGTCGAAAGAAAAGCCGTAAACTCTAAGAAAGCGCGACTCAATGCTTGCTCTTTATTTTCTTCTCCTCCTTCGGCTTGTCCTTGTCAAAGATATGCTTGATCTTTTCGATCAGTGATCGCCGCTTCTTATGTGACCCAGTGCTAAACTTTGAAGGGGGCGTTGCAAGTGAAGAACTGTAGGTAGAGGAAGCAGGCACCGATCCATGTGTCTCGTGGTCGGGTATCGCAGTGTGAGAAGGAGCCTCATGTGCGGTGGGTAAGAGGACAGATACGTCGGCGACAACAGCTTTGGCGGGTGGAACCGCTTCTGCGATGTCTGAGGGAGGACTGAGCTCAACCGCAGCAGAGTCCACCCGTGCAAGCATTTCTTTCTTTGCAGCCTCGTGCACCACAGGTTCCGGAAGTGCGGGTGGTGCGGAGTCCCCCGACCGTATTTTAGAGAATTGAACTGGTGCATGGGTAGACTGACTGCTTGCGCTCTGTGGATCACTACTGCCATGGGGCACTTGGATGATAGATGTCTTCTGATCCAGGTGCTGGGTCGAGGGAGAAGCAGAACCGTTTGTCGTCGAATCGTTAACGGGAAGAATGGCGATGGAGATATGAGGAATTACCCCAGGTGTCGCTGATGCGACTAATCCCTCGGGTTTCTCTGCAGCAGCCTCGGGCACAACAGGTTCCGGAAGTGCGAGTGATGCGGAATCCACCGACCGTATCTTAGAGAATTGAACTGGTGCATGGGTGGATTGACTGCTTGCGCTCTGTGGACCGCTACTGCCATCGGGTTGGGACCCGTGGATGATAGTTGTCTTCTGGTCTAGATGTTGCGTCGAGGGTGAGGCAGAGCCATTTGTCGTTGAATCGTTGACGGGAAGGATGGCGATGGCGATATGAGGAATTACGCCAGGTGTCGCTGATGCGGCTAATCCCTCAGATTTCTCTGCAGCAGCCTTGGGCACAACAGGCTCTGGATGTACGGGTGGTGCGGAATCCGCCGACCGTATTTTAGAGAATTGAACTGGTGCGTGGGTGGACTGACTGCTTGCGCTCTGTGGATCGCTACTGCCATCGGGTTGGGGACCTTGGACGTTAGATGGCTCCTGAACCAGACGCTGCATCGAGAGTGAGGCAGAGCCGTTTGTCGTGGAATCGTTGACGGGAATGATGGCGATAGGGATATGAGGAATTACACCAGGTATCGCTGATGCGGCTAATCCCTCGGGTATCTCTGCAGGGGGTGATGTGATGCCCTGACATGTAAAAGCCGCCCAAGATCCACTCAACACATGTAGATGACATCAAGAGGGGAAACACATACCACTCCAATGACGCGTTGAACAGTGGCTCCCACGCCAGAAGTCACATAGTCAATCACATTCATAGCGCCGCCAGGGAGTGACTTCTCGGAGTCATCTGCTGGTGCCCCAGAGGAAAGAGACTCTCGAGCAGTCACGAAGGTCTCAACATCACTGTCCCCACCTCGAGAGGGTGGGATGGCCAGATGCGTAGGCTCCTTAGCAAGGACAACAGGCGTTGTTTGCGCAGGGACTTGGAGGACGTTATTAATATTGCCATGCCCATCGTCCTCCTGGCGCTGGTCGTCTCGGCATAACCAATAGCCGTCGACGATGTACTTGTAGGCAATCTTCTCGCCCTGTGGAACTTTGACGGTACCGGAGAACCCAGCGTCGATTTCAGTCAAATGAATGGAAGACGACCACTGTGCTCGTTGAACGTTGAACGTTGAACCCTGAGCGAATTTGAACGAAGGACGAGGATAATAGGGTCTCACCTGGTCAAATGTGCCGGTAACAATCACGTCTGTTGGGCCGGTATGTGGCCTGACAAGACAAATAAGTAGGTCGACGAGTAGAAGTGTTTTCAGGGTTGTTTTCTTACCAGACAAACTCGAGGTCGTGGAGATGTTCTGCGTCCATTGCCAAACCGTTAACCGACACGACCAAGCTTGCTATTTATTTAACCTACTTCCGTTACTGTCTATTTCAGGCAACTTGCCCACGTGGGAAAATTGCAAAAAAGTAGGCCTCACCTCGGTCTGACTATAGCTCCTCCGTATGACATCGGAATTCCATGAAACAGATATCCTTTGACTTGCATGAGCCCATAGAATCCATACCGAACCATCCGATGTCAAAAATCGAAATTTATCCCGGAGCCTCCAAAATTCCGAAAAAATAAAACTGTGAATTTGGCAACCGGACAACTCGGGATGGATACCTGGGACTTGTAGGAGTCGAATGGTATGGTTCTCGTCGAATTCCGAGGGCACATTGAGGCGCTCTGGAAGAGAGAAGGTGAATGTGTTTTTTGAGTAATTTTCCCACGTGGCCAAGTTGCCTGAAAAAGACAGTAATTCGTATGTAATAGGGTTTCGACTTGTCTGACATGTCTGACATCTGACTTGTGACCAAACACGTAGCAAATACTTGCGGGTATAAATACGGGTACCTACTAGTAACCTACAGCCGGGTAAGTACATGAGGACTGAAAGTTTGGGTGACTGGATTCGTAATTGAGATCCGATGCTCAGTTATCGCCGCCGTCTGCACCAACACCCCGTAAAGCCGCCTTTCGACTCTTGCTTTTTCTCGCCCGCAACAAATGCGAGCCTTGCTGATCTGGAGGTGTAAAACCCAAGAGATACTTTGGAGCCGCATCTGCTTCGCGTGAATTGTCCACCGGAGGACCAGTCTCGCTGTCTGCCTCGAAGTCTGGAGGCGGTGTATCATAAGGCTGGGTGTCCGGGTCGGCGAAGACAATCGGCAGAGGTGATTCGAATGCGGTAATGCCTAGTTGTCGGGAGTAATACTGGACAGCTGCATGGAATGCGGTCCTCCGGGTGTTCGTCAGTCCCCAGTCTCTGCGTTATGATGGTCATCAGTAACAAAGGACCCATGCGATGCGCGAGAGGTATGCTTACTGCCAGGTTCTGTGAGAATATAGACATTTGTCAATATCAGGCTTCACTGTTTGCTGAAATCACGTACGCATTGTGGGGAATAGCAATGGTGACCTCTAGATGGCGCTGGAAGACGATATTCTGCAAGGTGATCGACGTCGTAGGTTGGAACCATCGGTTCTCCTCCGTCGCGAGCCATTCGTTGAGTCGACCCTCGAGTGCGTCTAGCTTGTCTAGGGGCGTACGCCACGCGACTTGCATTGTGAGTGACTCGACCATTTTCTAAAATGAAAGTCAGCTACGAGTAAGGAATCAACAGTCAAACCAATACATACGTCACTCCGGCGGACGTTGGTTCTATGCAGGCACTCTCAGCATTACACCTTTGTTCTGCAAGAAGAGACTTACATGAATTTCGTGAAGAGCTGGCTGTTGAAGTAGTAGGTCTCCGTGCCATCTGCCCGAGTAAACACCGTCTACATAGTCGGGTGAGCACAACATGACATGAGAAAGTAAAAGCGGCTTACTGCAAACAACCCCATCTTCTTCACAACCAGGTTGTCGCCTACTCAAATCATTAGTCTGCGCTTGTCGACTTCTGCTAAATAGCGGCTTACTGTCTATGAAGCACCGATCACCTGTATCGAAGGGGCTAAGAAAACATCAGCACAAGCTGCACCAGCTGAAATCACAAGCACGCACTGTGTCACGAACAAGAATATGATGGCATCGAACATATTGCTGGCCGCATTCTTAAAGACAAAGCTCGCCGCAAGCCCCAGCGAATATACACTAGTCAACGACTGCGTCACATTCACCCCAAATATGCTCAACGAGATAAAGAGCAATATGA
The DNA here is from genome assembly GCA_014904935.1 of Melanogaster broomeanus. Taxonomy (NCBI): domain Eukaryota; kingdom Fungi; phylum Basidiomycota; class Agaricomycetes; order Boletales; family Melanogastraceae; genus Melanogaster; species Melanogaster broomeanus. Next base: position 200,295 of record MU123695.1, on the reverse strand, counting down.
TAAGCGCGAATAACAAGAGGATCTGGTCGAGCGTTTTGAGAGCTGCGCCAACATCACGCATGCTCCGTGAAAGGAAGCGCCGTTCCTTGTAGATCCGCAGAACGGTGGCTTTGATCTCAGAACGTGAAATGTCGCCGTTGTTATCTTTGTCGAAGATGCGGAAAGCTTCCCGAGATTCTTCCTTGGTTGCGAATGCGGGCTGGAAGTCAGCTGGAACCAGGTACGTTCTGCGACGATCGCGGAACGCTTTGTATATCGCCCGGGCTAGACGCTGTATGGATGTGACCTTAGTGATGAAAAACCTTAATGTCTAGAAATGGCTCGTACGTTGGCCTCATGGCTTGAGTTAACACTAAACATCAACCCATTCAGATCGTCGCTAGTGCCCTTGATATTCCGAGCATCGTGCAATACCGCTGACCCGATTGCTCGCACAGCTTGGATAGCGGGATTATACTCTTCCTGCTGATGGATTTGCTGGTCTACACCACGCTTGCGAGCGGGAGCGGGTGGATATTGGTGAGATGTCCCGTGCTTTTCTTGAGGCGAATTCATGGCTGAGTTACTCGGGGAAGTAAGCGGAGGCTCCAGCCCAGAAGACTCAGGAGGTGTATCACCAGCCCTCGACTGCCTCTGCTTGTGCTTTCCTTTGGCTTTCTTGCTCTTGGGCCCGTCCTCGGCATCTGCGTCGTGATCATCATCACAGCCACGCGAGGGGCTGTCAGCGCGCTGGCGGTTACTGGAGTTAGGTTTCTCTTTTTCGCTGTTGAAGGGGGCGATGAAACCAAGACCGAACATAGAAGTGTGTCCACCGCTGGATCTGTGATGACGGGTCCGAGGCTTGTAGTCGCGCAGCTGTTCAATAATGCGGAGACCGGTTTTGACTTCTTCAAGACGCTCTTTGTAGGCCGTTCGATGGAATCCGAAAGCTATGTGATGATTGAGTATGAAAGGGATACAATGCGAGGCAAGGTCATACCGATGGCATGAGACAACATTCTTTGAGCACAAATTACAAGAGCAAAGAAGAACAAAAATTCGATAGCTTGAGCAACCTGCGTGCGTCATTCAGCCTTTCTCATACGTCAAAACAGATTTTAGCAACTTACACGGTCAGTATATGGAGCATAACTCGTTACGCTGATATCAGTGTTATACAGGCTAAATATATTGTGGAACAAGATGATCCAGCTAAGCCACGCGCTCCCAGCGTATAACACGGGTTTGATGGTATCCTTGATGGAATCATACAGTTCGATGTGGGACTTGACTTCCTCCGAGACGTGACCCCATGAAATCGATATCAGAATGCGTACTACAGCGGGTATGATGTCAACGATCATTGCGAGGCCCCAGGATATGACGACGTTGGAGGCAGCCCAGAACAGCCATGCTTCGACGTTCTGGTCAACATAACGTCGGTGGTCGGTGGGGTGGGGTTTGTACCAGAAGAAATGGACGAGCAGGGCAGGCGTCACCAGGACGCCGGCGAGGAACGTGGAGCCAATGAGGGATGAAAATAGGAGGGTGAATACTCTGGATGCGATGGGTGAGTGATAGATGCCTGTTAGAATTGAAAGAGGACGAACCTCCAGAAACCCCAGCGTTGAGACTTGAGCTTCACGCCCATCTGCTTCTCGAACTTGGCTTCTTCGTCCAACAGGTCCTCTTCACCGCTCCAATCAAAATCTTCTTCGTCTTCATCCTCGTCCTCCGTGCCCGCTACTGAGGGTGCGCGTGACTCCACTCTGGGAGGAGAGTTGTAGTAAAGTGGTGAAGGACCATGGTATACATCTTCGGGATAGTGAACAGTAGGTTTTGCGGAGTGCTTGGCAGAGGAGTCTGATGGATCAGCTGAGCTCTGACTATCTTGTCTACCCTCGCGTGCACTGTCCTTCATCTGAGATTTGTCGTAGTCAGACATAAGCTGAACCTGAGAATGGTAAGCGGGGGAGTCTTGACAACGATGGTCAAGGACAAGCTGGGGGGTATTCGCGACGTGCGTGGAGGACGACGACGAGTTCTCGAAATCGTCCTCGCTGCGAGTGCTAAAGACGGGGTCGTGGGGTGGGAAGGATGGTGCAGGCTGTGGGCGGTCCTTCATGTTGCGATGTGACTTAACTATTTACTACAATCCGTTACTTCACGTGGTCGGGTACAATCTTCACATCACATCAGTGGCGTGAACGTCGTATGCTCAGAACTCGGTACCCAGCGGTGGCCAGTTGGGTGGAGTCTCTGGAGTCTCTTGTACAGTGGTGGGTCCCGAGAAGAAGTGGTGTGTTGATTGAACGAAACGCTGATTCGTGGGCAATTTCTAGCGTTGATCGGTTGATTAATTGGATTATAGAAGTAACCGTTACACTTCACGAAAGCGCCGAAGCGAACAGCACAACAGGTGCCCTGAAGGTTTTCACCGTTTCTCCACCGAGTCAGATAAAAGATTTGCGGCCATAGTTTTTAAAAATGAACACCTCTACAATGTCGATCGAGGGTCATCGGTCAGCTTCAGGTATGTTTTAGAATTGGGAATAACAAATGGCCATATCTGTGAACCCCTGAGGGGAGATACCGCATCTTGAACTTACCCTTCACTATGTCAACCGGGCTCCCTGCTGATACCAAAGCCATCAGAAAGACGGAGGAAGACATTGCGAAAGAGTCGAAAGCTGATGACAAAGGCTACAAGAATGCGCTGAAGGAGCTCAAGACCACAGAAAAGACCGAGGCCAAGGCTTCCAAGGTAAGTCAAGTTCGAATCACAAGAACGCCAGTCGATCCTTCAAATTATTTATCAAGGCCATGACAAAAGCAGAGAAGAACCTGAAGAAGAAGGAAGACAGGGAATACGAGATGATCAAGACATTGCAGAAGGCCACACACGGTCACGACCAAGCCGTGACTGATCTCCACAGCGCACAGACCGACCTTCAGGTAATTGGCGAAGAATCGTTCCCGCGACGCTTGATAACCTCTCGTGTTTAGATTAAAAGGCAGCGGGCCCAGACCTTGAGGCAAGAGGTCGATGAACGGAGGTGTCGTGTCGACCGGCTGTCCAAGGAAAAACAAGCCCATGATGTACGAATCTTCGTCATCGTCAGTACATTGCATTAACCCCTTCGCCACAGAAGGAGCGCACTAGCAAGCTAGCGAGTCTTCACACCCAGCCTTTGGACCCCCCTACAGACGCCATCGCAACTGGTGCTATGATGGTATGATAAAGTAAGAAGGTCCATTCCATTTTGATTCTTCTCTTGCACTATCCTAGTGCAACTATCCATCTACACAGTAGTATCGTATTCTCAGGTTTATCCAACGAAACTGACATCCTGTGCTGTACGTCGTGTAAGTGAGGTGCCATACCATTAATTGTAAGTTATATCCATGTCCTTGTGTCTGTTGTCAGACAGAGGTAAGGCTGGTCCACGTGTTGATGACTAAGCTTCGGAAGGGTGTTTTTCGGTGGCATGAAGACACACGAGCTCACTGTTCCAAACGACGGCATCGTTGAACGTCGGTGGCAGCATTCATAGCACATTCGATCGCGCGATCCATCTGCGACCCCGCCATGAACAAAAATCCCTTTGTACCCCAGCCAACATATAACCCTCCTCAACCACCGTTGCCTTCGGGCCTTCCCCCAGCAGCACCACCACCCGACTACTCTGCCTATTGGGCTGCAGCCGCAGCACAACAACAACAGGCGGCTCAGCAATCATCAGGTGCGGCTGTAGCTTACAACCCACAATGGAGCACTCCACAACCCCAGCGACCACCTCCCGAACAAAGCGCACTATACGCGAATTACGGTTATGGCAGCCAGAACATACATTGGCAGCAGAGACAACAGCAGCAACAGCAACAGCATTACCAGCCAGTCCAACCGATGGCGCCTCCTCCGCCTCCGCCTCCGCCCCAGCCCAGCCCCAACCTCAGCCCCAGTATAATCCCTACCAAGCATCCGTTGGATTCCAGGCGTATGTACCACAGGCCCCCCAGCCGATCATATCACAGCCGACATACCAACAACCACCCCAGCCAATGGCTCCTCCTCAGCCATACTTCCCTCAACAGCAGCCACAGCAACCGCAACAACCCCGACATAGTCACGGAATACATCATACTCCGCCTCAGCATCTTCCCCCTGCCAAACGACAAAGGTTCGACGGACCGAGCGGGAATCAGCATCATGGGCAACAGCGCCAGTCGGGCCTACCTCCTCAGCCACAGTTCCAGTCCCTGCCCGTCCCCCAAAATTCCAGCGGGGTGGGCATGTATGGCCAGAATCAGAGCCAACAAGGAGCCAACCAAATGCCCCTCGGCGGAACCCGAGGAGGTTTGGGCAGTCGCGGGGGTTCCCTGAGTGCCGGACGAGGCAGAGGTGGACCCTTGGGCGGCAGCCGAGGTTCATCGAGCGGTCAACGTGGCGGTCGAGGAGGTAACATGTTCATGAATGGTGGAAGTGGTCGTGGCGGTGGCAGTCAACAAGGTTCCTTGCGTGGTCATGGCTCGCGAGGAGGTTTTGGCAACAAGCAAGATTTCCATAGCCGCAGAGGTGGGTCGTTCAATGCAGGACATCACGGAAATATGGGCAACACCGGTTTCCGTGGGAGGGGACAGGGCCACTCTGCGAGTCGCGGTGGGCGGCAGGATACTACAGGCCCTCAGTTGGGCAACCGGGATGCGCCTTCTGGAAGCTTTGCAAGTAGTGGTAAGAAGGACGAAAATCGGCGCACTCTCACAGATTTTAAGATCGTGGGGCTCGAGATGCCCGAACTGGGATGGACGTGGGGAGTGCTTTCTTCTACAGTCAAAGCAGAGGAGAAAGAAGTGGCTGCACATCTCATTGACTCTGTACATGCTCCTCTCAAGGAAGAACCGAAGGAAATAGGTGGTTCTCCAAGTGGGCAACACATGGACTCTGTGCATAAGGACGAGCATGCCCCTGCAGATTCCTCAGCAGCAGTTGAAGTCAAGGTTGAACCGCCCAGCGGAGAGCATGCTTCACTCATCACTCCACCGCCGTCTCGCATCCGCATATATTTCCACACACCTGTCTCACCGGATGATTCGCATCCCATTCCGCACAATTCTTCGTACGCGTATGGAACCACGCCAACGGACTCGCGCAAAGGCAAGCGCAAGAAGCTTGAGGATGACGATGGTGATGCAGAAGAAGGGCGCGGGCGACCGCTTCCGCCACGCGGAAGTCAGATGAGCGACACCGCTAGTGTTGACATGGATGGAATGGGTCGGGCAGCGTTGCACCCAGTGTAGGCGAGACTGCTAGTGAAGGTGACTGGCTTATGGCTGCTATTGCGGAGGACGATGGCGATAGTGCCGATGTCGATGCTCATGATGAGCACGCTGGTGACGGAGACGAGAACCAACTCCGTGTGAGTCGTGTCGAAGACCCTCAGTTTATAGTCGATGAGTCAAGCATACCTGGGCTTGGAGGGGACGTTGTTAATGGTAAGTCTCTGACAAATTTATATTTTTGGTTTGATGGATGCTTCTGCATGTGCATGATGGGCGTCCATCTGACGGCTGGAAGGCTTCACACAACTAACTTTTGCTCTGAAGGCACTTTTATTGATGGAGACACGTCCGGTTCTTCAGGAGGCGCCAATGGTTGTGCTACTGCTATCCATGCTTCCGGGATGAATGATCCTGCAGCATCAGGCGAAAATCCGCTGTCAGACACTGCTGCCCACGCTCCCAGCTCTTTGCCGTCAGACAAGCGGCTTGACATGGATGTTGTCTCTACACATGAAGAGGAAAGGGTTGCCTACGCCGCAGAGCTCGCTGCTCCAGAGGCTACGCAGCCTATAGACAGTGACGCAAACGTCGAGAATGGCGGTAGTGCGGTTTGTGGTGGCGGTTCCTCCTCTGTCATTGAGCCGTCTCGTCTTACTTCCCGATCCTCTTCATCTTTGAGTTCTTCGTTTGATGTTTCGTCTAGTCGTTCTTCTGCTCGTCGTCCCTCTGCTGCTGCACAGTCTGATATGCCTCGATCCGAGGAGGAGCAGTCTGCTGACCATGATGGGTACCCCGATGCACAGGTTCCTGCGACCGAAACGACGAGAATCTCTGCTGGGCCAAACCCGTTACAAGCCTGTGCTTCATATGCGTCTACCATCGTGGACGACAACCAAGACAGCGAGCTTTTCTCGCAAGAAGAAGACGGTGTCACGCAGGCCCCCGGCGATGACCCGACATCACACCTCACCCAAGGCGACGATAAAGTGGTTCCCCATGATAACGATCAGGAACACCTTCCAGAGCCACCTGGTTCTCCAACGTCAAATACCTTACTGTCGACATCGTCGGGATCCACCTATGGCGAATCGTCGCATCCACAGGCTTATTCACCAAAGAGAGGAAGGACTCCTTCAGCCAATCGGCTCTCAATATCGTATGCTGCGGGCAGCAGACGATTGGTGGTGGACGCCCAGGTTGTGGAGTACCTCCGCGTGTACAGGGCGGAGGGTCGGATCGAAGTGCATATGTCCATTGACAAGGATAATGAAGATAGCTTGAAAGGTGTATTGGTATGTCTCACCTCATTTCGTACATGCAGCTACCAATGCTGTCACAGATCGAAGGACTTTCAGAGGCCACAAAGTCGTATTCGCCACTACCCACGATTTCGCAGGCTTCCGAGGCCGACGAGACGATACCTTCGTTTTCTCAAGCCTCGCTGCCTACCAACGTACACTTGATTGTTCATCTGGACACTGACCGGCCGCTGTCGGAGCCCAAGTGGGTGAAATCGGGAGACGTGCAAGAATGGTTGAAGAGCATGTTTGGACGCATGTTCTGGGTTGCCGGCGACGCAGCAGACGGCTGGGAGAAGAAGATCGTGGTCATGGATCCTGATCCGGTATGTTCATTTTCCTTTGATGTTTAATCTTCCCAACGATTAACAACCTGGATAGGCTCCCACAATTTGGACTGTTCTCGAGGGTTGGGCGGTCAACTCCCCAGTTGGAGTCCAGACTGAACGCCAACGTTTCCTCAAGACACACATGACCGAAGTTGACAATCTTCTGGAAATACTACTAAGACTCGTTCGCGGAGAGCGCGCGACACCTTTTTCGCAGACAGCACCCGCCATATCAGCGCCAAGCATCTCTGGTCCCCTTCTCTCTGCGTTCTCCCAATCATCCGCACATGGCCCACAGCAGACACACGTCTCCCTCGCGGTTCTCGCGATGTTTTACATGACGGTTGAGTATGCGAAAAAGACAGCTGGTGAGAAAGGCAAGGTGGAAGCAGAGGAGAGGATGGGGGAGATCATCAGGTGCTTACCATCGCACTTGATTTACAAGAGTCTGGATGGCATATTTAAGGAGTGGCGAGCGGAGAAGAAGGGTACACGATGAATGATTGCTGCTGACCTGACGTTTCCAGTTGTATAGATTAATTTTTATTTACCTTTTATGCGATTTTGCAGTGTGCCTCTAGTCTGGCGCTTACATCATCACGTGACGACCGGTCATCCGAATACCGACATGATAGCTACGCGTCACCTCCAGTCGTGAAAGAAAGGTCTATATGCATCTTGACCCGCTACCATGGTCGGTGAACGTCTGATAGACTGAGAACTCACGAAAGTGCTGACTGCCTCGTATAGTTCAGAAATACTTACGACTCCGACAACACTGTCTTCTCGCCACAAGGCCGCCTGCATCAAGTCGAGTACGCACTCGAAGCCGTGAAACAAGGATCTGCTGCAGTCGGTCTGCGATCAAAGACACACGCCATCTTGTTAGCCCTGAAGGTGTGCATACTCGTGCTCTATCCTCGACACGCGTTGCTGATTCTCGACAGCGTTCTACGGGAGAGCTGGCTTCGTACCAGCAGAAGATGTTCCGAATAGATGATCACGTCGGCATTGCTATTGCTGGGTTAACGTCAGATGCGCGTGTCCTCAGGTACGGAGAGTCTGTCTCGCACACGGGTGGTGGGTTGGACTCAATACTTCGTTATAGTAACTTCATGCGGCAACAAGCCATGGGCGAGCGCATGGTCTTCAATCGACCAATGCCCGTAAATCGTTTAGTTTCCGCGATCGCCGACAGTGGGTCCAGGTGCTATCATGTCAAAAAAGCAAGCTCACCCGTGATACAGAGGCGCAGGTAAACACCCAAGAATACGGTCGTCGGCCCTACGGCGTTGGCTTCCTCGTCATCGGACAAGATCAGACAGGTCCTCACCTCTTCGAATTCTCGCCGTCAGGAAACTCGTATGAGTACTTTGCCATGTCGATCGGTGCACGTAGCCAGAGTGCCAAGACATACCTGGAGAAGCATTATGAAGACTTTGCTGATTGTTCGTCTTGTTAACCGCTAACCAGGATATTCACTTAATCGTTCATAGGTACTCTGGAAGAGTTGATCAAGCACGGGCTGCATGCACTCCGGGAGACGCTCCAGCAGGACAAGGAGCTCAACATCAACAACACCTCGATTGGTATAATTGGCCCAGCTGGGCCGCATGAAAAGCCTACTTCAGCACTAGGCAAATTCCGCATCATAGATGGGGACGCAGTTCAGGTCTACCTAGAAACTATGGAAAGTAAGGAAACAGCGGAGACACCAGTGCCAGCACCGCCTGCAGCAACAGTGGATGAAGATGTACAGATGGCAGGGTGAAGTGGCAATATACTACCTTACTTCGTCTGTATCTCTTTCCATCCAATGAGGTGAAGAATTGGGAAATACCAGAGGTGCACGCATAGCGGGGAATACTTTAGATATAGATATAAGTGAGTGGTGTAATGGATCTACATGTCCATGTGGTTGCGAAACAGAACAGTTTACCCATCAAAGTATCAAGGGGTGGTGGCCTTCTTGGCTTGTACCCCAGCATTCCGCCAAAGCTGAGCTGCCACACCGGGCCGTCGAAGTGAAATGAGTAGATGTACCATCGTGCTCAATAATGCTACACTGCCCGCCTGATGTGCGGCGGCGATCGGGAACGGGCACAAGGTACAGCAAAGTAGCCAGTCCAAGTAACACTTGCACGTTGGCCATCGCAAATGCGGCTGCCACTGATACACGAGCTAGCGGTGGCAGGATAGTGCGAACTGCGGGGCGGTGGCTTTGCGCATAAAGGAGACAAGTCCCAAAGTAGGTCGTCATCGCCTGTGACATCAAGGAAGGTCCAAAAGTCAACTGATGTGGATTGAAGCTGAACAAATAAAGGCAGGGCTTACGAGAAGACGGTGATCAAACTGAACCGTGGTGGGATTTTCGAAGATGTTTCTCCACCAGATGTCAGATCCGTCTGCGCTTTTGGCATATGAGGGGGAGAAAAGTTCATCCATAGGAGGTGCAATGCGACCACCCATTAACGGAAATTCATTATACAGCAACCCTGCGTCCAAACCAGCCACGAATGCACCTTTCCGTGGTCACGTGAGAGCCAGCATAAAACACGCTTTGAAAGTTTCCTTACCAGACAATGCTGTGAAGAATACCAATGCCGTCAAAACACGAGATTGTCTGGTGAACTGCTTAAACACAGGATTAGAGAGCACTTCTTCCCATGATGTGGTTTTCGACCCGCTCCACGGGCCACCCCGTGCATACTTCCAGTCCTTGATTGCCGCGAGTCCCGTTCCAAGCATGCCAGCGTAGAGGACGAAGGCGGTACCGAGGTGTGCTGCCAAGCGGTACTGCGAGACGCGGGGCACGGCGGCAGGAGTCTCCATGATCGCGTCCTCCAGGCCAGATTTGACCATATACCATCCGAGAAATCCTTGGAAGCCGATCAACAATGCCATACCAGTCAGCTTAGCAGGCATCGAAGCGGCGAGTTGCTTCCGGAACGCGAAATAGGCCAGCGGTGCTACGAAAGTGACACCAATTAAGCGTCCTAGGATGCGGTGACCCCATTCCATGTAGAAAATGTTCTTGAATTCGTCCAGTGAAATTGAATGGTTCAACCTGGCAATTTTGTTCAGCCGATACGGTCAGTTGTTTGAGCGATAGACTGACAGCTTGAATTCCGGGGTTGCCTTGTATTTCTCGAACTCAGCATTCCACTCCTCAACATTTAGTGGGGGCATGACGCCAGCGATGGGCCGCCATTCTGTAATGCTGAGCCCGGACTCCGTGAGACGTGTAACGCCTCCAACAACAATAACAGCAAAGACCAATGCAGATGAGAACAGCAACCAATGACCAACTGCAGGAGGTGCCAGAACAGGTAACGCAGAAGTCTCCACTCCAGCACGGACAACCTTGGCTGAGAAAAAGCGTGAGTCAAGGCGTCGCAGCACTGCAGAAGTTGTATGGGCAGCGACCGGGTAGCATGTCCGTGAAGTATAGAGTAACGAAGTTGCTTGATTGACGGCGAGACGCGACCTCGGTGCGCTGACACTGCGTATGCCGCAGACTGTTAATGATGGCTGAGCAGTATGTAAACCATGTCGAAAGCCTGGACGCAGCACTGCGCGCAAGATCCTGGCTTGCATTGGGACCTAGTACTTTCGCGTCAAAGTTTACGGTACACGATGTCCGAAACTAAATGCTGAAAGCAGTTGGGAGAACACGTGACGGGCAGGGAAGTCGCCAAGGACACTTCTTAATTCTTCTCTGTACTCCTACATAACGATGCTCTCGCTGACAAGGCGACTGGTGGCTTCGAGGTCGACTAGTTTAGGCTGGCGAGTACTGTCGACGCCCACCGCGCAGTCCACCGATACGGAGAAGGCCATAATTACCAAGCTAACCGAACGGTTTTCTCCGTCTGACCTGGCAGTGCAAGATGTTTCTGGTCAGTCACACCGCTCAAGGTTGAGTTTTGAGTCTAACTCCTATGTACAGGGGGCTGTGGTTCATTCTTCGCAATAAGGATTGCTAGCAATGCCTTTCAGGGTCTAACTACGGTTAAGCAACACAGGCTCGTCACAGAAGTCTTAAAGGAGGAGATTGAGGGGATTCATGGGCTGCAGGTCGGTGCTCATTTTTTCGGACAGCTAGGAATTAAACTTGTCTGCACTAGATCAAGACGACAATCCCTCCATTACCTGAGCCATAGCCAACCGGTCTCTTGTCTACCTTCCATAATTCATGCTAGACTCTACCTTAGAGCACGGATGGAACAAACTGCATCTTTCACGAATTAAAGCATTTAGACCTCGTTCCTCGTCACCGCTTTTTTCCAGGATGCTGGGCCCTTCCGAATTGACATGACACACCATGTTGCAAGGATAACGATCATCTACGGACTTCTCCCTTAACGAAGGGGCGACCTATGCATCGCCCTGATTCTATGAACTTGGCTTCCAGATTCCTCAGGTCCGGGAAATGAACGAGATTTGATCACTTTCTTTTCAACATCAGAAGCGAAATGGCTTCTTGATTGTATCTTGCGCGATCTGGATCGTCCTCGACCTGCAGGATGCTGTGAGATGCCGCCTTCTAAACAGGAAACCTTGTGCACTCCGTACGTCTTTCCAACTGAAATGCTTCCTCAGAAGTGTAAAGAAGCGCTTATCGGCCTACGAAACTTTGAGTACCTGTGCAATGTTTCTCCCATGAAATAATTTATACCTTTCTCCTCTTCTTGTAACAGAACATTATTTCTGTTCTCTCTGTGGCTAGCTCAGACAGTGTCTCCACCAGAAGAGGGAAAGCTGGTTCAAAGTACACGCAGTCCGCAGCCAGGATCACGTCAGGTCGGGGGATCTCCGAGGACACCACCTCCCCCCTGTTGTTCCCCAGTAAGCCTCCACTGGAAAGCCGGGTAGAGCATTTGACTTACTCACCAGTTCAACTCGGATACGGTGACAGATGACTCTAGATGATTCAGCTTGACGTTCGTCCGCATAATATCTAGCAGTGGGCTGAGTAACACTCTGAGTCATGCATAACTAGACCGGGGAATGCTCGGGGGGAATGATGACGAACGCTTGATCGGTAATCCAAACATCCCCGCCAAGCGCGCCAGCGACTAGCCCAACTAAACCAGTTCCACTGCCGAGTTCCAAGATTGTTTTTCCTTTGCAGTGTCCCTCGCCACGAAAGGCCAGATAGTTAGCGAGAACCTGGAACCATTGGAACTGTTTCGCACAGGAGATTGATATGGGAAAAAGTTGGATACGAACCTCACCGGCAGGCCAAGCAATACCTCCGCAGCCAGGAGATGCGTCTACCTTGAGTGTTATCTGTATGACCGCAGGACACCCATCGGCCGAATGATCGGGAAATGATAGTCGAATCATTTCATTGTGCACGGATCGGGGCTGGATAGGAACAACATTTTGCGACTCGTCATGATGATCAACGTTTTCGTCGTTCCTGAGATGTCGAAGCGGATCGAGTGCATCAAGAGCTTCATCCAAAGCAATTTCATTTGAAAAGATTGACGGGTCGAAATCTGACGGCGTGGTGTCTCCCAGAACGATCATGACTTGTGGAGGAAAATCTTGAGCAGGATAAGGCAGATCACTCCAAAGGCCCGGGAATCGTTTCCGCGAAGCCGGATGGGCACTGAAGCTTGAAGTACTGACCGGTAGTGGACTCGACGATCTGGGTGCAGTCACAGGGTGTCGTCATGCACAAGAGAAATACATCCCATGTATGTATGCTCGACTCTTGGCTCAACTGAGCTGGTATCATCGATATCTCTAGTCGTCCCATTGGCCTTTCCTGTTTGCTTTAGGCTCGATTAAACCCCGGACGAATAACTCGTTCTTGTCATGATACATCAGACTCCCTGTTGGATCTCAACATGTCCGAGTCACTGCATCTCATAAACAAGCAACTCCTAGGCACTTCTTTACAATAAATCAGTTGCATATGTGAATTTCGACTGGTAAACATACTGCGTGTTGCAATCATGGACAGTCCCCACGGTGACGGTTACCGTAGGCTCGCTCACTTACTTGGACGCCGCGCACAGAACTCGACTTACCTAAGTACATATGGTCTCCCAAAACTCGATCGACATATGTAAGGGTCTTACTGCATGTACTACGTCTCATCCATGTTTCCGCCCTTTAGTTACCGCTGTCCATATGGTGGATAATGGAAATACTAACGGCACAATTCATCCACCTACTGTGTTACATGCTCAAGTTAGTAATTCCCCCTTTCCCATCAAATATGCGGTGTCGACTCAACAGCGCCCATACCTCACTTGATTTAATTTAGTCATGGATTACAGGCGACCTGGACGCGATTGGGTCGCTCTCCCTCTGGAGCGCTTTCCCATCGGCAAGATGCGTACTGAGATTGGGTGCTGCAGCCTTGTACAGCTGTACAACTTGAAATGCATCATTGATATTGATGCTTGCACGACGACTCATTTTACAATCCTTAAAGTCATCCTCATCACCCGACCACGGATCGCTTTTCTCCGCCTGTACCTTCATCGAACAAAGTCACTCGTTCTAAATGGATGACCTTTCCCCCCTCCCTACATTCACTCGCAGACGGGCGTCTCGAGTACAGGGTCCTCGTCCCTGCAGCTGGATGTCGCCTTCCTCATCTTCAGCAGACGACCGGGATCTGTATCTCTGGTCCAATCAGCAGGCCAACCTGGCTCGAGGGTCTACCATACACTCATGCTACTCGAGTGATTCATCGTGCTCCAGCGCATCCTCCTCCTCATTCTCGTCGCCATGCACAGAACACCCACCAAATATCTCATTCGACTACAGTGCACAGTCTAAACCTCACTCACGCCATTCACATAGACGCAAACCAGGCGGGCCACGACCAGCTCATGATGTCCCACACGTTGGCATGCGACCAGCGCTGGCAATTAACACGACGATACCCACTGCACTCCCAGTGTTTCCGCAGCTTCAGGAACAAGCTGTATCGGAGGAGTGCGCCCCGACGCTCCCACCTCCGCACATACCTCCATTATTAGCCTGCTCGCCTACGAACTTTCTCCTTGATTGGGATGCGATATTTGAGGTGCTGGGGTGCTCGAGGGCACATCCAGGCAGTACAGATGGCAGGTAAGCGGCCGGTTGCACCGTAGTCAGATATACTCATACCTATTTCCTGATACACAGTGTCCAGTAGCGGAGGAGCGTAGCCTCGGATTTCCTTTTCCCATCGCATAGCATCTGCAATCACATCGCATTTGGTTACATTGTTTGTGAAGGACACTGAAAGTAGTTTCTTTGTCACGACTATTTCTGTACACAACTTCTTGCTATAATCACCCCCACGCCCAGCTCAGGTTTTTTATGCATTTATATTCTGCCAGAGAATTTCATCGATGTACCGTTTCCCATAGTCAGTGACAGACTGGAATAAGAGCCTTAATAAATCCTCAACCTACTGGGTAACTCGGCGGAACCTACAGGTGAGCGCAAGCTACCAAACTGTGCCACAAAACTATCCTCGGACTGTAATAGCTCACAACGTCACACCGGCGAGTAGAACGACATTCAGTTCCGTCTTCGGAGTTACACGCCTGGCAAGTCTGCTTCGGCAAGTCTGTTTCGGAACTGTCTCATGTTTCCCACCCAACGGAAGCAAATACGGGGGGAATACCCTGGGAACAACCACCATGATGATAGTACACCAAGCAGCCAGCGGGCAACGGATATAGCGGCTAGTTCGAATAAGATGGGGACTACGGTTTGCGAGAAGGGTCAGGCTGGGATTTCAAGCTGCGGGTGTGGGGAAACCCCCATAAAGAAAGATGCCCCCGCTTGACTCGAAAGCACACCGGACAGCCAACAAAGATATGAATTAATAAGTATGAGTTCGAATGACGCGCTGAGACGTCGGACCCGACTGTCGGCATACTAGGAAGAATCTACTGGTGGAAGCATGTCAGATATAGCTGGAAGCTCAAGCGCTCACTGGCAGGTACTAGTACATGATTGGCAGAACGGGTTTTCGGAGTCTCGGAGAGTATGAGGAGTTCCGACTTTATATGTAACTTGAGTTATATTTTATCGTACGATCCAGAATTTCGTATGCCGAGCGCCATGCCTAGTCCTCATCAGCTGCGGCAGGTTTTGACCGTATCGGCAGGCATATGTCGGCAGGTGTCCATGTCATCCTCCGTGAGGTCCGTATCGCACGGCGACGTGCTAACCTCCTGTCCTTATAAGTACTCCTAGCCGCCATCTTACGGACTTGCTGTGAGACTCCGCACTGTATCCGCGTGCATGTCAGCCGCAGTGTTCGTCACTTCTACTGCATCGATACTTTGCGCCCCGCCCGTCCAACTGAAAGGAATAACAGTCTGGGGTCGATTCCGCGGCCGAGTGTGTCACATCTGCCACAGAGGCACAGTCCCCATCCACAGACACTGGAGTACCGACACCCGGATTCAAGTCTTATCACAGTGATGAGCATCAAGATCTCGGACGACTGAACTTTAACATTGCAAATGGGTGCTTTGCTGGTTATCATCCCGTGACTAGGCGAGGAGTGGCAAGCGAGCCCCAAGTTGGAGTTGGTCATCCGAACTTGCCTCTGGTTGGTAACTCTGGCATTCTGTGGAGACTTTCTAGGACCCGTCAGAGCTCGGCGGCTCAGTTCACTCACGGCCATCAGCGGCGGCATCGATTACTGAAAGAAAACAACCTGCGCACCACCGATAGCACATAAGCACCGCAGTGCATCATAGCCTGGCGTGGATGGCACGTGTTTGCCTCGAGGCAATGTTGGGGGTGGTGGCGCGCATGCCAGCCACTGAGACTCCAACAATGGGTTGTTGTCGTGAGTGGTGATGTGAGGTTGACCATGTCACATTCGAATGGCACTCCGCTCTCCCTTGCGGTCACAATCTGTCCCTATTTACGGTTCTTTTCTTCTCTATATGATCGACAATTTTCAAATTGCTCGACTTAGATCTGCACGCAGCGCTGAAGCGTCAGTTCCACCTTCCCACAATGGCAACTTTGGCAAGGTACCACTGAGGTACCTCGATGAGTCCTCGAGGCGTTCTGTGGACCAGCCGCAAAGCCAGTGGCACTGTGACCATTTCATATAAAGAGCAACGACTTGTGATAGTTTTCCTTTTCATCCACTTCTTCGCATCCCTCATCACTCCCGACATGGCCTACTCAACATACGACCCTTACTACACCGGTACTAGATCTCGTCGGCCATCGTTGACCTACCCAGCGACACCAGTCAGCTACGCACATGGCGTGCCAATGGCACCATCCTACCACGAATCACTGATTGGGGTCAGCTCGCATCTCATCCAATAATACTTTGTCACTCACGATGTATCCATCAGGGTTATTCTCAACCACCTTACTCGATGTATGCCTCCACCACAGGCACCATGAGCACTCGTCATCTTCCTCATACAAGTGTGTACTCGTTATCATTGGTTGAATGCGTTGGGGATGCTGACGTGGCTTTTAGTGTATGATGACATTGGCATCCACGACCCATATTATTCGCCTCTAGTCCGATCTATGTCAGTTCCTCGGCGTCGCCGCTCATCATCCCTCTCCTACTCTTCGGGTTACGCAGACTCCTACCGCAGAAGCGGCACTTCCGTTCTGAAATTCAAGCGCAAAGGTGCTTTCCGAACGGGTATCACCCTCGGTGAAGCGCAGGCAAATGTTCGGCTATCTGGTTGGGACTCGTATACATTCAGCGATCTCAATGTAAATAGCAGAGGGAAGATATACGTGAATGTCAGGGTAAGTCTTACCGACGCCCTATTTGTGCGACAAGGCTTAACTCCGTTCCGTACTAGTGGCCCGGATATCCGCCCCTGAACTATGAGATTCCAGTGGACGGCTACAGCGGCTATGTTGATATTCAGTCACTTGCCAGGCGGGTTGGTCGTGCTGTTGCACACTATCTTCAGGTAATGCCCGCATCCATTAGGTCTGAAGGCATCGTTCTGACTTGATCTACCAGGCTAACGTAATACCCATCCCTTGGGACCATATTGAGATGCAACAGCTGGAAGAAATCTCGATGGGAACGTGGCATCTAAAAATGAGTACACAGTGATGATGGACGAGCTGGCTCTTTCAAATTCTTGATTCTTATCACTTATCACCCTGCATCTCACCCTATATCCATTGGACCGTTCGCGTCTGTTATCATGTACCAGGTCAGGTGTACTGGTTTCTTACCCTCGGATCAGCACCTGCCGTCGACCGTTGTACAACATATAATTCTCAATGTATCATTTGTCAGTAATATATTGTTACGAATATAACGAGCTTTTACGACCTTCTGTGCAGGTAATATCATAGAGACCGCACGGAAAGAAGAAGTTCTTCGGGCTGGCTTCGTACGAGGGAAGCTGTACCTTACACGTATTCAATCACGTTGCACGGGATTCTTCGACTTCCTCTGACTGCGGGGATTAATTGCTGCTGGTGCCTGGCCGAGGTTGGTCGGTCGTATATATAATGGGACATGAAGAATTTCAAGCCATCGAGCGGGCCGACATATGTGGTGCACTGGCAGTGCACATTCGGTACGGGGTTTCTATTACGTACCACCAGTTCCAGTTTCCCGTTCCAGTTCCAGGTCATGTTTCTCACATTCTCCGACTCCTGAACCAGGCATTGAATTTGTCTGAGCTGCTTCTGTGATTCCGGCCATTCCGAGGGTACAGGGTAGCGACAAGAACAGGTCACGGTGATGCCCTGGAAACAAAAATTCGGACTACGTATTACCTTTCCGGAGCTTGCGACGCAATCCTATGTCTTCCGCAAAGGAAAAAAAAACGGCCACCTCAGGGTGTAGTACTCGGGATCATATCAGGCTGATCATCAGAATAGATTCGTATTCTTTTGAGTATCGGGTGTGTCTGGAACTTTTGGATAACTTAGATCGATTTGACGGTCAGAGACGGGGTCCATGGAAATCGGATTACTGCCATTGGCAGTCCGGTAGCACAGAGCCCTCGTAGGACCAGGTCTCCGCTGCCAAGTGCCATCAGTTCCTCGGACTCAAGGACGGTACCTATGATAGACGGGATCCAGGTTCAAACGTTCACCAGAGTCCAGACTGGGGGCGTGTTCACTGTTTGTACAGCTTTGTAGCACGAACCCAAGCCAGCTGCACAGTGCTCTGGATCGACTTTGTGAGTACCGCCAAGGTCATCCGAGTCGTGCAGGTGCGCCTAGTAACTGCCAGAGAGCGCCCAAGTTTGGATGATTTCCGGTGATAAGACGGACGCCGCCTTTGTTGACGAAGCACTAGAGAAGTATTATGCCCTGAACCACAAGCCCAGCAATGGAACGTATACCATATTGGCCGCTTTCGCTTTGACTTCCCTTGACCCAGATGTCCCACTCAAGATCATCGCACTGGCCACGGGGTGTAAATGTCTGCCGAAGGACCGCCTCCCGGAGCAAGGCGACGCTTTGCATGACTCGCACGCAGAAGTCCTCGCGCGGCGATGCGCCCGCCGCTGGGTCCTCGAAGAAATCGGACGATTCGTTGCCAGAGACGGGCAGTCTCGGTGGCTTGCTAGGGATCGTGAAGGCATGTTCGGCCTCAAGGAAGGTGTCCAGCTGATCATGTATATATCAACGCCCCCATGTAAGAAGTCCGCTCGTGTGCAAAGGCGGTATTCGTCGTGTCTAAACCTGCAATCACGATCAAGGCGGCGACGCGTCGATGCGATTCCTGGCCTCTCAGCAAGACGAAGAAATGGCGAAACTAAAGGACTCTGCAGTCTTCGAGTCTTCGCCCGAAGGCGCTGCTTCAAGGGGCCGCGACAACTACGCGCTATTCGGAGTGCTAAGGACGAAGCCCGGACGCGCTGACTCCCCGCCCACACTGTGCATGTCTTGCAGCGACAAAATCGCGCGGTGGAATGTTCTCGGCATTCAAGGCGCGCTTGGATCTGCGTCCCTGCATCCAATATACATTTCCAAGATCATCATCGGAGAAGTGACCGAACACCTACAACGAGACGTGAGAGCTGATTGCGAAAGGGCTGTATGGGAACGCTTGTCGAGCGTCTCAGGTAGGTGGCCCCCGCCCTTCGATTTCGATGACGCGCCCCACTCACGCGACCCACGCACGACCTTAGCACTCCCGCAGACTTTCCGGGTCCATCGATCAGTGGTTGTCTTCACCCCTGTCCCCTTCAAGTTCTCCAAGTTATACATCTCTCCTTCAGGCACCAGCCGATCATTCAACGAATGTAACGAGCGTCCAATATCCTGTTCGTGCTTTCACTAAGGCCTCTCTGTCGCACTAGCACTGTGCTGGATCGCGGATTCGTCCGTTCCACACGAAATATTGATCAATGGCCTCAAACGAGGCGTTCCTCCGAAACACCGTTTTAAGGAGATGTTTAGGTAGTTTTCAACATACTTGGTCCCTGACTCATCGAAAACACTCCTTGCCGTAGACCACAACTCTCTAAAGCAGCCATGTTTCAACTCTTCCGTGACACCTTGTTTCTTCTTCATGGCAACACCGACCAGTAAGGTGATGGTTCACATACTGTCATTCAAATCATTGACCACGTCCTCAGGGAGACGCAGACATACTTCGAAACGAAACAAAGCATCTCGCATTACCAGGCAGCAAAGAGATGTCTTCAAGGCAAAGGCTACACTTTCGCAGGATGGGTTACAAGCGGGGTACAGTGGGAGAACTTTACGGCTACGTCATGTATCAAAGCTCCCCGTAATCACGAAAGACAACAATGACAACGAACACAATACAGCCATCAGGAGATCCTACTAAGCGAAAACAATTAAGAATTAAGAGAACGGGAAGAAGAGCGGTAACATATCATGACAGGTCGTGATCGCAATTTGCGTAGCTTGGCATTAGATTTCATTCTATCGTTCCAATTTACCACCAACATCCAGCGCACGGTCTCAGGCCGTCGTCTAGGGAATCACAGATCCTTCTTGTCACCAGGGGTGCTGTCCCCGTTCTGAAGCGGGTCATCGAGGGATGGTAATGGCTGCTCGCTAATGCAAGGCGTGTTGGTAAGTGACTCTGCCTCAGTCAGCGAAGGACTAGAACGCCCATCGCGACTGCTATTTTCGGCGAGCTCCTTGCGTAATGCTTCTAGCTCACGTTCAAATCTGATTCACAAGCTTTCGGTCAGTAAAAAGTAACCAAAGCAACGAAGTGATCTTACTTGCGGCCAAATACCTCGATGTAGAAACCCCCGCCATTCCAAACGCTGACAGCGAAGATCAAAATCAGGAATGCACCACTCCAGCGGGGGTTGTCGTATAACAGATACACCGCCGGCAACTCGGTCAGAGTCGAATATACTGAGGCATAAACTTACATTAGCAGATAGTTACGGGGAAAGTTCAAAATACGTACGAAATTGACCAACCATGAAGTAGGCTTCCCGCTTCTCTGGACGGGTCCTCGCGAGCGCGCGCCCAATGGTACCACGCTTATCATTGAGAAGGAACGAGAAGGACGTAGTGCGTTGCCCCGACTCAATCTTTGGTCGCCGATCTACAAGAACAAACTGGGACGAGTCTTAGCCCATCATTCGAAGACAAGTCTAACATCTATCTTACTTTCCAGTACAACAGTTGCCAAATAAGGTCTGAGGGGAACATAAGTATCACGGATGAAAATTCACTAAATTGTCTCACAAATAGCTCCACTGATGAGTAGAGCGCGCCCCGGACTCAGGTGAGGTAGTGCAGCTACCGCTGGGAAACGCTGCTCTGCACCGGGATAATAATGCCTAGACACGAGGTGAAACAGATCAGAACTATTTCCAAAACGGTAAGTTCGGCGACCTACCGGATGACCGTGAACGTGAACGGCGCGTAGACGTGAACGAAGAGCGACGTCACTTTGTCTTGGTCGTGAAACACAAGGCTGTTCCTCCAGGTAATCACTGCACTCGCAAGGGAGCCATGCGAGAGGCAGTAGCACGCCATGAAAAGCGCCGTACTGGACGGAAGGAACCAGATGTAGATGAAGTTGAGCATCGTGACGTAATAGCAGAGGTCGAAGAGGAAGTAATGCCACATGCGTTTCTTGTAGATGTACGCCCGGAGAGGGAGCAGATACAGCGCCTGGATGGTATATGCTACGTGAACCCACCTATGACACGTGGTATGAGCACTACGAGCAGGTGAGTGTTAATGAGATCATACTGAGGTGCCATCCCAAACAGAAGTGCAGACACCAATAGCGACATCACGCCGAAGAAGAATGACACCTTTTCGCGCGTCCGAACCACCTTCGCGGAGTGCCACGACGAGACAAGGGATTGCATGCGCGCGGAAACCTGTTATGTGCGAGTGAGCTCGAGCTGCACATGGCCCGCAGGTGGTTGACAGGCACCTTCAGCTTGAAGTTCTTGATTTCACGATCAAAATTCTCCGCTATATCGCCAGACGGCGCACGTTTCTTCAGCGCCACTTCAGCCTTCATCTTGAGTCTATCGCTATGCTTCTGGATTTGCCTCTGAAGCAAGTCCAAGTGGGAATCGAAGTAAGTCTCCATGGTGTCTGTGTGCGAGAAACATGAGTAATGATGAGACTGGGTTACACCGTACTGAGCACACCTAGCAGGGTAAATGCTCCAGCCCAATCCGAGATTTCGTCACGTTTGAAACGTTCGAAGGGTACTGAGAAGTAGCCCATACTGGATGAGTCCGCTCTCGAGGAGGATGTAGGCGAGGGTGGTCTGGACAGCATTGTGTCTCACTGGCTTGTGGATGAGAACAATGGGTGCCCACGTCGTGGTGGTCGTATCCAAAGCAATGAGGGGCAAATGAGGAGGCGACGCTTCCACAACCACACCTGCTTAGTCAGCAAATTACTGACGTTCAGGCCGTGCAGCACTACACCAGATTTGGCACAAGTGACGAAAAGAATTGCTTGTCGCACCAGCTGAAGACTAGACTGAGTTCAAGCGCTCGGCGCATTCCTTAGGTAACAGCGAAACAGATAGTAGGCAAGGATCAATTCTACGAGAGAGATAAACAGTGATTCTACATAAGTGAAAGATCTCCGAACTTCTCCTTGTAGCCTGGGGAGAAAGGTTAGAGGTGTGGGTGTGGAGTCTGAATGGCTTTGTCCTACCTGGCACAGTCCATTTGCCTTTCTTAACCATGGTCTCGACAGCTTCCACTATGCGCGGGTGGGCGGTACCGACGTCCTCCACCTGCGGAACAGAGTTAGAACAATATCCCGTTAACAATCAGTCCAACTTACACTCAAGTCCTCAAATGGACGAGCCTCCTCGATGTTAGCCAGGGTGACTTGGAGCTCCTTTAGCTCGACGTCAATCTTTTGTGCCGTCTCCTTGGCCTTCTCAACCTGCACCACATCAAACGTCAGGACGTCAAGATTCATGAAACGACGAGTCGGACGTACCGCCTTAGCCTCGAAGGTCTCAATGACCTTAATGTGGGCATTGACATCGTAGGTCACGGCTTGAACTCCTTGGAGAGCTTCTCAGCTTCATCAACAATAGCAGTGTTCTTCAAGACGGAGCGGTAATGAGCGAAGTCGACGGTAGTTGGTTGCGACGCGAATTGGGCATGGACACGTTGAGCATCTGCGTGTCGCTTGCGGAACGCCTGGAGGGAAGCAATCGTCTCTGTAAGCCAACGAGGCGGTGAGCGCTTTCAGAGAGATTTCCAGTGGAGATATGAACCTTTTCCCAGCCCAAGTGTTGAATATATCCGCGTGAAATCCTGTTTGGTTAAGGACCGAGTTTAACACAACATCTCGAAAAGTGGTACAAAACTTACAACAGCGGCAACGGCTGCTTTGGAGGCCATGACCTGATCAAAAAAAGAATGAGATACCTGCAGTGGAGGGCAATCAAACGATACATACGGACAAGTAGAGGTACGGTAAGAACAGGTAGAATTGGACAGAGGTGGAGGTAAGGTCGGGCGGGAACTGCCGATCGCTGCTATTCCGGCAGATTCCGCATGAGCTTAAGACTTCGCTCAGAATCCTTGTATTGAGTCTTAACCCATTCCACCTCAATCTGGCCTATCGTAGGAATATAGTAAAGACTGACAACACACCCTTCCAGTGACTGGATACTGGGACCCAGTGAACATGACTACAAGCGCTAGGAGCCCTACTTGAGGATGTGATTAACTTTGTGATACATACTAGTGCAAACAGCTGTATTTGCTAGCCTAACTTGGTGTGAGGGCACGCGACCGTGCTACACGACGCAATCGAGCAAACGCCTGCCGTGAGAGTTGACAGAGATAAAGGACCCACCCCCGACCGAATTTCCATGTTCACATGATACCGGTCCATCACTTCCGGGTCTTATCTTGGAGGAGGGCTACTGGAATGTCAGTACACGATACAAAGTCCCTTCTTCTTTACTTGAACTCACTGTTCTGTTCGTACAAGTCCTGTCAGATGTTGGACGGCTGGTCTACAAAGTTCTCGTCCATAGCAGGGGCTCTGGCCCAGGGTGGAGCTGCTCCACTGTCACACTCCAATGACACACCCACAGCGCTGTCTCGCATGTTGCTTCCCACCATCCTCCAAGCTCTAGCAGTCTTAGCGGCATACAAGGTATTTCAATGGACGCAGAGCAGGGCGAACTGGAAGGCTGGCAATACTACTGTCGTTCCAGATTCTGCCAAAGACAGAGATGCGAACAAGAATCGTGAAAACGGAGGTAAGTCTGGTGGTGGACTGTGTTGGACTGTGTTGTTGGATATACCACTCACTGGCAAATCGGGTACTTCGTTAGCGTGGACGCCGCAGCAATTCGACTATCCCGAGGTAACCCCTTGTCCGCATGAGCTCAATGATGTGAAGCCCGTTCCATATCGTCCGTTCCGGTGGGGGGAATACCAGTGAGTTGCTTTCGGTCCTTGCGCTTTATTTCTTGTTGCTGGTTGGGGCCGTGAAGCACAGATCTTCGGGGCTGGCGATTGTCTAACTCACTGGCCGTGCGACTGTCAAAGTATTTGGACATTTTATCTTCCGGGCCCTGGCCCAATTCCACCTCAAATGCACTTTGCGCTTGCCTACCCTTATCCATTTTGTATGTTTCTCGGATCTGACCAAGCCGTTACAGCATCACAATGGGCATACGCACCATGCCCTGGAACGAATGGATCGAGCTCGATTCCTCCTACCAAGCCTACCAGCGTGTCCGTGATTTCAGACTTCGAACACGCGGCCGAAACGTCGCACGCGTCCTTCCTACACGTGAGGACGACACCGTCAAGGTCCTGGGCGGGGCTGAAGCTGGTCTGTAATACCCGATCATGTCCCGATGCTGAGGTATCTGACTTCGATAATAGCGAAAGAATTGGTGTACGAACTCGCAGAATATCTTTCCAGACGATATCCTTCTTCCTTCCGTGTTTCGCGGATCCCGTCATCTGCTTCCTCTGTGCCGTCAATCAGCGGGATACCACTTTCGTGGGAAGGCAAGATGCCAATTCGAACAATTGAGGCCGTCGATACAGATGCAAAGTATGATCTCAGCATATTGGAAACCCTCGACAGTGTGGATATGGGGGAAGAGGCTATGAAGATTGTCACTGGCCTGTGAGTAGCATTTGCCTGCGTATATCACTACACGTCACTGAAGCTTGTCTATAAAAGAGTACAAGAAGACATGGCTATCATGATAGAAGGTGACTCGCCGCTCTTCCGCGTGTTACTGCTATGTGTTGCGGTGCTTGCTGACTTCAACGCGGCGTAGGATCGGATGGGAAGTACTACTTCCAGGCTGGATCGATATGCATACCAGGTTAGTACTACACATATACTGTGGGTATTGAGTTTAGAGCGCGCGACTGACAGCTTGTGGTGATTTTGACGTAAATCAGGATTCTGGCGCATGAGCGACAAGATCGGAATGCCCCTCGATGAAATTCATGTGTCGGGCAATGTCCCTCAATGTGAGGGCTTCGTCGTTCATTTACGTTTCTATTTAGTTCATTCATTCTGCTTATCCCCAGACAAGGAGAAGCTTCAAATGAGCATGGAGCGCTTCTTCAAACGTATGCCTCTGGATAAGCCCGTGATACGGAACAACTATTTCATGCAGGTGGTCAAGCCCGCCAAAGCAGGGGAAGCTGGAGACAACGAACCGAGATTGGATGTGGAAGAAGAGACAGCATCGGCTGTCGATCCAGAGGAACTCGGCTGGTCAGAGTCGACGAACGGACGAGAGGATGACTTTTTACATGGACATGGACACAGTGCACAGCCAGCTCCTTACCTTGAGCCCTCGACTCTGCGGCTGAGGAGCGAGAGACAGACGCTGCGCCGACTCCCGCGAACAGGAGCGATCATTTTTGGGATACGTACGTATTTGTTCAAGGTAGAGGAGCTTGCACGTGAACGAGGGGTGGCGGGACGACTGGCCAGCGCTGTTCGGAGTTGGCCAGATGACGTGGCTGTTTACAAGGGACGGAAGATGTACCGGGAGATTTTACTGAGATATCTGGACGAACGCGCTGAGATAGATGGCATTACCGGACCAGTTGAAAGCATGCCTGGGTATCCGTATTAGGTTAGATAGTACACTGGTGGTCATGAGGCGTGGTGGAGGGTTGACGCATTTTGATGAGGTGGTTTAAATTGAGCGGATCACACATGGCTTATGTACAGATGTGTGGGAAGATGAGCGCGATTCTATGAACTAGGTACAAGTATTGTGGGATCGAAGCTTCAGTGAGAGAGTGATACTTAAGAAGAATGTTGGCTGTGGACGATGGCAAGGGCGACGAAGACAGATGCTAGCCTAGGGGACGTTGCGGTTAGTGGGGATGAGAAAATAACAAGGGTGGAAGGGGCGAGGGCAATGAATATTCGAATCGGGTTATGACGTGTGGCGGATCTGCGATAGAGGGTTGCAATTTGAACTCCGCCTGAAGTTGAATATAACACGACTACGTCAGACGTCGTCATTCCTTTTCGCAACCCTCTACTTCGGAAAAACAAGCGATTGCGCACGGACCCCACGGCGAAGACGAGCAGGAAAAGATTATTGGGAGGCAGTGTACCCAGTGGAATTCGAAGACAGAGGGAAGACGCTGAAAAAGCAAAGGACTAGCAAGAAACGATTTGAACGCCAGGTGACCGCGCGGTGGGCTTTGTGCGTCACACCCG
This sequence comes from Melanogaster broomeanus, assembly GCA_014904935.1. Taxonomy (NCBI): domain Eukaryota; kingdom Fungi; phylum Basidiomycota; class Agaricomycetes; order Boletales; family Melanogastraceae; genus Melanogaster; species Melanogaster broomeanus. The sequence goes on along the minus strand of MU123695.1, from coordinate 174,257 downwards.
CCTGCGTCACTGCACACTGTCGTCATCACACTGCCAAACTTCGTATACGGTCGTCGACGTCGTCCCATCGTCATCTCTCCCGACATGTCCTCTACTCCTCCCAAAAACGGTGATTCCTCGTCCTCCCACCGCCCGCCATCAGCCGACCGGCACCAGCAACAACTACAGCAGCAGCAGCAGCCTGTTCGGCAGACCCGCTCTGACTTTGATCTGGAACCCAATCCGTTTGAGCAGTCCTTCTCTCGTCCTTCACACATCCGGCACACCTCAAACTCTCGTAGAGACAGAGATTCTTCTAGTCCTGCTTCTAATCATTCTTCCAAGACTTCTCAACCCGACAGACCGCCATCGGCATCTTCCATCTCCCACTCAAAGAATGATGCCGGCCGTTCTTCCCCCCGTACTGTCCTTCCTCCAGTTGCAGCGATGGCGTCACCGTCAGATCAGAGCTATAGTTGGCAATTTCCTTCCTCCCTCGCAAACTCACTTCGTGCTGGACCTCTGTCCCCCGCTATGCTTGCGGGTCCTCAGCAGGGTTCGGACTCCGCGCCCCATCTCCCATTTGACCCTTCCTCATTTCGTACAGGTCTTACGCCCCGCACGGGCTTAACGCCTCGTACTGGCCTCACACCTGGTACCGGTCTGACGCCCCTCGTTGGTGGGCCAGTCTCTTTCCCACCCCCCTCTCCGAACACCGCTGCATTCCTTGCCCTCATGAACAATAATGGCTCCGGCTCGGCAAACGCGACCATCACCCCCAGCACGCTCTCGGCGATAACCGGCGTACTCAATGGTTCCTCTACGCAATACAGCTCTGCCACACACGCGCCTGCCACGAGTTCTCACCTCTCCAACTCAGTCACAGCATGTCAAGACAGCGATTCTCCTTATGTCAGCGCGAGCAATGCAGCAACTACTGCCGCAAATGGCTTGTACCTGCTGTCGCAAGCACATCAGGAACTCACAAAACGTGAGGAAGCTCAAGCACGCGCAAACGGTGCGGCAGTTGCGCCTGCCAACGGCCGCAGAGGGACCAAGCGCAAGTCTTATGATACAGGCAGCCCTCCGCCTGCCCCGAGCGCACGCACTGCACCTCAGCAGACTGCCCAGTCCAAGCGCACTCGGGCTAACACCGTTACTAGCCTCACCAGTGGCAGGGGAAGGGACTCGGGGGACGAGGAGGAAGAGGAAGAAGAGGAAGAGGATGATGAAGAGGACGACATGGCCCAACAGCAACATCCACATGCCGGTGGTGGCAAGAATAAACAGCAGAAGAAGCCAGAAACCGAGGAAGAGAAGCGTAAAAATTTCTTGGAACGCAACCGACAAGGTCTTGATTTTTCAAAATCTTGCTCGCTACTCAATGATCTGATAACCATACAGCCGCCTTGAAATGTCGCCAACGGAAGAAAGCATGGTTGGCTTCCCTCCAGGCAAAGGTCGAATATCTTTCGACGGAAAACGAGCGGCTCGCTTCTGCGCTTGTATCTTCGCGCGAAGAAATCTCGCGCCTGTCGGCACTCGTGGGTGGTGCTGTCATCGGACCAGGTGGGCCAACGGTGGGTCCGGGTGTTGTACCACCCACAGCGATGAGTGCGGTAGTCTCCAGTGGACAGCCCGTTAGCATGAGCATGAACATGACTAGTAAAGGCGGGGGCACTGGTGGTGGGCCCAATGCGCGGCCATCGTATGGTTACTGAACCTGCCATTGCGATCCAATCCCGTGCCGTCTCCGCTGACACTTGCTGCAAGTTGCCCTATGATTTGGTGGGTGGCCCGCCATGTACAGATTTGTGACGATATTTACTCAGGAGCGCCTCTATGATACTGCATTCACCAGCCGAGTTGTCTATACACGAAAAAACATGCTTTCTTCGTGCTGTTATTTGGTTGTTATCATGTTATCCAGGTCTCACTCAATACCTGAAATCCTCGCATCTTTGAAATTTCCCATGCTCGTCATCGTGCCACATCTATTATCTTTGGCTTTACGCATTGTGCCGTTGTTGCTTGCGAGCGTCCAAGCTACTAGTTACGCTTGAAGGCAGTTTATTCATGTTCTTGTCCGCATACATATAGAAGATGAGTCACAGGATGCCAGCCGAGTGCTTCCTGTCCCCACCATCGCGTTCTATATCCCTTCTCCCAGCCCCTCCCGTGCCACCTGTACGCCTGCTGGCGCCCTTACATACTGTATCATCATCACCCGCATCCGACGTTGAAATGAAAACCTAGTTGTACGATACGAAAAGTATGATATTATCTATACACGTCTACCTACGTACTACCTATATGTATTTTTGGTGACGTCTGTCCGCAGATGTTGACTGGTACTCTCTTTGAAATCGAGAAGTCAGTCTTGGCTTCGGTTGGTGTTAATGACGGTGTTGATGATGGGTACGTGGGGCATACTTAGGCGAGCGGGGATCACATCTTCGTCATTCAGAAGTGCTGTCACGATTCTCCCAGGACCAGGCCTTTCGTTTGGTTATCCCCCAAAAAGCCTCAAGGTCAAGCATGGTCTACTACGTTGCCAAAGTCTAGACAGCACCCTTGAAAATACGTAAAATGCCCCAAAACCACAAAAAGGGACTGCCCAGCGTCTAGTTGGACTCCGAAGAAAAGGATAAGTAAGGCTGGAAAGCAAGAGGCGACGAAATATATAATAACAGGATAGGTAGGATGGATGGATGTTCCTCGTACACTTACATACACCCCGGTTTGATCTACATTTGTTCTCTATCCTGGACTTGTTCTTGGGTTGATTGTATGGACACTCTTCAAACCACTTCATGACATGGAACTGAGGTATGCGTGACCTTCTGCAGAGCGGATCTGGACTGTGACATTGTGTGCGTCGTGCCCGTACGCAGCCTGGGTGTGGTTTGCCTGTTTCTGACGTTGCGCAACCAGCGCGCACAGGGCAGCTGGGTGGAAAAAAAAGTCAAATCATGAGGGTTCAGGAGTCGCCGCTTGGAACTCGGCTTGGCTTACCTCCAGCACCACTTCCATCCTTGGCCATTCCGATATCGACGCGGCTCTCGACCTCGGGACCAACGAGGACGCAAAGGGAATCCCGGAGCATGCGCTGGAATTGAGGGTAAAACTCCACCAAGCTACGTCGCGAAAGGGCAAACACAAATTAATCTCGGACATTAACAGAATTCGATGGGGAAATATAGCGGACCTTCCGTCGACGCCGACGCCGATCCGTCTCCCGTCGTCCTGCAGGGGACCACAGCCAGATGCACCAGCACCGACGAGGTGTGCACGACCAGTCTGCACTAATACCGCAGCCACGGCACAGGCGCTCAGACGCGCAGCCCGTGTGCCCACAAGCGTGCAAACCTGCCGGACTATGTCTGCATCCCCTAATGACACCTCGGATGCCAACGCGTCAGAGAAACCTAGCCGCTGCACGATAACATCTCGGACTTGCTTCAACTTCTCCCCGTTAGAAATATCTGCTTTGCTGGAAGCAAATCTCCCGATTCCCTGCCACGCTTCCTCAACCTCGCTTAGGACAGCTGTATCCAGCCCCCACTGCTTATTCAAGAGACCGGTGGAGTGTCCCCCGAAGAGCAAAGGTTTCGGTGAGGCATCTATAAGGCTGAGTATAACATTTCGCGCAATTTCTCCAAGGTACATTCCGGAAATGAACTTCTCGAATGCCTGGAAGCGAGGATTAATAGATTCACGGTCGAGTTTGTTGTCATATGGTGTAGTCGGCAACGCGGACCGCTGATGTTGACAAGTCAAGACGTGGATAAGCCAAAAGAGTGGAATGAAAGAGACGTACGGAATTATTGAACGCTCCCCATTCGGTGTTTACAATCATGTAACCGCCCTCCGCGGCAGCAGGCTCATTTCGGAGCTTTGTAATGTTGACCACGTCTTCGACGTATGCCCCATTCGTTCCGGTACCAAAAATAGCACCCAGAATGCACCCTCCAGACGTGTAGGCCCGGGACAAAAGGGCGCCGACGGTCTGCAGATGTCGGGATGATCAGTAAACGATAGTCACGTGAGGTATATTTCGAGAAGAAGTGAGGTGTTGATGGAAGGGGGCTATTCGATTTGTAGGTACTGATACTGACATCGTTGACAAGTGCAACACATTTGACGTGGATATGCTTCCTGTCGAATGCGTCTTGAAGAAGCTTGACGACATCCTTGCCGATGGCGTTCTTGGCTGCAAAACCTTTTGTCCATGTGAGTAATTTGCCAGAGTCGAGTGCAGTTTGTTCCACTGGGAAAGAAAACGTGAGGGCGAGGGACACATATGGTTGGTCTGAGTCTTCGTTGCCAAGAACCTTGGCGTGAGACTCGTGGGCGAGTGAAGGTGGGAGAGCACTGCTCGGTGAACCAGAGTCCGTGAGGAAAGCATCGACCGAGTCGGCAAGATAGTCTAGAAGTGGTGTCAGACAACATGTCAGTGAACCGAACAGGCCCGTACCGAACAACGTGGTCACTTCTCCAGTTTTGAGTGCTTCGGAAACCTTGTATTTCTGCTGGCGGAGAGAGAAGGTTTGGTCGCCGTGTAGGGTCACCTCGCATACGCGACTAGATACATCATGCACTGTGTATTCTCGGGTGAAAATTGGGCGACCTACAGATTAGTTCCGCCAAGATCAAGGGCGAGGAAAGTCCTGGTACGTGTGATTATGTGCAACGACTGCAGGGGAAATCGGATAGCACATACCCGGTCTCTGAACCATCTGGAACGCCCTTTACGAATGTGGGACTGCATACGGCATTAACATAGGCTATGCTGCGGTAAGATGTGTGCGTACATCATCGCCATGGGGCAACCATAGCTGGAAAGTCCCTCGGCCATCTCGCGCAGGAAGGTCTTGGTGATGTTCAGGAGGGTGTCATCATGTATAGTGAACAGGTCGTGAATTGTCTTGAGGACATCTTGCTGAGACTGGTAACTGATGGCCCAAGTATTCTCCATCGCCAAAAGGTAGAGGTTATGGAAGGATATGCGATGGATGACAGAGCGCTAGTGAGATTCCCCAGGAGTAGTATTCCAGGAGAGGAGAGATATAGCAGGCAGCTCCTTTAGGTAATGGACGTCATTATTTAGTTCGACATTATTTTCTCTGAACTAATGCACTTTGTATCTTACCTGTTTTCATTTTGTTGACAGAGGTATGTAGAAGCCAATATTGTCGGATGGGGCCCGATGACCGCGCGTTGTGAATCTTCGCGACTGGCGACGAGGTAAGCATCACACGATTCAGCATCCCTCGGCTCTACTAATAATAGTTGGGATTCTCTTCTAAGATCTCATCGACTACGATGCGTTGTAATAAGTACTCGTTCTCGAAGTCTTAAAGCGTCATATAGCGTCATAACTGACCTGTTCTCCGGCACATCTCCGTGGCCATGGGATGTTGCTGTCGATTGTAGATGTTCAACAAATTTTGGTACATTATCCATGCTCGCACTCAACTAAGTACGTGGGACCATGGACGCCGTGTTCCCTAGGCATGTCACGGTCATGTACACGTACCCAGGTATCGCCAGCAGCTGGTCGTATCATATCGCTTTATATCAGTAATTCCCAGATGGATAAAAGACATTGAAATCCACGCTGTCCGTCTTTGTGAGGAAACATGACTTACGACGACCTGAATTATTTTCTATTCTAAAAACATTCTTCCAAACCACTTACAATAAACGTCACGTAATCATGGCACTGTTTCTCGGAAGCATTTTAGCAAACACGGATCCCGTCGCTTGAGCTCCGATATCAGGCAAGATGGCCATCGACGGTGTGATAATTCTCGACGCATCAGGGTGCGTTTCTTACTATGATACCGCACCTTTGAAGCTGCTCAGCATCATATATGCTGTAGACGACCAATTATCCAGTCCGGATATACCTCCTTTCCTCCCGGATACCCAATATTGCACATCGACGCACTACACAAGGAACTTGCAAAAGTTTCTCGGTCTGGCAGTGTTGACCCCGTCATTTACGTGGCCCCAGGAATTGGAGACCTCCCAGGTGGAAGTGCATGTTGTCACGTCGCTGTTGGGGAGTTGAAGCTGATTGCGAGTGTCTCTGGGGATGGTGAGTTGTGGATTCCATCCTTCGTGGATAGTTGCAACCACCTATCTTGGTTCTGGAGAAGCACTTGTGCTAATCCTCCTGCATCGCAGCGGATCCCCTGATTGCCTTTGCATTCTTGCAAGCGTTTCACGGAGATTCTACACGATTACTTCGACACAGTCAGCACCGCTACGCTCAAAGATAACTTCGATGTTGTATACCAGGTGCGCCGTTCATATTAATGCTGGATTTACCGTCGTATTTCACTAAAATATAATATCTCGAACAGCTCCTCGAAGAAACGCTAGATTCCTCCGGGCACCCACTCACGACATCTCCAAGTGCATTGCGGGATATCGTTCTTCCGCCTTCGCTTCTTTCAAAGCTTTTGACCTCGCTCCCAACAGCCGCACAGACGGTGCCGGGGCGTCCTGGAAGTGCGTCAGCACTTTTTTTTTTGGGCCCTATGACAACTGCTAAATACAAATCTATTGTGGTAAATCTTGTGCAGGCTCGGTTGCATCGAGTGCCTCATCTAGCGCTTTTACATCACCCATACCATGGCGAAAACTTGGCATTCGACATAATCACAACGAAATCCTATTTGATGTCACCGAAGAGATGCGAGCTATCGTCGGACGGTAAGTAACCAGCGCGCGAGAGATGTAGAAGCGAGAGAATCAACAGCCTTCACTAAATAGGAATGGAAGCACGCTCGTGAGCAATGTATATGGGAAGATCGACAGCAACGCGAGATTGACCGGCAAGTCTGCTGTTCCGTTAGTTTACACTTTGTTTTTGCATTCTGAGGCTAATGATAGGTATCCCGGACTTGGTCCTGAGCTTCAAGAATCCCACCGTGATGACGGAGTGTGCCTTCCATCCTTGCGTACGGTACGTGCTGAATGTCTGAATCATCCTGTGTGATTTTGACAATGTGTCCACAGGCTACAGCGATGGATGCGAGAAAAGACTATGTCTTTCATTCCACCTGAGGGCAAGTTTGTGCTCGCGGAATACCAATATAGCCCCTTGCAGGGCGCACTTGTCAGCAACGTGCCCGTACCCCTCGCTTTGAAGCCAAACATTACTGTCGGGGAGTATGGAGGTGAGCCTGAGTTTTTTTTGTCTTGACTTTGCCTCTTGACATATTGGACCAACGTCAGGGAACTTCACGGTCACATTTAGCTCGAGAACGATGAAGATCATGGACAATGTACGGATAGAGCTTTATTTGGGCGAAGATGCGACCGGGGCACAATGCACGGTGTCAAGTGCAGGATCGGGAGTCGGGTCTGTCGGAGGGATCGAAGGCTCATGGACATTTGAACCGCGGAAGAAGGTGCGTATTCCCAGAATCGGCTCCTTCTGAACGACCTGGGCTCAGGGTCACCCTACACCCCAGATACTTCGATGGGAGATCCCAAACATGCATTCATCTGGTAGTTGGGTACTTCGCGGTTCGTGGACCTCAAAGTACGCGCCTTCTGTTATTTCGAGAAGAAAACATGACCTACACCCTACCTTCCCAGAGCGAAAGTTCCACGACCAGCACATGCATTCCAGATTTACTTCGAGCTTCCTACGTATAGCTTTTCGTCCCTCAAGATTGACCAGGTGCGGCTTTCAGGCGAGACGTACAAGATCTACAAGGGTGTGCGGTTGCAGAGTTGTGGCTCCGTTGAATGGCGATGGTAGCATACTCAATCCACGATCGGGGCAAAAATAATGTCACTCTCATCCATACTGTTACCCTGTAGTCCTATGTGACAGGACTTGCAGCAATAATGGGCCTTCTGCAGAAAATGTTCACAAATAGTATAGACACTTTGTAAATCGGATGGTAGATTGAGCGGTGGATTATGGTGCCGTTTCTATCTCCCCAGCTACCGTCAGCCCGATCCTACCATTTAGCTTGAGAGCTTGCAGTAAAGGTGTCGAATCTCTTCAGGACCTGATCCCAATCCAGTGCTGTCCAGAACTCCTTGAGATACCTATCTTTACCCCATATACCGTGGTCGAGGAGCCAGCAGTGCTCATGCACACTGATACAAAACAACGGGTAGATATACTCCCCGAGTGTTTTAAGGTCGAGCGGGTCGTGCGCTGTACCAAGATGTGATGCCGGCATGGCGGGATCATGGAGGGAGCGTGGGTAGACATCTTTGCGCACTACAGACGTGTGGAGGGTCCGTGCGGGAGAGGAGGGGTACAGGGACAGCGGGCCACGTGAGATGCTGGAGACGGGTGAGGAAGGCGTGCTCCCCAGTCCTGAATATGGTGGTTGGGTCGGGTCCGCTGGGAACAACGATGGGTCATCCTCCCCGAGCACGGTTTCGGTGATAGGGTCAACAACACCAACGCTCGAGCGGATGAGAAGGGTGCCTGCTGCGAAGGTTGGAACGAACGCAAGGTTATGCCTCGCATCTGTTACGAGCCAGACATATCCTGAGCCGGACATGCCGTTGACCGCTCCTGCGAACATGGAACGCATGAAGTCGAAGCCTCCAAGTTGTTTCTGGATTGCGATACCCAGAAAGACTTCTCGAGAGTAACTTCACCCGAGTCACCTGTTGGGGGTCGCTGAGTAAAATTTTAGCACGAATGCAGAGAGTGCGTGAATGTATGGAGCATACAAGAGAGTTCAAGAAGAAGCTGTTGTTTAAGGCATGGCTGGCGTATCTGAACATGAGTGCTCTGTCTTGGGAATGAGCAGTGTCAAGAACAATCTGGGCGACCGTTTTTCGTTGGCTGTCGAGATCTGTGGTCATTGAGTTCTACTTGTGGTTTCGCAAACGAGTGAAATGTGCTTACCGCGACACTGCTCGTTCAGTCGGTCGAGAAGACCTTGTTGGTACTCCACTGCAACCATCCTGAGAGTTTGAGGAGACATGAAGTTTCCAAGTCCCTCTTCGATCTTATACGGAAGTTCCTTGGCAGTATGCAAACGTCTCCGACCTGCCCACTGCATTCGCGAACACTTCGTAGTCCTTGAAGCCGCAAGCGCGATAGAGCGCGACGAGGACGCAGCGAGTCGTAGTCCTGCAGTGCTCATGACAGTCCCGGTGAAAATTACGAGCGGAAAGAGGCTTCGACTTGAAGATGTAAACCTGGTCTTCTCCCCCTGCTATTAAGTCCAGGATGGAGTTTTGTCCTCTGATTTTTTTTGGACGCGACATCCGGCTTCCTTTTCTGTCGTCGGTTGTCTTTGTTTGGCCTTTCCTCCACCGTGTCCACGTCGTCATCCAAGTGCATTGCATACAGTATTCAATCCTTCGCATTATAGATGGCCGGCCCAAAAACCTCATCGGCGTCGTCGTCGTCGACCACCCCATCTCAGATGTCTGTCGCAGCAACGACCCTCTGGAAGTCGTACATACAGCAGACTCCAGACCGCCTCAAGTTCATAGACGCCTTCTTGGCGTTCCTCGTCCTTTCTGGAGTGATACAATTCGTGTATTGTGTCCTCGTTACCAGCTTTCCTTTCAACGCTTTCTTGTCCGGGTATGTGCTTGCTCCGTTGTGATCCTTGGTGGCGGAATTTGGCTCACGGACAGAACAGGTTCGCAAGCTCAGTAGGACAATTCGTCCTCACCGCTTCACTCCGTGCACAGGTTAACCCCCAGAACCGTTCAGAGTTCAAAGACGTGTCACCAGAGAGGTCAGCTTACTGCCTTCGAAGGCCGTCGGTGATCGCGTGCTAACTACGGACCACAGAGCATTTGCAGACTTCGCTCTTGGCTCGATTGTGTTGCACTTCTTTGTATTCAACTTCCTGGGATGAGCCTGTACCGATGACCAAACCTATCCCCTCATTCATAAAACACGCAGAGCACTTCCAGTGCCTGCAGATTCGCTCTTTATGACATCAATTAATCGGATTGGACAGGAGCGAGATAGGGTACACGAGACGCGTGAATGGTGCATGCTATTATTTACAAAATGCCGAACGAGAGAACGAGTGCAGACGGATAAATTATATGGTCAGAGCTCGATGAAAGGATGCATGCGTCCGGGCATATGAGATGTGTTTATGGCTTGCGCTCGAAAGAGCTGGAGCGCTGTGAGGTGGATCAGTGGTGAACATCGATGTGTTAGAAGTAGTGTTACCCCGAAGAAAACGACAGCGAAGTCGAATGCATACTCTCCTGCTCCCTTGCGCATTAGCAAGACGAGGAAGAGGAAAGATAGGCGCAACCAACCGAAACTCGAGATATGACCGCTAGTAGCTCTTTAGGCTGATCAGACACAGTCAGGCGGAGTAGCGACAACACATACTCACGACGAATGTCCTTGTTTGGGACTTGGGACAAAGCAGGCCTAAGCAACAGTACCAGCATGCTAAGCCATCGAAAGACGCTAGGTAGGTTCGAGTAGAACGTACGTGAGACCCGTAGACCGCCTGACGCCAGCAAGGAATGCGCTGATGAGGAGGGCATCGAAACCGAGGTGGAAAAGCTTTCCGAACATGTTCGTTACGCAACAGGATGCGCTGACGAGGTCAAGGCAGAGGTGTGGTAGATGATGAGTACTACTACTACTTGAGTAGTACTACAAGAGAGCGTGCAGAGAGAGTCGCACACAAAGCTGCCGATGATTCCCACGGCCGCATGGGACAATCTCAGATAAGATAAACATGCCAGTTTCACTATTGAGAACAAAAATATGGACATTGAAATATTGACCATCCGAGCAATTACAATGAACTACGGTGTTGCAATAGATGTTGTGACGTTCTGACTGTGTTCTCTTTTTCTTCTTTGATGACGGCAGCGAATTGCTTGAACCGCGGGGTCCCAGATTCCCCTGGAAGTCACATCAGCAGGGAGGACTAGACTTAAGAAGACTTTTCTGACGTTGAAGCTGGAAGGCTGCGCTTTCGCTCGTCGTGATGTATCCGCCAGCTTGGCGAATATGAGCAAGCGCAATTGGTACTTCTTCTCTATTGCAGCTTGATACACCATCTGCGAGAACATGAACGGCATATCCCTCCTTCAGGAGGTCGAGCGCGGATTGCAGGACGCAAACATGTGACTATTTAACATCAGCGCTGCACAAAAGGTCACGAACTATTTCATGACAGACACACCTCGATGCCGAACAACACGACTGACTTGACGTGCGGGCGTTCTCGCAGAAGCGCCTTGACTTCAGGGGTCATCATCGTGAAAAGTGACTTTTCAATTGTGGCAATATGTAAGTCACCGAAGTGACGCAACATCGATTTCTGGCGTTGTGTTTCCAAGAGCTGCGCGGCAGAATTAATTTCGATAAATGGAGAGATGAGAATCACGACCACCTTTCGGGTTCTGTTCGGTTACCATGACAGGAACGCCAAGGAACCTAGGATGAATGTTGTGTTGAGATGATGAAGCTGCGCATGGGGAACCTTAGGACCTTGGCAACCTTGAGCATCTTGTTGATTGTCAAGACGAGCTCATCAAAACCGTAGATAGCCGTCTCTGATACGGAAGAAGACGTCAACCTTGTTGTCCTGAAATGAAATGACCAATGAATGGCTGGCACTTACTGAAGCGTGTCTGCATGTCGCAGAGGAAGAACGCAGTTTGTTCTGGAACAAGCTCGACTGGATACATATTGTTTCAGGTCAGATTTGGCCAGGACTGGAGGAGGGGCGTCAGTACTGGTAACTGATTAATGATCGGCATGTTTTGACACGATGACTGAAGTACTGACGAGTGGCTGGATGTGGACGATGGTAAGACGCAAGCTCGTAATATGGATTCCCTGCACCCACATATGTACATACCGTGGCTTCTCCCGAGGGAGTTCGCGGGGAGGCATTCGCTTCAAAGCTATTCCTAGCTTGAGATGGTGCTAGACACGACACGAAAACCGGCTGAATGGCAGTTTACTTTCTTGTAATTTTGCTCGACTGGTACATAGTATTCGCCAAGCATGTCGCTGTGTTCAACTGGGTTGATCATTGTCGGTTGCACTCATCGAAAATTAAATAATTATCAAGGCCGGAGATAACTGAACTGCGGAGTTTGAAGTGGCTGTATACGAGTTGTTTGGTTCCAAGTTCGAGTTTCTTGCTGCTCGCCATCACAATCCCGACGGTTGCCAGTTCGACGTCAATCTAGCACGGTCCTTTCCCTTCTTTTATCCCCCACATTCTCTTTGACATACCACATTCCTTCATTCCAAGAAATCACAACCAGCAAAGCCAAGAACCAACGGTATCATGGACTCTACCTTTGACGTCTCCAGCAACGTTCAGGACTCTGACATAGCAGCCAAACAGAGGGTATGGCGTTCCTTGAACCTCCTTTGGTTTACTAATATAATGTATCCATTTGTCTCTAGTTCGAGTCATTCAAGATGGGCGGCGATCCTCCTGCTCATAACCTCCATAACTTGTCCAAGCATTCACACGGACGATCTCACTCTCGAAACAACTCTGTCTCTTCTATCTCCCGTCCCTCTACCTCTCCCCCTTCTATATCTTCTTCCTTTGATTTACCTTCTTCAAATTCCCATGCATCTCTTAACGCCCCTTCCAAACGCCCAAACTCTCACCACCGGCGTCGCTCCTCAGTTTCTACTCGCCGCGAGTCGGCTGAACTGATGGGCGTGTCGCTACCTGACCTTCCGTCTGCACATTCAGATGATAACATCAATTTGGGTGACAAGGATTCCATTCGCCGGAGGGCACTCTGGGCCCTTGAGGGAAAGCCTGATCTTCCTTTCTCCAAGGTTGAAATTCCTGACATTATGTCCCCTGATATGACAAAATCGTTCGAGTTTCGTGAGTCACGTCATCTATACTCTTACGCCAATGTATCAAAACCGACTTTTACCTTCAGCTACGAAACCTCCGTTCCCACCTGGTTCTAGCTCGAGTGGCCATGGAATTAGCAATCTTATGGGCAAGCGTGACTCGTTCGGTAAGATGCTCGCGTCGGCATCCGCTTCAAAGGACCAGCTTGGGACCCTCGTCGAGGAGGAAGAGGAGGAAGAGGAGGACAGTCAGCCGCTCGAAGAAGCGGTTGACCGACCTAAGCAGGTCTCTCAAGCTGCAAAGGCACCATCTCGTCCCCGTCCCGCCAGCCTTAACTTACGTCCATTGTCGCTTGTACGGGGGTGTGTTGTGAGTTCTGCTGCAGGCAGCTTACCCACCCCCACTCATACCCCGGGCCCTCGTCCGAATGGTTTGCGGCCTCTTGCTCTAACGTCTAGCTCCGATGCTTTCTCTACGAATGTCTCCAATGTCACGCCCAACAACTCTAGCTTCACGACCCGTCAGGCCGTTGTCACACCATCATCCTCAAACCGCTCTTCGTGCTCTTTCGGTGACGATTCCCCTTTCTCGTACGACTTCGGAACGAAGAGGCGCAGCAGTATTTCTTACAAGCGCTCTATCGGATCGACCCCTCGGGATATGGCAGTTCTCCCGTCCCCCGAGAATGACACCGATCGAAAACCGGTTTTCCGGTTCAAGCGTCGAGTCAACACCCGTCGAGCAACCTCTCACTGCAGCAGAGCAACATTTTTTATTTAGATCCCACAACGTCCTTCTCGCTCGCATCACTGAACTGGAGCGTACCCTGCGTAACCGGTCTTCTCGTTCCCGCCCGGAATCGTACGCCTCCGAAGTCTCTGCTACGTCTTCGGAACCTAGTGATGAGATGCTTCAACTCATCTCGGATCTCAAAGCCGAGCGCGATGAGCTAAAGAGGGACGTTGATGGATGGCGGCAGCGCGTTGTGAATGTTGACAAGCAAGCGGATATGCTCGCGAAGAGGATCGAGGCCGAGAGAATGGATGCTTGGGTTGCCCGGTCTCGACTGGGTTTACTTGAAGTGGAGAAAGCTGGGTTGGAGAAGAACATTCAAGAGAAGGCTTCTGCACTTGACCAGTCGATGGCTAAGAACGCGGCGTTCGCACGTGAACGGGATGGAATGCAGAACGAAATCATGAAGCTCAACGCTCGTCTCAAAGATGCTGACGCAGCCGTCGACGAGTGCATGCACCTTCGCGCTGCTCTCGAGCAGGAGCGCGCACGGCGACAGGAACTGGAGAAACTTTTGGACGATGCGGGTCTTTTGAACACGCCGGCGCTCCACCATGCTACGCATGCTCCTGGAAACAAACCTCCTTTCCCTGTGAGACCAATGACCACGCATCCTCATGCCTTTGGATTCCAGTCTATTGATTCTGAGAGCTCTACTACGGACGTTGAATCTGTGGATGACAGTTTCACCAAAGCTGAGCTTACTTTGGATACAGTCGCCGAAGAGGACGGCGAACTTTTCCAGGAAGAGGACGAGGACGGTTTGGCTGGATACGAAGACGAGGAAGACTCCGATCTCAGTTTTTCCAGCCCAGGAAACTCATCCATCGGATCCGGCGAAGAGCTCGATATGCAATCCAACATTCTGCCTGCTGCTGACCAGGCAGTGAATCCCCTGAATGCTTCCCCTGTTCCCAAGAAGCTGACCCATGCATCCCGCTCGTCTATTTCGAAGACTTGGACTTTTCCCAGGGGAAAGGCTGCCCCTCCTGTTCAACAAGCGGACGAAGTCGACCGATTCTTTGGATGCTTGGATGATGTTGACAGTCTTCCACTTAGCTCGGAGGAAGTAAGAAAGGCCATGTTTTCATCCGCCTTTGCGTCGAGTGTGGACGACGAGATGCCGCCTTTTTTCCTTCCCTCCGATGTCGGGGTGGTGGTCGAGTCTTCCTCGTCCAGGAGTTTGGACATTGTTCCAGAAGAAGGGGAGGAGGAGGAGGAGGAAGAAGAAGAAGAAGAAGGTGGTGATGATGCAGATGACGAGGATGAAGAGCTGGTTGGTGAGCAAGTTGATGGTGGAATTCGATTCACTTTCCAAACTCCTCCTATCATTTGTGTCACGCCTCCTCCCAAAATCTGTGTCACCACGCCTCCAGAGATTCGTGTCACGCCTCCGGAGACATGCGCAACATTTCCTCCTGTCGGGCATGCTCCGAATAATTCTGTGACCAGGAAAGCTGCTCCTGTTTATGAACCGTTCGAACACAATGAGGAGGATGGCTCCTTACCTTTCTGGTTTCGTCAGACAAACACCCAGCCTCAACTCGTCGATCCTGTGACTCCACCTACTGCATCCTCTTCATCGACGCCCGACGACGGCCCTCGCCCTGCCAACAGATATGCAGCTTCGCCATCCTCCGATCCCTCGAGCAACATCCTTGCGATCGATTCTCTCCCAGAATCGTCGCCGACATCATTCACACCAACCAGGAGTATCTCCGGTCGCTTCACAGCGCCTACAGGTTATTCCAACTTGTCGTCTATTACTTTTCCTTCCAAAGGCCCATCGTGCATTCCTCAGCCAGTCGCCTCACCCACCCTTGCAAAGTACACCATGCCTGTGAAAATGCGGGTGGCGGTTCCCTCGCTACATTTGAAGCAGGGTCAGTCAGGCGCTACAAATGGTTCGACCTTTAAGCCTCAACTCAAATTCTCTACGAGCACGCCTAACTCATTTTTCTCTTGCGCTTCACAGCCAAAGATGCACTGCCCACCTCCAGATGCACGAAAAATGGCAGCTCGACGCAGGAGGTGAACGCTGCGACGAAGTCAGGTCAACTACTATCATCAAACACTTGTGAATACTCCCATGCTCAAGCAACTTCAACATCATTATCTTCTGTTATGTCTTCTCCGCTTGCGGCACGATTGTCACTCCAGAAACTAGTCAAATTTCATTCCCCTCTCGTGGACGCCGGGTGTGGCTACGATTGCGTCGTGTATTGTTTCCAGCAGCTCGACTATTATGAGTGTGGATGCAGCGGCGTCAGCTCCGCTATTGTCTAATGCTGTTAATGGTCTACCTCGCCCGACCGAACAGAGGTTCGACTTCTAAGGATAATCAACTGGAGAGGCTGAGGAGCAGATTGAGCTTCGAAAGGAAGAACGGGATACCACCATGTTCAATGGTATGTGCTTGCAAGGGTTGCCGTGCAGGCGAAGTCTACCTGTGACGTGAGTACATGCCTGTTCATTGTGCATATGCATCCAAAGAGGTTAACCTCCTTATAATCCATGCGCAGCCTACTTCCACGATCCTCACTTGCCTACTATGCTCCTATGCCATTCACCTCCTTTTCTTCATACCTCTGATTCGGCCTGTCGCATATTGTTTACTTGATCACTTTCATCCGTTCTCTCTTGCCGACTACCTGTGGTTGTCGGGAGAAAGTCTCATGATGTGCATCACTGTTGTCGTATTACTATACCACCCACGTTTCCGAAGAACATTTGAGGACACTCTTCGTTCATTCATGCTCATATTTTTATTACTCAATACATGTCTATGCGTCTTGATTCTGAGACTGACTGAAGAGTAAAGTTGACTGATCGAGTCTAACGTTCCAGGTCACCACAGGTATACGGTAGCGGTATGGGGAAATCGAGACAGCAGCAATCACTACGGATTGATGACAGTATCGTCATGGAAGCTGATAATCGAGTGCAAACCGTACTCCAATCTGCATAGAGCACACACCCAGGATGTTGAGAGGCTGCCATGAATAGATATGAGCTAGGCTGTATGAATACTGTAGCCCTCTAGCTCTCCCCTCTAGGTATATAAATGGGTAAACCTGTATAGGAGAATAATACTCCTGCCCTCCTTGCCCCTACACCTCACTGTGTGGCACACATCAAGATTTGTCCATATCAATATCTCAACACAAGAGATACCTCAATTACCACCAGCAGAGTGCTGTTAATCAGCAACGACTGAAGCTTTAGCGGGCGAAGTAGCACCCCAATACCGACTCGGAGGACTTTGCTAGGAAGCACCCGCATGTGCTCTCGTTAACTTAATATCATGCTTGTAGACCCGAATGACACAGCCTGTGCAGGGATATCCAAGTTCAACGTCGTCTCCGAGTCAAGTCCTAACGAGCACTTTCCTTCAAAGCTTCATGTCGAGTGTAATAATACAGCAGACCCCGGCATGGCAAGGTTTTGCTAGCATAAAGTACATGATGGTCTTGTGAGTAATAATTGTTTCGAATGATAGTAAGGGGTCATGTAGAGATGTGGTCCTCCAGTGGGGATTCATATAGCGCGGTTGGATACTCCCCAGAAAGCCACCCACACCCTACGCCTTCCAATCCTCTAGGAATCCCATTTCCGGGCCACACTTATGCCACTCAGCGTCAGGGTTGGATCAGTGTTGGACCAGAACAGCCCAATTGGGTTGGACATCTCCTCACGAAATATCTCTCCGGGACGAATTATGTCGAGGGCACGAAGCAGAGGGGCCTTGATCTAATTCCAAGCCGAGAAGACCATGGAGCCATCGACTCGTCTCTGGTTGTTTTTGACTTTGCGGAAGGGGGCGACACCATCGCCGGCGTTAGGTACCAGATCTTAAAGCGTTTTCTGCCTCATGTCGGTGTCAAGCCTGATTGGGCCACTTGGGCAGCCGAGGACAGTTTGTTCGGTAATGTCCTTGGTTCCTTTCAGAAGTGTCCCGTGTCTGAGTTGCTATCCCAGTGACCTGGGTCGGGATCAACGACTGCGCGTGAGTAAGCCGATTACTGCTGTTGCCTTCCGGCCGCCTGATTTTCAGCGATAATGTCAACCAAGATACGGTATCGAGCCAGCCGATGTTGTTAGAAAACTCTTCGGGGACCATGAATCACTCTACGAGGCCGGTGCTGGGAATTTTCTCTTCATTGACGTTCCTCCGATAGCAAGGTCCCCTGCAGGTATGTTATCTTCGCTTCTGCAATCGGAATAGAGTAACATCTGACCGTGTGCAGGAAGGGAGATTCTAAATGCATCGTCGAGGCCTGTTTATTCCGAATGGAACAGTGCCTTGAATCGAGATAGCACAGCAGTTCGCTGCTGATCATGCCGATGCTTCGGTGATGATCTTCTCGTCGTGGGACACGTTCACTCGTATTCTGGACGACCCTGCTTCTTATGGTTTCGATGCGGATGAGCCGTATGGTGGGATCTGGGTGGATTCGTTGCACCCTACAACCAAAGTTCATGATATACTTGGCTCGGGAAATTTCTGGGTTTCTTAACAGCGTTGTTAAGGTTCCAATCGCGAACTAGGGACTAAACTTCTGTACATAATACATATACGCTACGACACCGTGCGGACCTTCATTGTTTTCTATGCTGCATCGGAGAAGGACTCAGAAGGTAGGGGGTGACAGGGGTTAATAACTACATTTGGACGGCTCGAATAACCGGCGATCCCCGCACCGGCACCTGTAGTTATTACTACTTTCTAGTAACGAGGAAGACCCAGGTCAATCTTGGGCTGAAGAGTTTGTTCATTCAGACTTGATCCGGGACAGTACCACTAAGCAGCACTGCAGCCAGTATATAGGTACTGCGCATCGGCAGGTTCCGGGGGTGTCTCTGAGCGTGGGAGAGTACGAACCGCTTGTGGTCGGTAACGTCTGTCTGTAGTCACTGTTCACTTCAGAACTAATACTTGTCAACTATTTACCATGGCTTCCAGAGGTACAAGGCAATTCATGCGAAACTGGTTCGCAATTGAGGTGCGTTTGGTCGTTGTCTCATATAATTCTTGGGATTCTTAAACCGCCCCCTTCCGGCAGGCCATCCCAATGTAAGCCTATATCTCCGCTCTCCGCGAAAAGTTCGAGACGTTAATGGCGACGCAGCTACGTAGTTATTGGTATGGCTGTTGGTGGTGCTGGCTGGTATTTGACGCGCCTTGCACGCGGGCCCACCGGTGAGCTCGTCACTTGGTATATGTCATAGCTTCGAGAAACTCAACACTGGCACAAAAAGTGGTGTGGACGAAGAGCAACCCGACACCTTGGAACGACGTCAAACCCGACGAGAACACAAAATTGATGGATCCAAGCGGGAAGTTCACCAAGAGGTATGCTGTCTGTCATCTTATTTGTGCAGCGGAGGTCTGAGCAATCTGGTGTTGTTAGCTGGACCCGCGACAAGCTATAAACCGACCTAAGAAGGCTACAATTGTTGTTGGTTATTTCTGTTCTGTAGACACGCCAATTACACCTTGTTCATCGGCTTGGGATAGCGTGAGGTCCTGCCAGTCTCCATGTGATCTGCTTTTGCCTGTCGCCATTACCGGCCCGAATGACGACTCGGACTAATCGATGAGAAGTCTGCGCTTTGATGCACTCGCGATAGTACTGTTGTCTTCTCTGTCCTGTACCACCTTGAAGTCATTGACTGCATTGCTACGATGGTTGAGCGACTTGATGCACCTCAGCCCACCTTTCCACTCCCACCTCTAGCAGAGATACCTGATGAGGGAGAAGACAAGCCGAAGGATGGGAAGTTGGTCGTATGTAGCTCCTCAGACTTGCGGCATTATCCACGTACTGACATCTTCGGTCACAGACTACCCGCGTTGGGCCTACTAGTTCTGATATGCCGGCGGTCATCTTTGGCGCAGCTTCGTTCTCTAGGTTTTATAACGACGATGATCATATAAGTGGTGTTACCCCTCTCAGGGCTACTAGGCTTGCGCTAAGGTGAGACCACCAACGTGTCCTCCGGTACCAGGTGTACTTACATTGGCTAACAGGTATGGTATTAATGCCTTCGACACTGCGCCGTACTATGGACCGTCCGAAATCGTCCTGGGGAACGCACTCAAGGCACTGGAGAATGAGTTCCCTCGCTCTTCTTATCAACTAGTGCGTACTGCATATTCGATCAATGAGATCCGAGAACCTGCGGCGACCCGTGCGCTGACAACGCACAGTTCACGAAATGTGGAAGATTTGGAAACACTCGTGATACCTTCGACTACACCCCCGATGGCGTCTGCGCGAGCGTTCAGCGCAGTCTCAAGCGTATGCACACTACCTACCTCGATACCGTATATGTCCATGACGTCGAGTTCATCGACGATTACAAGCTGCCGAGGACGTCGGGCGACCATCGCTCCGCATTGGGTCCTGAAGCGGCTGCCTATGGTTTGGGCGAAGGACAAGAGGCCATCGTTTACGGAGATGGTGACCGAGAGATCCTTGCTGCCGTCGCGGAGCTGAGACGACAACAAGAAGCTGGCGTCGTCAGACGAGTGGGCATCAGCGGTAAGTCCTCCCCTGCCCGCTCCATGTGACGTGAAGCTAGAGGTGGTACGCACCGCCCAGGCTACCCACTTCCCACCCTGTTACGGCTTGCGATCCTGGTGAAGAACACGGCTCCCTACACGCCTTTGGATGTCGTCATGGGGTATTGCCATCTCAACATCCAAAACCGCACGCTGCTTGGACTACAAGGTCGCCTTTGAGCAGCGCGCCGGGGTGAAGCAGGTCATTTCTGCATCGCCCTTGAGTATGGGGCTTCTCACTCCCACCCCGCCTGCTTGGCACCCCGCGTCGGACAACATCAAGGAGGCGGTCAAGGAAGCAGTCGAGCTCGCGAAGGCGAGCGGCGCTGGTCTGCCTGAGCTGGCTCTGCAGTATGCTTTCCAGAAGGCGAGGGAGGCTGAGATACCGACGGTTGTGGGGCTGAGTTCACTCAAGGACGTGCATGAAAATGCACGGATTTGGTACGAGATTGATAAATTAGGAGTCGGAGAGACCGAAGGGTGGAAGGGACGTCTACGGGCTGTGACGGACCTATTCGAGAAGAAAGACGGGGGATTGCTGGACCACTCTTGGGAGACCCCCAAGTTTGCTTCATGATACTCAAGGCCCCGAGATGCGATGACGAGCACAAGGAAATGCGATTCTGGATTACTCCTACACCACAAATGTACCATACACACGCAAACCCAAGCAACTGCGTAGAGATTATCGTTATACAAGTCATTGTTCATTGCACCTCACCGCGTCCTGATGATTCCAGCATTGACGAGTCTGGTGATTTTGTCACGTATGCCGGGGTTCCTCATGTGGTCCTGCAGCGCTCCTGGGTTGTTCTGTGCTTGTTGCAGGATTTGCTGCATGACGGGGTCGTTCATGATTGCCTGTATAACACCACCGGTTAGTTTCATATCCACGATCGACACATCTAAAATACGTACAGCAACCTCTGGATCTTGCATTGCACGCGCAAGAGTCTGCTCCTCGGTTTCACCTGCACGCTGAGTGAAAAGCGCCTGCTGAGTCTTCATCTCCTGAGCTTGAATCTCAGCCGTGTGTGCATTTGCAGTGTCCGCTGTTGTTGCAGCCTGGAGTGCCTCAAGCGTCTTGGTATACTCGCGCATCGTATGCAGGATTGAGGCTTTACGGATGTATGCTTTAACTGTCGAGCGCATCGTCGCGAGTCGGTAAACGTTCTAAAGATCGTCATAATCCGCTTACCGAAGGTAGGATCAACATTGATGGCCTCGTTGGCGTCCTTGAGTGCTTCAGCCAGCGCCATCAGCTTCATGTATGCCGCAGCGCGGTTGTTGTACCTCTAGCATCCGAAGGTGCGCGCTTGATACTCTCCGAGTAAAGCTTGACAGCAGTTGCGAAGTCGCCGCCCTTGAATGCGGTATTACCCTCCTCACGTGCACTAGCAGCCTTCTCGGGATCGATGTAAGCCTGACGTTCCGCCTCTGCAACGGCTTTTTCGGTGGCCTGGAGTTTTGAGAGAATAGCAGCGTCACGGTGCTCAGAGAGCGACTTTTGGAAGTATTTTTTGGCAGAGAGGAGGTCGCCTTTCTGTGTATAGGCTGAGCCGATACGACCAAGAGCCTTTGCGAGGAGTTTGTAGTCGGCGCGAAGCTAACGAAATGCATTGGTATCAAAAACCGATGTAATTCATAACATCCAAAAACTTACCCCTCGTCCTTCTTCGACTGCCGTCTCGCAAGTGGCAATACACTTGTCATACTCGCCCTGCTCGAAGTACGCAGCAGCGAGGTTGGTGAGGAAGGTGACATCCTTTGGCCAGAGATCCCAGGCCTCCGAGAATGCAGTAGCTGCGTCATCAAATTGGCGCTGCTTGTAGTGCTCAGCACCCTTTGCCTTTGCAGCGAGTGCTGCTGCCTTCGCTTTGGCCTCCTCGGCCGCGTCCTCGTCCATCTCGACATCCTCTTGTTCTGGTTGTGGTGCTGGAGGGGGTGGGGATGGCTTGCTGTTTGAATTCGAAGACGAGGATGCTGGGGCAGCGCGAGGAGGGGAAGGAGGGGGAGATGGTGCGGAGGTTTGCTTGACGCCAGGAGGAAGCTCGTCCGATCCTTCGTCGCGAGAGAAGCCTTGCAAGTCAATACCCATTGCGACTCCAAGCACGTCGATCATTCGTGGATCCGAACCAATGGCACTGGTCACAAATCAGTAGACGTAGGGAAGCCTATTTCGATGCAGCTTACCTTTCCGCAAGCACGGGATTCTGTTGCATCATTTGGAGCTGAAGGAGATGAAAAACAGATCAGCGGACGGCTCGGAAGTCATTCTGTGGATGCTTTGTACCTTCTGGACGAATGCGGGGTCGGAGAGATGCTTTTGTGTGCGCGGGTTAGTCGCAAGCTTTCCGATGAGATTGGGGTCTTGGAACATCCTTCCTAGTCCGAATTCAGAACCTGCGGTTCCCTCCTTGGCTTGAGAGTTGTCAGTGTCACTGGGTCGCACAGGGGGAGGGCCGAATCGCACCTTTCGCGTCCTTCACTTCTTGAAGCCCCTTGCGAAGAGCCTGGCTATCTTCGTACTCGAGACCCTTCTCGTAGACAGCAATAGCCTCGTCATATCGTCGGGAACCGTGAAGGGCGGCACCCTTCCTGGCATAACCCTTGCCCCAAGTGGGATTGAGCGTCACGACCTGAATAATTCACGTGAGTGAACGACCATGGAAGGCTCTGCAGCACAAGCGGACCTGTTCAGCATCTTCGAGGGCTCCAGTCCATAACTTCTTGCCAGCCTTTGCGGCACTGCGGTTGGAGAAGAGTACGTGATTTGATGGGTCAAGGGCTATGGCTGCGGTGAAGAGCTGGATGGCCTTATCGTAATCCTTTGCAGCGAAGGCTTTGTTGCCTTGATCTTTAAGAGCATTTGCCTACGACGATACTGTGTCTAAGTCTCTATGAAGGATGTGACGCCGTGAGGGACAGAGAACGTACGTCGGACATAATTGAGATCCCGCAGAAGATGGTCTATAGTATGCACGTATATGTACGTCAAGCAAGCTCAGTCGTTAGCGTTGATCGCAGGAATGTTCGGACTGTTCGTTGGGCTGAGGTAGAGAAGTTGTGTCGAGCTGCGGGATGTACTAGGTCATCTCTTGTTATTATATCTCTCCTTTTTTCCGAAAGCTGTAAAAGCGGAACCTTCTCGAATCTTCCTAGATGGCGTCTAAAAAGCGTATATTCACTGAATATCCGTCTGGACTCTGGAGTCCATTTGCGACTACTGTATGGCTAATGATCAGCTTAACCACGCTCATAGTACCATGTGTAGAATAGCCAAGTTTATGGAACGTCCTATGCGTTGAGCGTCGAGCTCGAGCCAGTCTGACTTGTTCCTACAACGGGATATAATGTCGGAATTTTCTAAGTTGTAACTCAATCCGTCACTGGCATAAATAGTCGAAAATGAGTACTCTTTTAAAACATTACAATCATGATCGTGGTGTAGAACTCACACTGGCAACTCCAATTCCTGGTGATTCACTGCAATCCATCCATGACGTTTCCTCAATTCGACAGAGATAGGTGTGCAGTTGGAGGCGCGATGCATGATACCCGACCGACACATACTATAACAGGCTACTGTGCCAACCATCTGCATCAGGTGGGGACGTCTTCTCCTTGCAACGAGGGCCCAGCAACATGCCCTCAAGTCTCTCACTCTCCCATGTAGCCGGCCATCTGATGAGATCAGGCCTGGAAGAGGACCTCAGGGTTCACCACGATATCGGATGCTGGGTCCGTAACTACTTACTACATAGTGCATAGTGCATCAAGTCCTGCCAGTGGAACTCTGATTGGCAGTGTCTAGATGTGGGAAGGTTCGTTTCGTTAGCATTGGCTGTGTACGGACTTTGCACACGTCTCCCTCCCACAAGCGCTGATGCCATCTTCTGGGAACCACTCCTGGTGAGTAATTTGATAACTCTGATCGCTGGGTGGCATCGCCTTTAGATAGCTAACCGTCCCAACTTCCAAGACATTGCCGTTCGTGCCTACCGAGTGTCCACATTTGATGTGCAGGTACGCACCGTGGCCGTGCCGGTAAACGTGTACCAGCGCTTCCATGGCCAGTAAAGCCTGGAACGAGCCATGATGAAATACAGGGTCAGACGCCCTCGATCTGTTAATTCGAGACGCTCTCGTGGTCCGAGCGGTTAGACACTTGTTTGCCCTTCTCTTATCCCCGTCAACAGCATGCAAGCTCCGTCCAGAGACAGCTATGCATCCACCGACTTTGAATCGGTCTCTTTCAAACAAAAGCAAACCACCGGTCCCCGAATTCTACGATCGCTAGCAATTTTTCGCGCAAAGTCGGCCTCGTGGGTCTCGGTTTCGCTGTAATTTTCAGTTGGTTCTGCATTTTCGAAGGCGTCATGATATTCCTGTCCAAAAATTCAATATCATCCTGGAGTTGTAGTGGTGTCTCTCAGGAATAGTTGGGAGAAGGAGCTGTTGTCTTTGGGGCTTAACTTGATGGTCACGGTCTGTACCGAGGCAATCGGCTTTGTCCATGCCATTGCTCTGCGCTCTGCTCTTGCGTCCCACCGGCGCCTACGCTTCAACACGAATCTTCGTCTGCTTTCAGCTACAGGCGGGTGGTTCAACCCGAATGGCACCTTCTTCAATATAATCATGGCGATCCTTTTGGTCGTCTCCTATAGTTCAAGCTTGCTTGTGGCTCTGTCCGTCGATATCAGAGACATCAAGTGGCGTCTCCGACACTGGCGTCGCAATCTGCGTCGTTGATGTCCCGCTCATAGTCTTGGGCGTCGCCCTGATGCTACAAGCCTTCATCGCACTCGCTGGCATGCGATCTGCCGACGTCTTGACCTGGAGCTCCTCGCCCCTCGATATCACCGCCGCCCTCGTGCATCATAGCCCAGATCATCCCGGAGTCCTGGACGGTGTATGCATGGTGTGCGTGACGACTCGTTGCGTGGGCCAGCGTACCCGTCGAAGACGCAGCCATCCGCATGGCGCGCACATTCGAGTGTTAGAAAGGTTGTTTTGATACTGTGGGTGCTCGTGGTCGGCTGTGCTGCCTGGGGCATTGCCAGTAACCAGTGCCAGTGATCGGAATTTGGGTGACGCCTTCCGATCATGGACGTTCTTTCCCGAGACACAGTCACACTGTCATCGCGTATTCTATCCCACTGCCTGGAGGAGTCTACTGGTTCTATTGGGTTTTGTACTATGCCAACATGGCGGCCATACAAGGACCTTTGACGCTGTCGCTCCACTGCTCGGAACTCGTCGCCAACGTCATTCGGGACGAGCGGATATGGAGGAAAGCAACGACGAAGGGGGCGCGTCAATGTCGACGAATCCTTTGGCTGCTGC
Organism: Melanogaster broomeanus; assembly: GCA_014904935.1. Classification (NCBI taxonomy): domain Eukaryota; kingdom Fungi; phylum Basidiomycota; class Agaricomycetes; order Boletales; family Melanogastraceae; genus Melanogaster; species Melanogaster broomeanus. The sequence goes on along the minus strand of MU123695.1, from coordinate 148,748 downwards.
CTTTGGAAGTCCTCTCAATATCTCTCTTGCTGGCCGCCAAGCCTCTGCTGCGTAAGCGAATCCACGTTCAAGCACTGTTTCTGCGGCTGATCACAACAACCAGACTGGATGCTTGGGCTCGCGATTAGTTTGGCTGGAAGCAGCAAAGGACGGGTACCTGTCAGAATCGATCGCTGTGAGCATGTTCCCAGTTACAGGTCAGAACATGACCCGATATCTATTATACCCACTGCCAACACCATTTAACTTACAGATCCTCAATTTTGCTGGCGCGCTTCTCATATTCTCTTTAACTTGCACCATTGTTGCTCTACGTCGACTAAAGGGCCCGCAACCAGCTGCGTACGGGCATGTGCAGACTCTCGCCAATTTGATAGACGAGTGGTCACCCACTATGTGGTGGGGTCATAAAGATGATGGGTTTCAACATCGTCATGCTGGTGAGTGCTGGATTTCATCTCCAGCTATGTGATACCTTATGGCTTTGTGCGCTGAATGACTATCTAGGCACATGTGATTATCCCCTCCCCGACGTGGAGATGGACATGTTGTATGCCTGAATCGTCCGGAGGATGTTATGTTTCGAACGTCGTTGATCGAGCATGCGTTTCCATGGGGTGGAGACCAGTGGATGCTACATTCACATCCGATCTACCGTTGGTGTATTTCGCGATTCAGTCAAGCGTGCTTGCTCTGTCCAGCATCGCACTTGCAGTACCGGACTATTCCAATCAGTGTAACTTCACATTGGCATCATCCTCTAGCGCAATAGCGAAATTCCCTGTATACCTACTGTATCATACTCACGCTATGCAACTCCTTGGTATCACTACATGACATAGTACACACGCGGACGATCCATACACCGTACGTACCATGTGAACACTTCTTGCGGCTACATGCTATGATTCCTATCCTGGAAATACATACTTGCGGTGACCAGAAGTGACTTCAACTCTGTGATAGAAATCCATTCATTGCGCGACTGTATTGTGCAACTCCTTCTGTCCCACGAGGAACACTACATAGACCAACCCGACTTGGAGCTCTGTTCGAACTTTGATATCAATGGCAAGCAGACCGCTAGCGGGTCGCCATGGTGCCCGAGCCCCACACATCTAGATGCAAGGAGATAGCTGGGAACCCGACGGCTCCGACAACTGTAGGAGATGAACTTAGACGAAATTATAACCATTAACCTCGTTCGAATTCGAAGCTTTGCGCCTTTGCAGTGGAGTCGAACTGCGAAAACAAACTTTATGTCTTTTTCTTCTTGCGTAGGTTCGGACTGTTCGGGCTCCGAGATGCTCGCAGTCCCAATTCACAAAAACCGTGACGTCGAAGTCGAAGGTTTACAACATAGATTATAGATAGACTGGATTTCATCTTCCACAGCATGCCGACGACTGTACTACTTCATCTTCCTGAATCTTAATACTAATCAGTCTACCTAGAGGGAAGAACTATTAAGGACGTCACGAGACCCACGATTGCGCTCGACAGCAGCTTCCAGAACCGTGCATCGTGATTGATCGTATGTGTCTCTTCCGCATCTTGGGCGAAGCTTCCGAACTCTGTTTGACACAAGAAGTTCCAATTTCAGATTGCTGGTGCTCCACCGTCGAAAAAGCTGGTGAGCTCGGATTTTTACATATAAACTAACGCTCGTACTGCTGGCATTCCGAGCTTCGGGTTTCCGTAACGGCCTCAAGGCATATGTGGCTCAGGCTCGAGCGCTGTTAGGAATCAATTAATCACTTGGGGCGACTAATTAATAGTATCATCATCACCGACGGGAAGAACACTTTACGCTGGTCACCTGCGTTCCACTTTATCGAGGTTACCGTAATGCAAGTGCCCATTGGCCATCAACGTTTCAACTTTCAGCATCGTGAATACCACGACGTCAGGGTTGATGCACGTTAGTGATGTTCGTAGAGAAGGGATTTGGTCCTTGCTGTTTTTTTTTTTTGCAAATTGCCGCAGAGTTCAAAAGAGACTCGCTTTCAGAATTGGTCATGCAGCACGATCGTCGTAGTATTCTGGACCATGCGGCAATTCTTCGTCGATCGCTGTCTCCTCAATCTGGCACACTCGAGCAGTCGACTAGACTAGGTTGTGGGCTGGCTCTCATTCACGCCTCTAATCTCCGTCGTCGCGGGCGAGAATACGGTATGTCTATCGCTCTTTCCTTTTCGACGAGGCTTTCATGAAGTTGCAACAACAACCCCCCGATGGGACTACAGTGGGTGTATTACCGATGTGATCGCCTCCTTGCACTGGCGTGTTCGAAGTTGGCAACGGCCATCACCGGTCACCGTCAATAAGAGCGGAGACTCAAGTGCTCATCGGCGATCCCCAATCATAATTGAGATTGGGGTCGAGCAGGGGTGCTGAGCCATATTGGTGTGTATACGTATGGATGCCCCCCGTCCAGCGTCACGGAGTCCAGCGAATCAGCGAATTTTACCACGCATGTACGATTGTGTCGTTTCTCACCGTCACCGTCACAGAGGCCTCCTTGAATGACAAGTTTTCGAGAGTTTCCGGTGATACGCGCTGTGGGGTGGGTATGTGATTTCTCCAAGAAAGACACAGCTAGTTTGTCCGATAATGCTACTTCTCCACGAGGGATTCGGGACCTCTAGGATAATCATTATGGACTGTCTCGATGTCTTTCCTGGATAACGCACGTGCCGGGGAACGCATCCCTCTCTTCTTCGAATCGACATGGTCTCAATTGGGATACTCATAGCCTAGAGAAACCTGCGTCACGTCTGGTAAGTAGTACTGGTAGCCCTAGATAACAACGAACCCCTCTTCTCTTGAAGAAGAATGCACACTGCGTACTCACGGATCAGTAAACTTAAAGCAACTTGGGGGGACAAAGGAGATCTCCGCAAACCGTGCGGATCGGGCATCTTTACCTTGTGCATGTGCAGCAGCAGCAGAGCTTAATGGGGTTGGAATGGTAAAGTTTCTCCATTGGTATTTTGAGTTGTGGAGTTCCTGATCAAGTTTTTCCGGCGGCTACCACAAGGTTTATTATTGTCGAATGCGTTGCTAGTGCTGAGACCAGTTGAGTACTACATCCGAGGTCTTAGTAATTGTAATTCCTCCGACAGCAACATATCATGCGTTGTGCACCCCAAGGGCGCCTGTCTGAAGGCTTCACGAGTCCACGCCCTGCACGTGGGCTTGTGATAATTGGCACGCCGATTGCCAGGGAAGAGCAACCTGGACTTTCGACGGTCGGGCCGTACCCCGCATGCACCGAATAATATGTAACATGGGAGGACCACACGGACAGGATGGATCGGTGCGCAACCAGAGGCTCCATGAATGCCCTAAGCGAGCAAGATGATGGGAGGCGCTCATCTGGTAAATTTGGGCAAGATCGAGTATATTTCATCGACTCGGAATGGGTTCGAGGCCTCCTCCATGTTGGCCACGAGCATCATCAGTGGCTCGGCTCAACCAGCGATAGGTTGGGCTGTCTGTTGTTGATTACGATTCGGAGTCGCAGGCCGTGGTTCCGATCTTGGGTCAACACGAGGCACTGCTCGTCTGGTTGGGAACGTACGACACCGATTGTGAATTCAGATGATAGGGTGCAGATGCATATGTTCGTGCTCTTGCTACTGCTACCCGCGAGTGAAGAACAGATACGGTGTCGGCGTTGCCGATACACTGGTGGCGAGTTTCAGTCGCAATCGGTCGTTCCTCGTGATCGGGGCCCTTTCATGTGACGGTATGAGCGATTGCCCAGAGAGATGAATCTAGGCCGAATGATGATGTGCGAGATCGGAAGAAGCGGTGGCGGCGGCGTTGACGAGCTGTGAAGGGAAGGGAATGTATGAAACGAAGGGTGTGTTATCGTGCGCCTTACTAAGTGGTGTAGTTTTAGATTTCATGTAAACACCACATGTCAGTAATCTAAGTAGAAAGTTCGATATACGTAGTGCACTGCGTACGCTTGTCAGGGAAGTGAGGTCAGTGAAGCTTATATCTTACGGTGAGTATACGTACAATGTTGGTCATGACGGAAAAATGTTATGTCGCCCAGCTGGAGGAATCATTCAATTGCGCTTCCGAACTTACCACGAGAAAGGGTGAAAAGGGCCGGACTGACTGCGGCTGCGGGCGCTGTTCAGGTCGTTCTCGAGAGGAAGAAGACTGCTTTCAAAGGGATCCGGAGATGCATCGGTGGAAGGCGGCTTGTGCGTAGGGAGTGGGATATGTTGACCAGAACCGGGAGATTATGCGCTGCTACGATATGCACACTGTCGCCTGGGGCCTGGGCGGTGCAGCTGAAATGGGAAATGCTATATTATTTTGGTTGGCGGCTAGATTGCTGTTGCTTATATTGGTGCTAATAGGAAAATGAATACTGAGTGCACTACTGGAGGCTATGCAGAAAATGGAACGCTAGATGAATGCATTAATGAGCTGTCGCCTCGATCACTAAACTGGGGGGGGGTTGGGGGGGTTGTCACAGGGATAATGACGATGTAGTGCGGTAATTTTGGAGGTGAGGGGGTAAGCATGGCGACAGCGAGGAAGACAAATGAAGAGAAAGATGTCGATTGACGTTATAGCTTCGAGCGGGCGTACAACGGGCAGGCAAAGGAAAAATAGACGGTATATGATGAGTAGCGAGAGCAAACTTATGCAGACATCATGATAGAGCGCGGAAGCATTCGGGAGTATACCTGGAATTATACATTCCAGAGTTTCGGATTATTTGAAATGCCGAAAGTGGGCGCCGAACATGGGATGTCTGGGAAATATAAACCGAATAAGGAAGGACAGGGACAGGTGTCGATCGCGGTGAGTTCCCTGTACGCCGGAAAGGGAAATATGTACCTGACATGCGGGGTGGTTAGGGTTAAATACCTGCGCTGCTAACCTCAACAAAGAACTAAAGTTGACTTAGAGTATATAGACCACCCCTCGTTTTCAATTCAAGGCCTTTCTTCCTCCTCGGCGTTCTCTCCCGTCAATCCCCGGATGCAAGGTAGAATATTCAATTACTAACTCGACTCCCGCTTCATATATCATTCAATCAACGAGCCGGCCTGCTTTTTTTAACGACCTAGCTCACCCTCCTACCATCCTTCTTCTGTCATGCCCGACGACTCAAACGAACCAAGCACTTCCTCTGCAGCTCCTCGCCAAAAACAACAACAACAACGCCCGGCTACGTTGACTGCTGGCACTGTACGCTCGCGGACCACCCCACCCCCAGGAGAGCAAGACCAGCGCCCTCCTACCAAGCGTGCTCGCAAGGCAATAAACTGTGAACCCTGCAGAAATAGCAAGCTCAAATGCGATAGGTCTCTCTCTATCACACTTCATACCAATCCTGTCAACTAAAACCTCCCGTCAGGAATCGTCCCTGCTCTAGCTGTGTCCTCAGAGGTAGGTCTTTCTCGCAACCTTTACATGCCATCACCCACTCTCCTTAGGCACAATCGCTCTTTGCTATCAGGATGCAAGAGGTCATGAGACCGATATCCACATCCGTCCTGATGACCAGTCAGTATTTATTTATCCACTTACCTCTTCCGTCTTTTGAAAAATTTTTAATATTCACTCCATTTCGCAGAAATGCCAGTAAAGTTGACCCCATGCAAGAAATTACCCGACTGAAACACTCCGTATCTCTTCTCGAAACTTATATTCTTGCCAACCATCGTCCAGGAGTTCCCCTTCCACCACCTCTCAAACGCCCCCATGACACTAATCCATCCTCCTCTCTCGTTCCAAAGAAAGAGCCAACAGATGGCGAGGGCTTTGAAAAGGACAATGCTCCTGGCATGCTGGGAAGCCATGGTCATGGTGGTTTCTACGCAGGCGCCACTTCTGCTGTCACCCATCTCACCCTGGTACCATTCTCGTCACTCTAAATATAGTCTCTCGTTAACACATCCCTAGAACTCCAGGCAGTCAGACGATAGCGACAGACTTCCCAGTCAAGAAGTCTCGGCATCTGACGAGATCATTCCGACTAACGAATACGACGGAGATCTCCTCGCCCTCTTGCCTTCCCTCGATACAATCGATGCTCTCGTTGCGTACTACTTCCAATACTGTAACTGGATTTACCGTCATGTAAACCAGCCGGCCTTCCTCTCTGCATGGTCGCGTTACAAAACCGGCGCTTCGGCAGATCGAGTCGTCCTTCGCTACCGTAAGCATGATCATGGCTATCGCTGTACACTACCTCTCCCCAGGCGACCGCCTCGTGTCTCAACTAGGCGACTGCCTTGAAGATATCTGCCGCAAGTTTTACGACGTCATGCGGTCTGCTTTGGACCGACATCGAGCGGAGCACAAGACCTACAGTCTCGAGCTAGTCGAGTGTTTGCTCATCCGCTGTCATTATCTAACCCTCAGCAAAACCGATAGCGAAGAGATCTGGTATGTACGGGGAGAGGTCGTAACTATTGGGATGGCCATGGGGTTACATCGCGATCCATTTGAAATGGAGAATGTCGAAAGAAGTCGCAGAGAGAAGGCGTTGGGCGTGGTGGCATATCATTCTTCTAGAAAGGTCAGTCCTTTGACATCGGCAGTGTTCCCACCCACTTAAACGCCCATCTCTCAGATGGCAGGCATTCATGTTTGGGCGCCCCCTTGCTATTGCGGCACACCATTTTGACACACGTTTACCGGCACCGAACGACCCTGTCCACCATCCCGATGAACCGCGGATTTATGTCCCAATTCTCCATCTCTTCCGTCTCGCCTATATCCTGGGCGACATCATGGACAGCGCAGTATCTCTGCGCGCAGTTCCCTATGAGACAGTGCAGTCTCATGACCGCGCCTTGACGCAATGGATGGATAACCTTCCACCTGAACTCGACCTTGACGAATTCAGAGTCGCTCGCAGTCTCGCGAGTGCCAACATCCACACTCGGCGGTTGGGAGTACAGAGCGTTATTATCCGCACGAGCTACTATCATATCCGCTTCACCCTTCACAGACCGTACGCTTCTGGACCTTCTGCCGGCATCGCATTAAAGGCTGGCGAGAAAGATACTACAGCGTCGACAGAGAAGGCGGCCGAGCGTCAAGCAATTTCCCTGGATATTGCTGTCGGTGCTGCCGACAAGCTGATCACGCTAGTTGGTCAAGCTCGCCCTGACTTCCTCGCGAATGCATCATTAGCAGTGCCAGGGCATATGAATTGGGGACCGTTCCACGTGTTCAGTTCCGCGATGTTTTTCTCGTTCCAACTAATCGCAAATCCTGACCAGCCGGGTGCATCGCTCTTCCGCGCAAATATCCAAAAGGCACTGTCAACACTCGAACTCAGTCGGGGTGCACCGGTCGCTGATAAAGCCCTCGATATTTTGTATGCACTCGCACCGATCTATAGCCAGGACTTTGCGAATGAAGATGAGTCGGAGCGAGAGCGCAAGAAAGGGCGCGTCCTGAGCCTTGTCAAGACCCTGGCATTCCCATACCATGATTCGCCCAAGTACCCGAGGGTGAATGCGGTTGATTCGCCGAATGCGCCAGGATATATGAGCTCGCCTGGGACGGGGAACTCTGGGAGTCCGCATGGCAGTCACAGCGCCCACCGCCGAAGATCGCTAGATCACGGTACACCCCCTGGCAGGTCAACCCTCGGACATACAGCGTCTCGACCCATGTTGGATATGCCAGCTCGTCAAACCCGACTGCACCGGTGCCCCACGCCTCCCCTGTCCAGGGGATGCAGGCCCAAAATATGGTTGCAGGCCCATCGAGCTCGCCTGCCGTTGTGTACCCACCCTCGCAGTCGCAGTCGCAGTCACAATCACAGTCTCAGCTGTATCCAGACGCGTCACGGGCAGGCTACAGTGCCGAACCCGCACGCCATTCATATGGCGACGCGGGTCGCACCTCTGGACCGATATCCGGGAACCCATACCCCGACACTCGGGGATCGGCGTCGTATCCCGAACCATACCCTGCACGAGCCCCTTACCCTGACGCACCCACGTCCTCGCGGCATTTCGTGGACTCGGGCCGTCAGCCGTACCCTGATGCATCGCGGCAGCCGTACATGTCAGGCCCAGATCCCAGTGCCGAGAGATATCCTTACACATATCCCACGCCAACGGAGGAGGACGCGATGTGGGGCGCGTCCCTTAGTCAGGCGGAATGGTCGCGGTTCCTCGATGTTATGCAGCAGCCACGGCATCCGGCCGATCGGCAATGATGGGGCTGGTTGGCGCGAGGGGGCGAAGAGATCTAAATCATGATGTAACACAAGCTACTGCCGTCGTTGCTGGGACGTATGTATGTATATATGCATGACGGATGGATGGAATCTTTGTTTCGGTTCGCGGATCTTCCCTCCCCCATTTGTTATGCACTGCTTATGATGGGGCTTGACGTTGCTTAGCATCTTCCTTCTGGATATATATCTGCTTATCTACCCCTCTCCGTCGCATGTATATTAGGCACGCTATGGCTGTAGGCTTGCTGTTTATACCTCGTGTCTCGACAACACACTTACAGTAATTAACCCACAGGATGTTCGTGTCGAGATCATACTATATTCTGTATCGCCTAGTACCCTCTTGCTTTTATCTGACAACCATTAACTTACAACGAGCTCCTGAACCCGCAGGCTGAACCAACTGCAGTCTGAGTCCAGTTGTTTCCATGACTTTTACTTATAATAAACCATTTTTATTGAGTGGCCAGGCTTTCCATCCTGCCAGAAGTATTGCCGGAGAAACAATATATCTCATGATCATGGCCTTGGTGCTACTATCTAATCCATTGCAATTGGTCATAGGCATCAACACAGAGTCAACCCAAATGTGGCAAAGCCAGCGGTCCCTGATAATACGACTTAGAATAAGTGCCCCACAGCAATGCCTTTAAAGTCAGTTGAAAGTTAGTTTCCCAGCTCGCAACTCTGAGAGAGAGAGAGAAAATGACAGGCTGTGCAGGATGGCAATGGGGTAGCCGTGGAAAGAGGCCGATGCAAGCGTGGCTCAAACAAGAAAACGAAAGACAGGACGAAAGAGAGCCCCGTCTTTGAGAGCGTCGATGTGGATGGGAATGGTGATGACAATGACAATGAATTCTGATGGTGGCAGTCTACAACATGCTGCATTGGTTAGCTGATCTTACTCTATGGACATATACGACCCTGAAGCCTAGGAAGCCAGTCAGACACGAGTGACCATCCGAAAGAAGGTAACATCTTATTCGTAACGAAAAACGCAGGTAGGCACACGAGAGGAGAGCACATCCAAACCCTGAACCAATAACTTGGCAATAAACTGTCATTGCGGAGACCTGCTCATTTTTTGCATTCGCTTGACGCGGTTGCTTATCTCTGTCTGTAGCTCCCGTCGAAGCGCCTGTCCACGAGAACTCAGATCGTCCTGGGCGGCGGCCGCGACCAGCACCTGGTCAATAAGCGTATATGGCAGCCAAGTCGCGCATGACGTTTTTGGTGGTGCTCGTGAGAGCTTCGAATCGGCCTGCGCAACCGCGGGTGTGGGGAGTATAGTTTAGAGTTGTGACAAATCATAGAATCATATATGACTAACCTTCCGGACGAGTGAGAGCGTGTGGTCCAAGGCACTCTCGAGTAGGTCAAACCGGAGACTCGTTCGGATGAGGTACTCGTGATGATGCTCCTAGGAAGAAGGAAAAAAGTCAGTCATCCGGAACGGCATCGAAAGACAAGTGCGGCTAACCTCGAGTGTTTGTATTAGCCATGGAGGCGGAGGGGAAGATCTGTCATGAGACAACATCGCCTCTAAGGTCGCCTTGCTGTAGCGGTAATCTGTGTCTGGGCCGTCGTGTCGTTCCAACGCAAGCTTGAGGTACCGCCATCCTCGATCAGCAGGCGATCCAGGCCATGAGGAGACATTATCTGTCAGAAGCCAGTCAGACGTATCTTCTTGCCTGTCCGTACGCGTCAGCACGAAGAAGGGACCCGCTTGGCAGAAGCAACCTACAGGACTGCATCTGGGTTTCGTGAAAGTCGCATGCACTGCCCTGTAAGTGCAGCAAATAGTTCGCTCATATCCACACCAAGAGCACGAGCCGTTGACATCGCGAGTTCAAATTGGTTAGCTTGACCCAGCCGCAGGATAATGAGGGATGGCGATAATAGAGCATCTACAACGTAAAGTCAGCCATTGGACCCTTATTCGTCCCTGACATTTTTAATTCACCTGGGGCAGTGAGCAACGTTGGGTCACGTCGAATGAGACGGAGCCTTGCGGATAACAGGGTGAATTCGAAGCGGAGGTCATCCAGGTCTATGATCTCTGAGCCAGTGCTTGATGTCGAAAGAGGCAGGTTTTGTGCCAATTTCCGCCGTTTACGAGGCTATCGTTATGGGTTAGCAAAAACGAACGAGAAAGGTACATAAAAAAAGCACTCGCTTCAAAATCCCTGACATCTGACGGACGTGCTTGAACAATAATCCACGCATTCTTTTGTTCCAGAAGTGATAGCGAGTTAATCGCATGCAAATAAGATTCGAGTTGGTCCTCCATCAAAGAGATCACGTCAGCAGGTTTGCCGGAGAACTCCTGAAGTTTACGTGCTCGCTGATACATAGTCCGTGCAGCTGGAAGATCGAGGGTTCAGACGACACAGGTCAACGATAGGATAATTAAGAATTACCACTGCGATGGTCCCCTCTACGTGTATACCACGTGTATAAGATTCTTGAATAAAAGGGACGAGTACGAGGATCGGTGTTGCGCGCTTTGAACGCAAGGGCATCATCCACCTCTGGGCCGAACCCGGCGAAATCCAGAGAAACAAGCAAATCAATGGCGTTCTGTTCGCACATTTGATATACGAGCTGGGAAATACTGTCACGTTTCCTGTGCAAATATATGTCAGAAAATCCCGTCCAGACAGGTCTGTGAGGGTTATCTTACACGTTCTCAAACGGCGTGGCGATAATCGATGAATAAGCTTCTTCCCAAGATGAAAGGTCGATGTATCCCCGAATGAGGCCATACCATAGATCCGCAGTGTCTGCATCTGGAGGTGCGACTGATAGGGCAAGGCGAAGGAAATAAACTTCATGGTGTGCCAAACAGCTTGACCTAAAGATGGCAGACGCTTCGAGATAGAACGAGAAATCCGAGTCATATAGAGCCTTCGCGGGCAGAACGGATGACAGTGCCTCAGCATCCTCGAATGATAGGCCGCTATCAGGACCTGTGCAGCTAATGTAAGTGGAAGGATGCGATCAAGGATCGTACTGACGTACCGAAACTTCCAGCTACTTTCTCCATCATGCTGGCGGCGTCATCTCCACGGCCCAGAGTGATGCAAAGTCGTGCGGTGACAAAGACAACACCAGGAGTTCGCGGAAGCCATGCAACCATATCTTGTGCAACCTCAGGATATCCCAAAATCCGAAGATTATCGCAAAACTGCACCTCAAAATGGGTGACGTGTGTGGGGGAAGTGGACTGAAGCAGACCGGTGTCATCGAGGAAACGGTGTGCTGAACTAGGCAGTTCAGAGTATTCGCCTGGTTGCGCCATCAAACGGTGTACCAGAGAGAAAGTTGGTGCAAAGCGAGAGTGATTCCTGGACACTTGCATGTTACTCATGCGCGCGATCACATCATCAGTGCTCGCAGCATCTTCAGATGACTTGCGTTCGTAAGCACCAGCCGCCGCTGGCTGACGTGTGGCGGAGCGTAACATAGCGAGACCACGGAAAACGGCGAATACTTCTTCCAGCAACGACTGGTCCCACTCTCTAAGATCATCGGCGAGGAAGAAGAGGAGGGCCATCAAGGCAATACAAATGTCATAGCGAGCGTGCACTGAGGTGGAAACGTAGGCGGCTGATAATGCAACCCTCCATTCAGACCGAACAGGGGGAAGGAGCAGTTCAACTTCGTCTTCTTCTCGCTTGACCTCTGGATCAAAGCCAGCGACCAGGTCAAGGACAATTCTTACATCCCTGTCCAAGTCTTCGATATCTTGCAGCCTTGATATAATCCAGTTCTGCGTGCCATCGTCGAGACCGTCTTTGAAGTCTAGTCGCTGCACCTGGTCGCCTAAGATGTCCGCAATGGAGAATGCAATCTCCTGATGCAGAACATCAATGACCCTGCTTTCTACGTTTCGGAGAAGTTCTGGTCCGATTTTGTCGCAAAGAGTCCACGCAATGTCGAGAACACCAAAGTGGGAATCCACGGCTAGGGAATCACTAAGGTGCCTGTGAACAGCGATTGGAAGATCCTCCTTCGCAAGTGTGCCAACTCGCTCTCTTTCGACCACAATGACATCGTCTCTACTCTGACCAGCGCAGAGTGCAAGCGGCCACCTTGCATGACGCTCCACCTCACGACAGCGAGCAACGAATCCTTCCCAATCTCGCTTAAGTGCACTCCAATAACGGTCGTATTGGATTGCACCAGTGTGAGGATCTTGCACAAGAGTAACAGTGCAGCCCACGACTGCAGTAATGTTCTCCACGACGGTGGCATACGAAGCTGTGAGCTCTGGAGGAGGGGGTCCAGGGAGGGAGAGGCACGCGTCTACGTACTGCTCTAGGGCGGTGCGTATCGTCAATGGTGAAAATAAACCCGGCCGAATGATAGCTTCCATGAACTTTTCTGTAAGAGAACCCGGCAAACGAAGAAGCTCGTCGAGGTATGCCGGAGTCACATCCGTCTCTTCTCCGTAATTGGATGTCTCCCACGTTGGGTCTGCAGAAGCATTTGCTAGATTCATGGGAATTCTTTCCATCATTGACGACCCTTGACGTTCCCATAATGCATACAAGATGCCGTCGTTAATTATGAAATCTTGCAAGTGACAGTGAGCACTAGCCGCGGAACATTCGATAGTTCGAAGTTCACGAAGTTGATCGGCTGTTGAGTCAAAGACTTGGAAATATCCGCCAGAGTGCGGATTGGTTGACGTTGGAATGAAGGCGATAGCGAACATGCTTTCATCGTTAGCCCCACCGGAACAGATACGCAGAAGATTGCGTGGCTCGGCGTCGAGATGATCGGATATCCCGGCACCGGACGAGACTGATTGAGCAAGCAGTCGACTGGAAATGGTTTTTGAAGCGACGCAACCGCTTTTCGCGGTCCAAACGCGGAGTGTACGATCCCTTGAAAGAGTCCAAATGTGACCGACTTCTGTGGGCTGGGGATGACTTGCCACGGAAAGTATTTCCGATGTAGTGCTTGCACCCGATTGAAGCCCAGGGAGGTAGGAAGTAAACGTGCCCAAGAGCGATTTTGGCTGATAGAGAGTCTCTGTCCAGAGGTCTACGAACAGCAAGCGAATAAGCACGACAATTGGAATGTCGGAGAGGAACGTACCATCACAGGTGTCATCGCCGATGCGCTCCGTCTCTATTCGCAGGAGTGACCCATTTGCTAGCCCGACGGCCACGCAGTGTAGTCCATGTACATGGACGATACCCTTGGAGAGATCTGCAACACCCTTGATGACGTATTCCCTGCACCAATTTGGAGCCACTTCATCATGCCACAGCAGGTTGGGATTTGTGGTAGGTAGCACCAAGCGGTAGAGAGAGCCCGTTACAGTGACAGCCAGCAAATGGAGTTCTTGTTCAGCCAATGCAAAGACCGCTGGTGCGGACAAGACGGGAACGGGGAAGACGAAACGAATTGGGGGTATCTGACTCGAGAGTGGAGTGAGCTCCACGATCAATCCACCGTGTAGTACGCGTAGAAGGACGGGTCCGGCATGCTGTACGTGTATTACGGAGGAGAAAGACGCGTGTTCCGGGTGTAGATCTCCATCAGCTGTCGGTGTAGTAGGAGTAACATTTCGACGGGAAGTCTGTAGTGCAATCGAGGGGGCGTCGGAGGACGGAAAAAGTGAGGAGAGCTGAGTAGCCACCAAAATGTGACCTGCAGCCATCACAGAATAGGGCCAGGAGGTCGAAGCGTCCAGTGAGTGTGAGCAGTTTGAAGTGTGTAGTACAAGGGGGTTTCGTGGCGGAGTCGGCGTGTGCGCTGTGAAGCGGAACAACAAAACTGCTCCTTCGAAGTTCGAACTATAGACTATTGCCTTTTCGGGAACTCGTCAATCCGCAATCTGAAAGAGCCTCGGTACATACATGTAACTGCTAGACTGTGCCGCTGTCATGTAGGCCTACAAATTACAGTCGTACGCAACTTGATGGTTGCGAGATTACTGACAAAACATGGCCGGAAGTTAACGGTCCACCTGATCTCCAATACGGAGGATTTTACTTTCAGGGCATCTCACTACCACCATCCGCACTGCACACACAACTTAAAAGCTTACTAGCAGTAGATGGGGAGTCGGAAGACAGTAAGTCAGTAAGAGACACACCATATAACAATCGCGTTGTTATTGGGGAGTAAAGAAAGCGAACTAGTATTAATATTATTATGTACAGCGTCAATACGGGGCACCAGGGGGCAACGTTCATCAAGCAGGACTGGCTCGCGACTGTTGTTGCTCACGTGCGTTGCGGATATAACACCTAGGAAATTATCATTTAATACCATCCGAAACCTGCGTCCGTTTGCTAAGACTCGAAGGCGATTCGTTTTAGGAAGCTTCAATTATTTGACCGTATTAGCGCCAGCTTTAAGGCTTTGTCGACCCAAGCATGCCTTCGTCGACATAAACGCTCCAATTTGCGGGTGCAACCCTTGTGAATCTGCACACATGACACGGATATGACTGTGCAGCACCATTGTTGACCAATCGCCCTATATACCTATAAATGTTAATTCACTTCCCCAAATCATCGTGGTGCGGTGCGTGTGCCCACGAATTTTATCGACAATGCATGCCAGTGACGTTCCCTGGGATTACTTCAGAATCACGGAGTTACAAGTGTGCTGCCGCTCACCAAAGTGGGACGTCAGAGGATCTATTACCATAAGCCCAGAACCTGCTAAAGCATGACATGAGAAATCGAGTAAATGAAGCGACAGATTAGGGTACCAACGAGGTTGTTGGCACCTTAAGGAATGAACATGTTCAGCGGCGCCATATATGACGAAGATCCCGAAGGACGGTACGTACAGCCATTGGAACGACGGGAAGTGAGCCCTGAGCACTCAGGTGTCACGAACAAACACAATGAATGCTTCGTGCTTCGTGTCACAAGAGATCGGTGATCTGAGAGGGCTACATGTATGGTATTGCTGAGGTCTAGATCACATATTAGCATAGAAGACATTGCAGCAAAATCCGGGCAGCACACTACCTGTTCGATCCATGCGAGGCATAGACGTACGTTCGCGGAGTGCACGCCAAACACGCCCTTCCGGCGTTCAATGTGTCTAGGACTTGAGAGGATCTATGAGCAGTGAGCTAGACCCCTTGTCAATCGACGCGCCACATCAGCGGTGAGTAGCACAGCGCGCTTTGCATCATGGTGGTGATCGAGTAGAGGAAGCTTTGGGGTGCAAGGATACTCGGTGGATACAATTGCCAACAATTGCGGCCATCAAGTGCAAGTAAACCCGATGAGGAGCGGCGCAGCAGGGAAATTCCAAGATGGACAAGTTGCGAAACATGCATACTAGATGCAGTACCCCAAAACTGTCAACAAAAACCGTGAGGCTGGTGAGCACCGAGCAGGTCAACGGATGTATCCTTACTTTATGTCGAGGGTTGCAAAACTAAGCAATATGTTTTATTTTTTATTTTTTCTGGAACGTCTAACGACGTCTAAACGTGACGGCTTGATAGATCCAGCAGGCTAATAGCCTATAGGGTCTGGTTGACTACCGGCCCACCGAATGTTCGTGATGACAAGTTTTGTGTCAACTGGGAATCCGTTGCCCGTGATTGGTTCCCGATTGAGATCGCGTGGATCTACGTCCCTTTCCCAAGTCCGAACAGACTTTTTGCCACGCTCTAGATCTCTCTTTTGATGGCCAACTTGATGGCCGACATTTTCAATGGCTATCCCCAAGTGCCCTTTTTTAAGGGTCCTTAACGGAACACATTCTTACAGCTCGACCTCGTCACCTCTCACATAGGTGCACACACGGAATTGCCAACGCATTCATTGCAATACCTGCGCACCAATGCTGCTAATCCTCCGTACCTAGAACCTAGAGGTAAGTGACACTCGTGATCGATTTGTTTCAGCTGCCTCGTGCTCATCCCGCTATGTTTGTCTCCTTAGGTCCCCAATATCGCCAGGACAGCACCCTGACCTCGTTGTCTAGACATATAAATGGAGTCCCAAGATGCTCCGTTGTCCTCACAGTGCTCGACTGCACCGCTGAGACTTGAAGTCAGCAGCTAACTACTACTTTATTCTCTACCCTCCGATTAGACACCCAGCTATTATCTTGCCCATACCACACCTCACCAATCTGTAATGGCTCATCTGGTATCTTTTGAGGCTCTCCTCTTCCCGTCTGATGGTCGGAATCCTCACATGGTCGCGCTGATGACTAGCCCCATGTCGATGTCCGACCCTCATGTTCCGCACAGCACTGAGCCTGCTCGGATGCCACATCCAGAAGTCTACATGGACTACATCGCAGAGGGCCTCGGTGCCCGTGCGTGGCACTATCATGTGAGTCGAACGCATGGGTTTCTGTATACATCCTCACTGACGAAACATCTCTAGCTTGTCGAGGCATTGGACGGGATGAACAAGAAATTTACTCAACCTTACGTCGTGTTTTACCCTATCATCTCTCGCGACGGAATGCCCTTCCCTATCAACAAGTGCCTCCGAGAAATACAGGGAAGGTCGTTCCGAGAGGCGACTGCATGGCGCGGCAACATCGTTGTTGCAAAGTACCGGGAGGGTCCATTCTCATCTATGGTGGACGGATCGATAGCCGACTTCCCTATTCTGAGGAATTACTTCATGACACACGGTGCTCCTCAGGTAAGTGTGCCGGAACCAAAGCACTGCTTAAACTCATGTTGTATACCGCTAGGCTTGAACTTAAAGCCAATACAGATCCCTGCAGCGTCCCCCCGGATCACCATGGAACAGTTCTCAGCGCTTCTCCTCAGGGATCATTATGCTTATATGACCACTTATGACGTGATATGACCTTCTTACAATATGCGGTCATCATTGAACATATGTTCACATTCCATGTTTCTCCTGCATGCCCCATCACCATCTTGTAAATAGCCACTTGACACAAATAGCATTATAGTAGTTTCGCTTGTAATCTATAACTCCTCGTGTTCTGGTGCACTATTTGTCGAGGGGCGAGGCTGCTCTTCGGGTTTGCTGCCCTCTACGGGCTTTGTTGTGTGAGCAGCCCGCACCTTCTTCGGATCGCAGGGCTCCGGAGTAGGGCTCTGCGGATCAATAGGTGGATGAATGATCCTCCCCACCTTGTAGTAGGTCTCGTGCTCGGCGAAGAAGTTCTTCCAATGTTCGACGCTCTATGCAAAACCAGTGAACACGACCGAGATCCACCAATGCAAGGGAACCTTACTTGAAGCTCTTTGTCGGTCAAACCTCGCAAATCATGTGTGCGGTGCGTTGCGAAGCACCCTGTCCCAAAGGACCTGCTCGCGTCAACGCCGGCCCTGCACAATCGTCGTCAGCAAAGTACCCCCCGCGGAACAAGGCAGTGAGTGATTTGGCCGTACATGGCGTGGTACGCGCCCCCCGGGCCGTAGGTCGCTCGATTGCTTGAGACGTCATATACTTCTCCGCCGATCTGCCATTGCGTTTCCCGTGCGGATTAGTTAGTTCCGGCCCACTCGTGTGACCCAACGTGGTTTGCTCACCGCTATGTATACCGGCCTGTTTTCGTCCGTCCCGTCGAAACCCGCCAGGTAATTTTCCGAAAACAGGCGACCGGCATCATCCTGTGCAACAGGCCACGTCAAGTCACGATGCGCAAACGCAGACCCAAACGCAGAGAGAGAGAGCCAAACGAACCGGCCAATACGTCTTCAGCCTCGCCCATTTCCCCTTGTACTCCCACAAGAAGCTGCCAGTGAAGAACCGCCCGGCCAGGGCCGTGATGAGCAGGAGATACACGATGAACTTGAGCAGGCCGACGACGCCGACTTCTTCTTGCGCCGTTGGATCGCGCTCGTCGGGGCCGCCGTCTTCTCCGCGGGCGATCTTCTCTTGGCGCTCTGTCTGGCGTTGCACCCAGTCGTCGTGCAACTGTTGCTGGTGGTCCTTGTATTCCTTGTAACTAGTATGTCATGGTTGAGTTACGGCAAACACGCCGATTAGCCAGTACACGTACGCAAGGAAGGGTTTGTTCGCCGACTTATTGGTCACCAACCTGTTGGGGTCAGTGGGATCTCGGACCATGTCTTTGGCGGGCACGGCCTTTGGGGCATCGCCGTTAGGGTTCCACATCCAGGACATCCTTCTGCTGCAGCGCGAGCTTTGAGTATAACGATGTTCGATATAGAAGGGTAAAGGGTCGCAGTCGTCGTTTATGAGAAAAATGTCAAACAATCACAGTTGCGGTTGCAATAAGCTTAGTAGTTCGGTGCCTCAGTCTCATGGATAAACATGCCAAAGAACAATTTGTCAAAACAAATGATAAAATAGATAAGATACCACGCCATGCTAAGAAACAAGAGACCATTCATTAAGGAGCACCGGTGCAAGAGGCAGTAGGTATGCGTAATAATGTATTAGGTAGATTGTACACCGCCTCGCCAATGGATGAAGACGTGGAGGAGGGAGGTCATCGTGATGGAAATGATGAACAAGACCGGAATCGGAGGAATAGTCATAAGCAAACAAGCCCTCTGAGAAAAACTATACTGGATAATGCCAAGGAAAATAGTGAAGATTACTGCAGTGAAGAAGGTATGAACGATAACCCCCCGGGTTGGGAATTAAATGTGTAAGGAGATGGAGTGATGATCTTGATGGCTACCAGAGCGAAACCAGTGTGCATGGGAGAAAATGCGCGGATATCTGCATCGTATCGTTGGGTAGTGAGTTTATGGCAAGGGAAAGTCCTCGAACGAATCAAAGCCAGCGAACGGAAGCATGAATTTAGACTCATGGGACAGCGGCAGAACCAACAACAGGCTGGTGTTGCCTCTGTTCCCGCTCACTGGCTTTCGCGGACACAGTGATGTACGCGCCACCTGTCTCTTCTCCCAGACCTGGCGGAGCAGGAGGGCTCGTCAAAAACTGTATGTCATCAGATGCATCGCCTCCAAGCCATTGTTTGGCTTCAGTAAAGCGTTGAGTTTTGATGAACTGCAGTGGGAGAGCTTGAGTATGTCAGCGTGCCAAAAAGTATGCAATGCCGACCTTTGGGAGCGAGTCCATCGCCATTAAACGAAGCACATGGGTTTGAATGCGTGAATACAGTTTGATGAGCATCTGCAACTGCGTCGCATTGAAGGCACTGGCTTGACTGGCATCAACTTGCCCGTCGAAAGCCTTGCCATTCAAGTTGGTCATGACCTCGCCCAGGTAACTCGCGAGGTCAAGTCGAAGACCATGGTCAATATTGAGCTCGTTCTGACTTGATGGCGCAAGATACTTGTTGTATATCTGGAAGGCGGTCTGGATGAGGGACTCGTGATGTCTTTCCATTGCTGCTTGGCCTGGCGTTCCTTTCCCGAGGCGGCCCACTGGGACGGTGGCTTGCGCACTTGAAGTTATGCTGAACTTGCGCTTGAAATCCTCGACATCTAACCAGAAGGCAAGGTTCTCCTCGCAGAAATTAGCTTTCAGGAATTCGCGGAACAGGGAGCGATAGGACGGCTCCTCGAGAATTTGGTTCAAGCGATCAGTATTGCTCTTGACATTGGCCTTCGAATCTTTTGTCTCTTTTGCCTCGCCATATGTATTGAGCTTCTCTGCCATGGAGATCCGACGGTGAATTTTGGCATCCGCGGCACTGACGGTGGCCTCAGTCCCAGGTCTGGACCCGGCCTCGATGATACTGCCTTCAAGGGAAGAACGTTCGTGCAGATTGACGGTCGAACTGTGGGCAGAGGGAGAATCCTCGTCCCATTGAGCGACACGTTTTCCCTCGTCTGTGATTCTATAGATAGCTTTGGCAGTGCATCGGAATTCTCCGTGTTGCTGCAAAGCGATAAGCCGCTGATCAGTGGATAAGCAAGGCGGGATGAGCTTACGCTAACTGGCGAGTTACCACCCGGAGCGGAACCACGAACGGTGAAGATGATGGCGGAATCGTTATTCTTCCTCTTATCGCTAACGAGGGTAATAAGGCCGAAGCGAACAAATTGCGCAGCCATCTCCGCCGCTTCTTCCCTACCTACGACAGACGTGAAGTCGCATAGCCACTCCAGGGCAGAAACAGCAGCAAAACAGTGTTTGTGCACCAGTGTCGCCTTGCCTAACAGTGGCTGCGGCTTTTCTTGAACGTCCATCAGCTGCACGCCTTTCGAGCGCTCATGATACTCCTGGAAAGCATCCTGAGGTGAAGAGGTAGTGTGCGGGTAGTTGGGTTGACGACCGACGAACCGGCGGAAGAGGGCTGTGATTACGGACTGCGTGACGATAATCTCGTCGTCAGCTGAGCGACGTTCGAGATGGAGCAATTTGATACAGATGGGCTGGGAGGCAAAAACAGGCTGGAGATGATCGGAGTTTATGCCATTTTTCGAAATAAATCGTTCGAGAACATGGAGGCCCTTTGGTGTGAGGACGTACGTGCCACGATCCTTGAAGAGGTTTGACCCTTGATCTGCTGCGTTTTCGATCAGACGAGCATCCATGAAGTGCTGGCACATCGCTTTTGCCATATCGCGGGTCATGGAGAAGGTGGTCGTTGTGGTAGTCGTCACGATTCGTGATTTGTCTCTTGGATCCGGCCCGCGGTTGGACTGGGAAAATTTCAAGGAAGCTAGATTCTGAGCTGCTTCATCGCTAGGGAAGGCAAGTTAGGTATATGATCAGAAGTGGATAGTATATGTACCGACGTGGAGAAGGAGTTTGGGAAAGTGCGGAAGTACTGCTTGTGTGTTGTCAATTGAAGGGATACGATTAGGGTTGCAAAAAGATCAAGAGTGTCCTGAGAAGGGAGGTTTTAGGATCGAAGGTAATACGAGAGTGGAGAGAAATACCTTGAGGTAGGGCCTCCCCCGTTTGGTGGTCTTCATCATATGAGAAGAGGCAGCCTGAGGGTGACAATCTGCGCGATCTGTGGACATTGTGAGGGACAGCGAGGAGAAATGAGAAGGAAATTCGGTTTTGAAAAATTACAGGGATTAGGAGGGAAGCCCGACAAGAAATGAGGATGAGGAGAAGGGAAGAAATGGGGATGAGTTGATGGACAGCGACCGAGTGGCAGGGAGAGGCTCGGTATCGTGGAAAAGTTCAGTGGCGACCAAAGTGGCGACTAATTATTTATTGTTCATACTTTTGCCGTAATCACTCCCACAAACAAAATTTTACAAATTGAGGTTATTTCCTACATCACTACGCGACAGTCCCTCTATAGTAGTAACTTAGAAGGCACAGAAGGTGTTCTTAGTGACTCGGTGAGTGACTACTAGTACTACTCGTACTCGCTAGTCGCTATTCCATTCTACCGAACTCGCTGGTAGTCACCATGTCCCTGCGGTGGGTGTTGCTTGGCATCACACTGTCTATTTCTTTGAGAGAGGGCGCCGCTATCGTTGATTGATCGTGTGATATCGATATATCCTTGTGATATCTCAAAATGAGAGGTGGCGGTTTGCTTGATGATGTGATCCACCACTGCTTCACGTCCGCACCAGGCACCTGCCCCGAAACACCATAATATGATCCGTCTTTCAATCCGGCCCCCTGATCCGATGACGCTGGACGCGCCCACCCCCGCGATGCGACTTGCGCGGCTTGCTGTCAATGCTGTCCCGAAAGTCTTGGTCGAAGCATATGTACTTAGTAGTCACTCTCAGACTTCTCTCTCGAGTCCCGATTTTTGTGGGCTTAGCTGCGTTCTAGCTCTTACGACAGCTTCTCGTACTCTTCGTCTTAGAAGTCACTAGTCTCCCCCCTTATCACATGATGCAGCCTCATCTAACTTACCTCGCGCAGCCAGCCCAAGCGCCGTAAGTCCCTAGATTTACTGCAGGATTCGTGCCTGCACTTGGTTCTACGCGAGGCAGCGAGCCTTGAAGCCCACGCGATTTCCCTCGATGAGCTCCCGGAGCTCTCTGTTCCGTGCCCATCGCCATCGCCATGGTTCCATCTGACCTGATTCCTACTGCATCTCGATAGTGTTGATCAATTTTTTCTTTGCCGCATTGACCACTCAATGTGGCCAACTCGTTTCCGTCTTATGTCAATAAGGCATGTCCCATTGCACAAGTACGAAAACTGATGGAACGCAAAGTACACATTAATATTGTTGGTCGTTTTCACACAGGAGTCAGTTACCGCTTATTGACACAGGAGGCTGTCACATCTCCGCGGCACTTCGCTGGACGGCCGATCACTGTCGAACAGATCTGCACAGTGACATCCTGGAGGTCCGAGATGGATATCGATGGATTCCCAGCCTGCTTTGCGCCGGTGGCTTTAACGCTGCGGCAGGCGCGGTATGCGGATTCTTTGAATGGGGAAGCTGTTGCCCATTGTGCGGCTCCGGACGTTGTCCACTTCAACGCCCTCTACTGTTGGCAGAGTCCACGAGCAATGATACTATCGGGACAAGTATCGGAACTGAAATTTTTGTGTCGTCAACCGGTAGCCGAACAATCTTGTGGCAAATTGTACGTACCGAATTGGTTGACAACTGGATTACGTCGGACTGTAGCCCGACCACACTGCGTGCGTTCCTTTGACAATTATGACGCGATAAGTTACTCCCTGTCCGAGGTGTCAAAAAAAGGTGGCATGTACTGGTGACAAACTGGTGATGCTCCGGACCGTTGAACCCAAAGTCTCCGCGGGTACGTGGTTCGTCAGACCAAGTCGGTGCACTCGCAACGGAAAATATGATTCATTTCGCTAGTCGACTCCAGTCCTCTGCGATGTTTCTATGTACGTTACCATATGAGATGTAAAATTATCAGCACAGACGCCCAGTAACAGAAATTCTCGGTGGCAAAATGAACATACTGTTGTGACATATGGGTCATTCCAACAATTTGGTAAGTCACACTTTTGGCAGAGAAGCTGATAGGATGTCACCGAGTTGTCACTGGCTGTTGTCACAAAATCCCCACCAAAACACGTGACTGTAGGGGAATAATTTATTTTGGGCGTTCTCTTCCATACACAACTGACTACTGTCGTACCGACTCGCCATTTTGGTGGGCTCGAGACATTTCTTGCCATCAATTGTGCATTCGGTTTCGTGACATCGAAATCACTCCACTTTTGTTGTCAATCCATCAATTTCAAGTCAAGGGTTGTGGCGCAGTGCGATTTGGTCTCGGTTGGTTACAAGTGCACCGCCAGCCTGCGACCATCACCTTGGAAAAGCCACAGACCTGACACGGCCTCTGTGTCACGCATCCTTGGAGCAGTTGGCAATTGCAATGAATTTCACGAACATCAACGTGAGCAATTACTTAAAATCCTGCAGATCGGACAACACCAAAAGCGATCCAGGACCCTGCAGGAGTCAAGGCGCTGCTCGACCAACTCCGGTCTTCGCAAGCATGGCAAGAAACCTTGAACTCTGGTGCACAACCTGTCAGTGATCCAGCCGACCGGCTCTCAGAGGCCCAAGGACAGCCTCCAAGCTCTTCGGCGGAAGATGGACCAAGCGAACCGACAGCTCAGGCACCCGACACCTCACCATCCTCCTCGGTAGCTTCCTTGCTTTCTCCAGCTGAGGTCATCGGAGTGGTCGTCCAACCCTATCAAAACGCCGCCAGCGTCACATAGTACACGTGCGCCTCATGCCCCATCTCGGCATACTCACCAACCGCAGGAACCATCGTTGCAGCCAGAACAGCGGCCTCCGCGGCTCGCTACAACACCATCCTCCATCGGCTGTGCAGGACCTCCGTTCAACGTCATTTCAACAGGCGTTGCCTCATGTGACACGACTGTCCGGTAGCCCAGAGTTTGTCGCTTCCGTGGTTCGCGTATGGATCACCCTACTTGCTGTGACACATTGCTGAAGCAGGGAAATAGCTACAACAGGAACAAAAAGATCTCGAGCAACAGTTGTGGGAAGAACGATGTGCTGTACATGGGAAGCATGAGGAAAAAGTCAAAGTCTCTCGTACGAAGTAAGCTTTTGCATGCATAGTTCCGGTGGTGTGTTAATCTACTATTGTTCCGCGAATCTGTTTATTTCTAGAGCCGCACTGATTGGCGCAGGGCTGTCAAAGCATGAGGCTGATGTTAGCGGCTCGACATCGTGTAACCAAGGAGCCTGTCTGACCATTTTATTGACACATAGATGATGAACGACGCATACCGCAGAGATCTGCAAAGATTTGATGCTGAACGGGCGGTGCTCGCTTGGGATGCCCTCATTCGCAAGCAACAAGCGGCCTTGGAAGCCCTCGGAGTACCGACGATGTTCCCTACTGGTTCCCAGGCCCACTGCGAGGTGAGTATGCGACACAGATTGTTTTCACGTTTTGATACGAAGAACGTATATTTGCCGTAACAGAAGCAACGAAGAGTGGTACAAGTGTTGGAAGGGATCGTGGGCTGAACCACGAGTTGTCCTTCGTGTATCGCCAGTTTCCTCGAGGGGAATGGCACTTAGTTCTATTTCACTCAATAGCACACTAGCACTTTGCTAGGCCACTTTCTTCCATTAGCCTTTTTGAGGTCAAAAGGACCGGATGGCAAGCCGACCGCAGGTATTTTTCGGCTCCGCTTTGGAGTTCACACAGGTGGAAGGTCTAGAGGATCTGGTCGCGCCTGGGTGGCGTTAGCATGTTGCATGGGTCGATCATATCGACTTTAGGCAATCTGGATCCATTGGAGGATCTATTGAAGCTTCGTTCATACAGAGATACATGGTGTAGTGGTGCATCAGCCCGGCATCAGTGCCAGTGGCATGCGAGAACATTGACTCCGAATTATCTGGAGTTTGTGGATGTGCGCCGCCGACGAATGCGCAGTCAAGCTCGTCAAGGTCATGTGTACTGTAATACTGGTGTTCTCACAGGTATGAAGCGGACGGTGACTCATTGAAATCGGGTCGACTGAATCGCCCAGTTCGCCGCTGTGGCGCGTTACATTTTTACGGACATAGCCTAACTTACAGGTCTACTTTATGTGCCCGTGCCCACGGTGTAACGTTAGCCAGGGTTCTGGTTGAGGGGGACAGATAATTGACTGCCTCCGAGGATGTGGATGCCGTGCCAGTAAGTGGTACAGTAGTAGGATTGTATTTGTTCAGCATCGCCTTCGCTGCTATTTGTGGGTGACACTGGCAGGGAGGTACAAGGAACGAGTCGCTGTAGCTGATACTATAGTCTTTTGCTTCCGCTGGAACGCAACTTCTGTATTTAACACCACCGAACTGATTCGGCTAATCGTAAAAAAATTTGACCCATGTAGGCATACCTCAGGGCTGACAACGTCAATAACGTTTCAATGTGTGTCGAATGAGCTGGCTCTTCTTTCATATCTGCAGGAGTATACATAAAACTTGTTTGTGGGCGTCCGTCGTC
Source organism: Melanogaster broomeanus (assembly GCA_014904935.1). NCBI lineage: Eukaryota > Fungi > Basidiomycota > Agaricomycetes > Boletales > Melanogastraceae > Melanogaster > Melanogaster broomeanus. The sequence goes on along the minus strand of MU123695.1, from coordinate 123,186 downwards.
CTCTCTACGCTGGTTTATCCGCTGACCTTCTTTGGTCTGCTTTCCGCATGCCTTTCATCGATATACCGTCGCACGACGACTACGTGTCGATTTGGTACATCACAAACTCAGTTTACGGGAATGTAGGAAGTTTCGACCGAGAAAAGCCCACAATCGTTATATTACACCCACTCTTCCTCGACTCCAGTTGGCTCGCTCGGCATTTCGACGACCCAAGACTATCCGCGGAGTATAACCTGATTGCATTCGACCAACGCTGTCAAGGCCGCTCCCGATGTCGACCCAGCGCATTACACGACTGCTATACCGATGCCGCGGATCTAGCACTGGCTATGCAAGTGCGTATTCTGTGATAAATCTGGCTAGCACAATCTCTGATCCTCAGCGTCAATCATTATCAACAGACCCTCCTTCTACCTGCCTGCCACTTCCTCGCCTTTGAATGTATATCTGTCAACTGTGTCCTCAGGGTCGCAGCCCTGTGCGTGAAGTCACGTCATGTAGTAGTGCAAAGTTTTGACTCTTCTCAAGGTGGCCGAGCTCGTCTCGAGTCTGACGCTTTGCAATGTACCACCACCGACAGAGTACGTGTCCTTGCCCCCGTGCTCCTGGTCTGACGTTTACGCGCCCGCAGACTCAAATGGGTCTTCAACGCGTACGATGAGCTCTTGCAATTGTGGTGTTACGCGGCCGACTTGGACTCCTTCGAACACGCCGGCAATGAAGTCGTCACCTTCATGACAGGCGAGGTAAGGCACCGGTGCATCACTATGCGGAGAGTGTGGGCTCATGGTCATGTTCTCAGACCGATAATATTGACCTGCAAGACGATGTCAGTCAGCCGAAACAGTCGAGAACGTCTAAAACTAACAATTCGGACAGCTAATTGCGTATTGGGAGGTAATAACGCCTCCGGGAAAACGGCTTCGGATCGTCGAACTTGTGAATATCATGATGAACGTGAGGGTTCCTGCCACAGTTCCGAGGGCCCGAATCTGACATTGTGGAACGATTCCAGCGAACACCTCTCAATACTCGGGAGTTGGCGAAGATAACGTGCCCGGTTCTGATCATTCAGGTACGTTCCAAGGTGTGCACTCCGTACCGCGGCTCAGCTTTTCCCAGAACGAACTCAGTCCTATCGCACCCCTCAAACACGCAGAAGCATTGAGGGATCACCTAAAAGATGCTACAGGCGCAGAGCCTCGTCTGTACGTGATGAAAGGTTTGCATCTCGTGCGCTGCGTACGGTGGAAATGGCATTGACACATCCCCCTTGCATCAGGTGCCAAGGCCTGCCCCTCCATCATCCCCGGAAGCGCTTCTTTGGTCAACCGGGTGCTCACCGGGTTCCTCTCCCAACTTACCCGGTCGCGGTCGGAGCTTGTTCCCCCATCAATACCGACATTGGAACGCACGAGGATTGCACTGCAAACACTCTCGGAACTTGTTGGTGATCCGTCTATTGCACATCGAAATCCGAGGTCGCTGCTTTCGTTCTCGCGTGTGACTCCGGAGGTTGCCAAGAGCCAGCTCGAAAGCCTGAAGTTCTATGCAAGGGACATCGACAAGACCTATTGCCCGCTGGGACGGGATGGTCGGCCAATACGGAAGTAAGCCGTCTGTTTTCCTCGAGACGGATGACGTTCCCATTGCGCTTTTTCAGATATTCTGAGAGGCTGCAATCACACTGGTTCCATGGTGACGTTCGCGGGATAAGTCATGTTGGTACGTGTGCCGCGGTTCCAGTACCCAAAGCGTTCACACCTCATCTCCGTGCTTGACAGATATCGACGAGCTTCTGGCCGCCCAACAGAAGTTCCGGTCCAAGTCACCAGAGCGACCTGTCGCTGGCTCACTCACCGCAAACGGCACCGATCTGGTCACAGAACAAGTTGCCCAAGATGGTCGCATGCGCAGAACCACGTACAACACCAGTACAGTTGAAAAAGTGACTATCAAGGGATCTATGTCGAAGGTTGTCACACAGAGCGCTGGACTCAAGGTCGGTGCTCAGGGCGGTACTCAGGGTCTTACCATGCCCAAAATCACACTGCATTAGCGCTTTGCTGGGCTTGGTGCCACGCTGGAAGTATACCCCTCGCGTACAAAAGTATTTTTCATTGCTTTTTTGCTATCGGTCGCTCTTCCTAAGATAACCTTGTACTCCATAGACTGTTCACCTTGAAGTGCTCTATCTATTTCGTCGACAGGCATATAACAACACATTCACTATTTAGGATCAATGTACATGTACTTCAGCAAAGTGGATAATTCAGGATTTTTGGTTAGCAAGAAGAGATCAGTATAAGTCGTAGTATCCTCACATTGCCCAAGAAAGCGAAAAGAACGAAGAAAAAAACAATCAAAACAAAGAGTCTAGATGCTTCCTTCCGCCATCTTCGCCTTGTAGTATCTGACCATCTCTTCGATCCCCATGCGAACAGTCCAGCGCGGTTGCCAATCCAGCGATTCCTTGGCTCTGGTGGTATCAGGACGTCTCTTCTGGGGGTCGTCCGTAGGTATAGGTCTGTAAACGATCTCCACTCGTCGGGACAGGGTGACGCCATCCTCCTTTTGCACCTTTTCAACGATATCTCGAACCAGCTCGGCGAACTGTCCGATAGTGAACTCGTCACCATTGCCGATGTTGACCGGGCGTGATTCGCTCGAATTCATCAGAGCGATCAGGCCGTCGACCAAGTCGTGGATGTATTGGAATGAGCGCGTCTGCGTGCCGTCGCCATAGACAGTCAAGTCCTCGCCTCGCAGGGCCTGCACGATGAAGTTTGAAACAACACGACCGTCATGGGGGTTCACTAGAAGAATACTGGTGAGTGAGATCGCGTCAAGCCTGATACCGAGAAGCTACGAACTGCGGGGGCCTGGAATCGGGAGTTAGCGGACGAGGCCTGCAAAGCTCTAGCGTGCATCTCACCATATGTGTTGAAGATACGTGCCACGCGGACGTCCACGCCGTCTTGTCGCTGGAAGCCGTACGTCAAGGTTTCGGCGGCACGCTTTCCCTCGTCGTAGCAAGCGCGAGGCCCGATGGGATTGACATGGCCCCAGCTAATATACGCGTCAGGGGCCACGTATGTTATTGATCAGGGACCACTTACTATTCCTCATGCTGGGGGTGTACTTCAGGGTCGCCGTACACCTCTACGAATGAAGGACTGAGGAAGTACCAAGTCGGGTGGAGAGAATGGGCTGACCAGAAGTACTGCTAATCAAGAATCTGGCTTTTGTGCGCTTCGCCAAGCCGAGCATGTTGAGTGTCCCCATGAAAGAGGTTTTTAATGTCTTGACGGCATTGAACTGATAGTGGGGGGGAGATGCGGGGCATGCCAGGTGATAGATTTCTGTAGCAAATGAGAACGCTTTTTCTGGGAGAAATGGAGGGTAGCGGACTTACGGTCACATTCGATCATGAAAGGTTCGACTACATCGTGACGGACCAACTCAAAGTTGGGGTGACCGACCCAATGACTGACGGTGGTCTTTGAGCCGGTGAAGAAGTTGTCTATGACGGTAACTTCGTGGCCCAGGAGCATGAGTCGATCGACGAGATGGGAGCCGACGAAACCAGCGCCACCGGTGATGAGTATACGCTTCCTGCCGGAAGGGGAAAGTAGTTTCACGGGAGGAAAACGAGAAAGGGTCGTGTACGAAATGGACTGAGTATCTGGGTGGTAGATAGACTTTGATTGATAGGCATTGAGGCCTTGGGTGAAACGCGCGTGATCTGTTTCCTCCTTCACGTCGGAATCTGGGGCATGGTTTGCTGACGCGGTGACGACATAGTGCGATCGAAGATAAAGTGAGCGCAGGACATCGATGGGGACCTCGCTGTCAAAACCGAATCGCGTGAAGCCGACTGATTGTATTTCATCACCGTTTTTATCCAGAGTGCGGATCTGTTAGGGAGAGGGGGGGTAGGGTGGGTTAGATGAAAGCATGGAGAAGAGAGGGACAGAGGGACTGTACAAGTTCTGCCGGTAGTAAGTTGGACATGAAGAGAAAGGCGATGGATGAGATGTGGAGGACGAGGAGGGAGGGTTTGTTATAACATGAGATGAAGGAAAATAGCTCACTGGATTGACTGCGGTTATTGGTTTTGCGGACATTTGGTGGTATACTTTTAGTACTAGCACTTGGGGTTGTGTCACTGCCGGCACGACCTCGTCCAATTGCACGTTCATTCAGGAACAGAGTTCCACCACCACGCAACCCGTGACCCGAGGAATACCCCAGACACTGCCATAATCCGTCATGATGTAGTCAAATGTGACATTTCTCTTCCAAAATAAATCAATTATTTACTCACCATCCATCATGCCTCGAGTGCAAAAATCTCAAAAGCCAAGACACGATCCCCTCCTCGCTCAGCTCAACGAGGATGAACTCCATGAAAAGTACGGTCGTGTCTCCCAGCCTGGCAAGCGCAGAAAGTCACGGAGTTCTGCCACGGAAGATGGCAACGACGAGGTGCGTATCGATCATCTTAGGAAGCACGCAAGCACGTTCAATGCATATTCTCTAGGTCATCCTCGACCCTAAAACCTCACGCAAGATCTTCGAGCTTGCTCGCGATCAACAAGAGGAACTAGACATGCCGGACGATCAAGATGACGAAGAAGACACAGACACAGATGCGCGGAACCTGCAGCCGCGCATGCAAATTGCAGATGACATCTCAGACGATAGCGATAATGACGGACGCGACGACATGAGCGACGCTGGCGATGCCGAGGATATGTTTGTGAGTCCCGATTTCCATCGGACCGATCGGGGCGCTCTCATGTGGCACTCAGCAACTGGATTCCGGCGATGTCCATGCGCTGGATACCCTCCTTCCACCTAACTCGGGTGAACGGCGGACATTAGCAGACGTTATTTTTGCCAAACTCGAAAGTGGCCAGCCTGGCAGCGTTACCGTCATTCAGAAAGTACAACAAGGTCTGTCACCGACTACCCCCGTATACATATATTGTTACCCTGCAGCTTCTTACACTAATGCAGACAGGGAGCGCCCTGATCCAGCCTTAGGACTAGATCCCAGATTGGTTGAGTCGTATGCAAAGTACGCCCTATTCACTTAGTATCGTACGCGATACTAATAGGATCAGACTAGCGGTTTTTCTTCACGGGTATAAATCGGGAACCTTGCCAAAATTGTTCAAAGTCATACCTTCCCTCCCGGCCTGGGCTCGCATATTAGCCCTTACGAGGCCCGAAGACTGGAGTCCCCATGCCTGCCGCGCAGCCACACGAATTTTCGTGTCCACTATGAAGCCCTCGCAGGCCCAGTTGTTCTTGTCTGTCGTATTACTGGACGCAATACGAGAAGACATCCAATCCAACAAAAAGCTCAATGTACAATATTACGAGTGCCTGAAGCGCGCTTTGTACAAGCCAGGCGCCTTTTTCAAAGGCATTGTATTCCCCATGCTAGAAGTAAGCCGATGTAGTACTAGTTGAGCCTCTACTGACACTTTTATTCATTCCTTGGGCTATAGAATGGGTGTTCGCTCAAAGAAGCAGCAATCATAGCCTCCGTAGTTGCCAAAAAGAAGGTTCCCGTCCTTCACTCAGCTGCGGCGTTGATGCGGATCGCGCAGATGGACTACACTGGTAAGGATCAGTCAAATTCCACGAAACCGGAAACTCAGTGTCACGGCATAGGTCCCAACTCGTTATTTATCCGCGTGCTCATCGATAAGAAGTACCAACTCCCATACAAGGTTGTCGATGCCCTCGTGTTTCATTTCATTCGCCTCTCCAACTCGTATAAGGCTCGCTCACGTGCGGACGCGGAAAAACTACCCGTACTATGGCACCAGAGTCTCCTTACTTTCTGCCAAAGGTACAGATAACGGCTGCCGTCCACGCATAGCTAGCTTATTTGCCCCTTCAGGTATTCGCCTGATCTGACGCCGGATCAGAAGGACGCTCTTTTGGACGTTATTCGGGTCAATCCTCATCCTCAGATAGGTCCCGAAGTACGGCGAGAGCTGGTGAACTCGGTCGCGAGGGGTGAGCCACGGTCAGATGCTGCTCAGGACGTAGATATGTCATGACAGTGTTGTTTCTCTTCACTTGGGTTACATTCTTACCGGACAGATGGGGCTTCGTTGTATCCGGCGACCGGTCTCATTTGAGTATCCTGTCGCTGTATCACCAAAATAACTTCACGCGAGGCTTCCGTCGACATATCGTGTGACCACTGAGATGATCTTCGAGTAAGCGATTGAGTGTCTTCTTTTTCTATTTAGATGGTTATCCTTTGGACCGGCATCAAACACATGTCTCCGGAAGGTGCCCCTGAGTACCTCCCCGATGCCACAGGTCTGACTGAGTTGTTTGCTTTCGTCTGTTGAGGGCTTGTCAATGGCCATCTCTGCCAACCGTGGCAGGTGTTGATCGAACGTTGATCCCTCGCTCAGGCTGCCGAGTTTTCCCCTTTCCTCCGGGCTATTTGCTTTTTGGGCTGCACTTCGTGGGATACGCATACGATGCTGTCCACAACGACGAAATGTTTAGATGGCATCGCTGTTCTCCGTGATGCCCTGATAGGTCTTGCATGGTGCATTGAACAATGCCGGCCGCCTGTTGATGCACCGCATACGTGTTGGTTCCCGACTTCCTGGGCACAGACAGCATTGAAGTAGCCATGCTAGACTATGGGACTGGCTCGACAGGCATTTACGCTGTCTACGGAGCCGATGGAGAACCTGGTCTACAATTCAGTTACCCCCGACGGAACAGACCTGTGACACACGGAATGGCGTAGCCGGTGCGCAGAATTTCGTAGCTACAGTGGTGGCGTCAGAAGCTCTAATTGTGTTTCTAATTCGAGCTGCCGTACCATAGGGTGCGGGGGTCCAGCAGTTGAATAATGAGAGACTCGCAGGGACTCGAAGTGTCGTGTTGATACAAAATAACATACAGTTGGGAAATTGGAAGGATCGAAGATCTACTCAACGCGACATATACAGCATGAGCACTGGGACTCACAGATCTGGCATATGACGCCACGTCACAATATCATCCATCTTCCTATCAACAACCTGTGACGTTTCTGATCCAGGGTTCCACCACCTCGTCTGCGATCTGGTCGGAGTTCAGCTCCATGAAGAACATGTGCCCATTTCCGTGAATCCCGACATTTTCCAAGCGGACATGTGTCACACTCACACCAGCTTCTTCAAGAAACTGGACCGTGGCCTCTTCATAAACTGCATGATACCCGGATTCTGACGTGACAAGAAGCACGGGAACCTTTGCGAGATGAACGAGCCGTCTTGGGGGACGGGCTTGCTGGAAAGAAGTGTAGTCTTCTCCTTGGTGCACTGCGATCGGGCCAAGGTCCGAAGCCGACGAGATTGGTGGGTCGAACGTGAGAGGGATGTAGGTCAGACCAAAGCTACGAGCTGGGTTTCTCGTGAAGATTGCGTTTTGAAAAGGGGGTCCATTTGGCTCAAGGGCTACGATGGCTCTGACGAGGCTTGGACGGGCATCACCCAGTATCCATCCGAGATAGCCAGACTGGGAGTGGGTCACGACGACGACGGGCTAAAATGGGAGTCATCGACATCAGTGTACGATCATTAATGGCAGGCTGGTGTTGTTACGCACTCCTATTTTATCCAACAGCTCTGAACCCGCTGCTTTCATGAGCTCGGAAGTCTCGACAGCGGAAGTGAGGCATGGTACAGTGGAGCGATAGAATGCGTCGAAGACTGGATCGCCTTGGGTTCCGCTTCCGGGCCACTGGGTGTGTAGCGTAGCCTGTGGCCAAGTGCCATATTTCGCGGTGGCCGTAAATCGTGACTCGATGATACGTGTAGAAAAGATACCAGTGTCGCCGTCGACATTGGACTGCCAGGCAGAACGTCCCCGAGCGGGTTGGTCGACAATGAACACCTGCAGGGAGTAATGAAGTCTATTTTCCACATGTGGAGGCCAGACTTTTACCTCGTATCCCCGATTCAGGAAATAGTCCGCCCAGCCAGGTCGTCCATCCTGGGGTGTTCAGCCAGTTTGTCCCAGTCATTCCATTGCCGTGGATGAAAAGGATCGCAGCGGTGTGCATCACTCGCGCTGGTATCAAATGTTCGACGTACAGTTGCCCATGAGAGATCTCTGAGGAGCCACGGGGAACATAACGACCACCGACGATAAAAATACTGCCTTGTATGCAGAGCTCTGCCCGAAGAACGTGGTTCTGGCCGGCTGGTTCGAGCTCGAGACCCTACAAGACGATACACAAAGAAGAGGTTCAGGAAAACACCTGCGATCAGTACCTCGAACAAGTGTGGTCATAAAAGCATCCCCCGAGGGTATTAGGCTGCAGTTCAGGATGTTTCCGCCCGCCATGAATAAAACGATACCAGCAAGGAAGACGTGTAGTACTTGGAGTAGTAATCACACATATACGCAGCAATCGAGGAGACTGGAAGCTGAGGACATTGTCACGTCATGTGTGCAAGGTCCTATTTCCGTCTCTTTTTTGTCTCACCCCCTGGCGCCACACGAATAGCACCCAGCACCTCCTGACATTTGCTGATCCGTGGAACCTTTGGGTTCTTGTATAGAAACGTGACCCACAGCAGCTTTCTTATTTTTATTCCCCAATGCAACGTTGAAGACTGCATCAATTTCATCCTCAGGTGCGCTCCGTTTTTTCGAGGACTTCTTTGGGGATTGAATCTCTGGAGTAACCAATGCGGCTGGAGTTGAGGTCGCCGGGTGAGAGGAGGGAGCTTGCGAGCGTGGCTGATCGGTCTTCGGGGTATTGGCTTTGCTGTTCGATTGCAACGTTTTCCACTCCTCCGGTCGTCGTTGTAACAGGTATAGTTGAGGTTACGAGCAAAGAATTTTCCGTAGAACGACGCTGCGAGGAATTGTTCGTAGGGAATCATAGAGCGTGCAATTTTCTCCTATGGGGCAAATGAGATTCACATCTCGCACGATCGCATCTCGCACGTACTCTCAGATAAGGATCTGCAAAAGCCCAGCAACGATCGCCGACACGACTTCCTATCCGGTCGTCGACAAGAGTGTGATAATGTCCGAATGAGTGATGTAGGTGAAACGGCGTTTGTTTTTATGTGACACGCTCGGTGATTCCAACAATACATCGAAAACTCGCGAGCCCGTTGCATTGTGAGCTATGCCCATGAGTTCTTCCATTGAGAGCGAGCTTATGCTGGTGGAAGCCGGGATGAAACTAAAGTGGAGTGGTCATAATCTGAATAGACGAACCTGTCTACCACTATCGAGCAATGAGGCTCTTTGAGCCTAAGGAGAGACTGCAAGATGAGGGCTCCCTGTATTTTTTGTTCTCTTGGATTTTCGGTTTCGGCTTTGCGACCTGACTTTTTCTTGCGGTCAGTATCAGTTGTTGATACCTCTGCTGGAGGTAATGCCTGGTACTCCTTAAGGAACCATGAGATCGTGGTCTGAAATGAGCCAATCAAACATACCTCCAATGATTTCAGAAGTAATACACATGGCACAAGTTTATTCCGGTTCTCTGGACTCGAAATCTCAACGGCAGCGAAGACAGCCTGGACGAAGCGGGATGTTAGCTCGAAAGGTTTTTCAATAAACGCCTATAAGCTGACCTCACAAACATCCTGTTCGTGGCTTCCGAGGCTACATGACCTATCTATGAAGGCGCGAAGGACTCCAGTTCTGGAAGACCCTATGACTCATGGATTAGCGAACAATTTCATGTTGTTTAAGAATTTGGACTTGCTAGTCACTTTACTCCACGACGATTCGAGCTCCTGGAGGGCGTCACCAAGTTGATTGCTGTCCAGTCGTTCGACAGCTTTAGCAACGACGAAGTTTGCAACTGGGTGGAGTGCTAGTCGCGCAAGCTTTGCCTCGGAAGTATGTGGACCAAAGTAAATTGAAGGCTTGTTCTGGACATCGCGATACTAGTGTTTCCAGCAAGTGAGAGGAAGTAGGGTCTCTGAGTAACGTAACAAGATAGTCAGATGCTTCGGGCGACGTGTGTGGATCCTCCTCTGTGGCAAATACATGATTATACAAGAGACAGAAAGGGCAAAAGATAAGTGCGCACGATACGCAGTAATCATTCCCACTAGAACTCGGTCCATGAGAGAGTCAGGGAATGACGCTTCGCCGTGCTCAGCCTCAATCTCCAGGACCAGCTGACATCACCTGCAGTTTAGTTCAACGAAGGGGCGAATGAGCAATGAAACTCACCTGTAACAATGGACTGGCCACCTTGTTCCCAGCGAGAGCCCTGACCTCATTCGCATCGAGTCCATCTCTCAAGATCTGCAAGAACTGGGCAGCAGCGTCACGAAACTCGCTTGGTACCATGGCTCTGGAGTCCTCCTTCTCCTTTCCTTTGTCATTGGAAAACACAGATTTCATCGTGCCATGTTTTGCTTTCCATGACGTGCTCTTCTTCGATCGCACAGACCTATGAGCGCCGAGTCCCCGGGGAGTGCTGTTGGACACAGCAGAAGAAGTAAAGATCGTAACACGTGTGATGCGAAGGGGTCCATGACGAGAGTAGTGAAGTTTGGGCGAACTTCCTGCGGAGGGAATGTCCAAACTCGAAGGGGAAAAGTAGAGTATGACTACTCACTTCACAGATGTCCAACACAAGCTGCGTCAATGTTCGAAGTTCGCCATTGTTGTCGGAATTGGGGACCTCTGGCAGGATGCCTTTGGTCTGCAAACAATTTTCATTAACAGGCTCACAGAAAACCCAGCGAGGACCATACCTCCCGAGAAACTGTCCCAGAAGCAACCGAACATAATGTTTGGCAGACGTGAGAGGCAAATCGATGCTTGAAGAGCTCCTCGAACCTGTGTGAGGGCTGAGTCTATACCATGGACATAAGATGCGACTACACCCACGAGCCACTCAGACTGTCTACGAACACTCTCCGTACGAAGTCGTCCATTGAATGTGCCATTCGCTCCAGAACAACCGAACAGTCTGGATCGGTGGCCAATTGCTTCTCTTTTCCCGACATCTCAGCGAGAGCAGCAACGAAAAACAAGCGTTTCGCTGGAGGACGCGCCACAAGGGCTCGTGAGCATTTGCGGGCAATTTTTCAGGACTGGAGGGGGGTCACACACCTTCGTTGGGATCAAGATCGTCATTCTCGTTCTCGGGCTGGTGCTCGTCTTCCTGCCAGGTTTGTAGCTGTTCGTCGACGGTGCGGAAGTATGCTTTAATGTCGGGCTCAACATACCCGAAAGGCGCTTCTGGGTGTGCCTCCTCTACGTGAGGAGCAGATATAATCCACGATGGCTCCCCCGAGGGTTTTTGGTAATGATCTTCCTGTGCTGGTGGTTGGTTTTCAGTTGGTTCGGGGTTGTTTGGTTTCTTGTGTTTCTTCCCGCGTTTCCGAAGCTCTCTGGGCATCTTGAACACAGCGTATCGGTGATAACTGCAGTGTCAGTGAACAGCTGCTTCAAGTTAAGTTAGATTGAGGACATTGGCAGTCTGTAAATCATAAAAGCCGTAAAAGGCACAAGGACCCGGCTAAGGGGGGTCCGAATCCGATGGCACTCGAGATCAGATCCAATAGATAGCTGCCCTACAGTACAGTCACTGAACAGTGAAGGCTTCCATGGCCCCAGCATCTTGCGCTTTGTGCCAGAACGCAAAGGCAATTCTGAAGAGACCCAAGACTGGTCAGCAGATATGCAAAGAATGCTTTTTCTTCGTCTTCGAAACCGAAGTCCACCATACCATCACCGAAGCAGAGCTGTTCAAAGCCAGGAGACCGAGTGGCCATCGGCGCATCGGGAGGGAAAGGTTTGTTGACACGCCGAAATGCATACTTCTCAATGTCATATCCTGATACCCGGAACCACAGACTCGACGGTGCTCGCGTATGTGATGAAGACATTGAACGACCGATATCACTACGGTCTTGACCTCTACCTGCTCTCTATAGACGAGGGAATCACAGGTTATCGAGATGATTCGCTGCAAGTATGTGATCTACATCATCGTGTTCGTTCTCGATGCCCCTAACATAACTCGAAACAGACAGTCAAGCGTAACCAGCTGCAATACAACATGCCCCTCAAAATTCTATCCTACGAGGAACTCTACGGCTGGACCATGGATGCAATAGTTTCTGAGATAGGCAAGAAGAATAACTGTACATTTTGCGGTGTATTCCGACGGCAAGCACTCGACAGAGGTGCTTCCTCGCTAAACGTCGACCATATTGTTACCGGTCACAACGCCGATGATATTGCAGAAACAGTATTAATGAATAGTAGGTGTCACGAGTCTCCAGAAACTTCATACCTCATGAAACGTTGCAGTAATGCGTGGCGATATCGCTCGTCTTGGTCGATGCACGATGATCTGCACGCAAGGAGAGGATACCATTAAGAGGTCGAAGCCCTTTAAGTATGCATATGAAAAGGAGATTGTAATGTCAGTCATCTACGTTCTGTCAAGCGTGTTCTCGTCTCAATCTCCCAAAGGTATGCATATTTCAAGAAACTCGACTACTTCTCGACAGAATGCATCTATTCCCCTGATGCATATCGCGGTCACGCCCGAACGTTCCTCAAGGACTTGGAAGCTGCCCGCCCTAGCGCAATTATTGATATAATCCACTCAGGCGAAGCATTCGAAGTCAGAGAGGACGTGAAGGCAACACAGAAACCACAGCGTAAGCATTAGACGTACTCCGACTAATCAGAAGCTCACATTTTTGTAGAAACATGCAAGCGATGCGGTTATATGTCAAGCAATGATCTCTGCAAAGCATGTACGCTGCTTGAGGGCTTAGAGCGTGGTATGGCGAACTCAGTGATAGTACGCCTTTCTCTTCTATTTCAGAGCGCTTGAGGCTAATATGACATCACAGACGGACACAGCCCGGAGAAAGCTGGACGCGATGGGTCCTGCACCAGAAAATCTAAGAACCATTCCACTTTTCAGATCACCACTTCCGGCCGTTTCAATTGAATCGCCAGTACAAGACCCAGGGAGCTTAACTCTGACCGGACCGACCTAGAAGCAATGCTGATAATTGAATTTCATGGGGTTTTATGGGGACAACAAGATGAATCTCGGCTCAACACTAGATCCCTGTAGTCTGCTCATGGTCGACCGAACAAATGTGTGCATCATAATCCGCTCGGAGTCCAATGTGATCCACTTCATTGACTACCCAGATGGCGACCTTCTTCCTTCCGCATCACAGAAAGTCTTCAGAAGGCGATTGCACTTGTCCAACAATTCCCGTGTCTGGACTTCCTCCACCTTTGACTCAACGAGTTTTTTGCTGCCCACTCGTTCGCACCCGCACCGATTTGTCTCTGAAACGTAGAGGGTGCCAACTTCGACAGGCTGCGTTGGGTCCGTCGAGCGTGCTACTGTGCTGATGACAGGTAGGAACGCGAGGGGAACAAGTGACACGTGTACCGCGGATATGGACGCCTTGAAGGCACTGATGGGGTGATACGGGGATCCAAGAAATCGTGCCTGAGAGAGGTTCCCCTCAGCGAAAGGAACTGAAATCAAACATGGCAACTTACAATATAGAACGACATGTACATGCATATCGAAGTGATGGTTCCAAGGAGTGCACTTGCTATGTTCGTGCCAGCAACTCCCGGCAACGTTGTGAAGTGTCTTACGGCTGGCTTGCCATCGACCTGGTTCCGAGTTGCTTCTCGATCCAAGTGCAAAGATATCAGGTTCATCTGGTACTTGGAACTCTCATACGAATGTCGAGACTCCACCAGCTGCCAGTCTTTGGGATCGTAAAACTCGGAGCTGGCTTCGTGGGACGAGACCCACACCACTCGGGCGCCCGTGGATTTCGTGTACTTGGCTAGAAGAGGTTTCAAGGCTCGGAACTAGGCAAAACTATATCAGTATCGGTGCAACACGGCTACTCGAGGAAACGCACTAGAACATAGTGTCCAAAGACATTGCATTGCCACACCCAGCCCAGCCCATCCTGACTCACATCGCCAGTGCTCTGGATGTAGTATCGTGGGGTAGTGACTGCCGAGACCCAGTTCGTCAAGAGCTGCCAGACAGCTAGCGGCCAGTTGATTTGCGCGAAGCAGGCCACTCCCGCATTGCAAATGAGATGCGAAACGTAAGGATAGCTGTGGACAAATTTGAGGGAGCAGACGCGTGATGCGTTCGGAAGACGTACGTTTGAGAAATCTCGTCCGCAAAGCGAAAGACGCTTTGAATGTGGGACAAGTCAATTGTATGTATTACAATGTTCAAATTTTTCCGGAACAACTCGGCGTGGCCATCATAATATGGCGAGTTCTTCAGACGCCGAACGTGTTCGTCGACCAAGTCGTAGAGCTTAGTTCGGGCAGCTTCAGCGCGTTGTCTGCTTCTGCAGGCCAGGATCAGTGTAAGGCCGTCGCATGTGATTTCTGGTCCCTTTAGTGCCAAGGAGACATTGTGAAACGCATATTTTGGTCGCGCGTCCTCTGAAGTCTTGGTTGACAGTTGCAAAAGCAGACGGTGGCAAATACCAAAACCAACACCACTGCAAAGTACAAGTTATTTCAGTGGCAGTCTTTGGACGAGATTCTTTGACCCAACCTGTTGGCACCAGTTACAATGATGACTGGTTGTGGGTCGGAAGACATGGGTGAAGACAAGTTGTGACTTCTCAAATGGAATCATACGATTTCCTTCCATTATATTAGGCCAAAGCAAGCTAAAATGACCTGGCCATTTTCAGACTTCCTTGCCTAGTAAATAGAGGATGCCGGTAATTCAACAGCGTATGATATATATGTAGTATGCGTATGAACAGCAAGTCAACAGGGCCAAGTTAGATGAATCGCTCCCACTGGGCTAAGCATCGCTCTTCTTCTTTTTCTTCTTTGGAGAGTCTCCATTAGCAGCTGCAGCAGCGGCTGCCTTTTCTGCCTTGCGTGCCTTCTTCTTTGCCTTCCGTTCGGCCTCAGTCTCACCATCCTCCTGCACAAACTATCAACAACGTGGACACTGGTAGAGTGACAGCGGAAGACTAACCTTGGGTTCCCCTGCGTCAACCTGACCATTTGCTTCGCTTTCTCGCCGTTTCCGCTTTTTCTCTTTCTTACTCTCCTTCGGCTCCTCATCAACATCCATCTTATCAGCGGCATCTGAGTCAGCCTCCGTTTGCTTCTCGCTCTTGCGCTTCGCTCTCCGCTCCTCCTTAGCCTTCTTCTTCTCAGCCTTCACGTCCAAGACTGCTCGGATAGCCGTCTCCATCGGCTCACGTTGGGTGGGTACGAGGTCAACGGCATCTGCGGCCGTGTTATACGTTTGCGTGTCACCATTCATCGTGAACTTTTGTTGCTTCTTCCCCTCGTCAGCATACCGCCGGACACCAGACATGTCGTTCTGGTGTTCTAGTGCACGCAGTCGAGACTCAAGTTTAGCACGATTCTCAACACCAATGGCGGGTGCTTGGTCCTCGGACTTGCCGTCGGCGTCGGTGAGAGCGTCAACGCGAATTGAGAGAGCAGCTTTTGTTGCAACCATACGAGCCATCTGCGACACTTGTCAACGTATGATCGTGGGCGGGAGCATACGACTCACCTTTCCCTTGAGTTTTGGAGGAGCTTGGCCGATCAGTGAAGCCTACGTGATATGCAATTAGCTGAAGAGGTGAGTCTAGAGATCAAGTTCGCGTACATGGTAGATTAGACCGTATTTTGGGGTGTCATGTTTTGTTTTCAGCGCGCGGAAAAGCGCTTTTTCAGCACCAAGAATCTGAATTGTCGAAGCTGGGTGCTTAGCCAGGCTCAAAAGACTCCCAGCATGTGATATCAGCCTTGCACCAACAAGATCGCCAACAAGAGCCGTGAGGTTTGGGGCGATAGCATTCATACGATTGCGCAAGTATTCTGCAAGTTGAGCGCGGTATGCAGATATGGAAATGACCTGGTCACAAAGAGCGTGTATGTGTTGTATGTCGCTGTCTGAGATCTCTGTGCCCATCGAGATCTCGGCAGCAGCTTTAAGGACTGTTTCCAAGTCTTCTGGCAAGATGGACTCGAATGAGGTTGACGCTGCATTTGTGCGGAAACCCATGATACGGATGACTTTCGCGTACGCGAGGTTGTCCGAGATTATTTTGGCCATTTCAGGGAAATGCCAGCCATACCATTCCTGGGAAAGGTGAATCACATGTATACCAGATTGTGTGGGCAGTCAACTCACCTTGACGCGCATGGCATAAATATTTATCTCCTTGTCTAAATCGTCCAGGAGGGCAATAGCTTGCACAATCATCGTGTCGACCTTGTTTGGTGAGAATTTTAGCTTGAACCTGGAAGATGCGTTAAACTACCGGTCAACTGGTGGATTTTTTCTAAGCTCACCGAGACAATGAATGACTCAAACCCAAACTCATAGTAGCAAGGTCCTTAGGGTCAAGGCCATCCATAAGGGCTGCTATTTGGCTGCGAATGCCTCTCCATAGATCACTGTGGTCATTGGGGGGTGATGGTGCGGTAACTTTTATGCTGAGCTTCTTCGATATTGAGTGTGCTATATACAAGGTATTTTAGCATGGCACACGAGATGATAATCTCACATACCTAAGCGCGGGTCTACCACCACCAGGGACTCCTTTCCCTTGCCTTTCTCCACAACTTCTTCTGTCAAGAATTTCTTCAAGCCTTTCCCTAGCTTTCCTTCCTGAACAGCTGTGAGGTCCTCAACAGCAGTTGCCGTCGAAGTAAAGCGATGCAAAGCCTTTAGTTTCAACCTTCAAGTGTAATTCCGCGTTTTAGACGCAGTTATTAGGCACAAGTGGAGGGAAGATCGACGCACAATTTGTTTGCCCCCTCCGGTGTGTCGAACGCCTTGTGCAGATCGGCAGAGTCGAGTTTTGCTGAATCGGTCAGCTTGAACAGGCAATAGCCCATCGCCGTCTCGTACAGGACCAACATCGTGGACTACTTGGAACCAAAACCAAGATATCGAGCGAAAGGCTTGGTGAAATATACCTGCGACGCTGCTTGTGTCCTCGACTCTTTCCAAGATTTTTCGAGCGTGGTAATCTGGCCTCAACGCCACGTGGATAAGCTAGAAAAGGCAATCAGTATAGGTTGTCCCACACAATCAAAGTGCACATGGTCAGTATCATGTCAGCAATGGCATATGTAAGTGATCACTCGTAAGCGAGCTGTAACCTTTATATATAAGTCGGGAGACCGATAAACTTGCTCCCATCCCCCACCCGTGCTTGAGATCTGCCCAACATGCTTCTCAGCACAGTGTTACCACTCGTCTTACTCGGCACTGCTGTCCAAGCAGTCACCCAGAGACCTCTCGCCACTGGCAATACTGACGCGTCTTTGAGCTCGGAAAAGCTGCTGCAGATCACGAACTTATCTTCTATTCAGTCTGAAGAGTCATTCACAGCTCTTTCGCACCCTCGGTTCCCTAACCATGCCATTCGCATCAAGAAGTCTACCTTCTGCGACCCCACTGTATCGTGAGTTCATGGGCACCTCACTGGCATATCTCTTGCTAAAAGGATGCGAGTAGTGTATACACCGGTTACTTGGATATAGACCAAGGTGCCAAACACCTGTTTTTCTATTTCTTTGAAAGCAGGAGAGATCCGGTCAAAGGTAGGCTCTAAATTCCTCGCAGGCGGACGAGACAGTCAATGTGCCAACTTCTCAGACGATGTCATGATGTGGATCAATGGAGGTTAGGCTGTCAGTTTGCCCCACTTTTGACTCTGAATCGAATGAATCCCAGGCCCGGGATGCACCTCTTCGCTGGGCCTCTTGTTCGAACTAGGTGCCGATTCTTGATTTGATGTTCACATACAAGTGTCAAACAGAGCCTCGCAATTCCAGGTCCTTGCAGCATTGACACCACGGGGACTTCGGCTGATGGCACCACCTGGAATCCTTACTCGTGGAACAACGAGGCTAACATATTCTTCCTCGATCAACCGTACGTTAATCACTGGGTCCATTTGACGCGTGCATCCCTCTCATGACGAGCGTAGTGTCGGGGTTGGATATTCTTACGCCGACTTCGGTGAAACAGTCGAGACTACTGAAGAAGCTGCTCGCAACGTCCACGCATTTATGACCATCTTCTTCGAGACTTTCACACAATTTGCTGGGAAGCCACTTCACCTGTCTGGCGAGTCGTATGCAGTAAGTATCGTTCGAAGTCCGCATCTTGGGCCAACCTATGACCACGTACGGTAGGGCCGTTACCTTCCCGTCTTCGCCAGCGAGATATACGACCAAAACCTCATCGCGAAGGCAGAAGGTCGCGAAACAATCAATCTCCAAAGCATCCTCATCGGGAATGGTATCACAGACGTTTCAACGTAGCTTCAAACCTTCTCCTGACGTTCTCTGGCTAAGCCTGATGTCTAGGTTATACGAGGGCATGTACCACATCCAGTGTGGTACATCAGCATTAGAGGTACCCTTCCAAACTATCAACAACTGCGTTCAAATCAAAGCGGCGGCAAGTGAATACACCCCCCTTCCCTTCCTTCCACTCACACCCGCATCTTGTAGCTACCAAGGTGCCAGGCAGAAATGCGTAAATATTGCATCGACCAATTCGACCACATTGGATGCGAAGCTACCGTAGACTTCTGTGATAAGCAAGTCAGAGGACCTTACTGGGCGAGCGGCAAGTTCTGCTCCTGTCGTGAATGTGCACCGGCTTACGGTCGAATCCAGGACGAAATGTTTATGATGTTTCAATGGTCTGCGTCTTCGTATTTGATACGTAGTTCAACATAACTGAATTTGGTGTATTCCTAGGTCTGCGAACAAGATCTTTGCTACCCCGAAGAGGAAGCGATCAGGGAATTCCTCGATTTGCCTAGCACCCGTGCAATGCTCGGCGCTGAAAGCCCTGGAAATTACAGCATATGCTCTAACGTAGTTGGCCGCAACTTCGTTTCGCACCTGGACAAGTGGGCGGCTCACACCCAAGATTATGTCGCCGCCCTTCTCGAACGCGACATTCGAGTTTTGATTTACGCCGGGACGTACGATTGGCAATGTAACTGGGTCGCTAATAAACTCTGGGTCGACAAACTTGAATGGACCGGCAACGAGGCATACAACAAGGAGGAGTGGAGGTCGTGGCTGGTCGATGGAGAAGCAGCTGGAGAGACGAAGAAGTCGGGGAAACTGACATTTGCGAGTGTGTACGGAGCCGGACATATGATAAGTGTTTCGACTCTACTTCTCTCGGTTCTTAGTCTGACCCATAACTCACGTCCCTCATGACAAGCCTCGGGAAGCACTGGCTTTGGTCTCTAGGTGGCTGGCCCAGAAAGATATCTGACGAGCCTGACTTCTATCCGCCATGTCTCAAAAGTGTTGAAATCAATGTTGCGTTTCAAATTTCCGTCAGGTGGTTAAGTGTGGTGGTAATCGGGGCCGACTTGGCTTCTTTTCTTGTCAGAACTAAATACGCTTTGGTCACCATGCCTGTCGGAGAAGCTCATAAATCCATGCACATGCACACTTTCAAGGAGTATCCATGACAACACCGGCGCATTGTCGTTTGACAGTCGATCGAGTCTTTTATGCAATTTCCCTAATAAGGGACTACAAAACGATCGGTCAGATTTTCGTGGTTGGGAGATAAAAAAGCTCGTACAACATGTTCTGTTGTTCTTTTCTTCCCCCTTCGTCGTGCAGTCTTGAGGTCAGGGTGACCATACTTTTTTTTGTTCACTTCCTCACCGCGCCCTGTAGATCTTGTTTGGTTGTTGCCCAGGAGGTGACCTGGCCCGAGTGTTTCTGTCTTTGATATAGTTTCGTTGTTCAAACTCTGGAAGTTATCCGGGAATGGAGATCCTTCTTTTCTTTATTTTCTCTTGGGCCCTTGCTGCTGCTGCGCGCGCGCTTCCATTGAGGCGGACCTCCCCAGACATAGAAATCTTGAGTAAGTAGCAGTTTAATGGTCGGTTCGGGAGCTTACTTTTGCTGATTATGTTTAGTATTCGCCAATGTTTTGGAGCAGCTGGAGTCAAACTTTTACTCGCAGGCTCTTGAAAAGTTCAATGCTTACAGCTTCGAGGCGGCAGGATTCGTCTCGGCTGAAGTCCCCGTTCAACAAATTCAAGTGATTGCGAGTGACGAGAGTATACATGCCGTCACTTTGGAGGTTTGCACACCACTAGACGATCGACCATCTATTGACCAAGGTTCGCCCTTCACAGTCCGTCATTATTGCTCTTGGCGGCCAGGTGGTCTCTGGCTGTACCTTCGATTTCTCTGCCGCACTTATAGATGTCAATACGATGGTCGCTACAGCACGCGTAATCGAGAACGTTGGTGTCAGTGCCTATTTGGGCGCGTTAACCGCAATAGCCGACCCCGCGCTGGTCACTGCTGCTGGCAGTATCCTGACCGTTGAAGCTCGTCACCAAACTATACTCAACCTCTTGTCTGACGCAACAAGCATCCCTCAGCCATTCGACATGGCTCTTACTCCACCTGATGTGCTTGCACTTGCAGGTGGGTTCATCTCAGGATGCGATTTGGGGGTGCCAGGTACTTGCTTTCAGCTACTCCATTTCGCTCTCGATTTACACGCGCTCTTTAGCAAACCCTCCACTTACTGTCACGAATTATGGTTCCTTGACGGCTGGGACGAAACTCAGTTTCAGCTCTCCCGCGCTGACCGGGATGATCCCAGAAGATGTGAGCCCTTCCATTCACACTCTAGGCAAATCTCATCATTCTGTTTTCCCCAGCAATTATCCTGTCAGATGCTCGCAGGAGGGTTGAATTCGTCTATCTACCAGCCAATTTGTGACTGCGTCGTTCCTGAGGACGTCTTTGGTCCGGTGTTTGTCTTCATCATCATAGAGATTGAAAATGACAGGAAAGAGTCATACACGACAGCACCTTACACTAGCTCCCAATCGACTCAAGTTGTCGCTGGCCCCGCTCTTATCTTCATTGACAACCAACCGGACCTCATCGGTAACCTGATTCGCCCTGCTCTCGACAACGCCAGTGGGGGTGGAATGTTGGCTACAGCCCAATCGAGTATGCCTGCTACGGCAACCATGTCATTTGCTGCACCGACGACGGTGTCACTGGTACCTGGTACGTGAATATGACCAGAGGCTCGCTGTCCCCGATTGTTACTATCTTGAAATGCAGGAACCGCAATGTCGCTCGCATATCCCTCCGCGTATGACAACTCCCCTTCCTATTTCGACGGGTCCTTTCACAACTACAATTTCCCCGGCACAAGCAAGTGCCATTATGGCTAGTGTGGCATCCGCTTCGCCAACTACCATAGCCTAATTCGCTTCCGTTTTATCACCGGGTTCGCAAACAATTGGATTAATAATTCGTTAACTATGTATGTGGAGGCGGCCAGTCAGTACTCAGCAAGCAGATGTTGTGTGTATCGTGACCTAGTGCAAATCTAATGTAACAAGTTCCAGAGCATGGCCTGAAGTCCATCCAGTAAAGATTACCAGGTATCACAAGAAAAGTATAGACACTATCAATCGTCATCACTATCCTCACTCGACGACGTGCTGTCTTCATCTGCGCTTAGCTGACCACCAGCAAACTGGTTCAAAGACATCGGCCGTCCGGGGGTATTCGTTGCTGGTTCCGGTGACATTGCGGCCGCCAGTATGTCTTCATCTGACCTCTCCAGCTGTTGTTCCATTTCTTGTTGTAACGCATCGAGGTCAATCTCCTCGGCATCATTGTCCGCTGGGGCATCATCACCCACAACTGCGTCCCAATCATCTTCTGAATCGGAATCCTCCCTGGTCGGGGGTACCGGTCGTGAGGAGGGTAGCACGACAGAGGTAGATGCGTCTGGGAGTGCCAGTCGAGTAGCTGGTAGCTTTGGAGTGGGGGGTGATGATTTTCGGCGTTTGGTTTGCCGGGCGGGAACACCAAAGTCAAGCACCTCCTCAAGGTCAGAATCCACGAGATCGCGGGTATCAGCTTCTCTTTTGACTCTTTTGACCTCTTTGGATTTAGGTTTGGACTTCGGCAGGGACTCCTGCTTCTTCGGAGGGGTGCTGCGTGGGGGCTTGGCTTTGGGAGGCAAGCTTGACGGTGGCACTTTTGTGGGTGCAACGGGTAATTCCTTCCTTCCCGAAGTGACTGTTGCGAGGACTTCTTCAAAGTCGTCTTCCGGATCACCATCGGCATCCTCCAGTCCAACCAGGTCTCGTTCAAGCTCCTCCTCTAGCTCTATGTTAGCACGGTCGGGCTGGGGAGGGGGTGCGAGTGCTGCCAATAATTCAACGCTTGGCGAATGAATGTCTAAGTCAGCAGAATACATACGTGAAGCTGTATCTCGCAGTAGGGAAGATGCTGAGGTTTGAACTTTGCGGTCAAAACTGAAACTCATGAACGAGTCAAGTTTCTCGAGCGTGAAGGTCTGCGGCATCATGCAGGTTAGCGACCAGTGTGCTTGTGGTTGGGGGTGGGCTTACGCCAAGCTCTTCGTCGTATATCAGTACACAGTCATATTCTTTGACCGGCTGCTCCGTCCCCTTGAAAAGATGACTTTCTCCTGTCTACTACATCCCTTCAGTTGTCGTTTCAGCGACACGTCACGATGATCATACCTGGGTGCTGGGTCGCTCCACCGTGACACTTGTGGATTCCTTCCCACGTTTGACCTCTATGGACCCCGGCTTGTCGGGGTCGATAGATTCTGGCTTGAAGTTGTCTGTAAGGACAATGCCATTGAACACCCATTACACGCAGCACAATTCCGAAGACCCAGACATACACCGGAAGGAATAAAAGTCGCGATCGGGTAGGTTACTAGCGCGCTTAGGCGGGGCAATGCCTTTGCGTGCTTTGAGAGCACGACCGAGAGAAGTGCCAATGTCCACTCTATGGCGCCCTGCGACAGGCATCCATTGGGTATCTGCGGAGGCCATGGTGGTTCAAGAACAAGACCTGAGCGGTTATGACCGCCTCATACTTAAGTAATGGCCCTGGGACACTTGTGGTATGCTAATTGGAACGTCCTTGTGCTGAAGTAAGCATTATATGACATGGCACGAAGTGGAGCTTCTGAGACTAATACAACAAGAAACACCAACTGAGGAGCAACTACAAGTAGTCACGCCAACGGCCATAGCGCCACTGGATGTCATGAGGAATCGTCATTGTCATTTAACCGAACCTTTTCTTTCTTCTTCTTCTTCTTCGAGTTATCCTGAACATCCACTTTCTCCTCTGTACGTTTCCGTTTGTTCCGCTTCTCCTCCACTGTGAACGCTACTTCTTCAACAGGTGGCACGAACACCTCTGCACGTTCTGCGCGGCGCTTGGATGTCGCCTCGGCTTGCTATATCGCACATTTCGTGAATCTTGTACAAAAGTGAGGGCGGAGATACAAACCTTTTGTTTTCGTTGTTGTACTTCGCGTGCTTGCTTTTCGTGGGCCTTGAGGAAATACTCTCCAGACTCGAGTTGAAGATCGACCTGGCACAAAACAATACTAAGTGATCATCCCATTGGAGGATAGCATCTGCAATACCTTGCGAGGTTGCTGAGGTGGTGGGAAGGGTGTGTATACTTTCTTTGCTGGCTTCTCTTTCTTGGTGGGTTGGGGTTCGATCCCAGCTTCTTTTAGAGCTGCCTCCTTCGTCGCAACCTTCTCGTTCTTCCGGGCGGTCTTCTCGGAGGTCTTGAGATGGCGCTTCCGGAATTGAGGGAGGAAACGATCCCATGACTCGGTGGCTAACTTGGGATCCTTGGCCAACTCCCGTCGTATCATGAGTTCCTAGGAGGCGCTTAGCGACAACCGATAGCCTGAGGGGACCAAACTGACTTTTATTCGATATATGGGGTGGATGTTTTTCATACAATCAAGGACAATGCGCCGGACCTCCTTTAAAGATTTATGCGGGCCCATAACGCTAACGGTATTACCTTGGACCAAAACATAGCACTGCGTCAAAAGCTCGATAGCCTGGTCCCTGTCTGTGAGTACCCCCGTTGAAGAGTTGTATCAAAGCGTCTACCTTGAGAGTACTACCGTCCGGACCAATGATCCGTTGTCTCCTCTTCACGAAACGTTCTTTATTCCGCACGAGGTTTCCAATCTTGATGATGTCACATGCGATATCGTCTTGGAGAACCTTTTCAGCTTGATTGACGGCGACGCCTCGAGCGAGGAGCTTGATCATGTCACGAGCTTTAAGCACGATGTAAGGGTCATACGTTTTACGCGTCGTGCGCACGGACATCGATCCGTGCACCAAGTCAAGCGTGCATGCGATACCCTACGTTCTGTTGAGCTTGGAGCAAACCTGAACATACTAGGGACTCACATAATGGTCCAGTGCCCGTGTGACTGCACTCCACACCTCTCTTAAATACCTCTCCCTGTACTTTGGAAATAGTGTCGCGAATGAGGATTCTTCAGTGAATACGCCGCCTTTGTTGTCTGTTGGCTGGAAAGCGTCGATCTTCCACTGGGTGGAGGTTCAGTGCCAGTGCCTCTTCAGAGGGTGTCGAGCAATGCTCACACTGAGGTAGGTCAGTCAATCACAGTGCGATGGAGTTCACTGAAAGAGGCTTACTGGTCAATATCATCGGTATCCCATGCTGATCGAATGAAGGTCAGGATAGTGCAGGACAGGGCAATGGAGGCTCACGTTTATCCTTGCGGTGCTTCTTGTTGGAGTTCTTAGCAGATTCTTCCACTTGTGCTGCCATGTCGCTGTGGGTGGTACCTTCCGCGGACTGTTGTCAATGTGTTGCTTTAAATTTGGGCCTTTGACCTTTGCAAGTTGTTAACAAGCCATCGAAGGCAAAGTCAAGGCGTCACGTGCAATGATCATGCAGTGGAATTACTCGTAAAAACCAGAGGCCTTGATCTCTTGACACTCGCCCTAACAGCAAAGTTTCCCTGTAACCATGGACAATCTCCCAGAAGGTGCCTCACTGGAGGAAACAGTATCGTTGTCGTACGACGACGCTGTTCCCTACGAGGAACAAGTCTCGGAAATGCAAGCTACCACCCAAAACGACGATGCACGGCAAGCGGCGCTGCTAGATCGCATCGGCAACACTAAAGTATATCTACTCTCTGACTCTGTCCAAGATAGGGCGGCGAAGGTGCGCTGATATTGTATGGCAATGTGTACTTGGAGGACACCAGCCTGATGCTGCAGGTGTTCTCCCTTGAAGCGGAAACGTTCCCAGCTCGAGGAAGATGAAGATGTTGACATGGACGAAGGTGAGTAACCGTATCATAACAGGGCCCATTCTGCTCGTCTCACTGCTAGCGCTGTAGACTCCGTGCTGAGAGCTAACGCGCTGTTCTTCGTCGGGGCACCCATCTCGCACCTCCCAACCGCTCGCATATTCGCGTATGCCACGCACTTCGATGCGCATCCTATGGGCCTTGAATGGCTGAACGATAATAGCTGCATCTTGGTCTTCGAGTCCAAAGCTCTGGCACGCTCTGCACACCGTTATTTGCGAAAGTCAGCTGCGGAGGACATGGATGATGAAGGTTTCCTAACCGCCAAACCTATTCCTGTCACTCTTTGGCCACCAGAGGAAAGAATTAACAAGAGCCTTGGGAAGGGCGAAGGACTGAAGGGTGCTATCAAGATGAGGTGGGCGAAGAACGAGGACGTGAAGAAAAAGGGTGCGAAGAAGGAGAGTGAGTTCTACAAGAAGTACGGGACAGAGGCGGGGAAGCATGGAGATGCGCCACAGAAGCGAAGACGAGAGGATCGGTCGTCGGTGGATGCGTCGAAGCTGGACGATGACTTGGATGCCTTTCTGGGGAAAGACAGACTTACGTCGTATTCGCCACCACCATCGAAGATGCACGCCGACCGTTTGGGCGAGGTCAGATCACTAATCGACCGCACATCCCCGCGAGAACGCCATGTTGACCTTAAAGATCGCATCTCTTCGGAGCCACGTGAACGTCGCCCTCCTCGAAATGCGCTGGCATCCAGACTCTCAGATTCTAAATGGACACACATTGGAGAAGGGCAGGATGATTTTGAGCGGGGGAAAGGTAGAGGGCGACGGAACCCTCGACCGCAGAAAACTCAGCAAGATCTTGATGATGAACTTGATGCCTTTCTGAATGAGAAGGAGTAGCCGAGGTATGTGCAGCGGTATGAAGGTCAACAAACTGTTGACCTGCGTGTTTTTTCGGAAAGGATCTATGTTTTTTGCTTGCTTGCTTGTTTGTTTGTTTTATAGGCAACGGATATCCTGTTAACATTAGTGTAGGATACTGTCACAATCACCACTTCGCAAAGTTTGACCAAACCGTTCATGTTGTGACGTGAGAGGGCATCGATAGCATTCTCTTGTCCTCGGATCTCATATGGGGGTTTGTTACCGAGGTCTCTGTCAGATTCGTAGCTACAGTGGGCCTACTAGCTTGGTTGGGAGGTCAATCTCTCTGGAGGGAATGTACCGCACCGTACTGCAGCTGTTGCTCTACCTAGTCTATATGATCGCGGTTTCGATGGATTACATGCCTGTTTTGGGTTGGGGATCGCGTCATATCCGAACGGCGAAAGCCGATGCCAAACTCTAAGCTGGGTCCTCTTAACGTTTCGCAAGAATGACGAGGAAAACATCTATCAAACGCATATCGGAACAACAGGCAGAGAGCCCACGCGCCGAAGAAGCGTTACCGCCCCGACCACTCTCGCCCTCCGCCAATTCTGACACCTACGATGCAGAGGGCAGCAGAAGTGGCAGTCCGTCTGACGAGACCCATGAGGATGACAACGGAGAGATGAACGATCTGGTGCACGGTGAAGGATATGCAGGCCCTTCCGAAAAGGTTGTCAAGCCACTCACTTCCGAAGCCCTTGCGGCTTTTAATACTGCCCAAGCACGCACTGGGGTGGTATACATCTCGCGAATACCCCCTGGCATGCAGCCTGCCAAGGTTCGTCATCTCATGTCCCAGTATGGTGAAGTTGGAAGGGTGTATCTACAGCAAGAAGGTCGGTTACACCCCTTGTCTTAATGTCCGGTGTGTTCGCTGACGGACTGTGACAGACGCGAAGACTGCATATCTAAGACGAAAACACACTACTACAAAGAAACCTCACTTCGTGGAAGGCTGGGTAGAATTCAAGGATAAGAAGGTTGCGAGATCCGTCGCTGAGATGCTCAATGCTCAGCCGATCGGCGGGAAGAAAGGCACTCGATGGAGAGACGACGTGTGGACGATGAAATATCTTCCAAAATTCAAATGGAACATGTTGACCGAACAAATAGGTGAGGAAACCAGCACTACAGTCCGAAACGATGGGATTCTAAAGGCAAATTCAGCTCACGAGGCTGCTGTGCACACGGCCAAACTACGAGTGGAACTTGCACAGTCACGTTCGGAGCAGCGCGACTATCTGAGAAATGTGGAGCTCGCCCGTATACTGGACAAGCGCAACGAGAAGCGGAAAGCACAGGGACAAGGACCCCTTGAGCCTCCGAGAGGAGTCAAACGAGGGGTTGATGAAAGTGGTGAAACTTCACGGGAGCAAGGGAAGCGTCCCAAGGTTATTGACACCACTAGATCTGCCCAGCTAGACAGTGTACTTGGTAGCATATTTTAGCATGCCTGTTGACGCTCCTCTCGATACCATAGCGTGACGCTACGGCAGGACTGTGCCGAGTGACACGTCAAATATCAGATTGAGTCGGAGAGTGAAAATGAAGGGAAATGGCGGGGTCGCCCGAAACGGTTCTTGTATCGCGCGCACATTGTTCACCTACGCTGAGTCGGATACTTCGACCAGCCTCAAAACACAGCAGTGTCGCGATCCAAGAGGTCTGTCTTATTCTCCTCATAATGCATGCAAGCGCCCTCTTCAATACCACTTCCTCTTGTCATCGTTCTTATTCTCAAACAATGGATTAAAGTCTCTGATTTCTCTCTCAGCTCTTCTTTCTTCTTAAGATATCACTCATGTCTTCTTGGTCTGCTTCTGCTTATCCACCCCCTCCACGGCGCTCCCGCTCCCGTTCTCCAAGAGGCGGGTACGGCTCACGACCGCCGTACCCCGAGTCATTCCCTCCCGATCGCGGCGCATGGGACAATTATGACAGGGAGAAAGCATGGGCCGACTATGAGAGAGACCGCGTCGCGCACGACTATGGCAGACGTGGCAGAAGCCGTAGCCCTCCTCCGGACGAGAGTACGTTCCAAATAGGTGTCTCCCTTCAATTTCACCCACACGTCTTATTTGTAGGTCGAAAACGCCGCCGTTCTATGTCGCCCTACGACCGCGAACGTTATGACCCTCGTCCTCGTTATGGCGACGACTACGGTATATTTCTACCAATGTTTTGCAGTCAGAATATTGACTTTTTTCGTCTTGCAGATGCCCATTCTCGTACGTACAGCTATAGGTCACCTCCTCGTCAGCAATTCCCTGCGCCTTACCCTGCGCCACCTCCACCATCGCGGCGAGCACCTGTCGACCCTCGTACTTTGGACCATCCTGCTACACTGAAACAGTATGCAGAATGGTTCAGGTATTATTTTCCTCAACAGGCAATCGAGGAAGACAATGCCGACAAAGCTGCGGAGCAACAAGCGGGTGACGGCTCAAAGCCTCGCAACGGTATCCGTGCGCGGTGGGAGAAACACAAGAAGGAATTCATGTCTACACAGGTTAGTACCGTTTCGTGCAGACCCCATCGAACACCGATACAAATGCTCTTCCCAACAACGACTTTTCAACTGAATTCTCGTATTTGTATTGTAGTTGCAAACGATGTTTGACCATCACAGGAAGTCTCCGTGGTTTGCGGAGAAGTATGATCCAGCGCCAGAGTTTGTAGCACTCCGTCGTCGGGTTAGAAAGGATGGATGGACGGGTCGCCTAAATACTTTCCTTCAGGATTTGGAATCGGGAAAGTTTGACCCCGACCTGAACGAACCTGAGTCCGAATCTAATGCGCAACCCAAGGACAGCATAACTTTAGGTGATGCAACCGAACACTTGGTTCTCCCCTCGGAGGAAGCCAAGAACGGCGCGGATGATGATATGCAGTTCAATATCGACGCTGAGGAAGATGCTGGCGATCATGAGGTTAGCCGAGTCGAGAATGGGAAGGCAGCCATTGACAACAAGCGAAACAACCGTGGGGAAGAAATATCTGTCCCACCCGAGGGTAATCAAGTTATGATCCGTACTATTCCTCCAGACATTGGTCGTCTCAAGCTTGAAGAGGTGTGCCTCTACATGATTTTTCTTCTTCTCAATTACTGATGTGTGCGCTGTCCAGGCATGCAGCAAGGTCCCTGGATATACATATCTCGCATTAGGTGATCCCCTTCAGAAACGAAATTTCTACCGCGCTGGTTGGATCAAATTCCGTGACGACGCCGACATGACTGCTGTTATGAGTGACTTGACGGACAAAAAGGTACGCTGTTCGAACGATTTTCCTGAAGCGTGACATAGAACACATGCCCCGTTCTAGATCGAAGGGTTCAAACTACACGTGTCCCACAACCTGAAACCCTTTATCAACCGTGTTCGCTATGTCCCTGAGGTAGCGAGTAAACCGGACCGCATTGAGAAGGACCTTGCCAATGTGAAGGTTCTAGCAGCTATCTTGGAAGAAGATTATAGGATGCTGCGCCAGTCTTCGGTGTCTTCTGTAGGCGGAGACGGCATGGGAGTGAATGGAAGTGCAAAACTAGAGGACGATGCAATGGGTGGAGAGACAGGCAACGAGCATGAGTCAGAGCCAAAAGAAGCTGGATCAGAGGCAGTAGAGCGGCGAATTGAGAAAATTATGGGAGAGTTGCGCGAACAGGGCGCAGTTGATGCGAGGACCTTTGAGGCGCGGAAGGTGAGTATGACTTTATTTGCTGAGTTCACGGTGCCTTCATATTATTGTTCTAGGCGGTGATTTCTCTGGATTTGTATATTGCCTACCTGCGCGCAGCATACCACACGTGCTACTACTGCGCTGTTGTTACCGATCATCTTGAAGAATTACAGCGTAAGTGCCTGAAGCACGTGAGGAAGCCTCTGTCGAAGTCTCTCCTTGAGGAGGTTAAGGCGGTTGAAGCAGAAAAGGCTGAGAAGGAAAAGAAAGTAAAGGAGGAGGAGAAGGAGCCCGATGTCACAACAACCAAGCCCGCCGAAACCAGGGACTGGAAGAGGAATGGTGAGGCACTGCAACACTGCTACCATATTCAATACTTACCGTCTATACTATCTGCAGATGAACGTTGGTTGGAATGGTTCGATGCGAAGATCGCCCTCCTCATTAACAAACACGGTGTCGACCCACGTGACTACGGGGGGAAAAGTTATGATGAGTGAGTGCTCATGCTTATTACATGTGTTTTTCAGCGATATCATCCTGATGCCATATTAGGGAGCTCACGAAGGCAGTGGAACCGTTCATAAAGCAGGAAGACGAGGGTCGTTTCAGGTGTAAAACGTGCCAGAAGCTGTTCAAGGCCACCTCCTTTGTCGAGAAGCACATTGCCAACAAGCACGCCGAACTTGTCAAGCAACTTGATGAGGTAATAATTTGAGTTCTTATGGGAAAGCATCAATTAGTTCACACGTCGGCAGGTCCCCTATTTCAACAATTTCGCACTGGACCCTCACAGGATTCAACCTTTCACGCATCCTCCTGTCGTTACAGGCAATAGCCAGGCTCCTCCGCAGGCATATGGTATCCAGGGACCAAGCGTCTATCTTCCAGATTATGGTCGTCCTAATCTGTACTACGGAGGTCATGCTGCGGCTTATGTACCTCCGCCGCCACCGTACATGAGCAGCGGATATTGGGACCATTATCCTTATCAGTATCCTCCTAACTCCTTCCCTCCCGCACCGCCTCAACGGAGGGAAGAAGCTACTACGGCCCGCCGTTTGAGTGATCGCATAAGCGGTTATGCACCCGGCTTTGATCAGCCAATGGAGGTTACAATCCCAGCAGCTGCAGGTCTACCTGCTAAGCCTGTCATGGCGCTGGATGCTCCGCTTGGCGGTCATGAAGGTAATGGCAGGAAAGTCGGTCGCCGTCAGGGAACAGGAGGCGGACCACCACCGCCACCACCGCCTGATGCGAAGGAGGACCCGCGTGCTGCTACTGGAAAGAAAGTTAGCTATCACGATATGGACTTGGTTGCAGAGGGCGACGTTGAACTGACCTACTGAAAATTTACCTTACACCTAACTATTTTAATGACTGACACCGACTCTTTCTCATGAAATGCACTGCATTAGCAGGCTGCGAGTGCGAAATGGATTTCGTTTTACCATGAGGAGTACGGCAACCTTGATATAAATGTGACATGAGTGACACCGAAAAAGGCAGAATGTCGAAAGTGCAAGAGCCTTCATTAGACATGAATCGAGGGTCAGAGCCCTCGTTCGCTTTCCTCGCCCCAAATTTTCCACCGACTGGTCTCCTGGCGAGGCTGTTTCTCCCTCAAACTCGTATAATCGTTGTGGCCTGGAGCTTAGTTTCTTGTCGAATCGCCCCCATCCGTCGGTACGCTCTGGCTTGTCATGACCGCCGCAAAACTAGCCCATGCTCGCCATCCTGCCTCAATCCTCTCCCATGATGATTCTGCGACCGGACCTGAGCTCATTGGCGCAAGCAAATTTGCAGTCACTTGGCCCGCAGAGCCTCCACCACCTGTTCAGACTCCTCTAGGGCACGCCGTCGAACGATCCGTCGTGCTCAGCTCGTCTGAGGGAGAGTCTGATCTCTCAGAGAGAGAGGTTTCTTCATCCAACGAGAAATTCACCCAAGCCGACATTTCTGATGATTATGATTCCTCGCCCAACCACCGCAGGAGGCTGCACCAGCAACCCGTCTCTCACATGCATGACGCACACTCTGACATCCCGCGATTATCTCGCACATTCTCAATGCCCTTACCATCACAGCTAGAGCATCTTCAGAATCCACGTAGGACGACTCAGAGCATTCCTCCGCTTACCACCGAAACGCCAACCACACCCCACTCATCGGATCACCCGCGTCTCCATGAGATTTCAGTTGAGCTGGCAGATTCTGTCCAAATGGTTGTTCAGACCCTCCTACAGATATCCCCAGCCCAGATTTTAGACCCCGCCAAGGAGCAGTATGCAGCCTGCTCCCTGTCGGTGCCGACATCTTGCATATCAGCCGTGCTCACTACCATGAAGAATCTCAATTTTCTGTCTGCCAACATGTCAGACCTGTACGGACATGACGGATACACTACCCCACAGGCTGGAAATGATACGCCCGTTGCATCACCCACTCCACGCACCGCGGTCACTCCTTCTGACTTTGATGTCGGAGAAATGCTGCAGGGTGTTGGGGACGCGTTGAGTGGATGCGCTGCGCAGCTGGGCGTTGACCTTGTGCTCTTCCACGCGGACGTCGGTTTGAGACACGTCGCCGTCCGAGGAGAAGAGTTTGGGCTGTCCAACACGTTGACCCATGTGAGCATACCCTAAGAAGAAAGAAGCACTGGTCATTCTGACGCTTCTCAAGGTCATCAGACAAATCATGAACACTGCACGACAAGGTGACGCTATCGATGTGGGCCTGTCTGTCAGATCGTACTGGGACGATTCTTCCGAATCACCGACAACCGAGAGCGCCCGCCCTCAACCGAACGGGGGTTCGTCGACGTCGAACGCTGAAGATCGTTACACTCTTTGCACGTTCGAGATAACCCATCACTTCAAACAATTGGAGACGGGGGATCTGTCTACCCCAACCAATACCGAGCCTCCGTCTGCCCGACCCAAGCCCAGTTTCGAGTCTCCCTTGCTGCAGCGACTATTTTTGCGTACAGGAGCTTCTTTCACTTGTGAGCTCCCCGTCCGAGAGAACCGTCCTGGTCGAGCATGCGAATTGGCGTTCCGCCTGGAGTGCGGTTCCCCTTCCATCATCAGCGCAAGAACGGCACCAGTATTAGAATATAACTCGCCACTCCTCTCCGGGGCGCGGATTACTAAAGAGCCAACTTTGGAGGAGCTGATGCAGTTCTCGGAAACGCTCCGAGGGAAGAAGGCGACATTGCATGCGAAGGAGAGCAGCTCATCCGCCCACCATCTAACAAGTTATCTCACAGCATGGGGCATGGACGTTAGCCACCTCTCATCGGAATCTGAGGCAGACGGAAACCAGGGTATCAATGAGAATACCTCAGGGGACGGCCCAGGAGCAATTCCACCCCCGTACACGAAGGCTCGACATTGGACCCTTACAGATCACCCCATTTCCCAGGACAGCTCTGGCATGCCGCCCAATAATGCAGTCCGTAGCTCTCCTCCCGTGGCTTTCATGTTCATCGATGACGACGTGTCGGTTCTCCGTGAGAGATTACAAAAGCATCGGGCGGACCAGCAGCCTCTACCGTTTCCCATACAATCACGCGGCAAGCGGCCGTCGCTGGCCGCTCATCACAGACCGAAGTCCTCGCCACAAGTCGCTAGAGCGATGGGATACGGTTCTCCCTCCAGTTCGCAAACAACGTCCGCACATGTTGTCGTGCATTTCACCAGCTTGGCGAATTACAAGATCGTCAAGGACATCGTTCAAACTGACCTCACCCTCTGTACCGAAACTCCGTTCTTCAAACCCCCTCTGGATATTATGATCATCCCAAAGCCCGCGGGGCCGCGAAGATTTCTGACTGCACTGCACACTGCCCTGACAAAACCTGTTGTCGATCCACTGTTTACCCCTATTGCAACTTCTCCGATAAGCCCCGGACTTAACGGCCCACCCTTTTTTAACTTCGCACAACCTACCCCGAAATCTCCTCCATCGCGCCCTGTCGGCTCTCCCCGCACGACCTCCGACCGAGCCGTGAGGTCGCCCAAGGATGGGACGGGTGATCTTCATGCTTTGCATCCACCATCTCCTCTTGCCATGTCAGATACTGCAGACTACTTCCCTGATGGTTCGGTGAAGCTAGGCACCTCCCCGGCTTCTGGACTTGTCATCTCCAGCCCAGACGGCCAACCTGCTGGTATTGTCTTCCATCCCAGAGCGAAGGGCACCAAGACACCCGGGCTTACCCCTAATGCCATTGAGCCACAAAAGCCGCAATTCCTTGTTCCCACACCAGACAGGCGACGTGGTTCTACATCACGCCGGGCTTCGAGTAGCGAGGACAACAACCCTGCCCAACAGCCCCTCTCTTTCGCCGCACTTCATTCCACCGTAGTGGGTACTGGTACTGTCCCTGACGCTCAAACGCCTACGGTCGGTCCTGCCGCAATGGGGAAGGTTAGGAAGCCGTCCGTGTTGGCTGATGACGCGATTGTCACTACGCCCATCGCTACGGCATCACGGAAAGCAAGTCCTGTGGATGGCAGGAAGATGGCATCGCCACCGGGAACGCCGAATGCCGCCGAGCCACCGACAAATAATTTTTCAAGGAGACAATCTAGACGAGCGCAGGATCGGAAGCCTTTGACTCCCCCAGCTGCAGCTGGCAAGGGAGGGAAGGGAGGAGCCGACGCGAACATCATACCTCCTATCAGCGTCCTCATTGTCGATGGTATGTAATGTTAGCTATAGGTAGGAACTAAGCTAACGCCACGATATAGATAACCCAATCAATCAGACGATACTATCGACATTCATGCGGAAAAAGAAGATTAAGTATGATGTTGCGAAGAACGGAGAGGAGGCCGTCCAAAAATGGCGTAGCGGGGACTTCCACCTGATTTTGGTGAGCAACGTGGTGAAGATCAAATTATGGTTATCTGACGAAACCACTAGATGGACATCCAAATGCCTGTCATGGACGGTATTCAGGCCACAAAAGAGATTCGACATCTCGAGGATCTCAATGCCGCATCCTACACTCTCTCGACTCCTCAATCCGACATCAGCGCTCGTACACCCTCTGATGTGGCATCGTCCGAGTCGCGCACAACAGCGTCACCATATCGTTCTTCAGTCATCATCGTCGCACTGACGGCGTCGTCCCTGCAGAGCGATCGAGTGGCTGCGCTCGCAGCAGGTTGCAACGATTTTTTAACTAAGCCTGTGTCCTTGCAATGGCTTAACAACAAGATCATCGAATGGGGATCGATCAAGGCGTTGCAGATGTGGGCCGACTTGCGTCCGGAAGTTGCAAAGACTATTTCGACGGAGCAAACTGCACAAGCTCAAGTTGTTGCTCGGCGCTTGCACGTACCTGAAGGACGGGCCACACCTGTGAATCCCTCTCCCAGTCGGTCATCGTCGATGGGAAAGACAGAAGGATCAACTGGAGGGGTGTCCCTTGGTGTATCTTCTAACACCTTACCCCAGTCGGAGAAGCTGGATGCGTTGCTGAAACTAACTGCGCACTCTGCAATCACGCTATCTAGGATCAACACTGGACAAGAGCCGGGCACTAAACACAGTGGAGCGACTGTATCAAGTAAAATTCAGTAATGTATCTTCCGTGAACTTTTGGTGCTGATGCTCTGGTAGGTCCAGTGATTGAGCCATCGGCAATTCCAGGTGCAGATGGACCAATTTGTTCGATGTCCAATGTCGCTGATGCCAGTACCAGACGATCAGGATAAACCACCAACACGAGTTGAACAGCTACTTTCCAAATCCAATAACACGGCACCATCACCTGGTGAGATTATATCATCTGTCTGAGATGGCAGTCATGAACGTTGTCACAGAACTAAAGGAGCATCCGGGGAGCGCACCTAAAGGTTCATCAGCTTCCCCAATCGAATCACCGCCGGGCTCAGCAGGCGCTCAAGATGATGCAGGCGAGATCCCTTGACGGTGGTGGGCGACCTTTGGAAGACTTGTCTGGATAATTACGCCTCTATTCATGCCCTTCAATCTGAAGGTCGCCGCGTTCTTCCGCAAATATTTCTAGCTCCCTTAGCTATAGTACTTCACTCTTAGTTTTTTGTTGCTTTTTCGTTCACTTTTCTTTCCTTTTCTCTTTCGGGGTTTGTGTCGTCGTCGACTTTAGGTTATCTGATATGCCGATTTACGTTGGGCTTTAGGGTTTAGCAGAATGGATCATTGGATGTCTTTTTACGTGGGTTGACTGACCCAACACATGTTGGGTGCTCCGTCCAGCGTGGCGTCAACCTGCATGCTTCGACCTGCATACGTACTTAAAGGCTATCACATGACATGAGCGTTGGAAGAGTGGGCACAAAAAGAGAAACACTTGCCCAGGTTAGAGAGGGGCTTAAGGCGTTGATGAGCGATAACCAGGGCAGGTCGTCACACGGCGGCCGTCCGGTAACAAGGGTTTAGGTGATACCGATGTGGGTTAATACGAGCGGTTACACTACGAGCTAGTGGTGAAACAGAAGGGCTCCCGAGTTCTTCTGAGACATAATACTAATAGTGTCTGAGACAACGTACGATGCTGTGGACTAGTATTCTATTGAGACTAGTTAGAGGTTCGCGGCTATTGATGCCGAGACGATGCCGACCAGATGCCAGATGTTTGCCGGACGGCTGCCGTGTTAAGACGTCGGAGTCGAAGCTATAAGGTTTTACTCCGACATCAGTTCTACTCCGCGACTTGGGCTTCTCCCAAACCGCTCATTTCTCTACACCAAACTCGTTTCTCGCACTGCAAGTCTCCGTCCAATCCGTTCTCCTTGCAGAACGAATTGTCTTCTCCATCGTGTCCAACTATGAACAGCATGCATGACAGTCACAAGCGCACCTCCATCAGCCAACTTCTCAATCCTTCTTCTGATTCTTCTGGTTATTCTCATGTCACACATCTTCCCAGCCTTACATCGTCTGCTGGTGTTCCTCAGTATCAACATCCCCAACATCCTCCTCCCCATGGTCCCTACTCACAGCAACCTGAGTCAGGCTCCTCGTTTCACCTTCGTGCAGCTAGCTGGGAGCCCGTAAACGACGATCAAGTTGCTCCGAAACGCAGGCCTGACGCCGGACCGAATGTCGCGCGCCCATATCCAATGCCTCCCCAGATGTATGCTGAGATGAATGGAGACATGCCACAAAGGCAGCAGAGACCGAGAATCGACGAGCACGGGAACTACGCAATAGCCGCAAATCCATGGCCCACACAACCAGAAGTACCAAATGTCCCCTATGGATCTCCTGTCATGGCACCAATGTACTCTGATGAACGAACTGGTAAGTTAGGTTTAGCTATAATGCTTCTCAATCTCAGTGCGCATTCTGTTAGCAATCTCAGGGGACTACTCTCAAAACAGTCCGTTACGCGTCCAGTTAAACTATGGCGTCTTGACTTACTGTATCGCTTCTGGCAGATCAATATAACCAGAATTCACAAGAGCAACACCCACAGCCTATGCAGCATCATAACCATGCCTGTAATTGTTCTTCTTGTTGTCTGCCTCGTCCATTTTTCCTGAGTCCTTCTCGATACAAAGCTTTGCAGCATGCTGAAAGAGCCTCTGTTCGTGTAGCAGCGCGATTCACTGCACAGAATCCCAGGACAACCTGTTTTTGAAGTGGGTCCTTTAATGCACCCACCTCCCGGAATGTTCCCGCCATGCTGTACCAACATCCGCCACCACCACCTCAAGACACAGAAGCGCTCATCGACAGAAATCGAGGAGCCAACCTCGCAGAAATCGAAGAAGGCTAAAAAAGCGAAACCAGCAGATGGAAACGGTGAGATTTGCAAGCTGATCACTTCCTGAATACCGCATCCTCATGCTGCTGAAGCATCCTCAAAACGTGGTTATAATGCCGAGCTGGGCCAGGTGCCCAAGCTCATGCTCGCCGGGATGGCGCGCCGTGAATTATTGCGCGTCACGATTTTGTCCAAGAGGCAATCACTATTCGCGTCCCCGTGCTACGTCTGACCTTGTGCCCCGGTGGACGCGTTGGTACGGCCGCGCTATTCTTTCATCTAGGCGCAGGGTGTGGATTGCTCGGAGAAGATGGTGTAATGCCGAAGGAATCAGGTTAGCACCAATAATGCAGGTCCCAAGAATGTTACAACCGCTATGGCATCATTTGGGGCAGTCTTCGGGAGCAAAAAGGCTGCGACTAGACTCCTCACATGGAAGCATGGCGGGATCCCTCAACATCATGACATACGCAGCTTCCACCCCAGATGGCAAACCTGGTCCTGCCGTATGGGATCTGTTCCGTGCATGCGATGGCGGATCACAGACTACGTACTTTCTCCGGAGAAATGTTTGAAAGAGGATCCGTATCAGCATGATCCAATCACATTCGCCGAGGAATTTGTTGACGGTTGGACAGGCACGCTGA
Source organism: Melanogaster broomeanus (assembly GCA_014904935.1). Taxonomy (NCBI): domain Eukaryota; kingdom Fungi; phylum Basidiomycota; class Agaricomycetes; order Boletales; family Melanogastraceae; genus Melanogaster; species Melanogaster broomeanus. The sequence goes on along the minus strand of MU123695.1, from coordinate 84,933 downwards.
GGAAGCTGGGAACTCTTCGACATGTATGGGATGAAGGTCATAGTGAGGTATTCTGAGTTAGGTTGGTTTGCTTTTTTTTCTTGATTCGTTCTTTTAAAAATTTTTATAAATATCATCCATGTGGTTTAACTCGCTCTATCTGCGAAAATGTGTTCTCTGGTCGGATTGTAGTCTCTCGAAAAATCGCGGCTGCGGAACAGCTCACGAAGGTAATTCAGGTATAATTATCCCGGGTTATATATGTGGGTAGTTATGTCTGCTATCCCTCGATCTCTATAATAGACAATATTGTTGTTCTGCCTTGGCTGGTGATATAAAATGGAGATGAAGAGACTTGAGGTTTCGCGCGCATCGTCCTGGCGTAAATGGTGTGAATGATAATTTTGAGGGCGGTTAGGGTATTCTGATGGCGAGGACCATGACTTAATTACAGCGTATATAGATGATGGTGCCTTGAAGATTCTTGGTACATTTTTGGTCTTTCGACTCCTTCGAGCTTTCAATTGCCAGTGCAGCATGTTGACCCAAACTTGGAATATCTTGTGGGTGCCCCTATCACATTTGTGCATCGCGAACTCGAGGAAGGCCGTCATCTTCCGGCGGTGCTGCGCGCTTACTACGAGTCGACTCTTCATAAATCCATACCTCGTCGGGATAGGGTCCAGGGTATGGGTTTTCGCAGAGTATGGGTTCTGAGCTCAGGGAGGGAGGATGGACACTTTACGAGACGAAGTTTATGTAACTGTCTAGTATTCCTCTACTGACACTTGCTGTAGAATATAAAACTGATTTAGGTCCAAAAATAAGCTTAGTCAACTTGGTTTCGTGTCCAGTCATGTTCTGCAAGCTCGAAACCCGTGTCTTCTTGGCTGACCAAACCATGCATTTGACTCCAAACTTGGACGCACGAATGGAGTTCATCAAAATTGCTGAAATGTAATTTCCCCAAAACCAACTGCCGCCTTGAGTGCTTCGTTTGCGTGTAGACCCGGTTCGACAGCTCGATGTCGATCCACCATAGACCTCATCGCTATTCCCCTGCGTCGCCTTCTCGCGCCGCTCGCCACTTTTGCATCCCATGCACAGCTCCGATAGATATTGTCTTCGTCAGGTTTGCGGTCGAAGATATTGCCGTGTGTCTCGGCAGCGGGGTTGAGTAGCTCTTTCCACG